>BSYR01000097.1:1238605-2477210 GCA_030270665.1 Hibiscus trionum
GTGTAACTATTATCAATGATTCTGTTTCTGCAGCTATTGATGGCACTCGGAGATGATTCTTTTGTTGATATGTGTTAATCTACAATTGGCTGATGGTTTTCATTTTCCTTTTTGCAGATATCTACAAGAGTTATTGGCAGAACGTCACAAGCTTAGTCCGTTTGTGCCTGTGATCCCTCATACCTATAGATTGTTGAACCAGGGTGAGTTTTAAAATAGCAATCTTCTCTCCAAAGGATAATGCAGAATATTATCTCCCTCCCTCTTTGTTCTCATCAAAATAGCAACTAAAGCTAAATGTTAACTGCCAAATACTAACTTAACAAGTGGCTGACAAAACGTGCTAATCTGGGATCAATCTACTAATACTAACTTTGCTACTGATCTCCTATCAGAATATTCATAGCTGGAGCTAATACATTCACAAAACAATGTGAATGAAAGTGTGCCTCTTATAGATAGAACTGACAATTACTAAGACTCAGTGGATCATAATTGAGGTTGACTGCCTGCATATTTGAGTCCTTGACAGGAAAACTTGATTAGAATTTCTAATTTTTAGGGTGGAACGACAATGATATGGCAGAGACTATGGTTCTAAATTGGTTTAAGGAAAACCAGTAGGATGAGTCTTACATGAACCTTGCTAGCTCCTCTATGTCACAAATGAATAGTTAGCATATCTTAGGAAGCAACAGAAGCCAATGATAAAGAAGAAAGAAGAGAGAAGAGGCTTCCAGTGCTGTCTAAAGAGAAGAAGATAATAGAAACAAAGAGGGAGGCAAAAGGAAGTTTCTGAACCATACTAACACTCTAACAGTAATTATGGAAGGTGGATATGAAGAAAGAGTCACAGGGAATGTAGTGATCCTACTGGTATTCATCTTGTGTTTGAGGATGCAACATGATAAAATATTTTTGAAAGTTTACTAAAATATCTGCTTTAGTATGTAACATCATGATATCATGGATGCCGATGTTTCTCAAGGAATTGAGAAACCATGGTGGATTTGTCTGTAAGATTTAGTTCTTTCAGGTTAGTCATGAGAGATCTTAGTTGCCAACTTTTAGTCAAACATGATGGTAGTTTTTCTCTTTCATCTGTCTATTGCACAAAACTGTCATGTAATATGCTAATTTTGTTGTCATTGCAATTGAATACTATTTCTTTCTGTGCTTCCTTTGCTTTTCTGTTTACTTATATGATTTCCGATTCTAACAGTTGATTTGGTTTCTCCATTGTTTTGCGAGATAGTCAGTCAAGTAATTCCTTTTTAATGATATATAAACCCAAAATAGAATTTCACTATATCTTTCGTTTTATTTTGTTCCAGATTGCATTCAACTGGAAGAGTAGCTTATTTTATGAAGGAAGAGTTAATATTTAACTGACTAAATTAAGATTCCCTATAGTCTCTCCATTTTGTGGTGACTGCTAACTGATTTCTTAACAACTAACCGGTACATCTTATTCTTGAAAATGACATTTTTGGAGCAGAAATTTTGCGTGTAACTACGCTGTTGGGGAATGCATCAGTTTTAGGTCAAAGTGGGCTTGAACAAGCTAGCCCCCTGGCTTCTGGAGGAATATTTTCAAATGGAGGAGCCGGTATGAACGGATGGGCATCACGGTTTCAATCAGAAGTATGGATACTAACCCTAACCATTAACATAACTCTTTACCATCTAATTTTACTGCTTTAAGAGGTATTGCTGACTTGATATTTTATTACATTTCCTGCTAACCTAACCTTTATTTGACTTGTAGCTTGCACTATCGTTTCTCTTATGACAGGCCATCCGAGGCTAACATGAAGAAGTCCTCCAAACTAGTTTTAGCTTAGAAAATGTTCCAGTCTGTTTCTCCTAGTCATATTACTCATTGTTTCTCAGGCCTTTATATTGTTGAGATAAAACTGATATGCAGGGATGACGGTTTTTCCTAATCTTATATGGTTCCAAAGTGCAGTTTCTGTTAGGATAGATGCCTGAAATGTATTGAGTGCGCGCGGTGCATACTAGTCAACTGAGCTGTGTACTTTACTGCTGACTTCAATAACTAAACTGTCATTTTAATCCCCCCAATGTGGTTTCCTTGTTTTCAGTTATCTTTTCTTCTTTTTTATAATTTTCTCTTTATGTGGAAATAAAAGCTTTCCCACTGTTTCATAGAAGCTGCTTAGATAGTACCATCTGATTCGAAGAACTCGATGGTTGACAGTCTTAGGGGCCAGGTTCATCTGGAAAGTCAATATGTTACTGCTTTGAGGCTTGGTAGTCCTTAGGTTTCTGTTTTTCTAGTTGTGGATATTCTTGTTAGAATGATTCTTTTGATCTGTTCAAGGTCCTTGTCCTGAAAGTCTTTGAAGAATCCCTGGATCTTGTCAAAAGAATGGGTTTTTGTTGACATTTGCATTTATCAGCTGCTTTGGCTTTTTTAACAAAACCCATAATATTATGGTGCAGATGTCAGGTATAGTACAGCCCTCTTCTGCACAAAACTGGCTGAATTCTCAAGGTAGCTCTTCTGGTCTTATTGTTAAGAGAACGATCAGAGTGGATATTCCTATAGACAGCTATCCTAACGTATGAATGAGTTCCTATCCTAAAGTTGCTTTTAAACATTTTCTTTTTTTCGGCAACTAAAATAATTTAATGTTGCAGTATAATTTTGTTGGCCGCCTCCTCGGTCCAAGGGGAAACTCTCTAAAGCGCGTCGAGGCAAATACAGATTGCCGTGTCCTGATAAGAGGGAGGGGCAGCATCAAGGATCCAGCTAGGGTAATGATTATTTTCTTTGCATCTTTCTGAGTACTTGTAAGAAATCTCTGGTCACAGTTCCTAATATGGATGAATAAACTTCAATGAATTATGTCTTGATTTAGTTCTAACTAAGCAGCATATTTGACCTTGAATTTTCTATACTTTCGGGGGGGATTGCGAATCCCCTGTCTCTCATCTTGTGGATACAATTGTAGTAATGTTGTCTTTCAAATTTTTAAAAGGAGGAAATGATGAGAGGGAAACCCGGGTATGAACATCTGAATGAACCTCTTCATATCCTAGTTGAGGCGGAATTACCTGTTGAAATAGTCGATGCTCGCCTAATGCAAGCCCGTGAGATACTAGAAGATTTGCTGAAGCCCGTGGTGAGTAAATTTCCTTCGATTTTGATTGAGAGTGTTTATAAGATATCATGAATGTATGTTTGTTTCTCTCTTTTTGTTTTAACTTTATTGAAAAATAGGATGAATCACAAGATTTCTATAAGAAACAACAGCTGCGAGAGCTAGCAGTGCTGAATGGTACGCTTCGTGAGGAAGGTTCTCCCATGTCTGGTTCCGTATCCCCCTTCCACAACAGCCTTGGAATGAAGCGAGCAAAGACAAGGGGGTAAAGGATCCCCTCACTCATGGGATAGTTATGGGAGGCTTGTGTGTTAGTGTCATGCCATAAGCCACGGGTTCTCCGACATAGCAGGTGTGGGTTGTAAGCATGAGCTGAATGCCCCCAACTGCCGTCGGGGAACTTGAACATTTGTGTGGCAGTGGAGTTGAGTTTGAGTTATGAGGTGTGTTTAAGTTAATGTTGGGAAATGGGAGAGGTTAAAATGCTAGTAAGTACTAATACAAAATGAGGAATGGGTGGGAGTTATGGAGGGGTTTCAGTTTTGCTAAAAAAATGGTCGTATGTGTCGGTAGGTCGTATAGTACTAGCATAGTATGGTATATGAATATATTGGGCTTGTATTTTTGTATGGTGTATGTATTTCTATTTGTATTATTAATAGAAAAAAGGTTTTTTTGAAGATAAGACATTCTCTGTTGGAAATTGCGGCAATGAAAGATTTAATGAATCAATAAATGATTTAATAGACAACATTGATTCATATGATCAAAAAAAAGACAACATTGATTCATAGTTTATGTTCTCATCGAAAGTCTACACTGAATTAATTTGCTGTGATAGCAAAAAAAAAAATCATGGTAAAATATATCTTAGGTATTACCTGTTGTGTTGTGTAATCTCATCTCACATTACCAACGAGTGTTACCAAAATTAGGTATGCAACGCGAGTCGGTCTGAATTAATCATGGTTATTTATATGGTATATTTTTATTTTATTTATTGTTAATTGCTTTATTTTTCTTTTATAATTATTTTAAAGTGATGTATTTCGAAATGTAAACATTTTTAAATTCTCTAAAATTTTCAAAATTTTCATCTAAACGCATGCAATGAACGCTGATCTGTTTCAAAATGTAAACAATATTAAAATCTTTAAAATTTTAAAATTTTAAAATTCTTCGCCCAAACGTAAATGAACTGTAACTTTCATTATACTTGTGCTAAATTTAATAGCTCAATATAAATTATACATGAAAATCACTATTATTTAAACAACGAGGTTAAAATCTATTCATACATTGTAACTTTTTTCAGTTCTACATTGATTTTAAACTATAGTTGAGATTATCTAGTCATTTTTTCCTTTAAAATTTTTTATTTTTAGCTTTTTAGTCTCATCTATCAATTTACAATGATTGAAAATCGATAGAAGATTTAAAAGCTTACTATGTAATTGAATCTTGTCTCTTAAATAGTTATTACTTTGAGAGAAAAAAAGACCATAAAAGGAACAAACACTCGGCTTGAGTACTCACTGCTAACAAATGGTAATAGAATATTGATTCAGATCACCTTCTTCTTCTTCATGTTGTTTCTATTGTTGATCATCGTCTCCGAGGTCTTCAATTCCAACCCAAGTTGTGAATGCAAATAGAAACTCCTTAAAACTGACAGATCCATTTTTATCCCAGTCCATCTCTTCTGCAACAATCACATAAAAATCACCATTAATGAATCTTGGATGCTCTGCAACTGCAAATCCAATCTTCTTCTGTGTCTATTTATTTTCTAAAATTCATTCCTCAATCTAAGCTGACACAAGTGCCCCATTGCCTTCTTATCTTGCATGTTTTCTGCATAACTTGTCTAGGCAAAGTATATTAAACACCAAAACGCACATGCTGACATGTGAGTTTGAGTTACTGGTCTGGCTACATTTCTGTTCATATATATATATAGAAAGAGAGAAAGAAAGAGAGCTAACCAAATCTTTTGGTGGCTATTGGTCCGGAGGAATGCTCCCCAGATTCATTAATGGCTTGAACCATCTCATTCTTGCTAACATACCCATCCTTGTTCTTGTCCAACAACACAAATGCATCCACCAAAGTTTCAAACGTTGCCTCCAAATTCGGCACTCCCATTCTCGATTTCTTATTTCATTGTCATGGAACACACGTTAACCAACGTACTACAACGGTTAACCTGTAGATTTTGTTCTTAGTGTAATAATGTCTAAAGATAATGTATTCATCTCATTATGACATGGGGAAATTTACAATCTTTTTAACCTCAAACACAAACTAAAGTCCATGCCATCAACATTGCAAGGCATGCGGGGATCTATGATGAAACACACCACCTCAAACTACTCAAAGACAACAGAAATGAAACAATCAAGTTAAGGATACGGCTTCAAATTCCATAGCATCGTCCTTGAGAAGATATACGAGGCAAAGAAATACGACGAACTCGTTGAATTTGATCCCCATATCCTCGTTGATATCGCATGCCTTAAACAGATCATCTATCTCCTCCTCTGTGAAGCAAACTCCAAGCTTGTGCACACATTTTTTCAGCTCTTCATTGTCAATGGCACCGTTCGAGTCCTCATCTGCAAAGATGTGCAATGGAAGCAAACATGTTCCTCAAAGTGTTATGAACAACAACAACAAAAGGGTGTTTTAAGATTGAATGTTATGGCATAAATAAACAGGCATTTGCTAAAAATTTTCAACATTGAACTTAATCGATTCACTGCAACACTCATGAGATGACTTACTTACCAAACTGCTCAAAAATAGCTTTGCAGTTCCTTAAGCTGTCATCAATTTTAGGGAACTTTAAGATAATGCTGTTAAAGGATTTGATTGCAGTTCCTTTAGAAGCCCTGCGCTGCATAGCTTCAACCATCTTAGCTTCTAGTTTTGTCTCAGGTGATTCAAGCTTTCCCAATGCACCTCCCATTTCCAACTATCACTGTGCCATACAAGTTGAAGAAAACATTAAAAAAAAGCTTTAGCTACTGTCAACATGTATGACTTTGGATCTCAAAACCAAAAAGCAGGAACATGAACATGAACATGAACATCAAATCAAAGGTAAAGCAGGGACTTTTCAAGACCTGTAGAGTGTAGGGTACCTCCTAAACCCAGTAAAACAGAGAAAGCAAAAGGAGAGACTTGATTCCAACACCAGAGGAGAAGAAAAATCTGAAGAGTTGATTGAATTGTGGGAGAAAAGAGAGAGAAAGGTTGATGTGGGATTGAGGTATTTAGAAAGAAAGCAAGCACGTATGGAGGAGGAATATGTGATGAAATTGCAGGCGGCTGTAGGGGTAATGGTAGGACACTAACCCAAGAATCTGCGCTGACTTTCCCATATAATAACAAACAAATACCCACCCAAGTTTTTTATTTTATCGACGGAAGAAGTAGAATGCTTCTTTCCTGCAAATCATTTTAAGACCATATAACAGTAGTCATGGTGTTGAAGAGAAAGAGACAACTCAAGAGACATGTATTGAGGAAGGGTGAGAGGCTGAGCAAATAAAATAGAAACATTCAAGCAATTATACAAACTAAAAATAATTATAATCATTTTTTTACAACAATTATAGTAACATTTATTATGGTAACGCTAGGTGGGTTAATTTCGGTGACAAATTGAATTAATCGACCGAATCAGAGTTCAGTTTGTTTAGTTAGCGATTATTTTTTTTAAATTTTGATTATCAGTTAATTAAGTTCGGAATCAGTTAAATAATCGAAAATATTGAATATTATGGTCATGTTTAACAATTAGTGGATAGCTGGTAGCAGATTACATTAGCTGATTGTGTAAAAGTGTTTCGTAAAATTAACCGATAGTTGATAGTTGTTTCTTTATTTGAACAAAAAACTGACATATAAGGTCAATTCAATATTATTTGAATAGTTTATTTGATTGTCAATATTTTGTATCTATTAATATTAACTAGATTACAGAAAATAAATTTTTTAAATATAACATTACTAAACATATTTGAATGATTTATATATTATTTATATAATAATAATTATTAATATAATTATTTATAACATAATTTAATTAATTATTAAATTTAAATAATATTTGAAGCATATGTTATTTTGGAAGTCTTTTTAATGGTTAATGATAAAAGAATATTTACAACTCTTACATCAAAACTTTTAAATCCAAAAAATTTATATTAACCACATTTTTCAAATTAAGAGGTTTCACCTCAATCCTCTCTTACAAACCTCTATTCACCGAATATCTTAATAAGCATATTTGATTGGTTAAACCTAGAGGTGGCAAATGAGTCATTCGGTTTGGGTCATTTCGGTTTCAGGTATTTTGGGTCTGGTCATTCTCGATTCAGATTCGGTTTCGGTTCGGTCGTGATTCGGGTCATTTTGGGTTGGTTATTTTCGATTCAGATGAATTCGGTTCAGGTCAACGGAAGATCGGTCGATTTTAATCAAGTTTTTAGGCTGGTCAATTTTTTACACCATATATATGACTTTACAAAGCCAATATATTTGACTTTTTGGTGAGTCGTGCAACTTTTCATATCTCATCTTTCTTTATTTCTATTAATATCTTTTATTTATTTAGGGTTGTCTTTGGTTCAGGTCTATTTCGGTTCAGCTAAAATTCGGTTCGGTTTCGATTCAGTTTATTTCGAGTTTCGGATCAAATTTTAGGTCATATTCGGGTCGATTTTGGGACTTGATTTCGGGTCTCGGGTCGAATTTGCCAAGTTTAGTCAAACCTCTAAAAGTAAATTAAATCTCTAATTTTAACCGAGAAACTATTTACCAAACAAAGCCAGTTCCATTAAGATGTCAAAGTTCAAGAATCAACCAATCTTTAATAAAAATGAAAAAAAAAACTACTCGGATTATTCTAATCTAACCAAACAAAAAAACATAAACCTTCGGTTAATTCAAAAATCGGTCAAATTAACTAGATTTTGATTCAATTAATAATTTTTAAATAGATTTTTGTTTAATTAACAATTAAAAAATATTACAATTGAGACTCATTAATAAACTGAGTGGTCAAATATGTTTATATTGTCCTATTTTATATTAGTTAGAATCTCAATATATATCTTGAGAATATAGTATTTATGTACTTAATTAAATAAAATATTTTAATTAATTTAATTTTATTAAATTAATTCGATCGATGCTCGAATTAACCATTTGAACACCTTGTTGAAATAGTAACATCACACATGCATATAACTTTCAAGATGAAAAAAAAACATCACACATACGGGTAAAAATCTCCTGCCCCTAACCATGCCTCCTTCTATGCCCTTGCTTAAAAATACTTAAAAATTAAATCTTGCCTCATAACCCTAATTTTCATATTCTAAACCCCAAACCCCAAACCCTAAAAAAATAGACCCTACCCTTAATTCCCTACGCCCTAACCCTAAGCCCCAACCTTAAACCCCAAACTCTATACCCTACACCCACTATTTTAAAGTGGGGCACAAATGAAAGCATACTTTGAGGCAGATAAATTCCATCCCACACATACACAATTTAAATCCAACCTAACAAGCAAGTAGGGAAAAGCAAATCAAATAATAAAAGAGGGCCGCGTGGCAGAGAATCACCGCCACCTCTTTGTGTGTGTATATATACGGAGGAAGGCCCAAACCTTTACCCCTCGCTCCTCCATAACGTACGATAAAAGTAACCTAATCGTTCCCAATTCTCACCTCCAAGGTATTTCTTTCGTTTTTACATCAATTTCCTTTTTGTATTTGTTTAGGGTTTCTACCATTCGCGTCCTTTTCGTTCCTTTGTTGTAAATAAATGATTTGCTTTTTCGCTGTTGGATCGGTTCTTTCATCTTCCCCTTTTCTGATTTTTTGTTTAATCTCTGTAATTATTATTGTTGTTGTTGTTGTTATCTGTTCGTTCGATTAATTTATGTGCCCTTTGTTCGCTCGCCTAGAAAATCTGGAACAGGAAACGCCATTAATTTCTATCAATACACTGCTCAAGATCAACGTTAATAACTTGCATTAATTACGGTTTTTTGGGGAATTCAAAAAAGTGTGCTTCTTGGTTTATTTATTTATATATTTATTACTGAGAATTTTGTAACAGTTGCTGTTGACCCGGTTGACTATTATTTAGGTTTTTTTATTATTATATTTTTTTCCCTTAGTTACTTTCAATTTGATGTTACTGCAGTTTGTCTTACTATTGTTTGCTTGAGACTTGGGAGAGGGCTTCTTATTAATGGCTTCAAAGCGAATCAACAAGGAGTTGAAGGATCTGCAGAAGGACCCCCCTACATCATGCAGTGCTGGTTTGTTTCCTTGTTTTAGCCACTCTCTTAATTTGTTTTCGTTCAATCAATGATGGAATTCGGTGAATCAAATGAAACCCAATGATTCATGTCCCTACTACTTCACATACATGCATACATACATGCATGTGCGTATATAGTGCTTCACTCAATGGTTTACAAATGCTTGGTTGTGTAATTGGATATTCCCGATTGAACGGGAAAATATGCCCCGGTCATCATGCCAACATGTTTAAAAATCCAAACGCGATTTTGGACCTCAAACATGATTTTGGGAAAAACAATGTAGAAGTAGCTTTTGCGTTTCGTGTGATTTTTACACTATATTTTTACACAATCGCGATTTTTAAGAAAAAAAAAACTCCCAAACATAAATCACTTGCTTTAAAATCAATTCTATAAAATCACGATATCCAAAATCAATTTTACCATAGTTGATAGGGGCAAGTGATAGTACGCGATTTGTTAGTTATATTCTGTTTCAAGAAGGGAGATACTGGTTAGTGGTTATTGTGTTTAGATTCATTCAGGGTTTTGATTAATATATCCAGAAACTTTAATAATGGCCACTTACGGTCAGGGTTTTGATTAATATATCCTGAAACTTTAATAATGGCCACTTACGGTCAGATTTTAGCTTTTCATTGTAATTAATTAAAAATTTTCTTTAAAATAATGGTTTATAAATATACAGGCCCTGTTGCTGATGATATGTTCCACTGGCAAGCAACAATCATGGGCCCAGCAGACAGTCCATTTGCTGGAGGAGTGTTCCTTGTTGCCATTCACTTCCCCCCAGACTATCCTTTCAAACCACCCAAGGTAAAAAAAACACTTGTCTCCTCTTTATGGTGATCTGTTTTATTATTGTTTTTAATTGTAAATTTGGCTTCATTTTGGTTTTGATGACTGGAAGCTAGATATTGTGTTATTACCCCAATCCAAGAAATTTAGTTCTTTTCTGAGTTTGAGGCTTTAATAAACAGAGAACATAGAGAAAATATGTAGTGCTCGAGGGCGGAAGGGAATTATTCTAGCATGCTAAAATAAATTAACCAAATGGTCCGTTTTTTTACCCACATATTGTTTTTTGTTTTTGTAACATTGGTCCTCTTAAGAGTTTTATGCTTTGTTCAACGTTGCTTGTGGCATATCTTTTAAGATCAAAAGCTGTTTTTTCACAGTAAATGTAATGCTAAACAGGCAACACATTCTGGTTTCTGATGTTAAAATCATGGTTTGATAAACCAAACTGAAGAACTAAAGAAGAACACTTTTGTTTAGTACTTTTCTGCCATTTCAAAGCCTTTACAGAACTTTTTTCACGGCAATGCCAATTACTTGTATAAGTTTTCAAAACCACGTTTTTCACCATACTGTTTAAACATACCTTTTCCAACCCAATCGTTTTCTAAATCAATCTTTTTGCAACAGCTATTCTAAACTAGCCATAAGTGAATGTTTTGAAATGTATCAGCAAGCTTTTGTTCGTGTTTCTGAAATCACTTGCTGTTTGTCGTTGCTTTGGTTTCATTGGAAAAGCTTTTGTTCGTGTTTCTGAAATCACTTGCTGTTTGTCGTTGCTTTGGTTTCATTGGAAGCTATTCTATTAGCTGCTAGTTATGCTGGTTTTGGTTTCTGAAGTTGGCAGAAGCTAATATTTTATTTCTTGGACGATTCGTTGTATTACTTTTTTTTACTCGAAAAATTGGTGATTCTTGTGGGTTCTGTTTTTTACCTGATGATAGGTTTCTTTCCGAACAAAGGTTTTCCATCCTAACATCAACAGCAATGGAAGCATCTGTCTTGACATTCTGAAGGAGCAGTGGAGTCCAGCCCTCACTGTATCCAAGGTGTGATTTCATTGTGAAGATTATTCCTTTTTTTGTTATACTATAAGGATTCTTGTGGTGTGAATGGTTTTAAGAGCTGTAAGGTTTGTGTTGTGTAGGTGCTTTTGTCAATATGCTCACTGCTTACAGATCCAAATCCTGATGATCCTCTGGTCCCCGAGATTGCTCACATGTACAAGACTGATAGAGCCAAATATGAGAGCACTGCCCGCTCATGGACCCAGAAATATACAATGAATTGAGGGTGTGCCAAGAATAGATGGCATGGGTTATCTCCCCTATTAGTAAATAACAGAATTAGCCTTGGCTGGATATTGAAACATCTTTGATAAGTCTTTTGTGGATTTTGAACTTCATAATTTTAGTACAATTTAGATTATACATTTGGATGAAACAATATTGAATGCTAATTTGAGGTGAAATGGACGAGTGAGGGGGTTGGGATTTGTGGGTGGATTTCAGGGCCCGACCTATTAGTGAATCACAGTGGCATGAACTTGTAGGGCCAATAGGTTTGGTGGGTTGCTACATTTACTGGCATTGGTAAAATTAAATAAAGAAAAAAATTAATACAAACTTGTTAAATTTAGGGGTTTAGGATGTTAGTTTAGGGTTGAGGGAATTAGGTTCTATGGTTTATGATTTTAAAATTTTAAGATTTAAGGTTAGAGTAGAATTTAGGGTTTTAGTTAGGAATTTAATTTTTAAATTTTAAAGAATTGTGTAAATTTAAACCTATTAATAATGAGTTAGATTTAAGGATGAATTTGGTTAATAATCCAAATTGGATTATTGTTTAGTTTTCTAGGGTAGTTTGGGAGAATATTTGGGATGTAGGCCAAAACCTACATTACCACGTCACTTCCTTATGGCGTGATCACTTTTAAGGCCAACCTCGCCACTTTCTCCTGGCGAGGTCACATGGTGGCTGCCTTCGGCTGGTTGGTCGGCTCATATGGTGGCTGGTGCCTCAACAAAGGGGAGGGTGACCTCGCCACCTCCTTATGACGAGGTCACATGGGCCTGCATACGGTTCATGCAAGGTATGTATCTTTTAGGGTTTGGCATTGGTTTAGGGTTATAGCTTATGTTTTTATTTTTATTTTTATTAAAATTTATTAAAATTTTACATAGGGTTCATGCATGGCGAGGTCACATGGCTCATGCTTTTACGTAGGGTTTATGCATGGTAAGTATGGTTTAGGGTTTAGAGTTTAGGGTATGTGTGGATTAGGGTTTGGGACTAATTTGTAATTTAGAGGTAATTTTTGGGCGGATTTATTTTTACGTTATCTTGAATCTAATATAAATTTAATATGTTTTAATTTAAATTAAAAATTTAATCATTAATTTTCATTTAACTTTTCTTAAATTTTTAATTTTTTTTGCGAAAATAAAAAATAATTGAATGAACAACTAATTTATTGAACCTAACTAATACTTTATATGTTAATTTTCACATATTTTTTATCACTATTCAAACTAAATTTATATAAAAATATTTATATAATACTTTATATCTTACTTTTCAATTTGGGGCTAATTTGCAGTCAAGGCGTACCTATTATATTTATATAATACTTTATATGCTACTTTATATGTTACTTTTTAGTTTCATATTATTATTATTATTAGGTTTAATAGTGAAAAAATCTCAAACCATACATTTTTCACATAGGCAACGACAAAAGTCAGATTTAAAGATCTAAAGATTTTAGGTTTATTTTGTTAATTTTGTAAATTAAGCTAGAAAATAAAAATCAAAAACAAAATCAAAATTATGTGCATGTTTTGATTGGTTAAAGAATTTTTTTAAAACACACATCTGAATATATATATATATATATATATATATATATAATTTGAATTTTTTTCACTATTTTTGTTAAAACACAACGTCTCGAACTCGATTCGAATATATTTTTAAAAAATACAAAAATTAATGTCTTTAGGAAGACAGACCATAAATAAAATCACATAAAAAAGTAAAAAAAAACACTATAATTCTAAAACATAAAAATATAAAAAATATTTAAAAAACACTCAAATTTTAAAACGTAATAGAAATATTTTACAATTAAATAAATATAATCTATTTCCTACGAGTCCTCGGTAACACCTGCCGGTGGAAGGATGATGTTTGATCGTACCATTCTGGGGGTCGAACTTGTCTTCGTTGTTGAATCGGAGTCTGCTCATTCGGAGTCTGTTCATCATTGTCACATTGGTCACCCATCATTTGCATAGAAGGTGAAGTATTATACATGTCTTGCAGATCTAATGGCGAGCTACTGATCGTGGTAGTCGACAACAACGATGTCATAGTACCAACAGTCATACCTTTCCCATAGAAGGGTGTTTGAGGATACTGAAATTGTGGAATGTATCATTCATCATCGTTGTAAGCAGACTGGTAAGATGTGTTTTCTCCAAACTGTGGTTGAGATTGGTCCGAAGAATGCCAACTCGTTGAACCCTCCAAGTTTGGTTGATGAGAGCTCTGACCAAACGTGTACGGCAGATGTACACGTCTTGAGCACCGCGGATCTTGAAGCCATTGATTTGCCTCTTTAAGAGTACCATGAACGGTTTTTCATTTGATGAAAATCACGAATAGTACTATAAATTAAAGTCAAAATCATCGGCTTGAATTGGACTCAAGTTGGCATCCCAATGCCTCCGTCTTTCCTGCCACAATTGGATGAACTCCGCTTGCTTCACAATCCAATTCTCGTTGGATCGACTTCTATGAACAGTATGAATTTGTTGAGGTAGAGCTCTAGGAATGGGTTGATGGTAGTTAAACTGCCGCAACACTCTGTCAGCGCAATGAAACTCAACAATAGAAAAATGTATCAAAGGCACAACCGCACCCCAGATTGATGACATTTGACAAAAATTTAGCGGTATAATATCCTAGATTGTGTTATTCACGTACGGCTGCCGAAAGAACTGCAAAGCACAATTATTAATATGCATACACAAACAAGCGTGTTACTTTAATAAATTACAAAGCCAAAAAATAAAATTATGATACATGATCTTTCCTATGTCTCCATCTGCCAAGATTTAAAACATATATTTCTAAGTCTTTACAGAAAAATATTTAATCAATAAAATTAATATACAACTGTAATCACAACATTAGTACTTTCCAGCAAGCGGAAATTCCATCGGTACTTCTACAATTGGCGTTAGATAAGCCAGTCTATACCATGCTCAGGACTGCAATAAGATTTGACATCCACCCATATCTGTTAATTTTCTCGAACCAGACATAATTGCAACTCTGCACATTTCATGGTATAGGAATGCCAATATTGCAGATCCCCAACTGTATGTAGAAGTTGTGTCAAAATTTTTCAAGAACGGCAGATACTGAGTGTGAACCATATTACCAGATGTATCTGGCATCAATACCTCGCCAATAAATTGGAGTATATACGCTCGAGTTGCACACTCAAGTTCTCGGTCATCAGATTCATCTGTTAATGTAAATTCCCGCTGCAACCAAGAAATTTTGATACGAAGACCGTCCACACACTCTGGAGGAGGAATTTTGTCCAGATAATGCAAACAAAGGTCATCTGCTATACGAGAATTTTGTCTGACCAACGGCTTCCCATTTGTTGGGACACCAAGTTGTAGTGCTACATCCTCCAGAGTTATTGTGCATTCACCAAATGGAAAATGAAATGTGTGTGTCTCTGGTCTCCACCGTTCAATCAATGCGGTAATCAAGCCAGGGATAACTTTAAATCCACGGAGAAATGAAGCATTATAAAAACCTGAATGCTGCAGAAAATAAACTATGCGTTCATCAGGTTCCTTAATCTTCAGTCCTCTACGCCAGATAGTATGCTCCACACCCTATAATTATAATAAAAACTGTAAATAAAGAATTTTTAAATCTTAAATTATAGTAGTAAATAAAAATTACACGATCCCGACTTACCCCCTCTTCGTGAATATGAGAGGAAATGTGCTCGTGTCACGGTACAGCAAAACTCCTTCGGAATCCATTCGAATATAAAACTCAGAAATCATGATTTGTGCTAAAACTCTCTAAAATTTTCAACAACAAAAAATTTATCTTCTCCCTTCTCAAGTTGCAAAAATACACAACATCTATCGAATATTTATAGGAACAAAAAAAGACATGAACTACGTGGGCTGGCATGCATGGCATGCATGCAGGATTGCTGTCATGCGTCAGAGGGCCATGTGACCACGCCATAAGGACATGGTGAGGTCACTTAAATTCACGTGGCCTCATGCATGGGTAGGGAGCAGGGTCTTGCAGGGGTAGGGTTTAGGGAGCAATTTTATTCGAAAAAAAAGGGGGCCATGTGACCACGCCATAAGCACATGGCATGGTCAGCTTTATTCACGTGGGTTTAGGGTTGGCATGCATGGCTCATGCAGGGGTAGGGTAGGGGCAATGGGCAGTGGGCAGCAGGTCCGGTTGGCATGCATGGCTCATGCAAGGGTAGGGACATGGAGCAACTTTATTCACAGAAAATTACGAAAATTTGATTCGAATAAAATATATAAATTTGTGCGTCTAAAATATAAAAAAAAATTCTATATTTAAATTTGATATTCGTGATTCGAATAATCAAGAATTTATTAAAATAAATTTGATATATTTGATTCGAATAAATTTACGAGCCTCTACACAAATTGATATATTTGATTCGAATAATCACGAATTTATTAAAATAAATTTGATATATTTGATTCGAATAAATTTACGAGCCTCTACACAAACTGATATATTTGATTCGAATAATCACGAATTTATTAAAATAAATTTGATATATTTGATTCGAATAAATTTACGAGCCTCTACACAAGCTGATATATTTGATTCGAACAATCACGAATTTATCAACATAATTTTGATATATTTGATTCGAATAAATTTACGAGCCTCTACACAAACTGATATATTTGATTCGAATAATCACGAATTTATTAAAATAAATTTGATATATTAAAACTATAATAAATGTACGAGCCTCTACACAAATTGATATATTTGATTAAAATAATCACGAATTTATTAAAATAAATTTGATATATTTGATTCGAATAAATTTACGAGCCTCTACACAAACTGATATATTTGATTCGAATAATCACGGATTTATTAAAATAAATTTTATATATTAAAACTATAATAAATGTACGAGCCTCTACACAAACTGATATATTTGATTCGAATAATCACGAATTTATTAAAATTTAAATGCGACTAAAATATAAAAAAATTAAAATTCATCAGTAATAATTTGAACGAGTGTATAATAATTGAAACAATCATAAACCCTAAACTAAAACCAAACCTTAAACCCTAAAATCATAAAATCATAAACCTTAAACCCTAAAACCAAACCCTAATTTGAACGAGTGTATAATAATTTGAACAATCATCAGTAATAAATTTTGCCACTTTAAAACATAAATGATGGCTCATGCTTGACATGCATGCATGCAGGCTGCTGGCCACGTTAAAAAAGTGACCTCGTCATGTCCTTATGGCGAGGTGGTGTTGAGATTTTTTTTCCGTCTATATATTTAATTTTGCCACTTGAGGAGGGAGAAGATAAATTCGAAGACGGTTTAAGATTGTTGAAGCATATTGTTCTGTTTGATTACTTCAAATTTTACAGAGAATGAGTTCATCAACAAATTTTGACACCGAACCCTTAGTCGGTCGTTTTGGCGAATCCCTTGCAGACTTCAGTGATGATGAAGAAAATATTGTTCCTATGAAAGATGACGATGTAGAGTTACTCGACAAAGATGATGTTGAGGCTATTGTGGCAGATGTGTCAATGGGCAACGATATTAATGTTGAAGATGATGTTTGGGCCGCAGCTGTTTCTAAGCTCGGGTTGGGAAATAACTAGCCAGTTTGGGGTTATGTTCAACCAGAGCCCTAACAAGCACAACCAGTTTATCCAGCCTATAAAGCTCCAGTAGCTCGTATGTATGAGGTCGACTATTCTGCAATGCATGATGCTGAACATCAAGCTCATGTGTTTTGTTCTTCATCGCATTCCGAGTTTGGAGAATTGGTATTGAGAGCTGAATTTGACACAAAAGAAGCTGCCCAGTTGGCAATTCAAGAGCATTGCGTCAAACGCCATACATAATGTCTTGTTAATGAGTCCAATAAAAGTACATATTGTGTAAGGTGTATACATTGGAAGAGCAACTGTCCTTGGTGAGTAAGAGCTCCATACAAGAAGATGACTGACAATTGGGTGGTGACACGGTTCATTGATGAGCACACCTGTTCGAATAGAGTTTTATCCCAAGATCACATTAGTTTAAACTCTGATTTAATTTGTGCTTACACTAAGGAATTGGTGGAACAGGACCCAAGAATTTCGATTGCAGTCTTGGTGGCATCAATCTGGGGTCAGCTTGGATATAGTCCATCTTACTACAAGACGTGAATGGCAAAGCAGAAGGCGATGGCGCAAGTGTATTGTGATTGGGATAGATCATACAATGAGCTACCAGCTCTTTTACGAGCAATGCAAATATTCATCCCAGGAACCAAGGTGGAATACGAAACAAAGGTCGCGGTCAACGCACAAGGCGAAATACTCCATGGTAAAAGAATATTTAGTAAGTTGTTTTGGGCGTTCAATGCATGCATCAAAGGGTTCTCATTCTGTAACGCATGATTCAAGTGGATGGTACTTGGCTGTATGGGAAGTACGGTCATATATTACTCGTGGTCGTTGCACAAGATGGAGACAATAATATATTTCCAATTGCCTTTGCCATTGTTGAAAAAAAAGACGCGGAAGGATGAGAATTCTTTTTGAAGCATCTACGCAACCATGTAGTGAAGGAAGATGGGATTTGCATGATTTCTGATAGGGGGACTGCGTTGTTATCAGTAATTGACAGAGATAACAGTTTATGGAAGCCTCCACATGCATATCCAGCCTATTGTGTCAGGCATATTGCGTCAAATGCGAAGACGCGTTTCGGAAAAAATCAAATCCGAAGAGAGATTTTAAGCGCGGGTAAGTTGTTATTTGTTGTTTATACAAAAATAGTTAACATAAATCTTTTAAACTGATCATGTTGACTTATTTAATTTCTTTTTAATAGGGTACGAACTAGTTCAACCAAAATTTGTCTCGAGGATAAACAGGTTGCAGCGGTATGATCTGAATGTTTTTGATTTTGCAAACGACATACCCAGAGAAAGATGGGCACAAGCACATGATGAAGGTCGACGTTATGGCCATATGACAACGAACCTTGCAGAGGATATAAACGCAGTGCTTAAAGGAACACGCCATCTCCCAATTGCAAGCATTACGTGGGAGACTTATTTCAGATTGGGTAAAGTGTGGTCCGACAAAGGCCAGGAAGTGAACGCCCAGATAAACAACGAACAACAGTTGGTCTGAAACCCTACAAAATAAAATGCTCGAACTTCAAGCCAAAGCCATCTCTATGAGAGTCAAAACATTCGACCCACATGGTTATCAATTTTCGGTCGAAGCTAAGGTCCGAGGTGAGCACAAAATGTACACTGTAAACCTTGCTCAGAGATGGTGTGATTGTGGTGCATTCCAAGCATTTAGATACCCCTGCTCTTACACACACGCCACATGCTTGCATTTCCGTCTCGACCCTTACGAATTTGCGGATCAATGTTATAAGCTGGAGAATATCGCAAATATTTACAGAAATCCGTTTAACACGATCCCGAACCAAGACTATTGGCCGGTAGAGCCAATATACAAAGAATGGTTACCAAATCCAAAGCTTCGTAGAAAGTTGAAGGGTCGACCACCGTCCACTCGAATTCATACAAATATGGATGATGCGGAGCATAATAGAGGGGGTTCTAGTTAAGCATTGTACTCTTTGTAGGGGACTGGTCATAATAGAACCAAATGTCCGAACAAACACAATCTTTCAAACTATCATGTTGGACCACCAAACTAATGTAATTTGCAATTTGTGTTAATGCAAGTACTTTTTTTTATCTCCTTCAATTTTACAATATTTGGAAATTCGAACTAAGCCTTCCTTTTTTACAGTTCATAATTGAACTAAAATAATTAATTAACCTTTACTTTTTTACAGTTCATATTCGAACTAATGTAAAATCATTAACATTTCTTTTTTTTACAATTCATATTCGAATGAGAAAATATTCGAACTATTGACTGATATTTAAATTGAATCGATTTAAACAATTAATTCAATTCAATTCCTATCTAAATAATAATTTTTGAAAGATTTTTTTTAAATTTTGTAACACATGAAAAAAAATCAAATTTTATCCTCGAAATACCCTCGACAAATATTAATTATTAAAGAAAAAGCATGAACTTCATTTCGCACGATTTTAAATTTTGTCTATAAAATATATATGTATTGTTAATATACGAGTAAAAAAACTATATTCGATGAGTTTTGATCCGATAGAATTTAATAATATCAATTTTTAATAAAATAAGGGTTTTAGGTCGATTTTGAGTTTAGATAAACCTGCACTAATCCAACCGGAGAAAAATATATAAATATTTTTATATAATTTTAGTTTGAATATTGATAAAAAAAATCTGTGAAAATTAACATATAAAGTATTAGGCCAGTATTAGGGTTATATTATTAAATTAAAAATTCACTTTATTCTATGTTATTGAATTCAATAAATTAGTTTTTCATTTTTATTTTTGCAAAAAAAAATAATTGAAAAAAAGTTAAATGAAAATTCATGATTGAATTTTTTAATTCAAATCAAATTATATAAAATTTATATTAGATTCGAATCCACGTAAAAATAGATCCGCCCGAAAATTACCTCTAAACCGCAAATGAGCCCCAAACCCTAATCCACACAACCCTAAACCTTAAACCATACATACTGTTGAACATATGCTTTAATTTTGATATAACTAAAAACCTAAGGACTAAAATGAAAATATCAAAACAAATTTAAAAGTCCTTAAAATTCCCTATATTTTGTTAAAGACCATTTTATAGCTAAAACCAAAGACTTACAAAATATTTTTTAAAGTATTTTAAAGTCAAAACAGTGATTTTTCAAGCCCCGTTTCGAAACGGCCCAAGGCGTTTCGAAACACTTTCAGTTCGATGTGCACCCGTTCCGAAACGGGTATCGGAACGGGTCAAGGCGTTTCGAAACGATATGCCTCGTTTCGAAACTGTTCTTCATTTAAATGAACAAGGGCAACGGTCTTTTAAATGATTTTTGAAAATATATAGGGCGTTCCGAAACGGGCTTAGGCCGTTTCGAAACACCCCTTTGGCAGTGGCATAGCCGTTCCGAAACGGCCATAGGCGTTTCGAAACGGGTTCTTGTAGACGCTCCTAACGGCTATATTATTTGAACCCCGTTCCGAAACAGGTTACCCCGTTCCGAAACGGTAGGCGTCTGGGTGCTTTAAATGTCAATAATAAACACCCCCAACGGCTCCAAAGACTCCCCAAAGGCTCCTAACGGCTATAGACTCAAACAACACTATAAATACAGCCTTGGATCAATATTGAAACATCAAGAAAGATCAAGAAACATCAAGAAAGCATATACAAGCATTCAAGCTTCCAAGAGTTTATTTTGAGCTAATTCTTTCAATCTTTCTTGAAAAACACTAGAGTGTTCTTCATTGTAATTCTTGTTCTAGTGTTTATTCGGGTGTGTGAGAGAGCTTAAATTTTGCAAACACTTTCCTAGTGAGGATTTTCTAGTTTGCTCATTTGTATCCAACTTTGGGATAGGATTCAATAGACTTTGGGGTATAAGTCTATTGAAGTGTGTAAGGTTACTCCTTGTCCTTAAAGGAAAGACAAATTAGTGAATTTGTGGGAAATCCTTAGTGTGGACGCTAAGGTAGTGGATGTAGACTTTGGTTAGAAAGTCGAACCACTCTAAATCGCTTTGCAATTTTTATCTTTGCAATTAGCTTCCGCCGCAATTTTCAAAAATCCAATTCACCCCCCCTCTTGGTTTTATTCGATCGATTGCCACGTTCTTCAATTGGCATCAGAGCTTTGGTTCATTAGAAGGTCTTACAACCTCTTGAAAAAGATCCAAGAAGTGTGCAATCATCTACAAAGTCATCCATGGCATCCACCTCCAATGTTGTAGCTTGGGGCGATTCTCAACCCACCAACAAGCCTCCCTTCTTCAATGGAGTAAACTATGCCTATTGGAAAAACCGCATGAAGCTCTTCATCCAAGCTTATGATCTTGAAGCTTGGAAAATCATCATGAGAGGATACATAGCACCAACGAGCAATATTGAATCATGGAGCGTTGAAGAAGACAAGGGATTCTCAACAAATGCAAAGGCTATGCATCTCATCTTTTGTGCCCTTGGCCCGGACGAGTATGGAAGGGTGTCATCTTGTTCCAATGCAAAAGAAATTTGGGACAAACTTGAAGTTACACATGAAGGTACAAATCAAGTGAAGGAGACCAAAATCGGACTCCTCAATCTAAGTTATGAGAACTTCAAGATGGACCCCGAGGAAGACATCAAAACCATGTCCGATCGATTCTCCGTGATCGTAAATGGTTTAAAAGGTTATGGCGAAGTAATCCCCGAAGATAAACTTGTGAGGAAGATGATCTACTCTCTTCCCAATTCATGGGATTCAAAGAAAACGGCCATAATAGAAGCAAAGGACCTCAAAGTTCTCAAATTAGATGAGCTTATTGGTTCCTTGCTTACTCACGAAATGATGTCAACGGGCAAGGAAGAAAAGAAGAACGAAGTGGAGAAAAAGAAAGTTGGTCTTGCTCTTAAAGCATCCAAAAAGGATGATGATTCAAGTGAAGAAGATGAAGAAAAAGAGATGGCAATGTTTGCCAAAAGATTTAAAAACTTCATGTTGACCAACAAAGGAAGAAGATTCCAAAGAGAAGAGGGATTCAAAAGCAACAAAGGGAGAGACCCTCTAACTTGCTATGAGTGCAACAAACCAGGACATATCAGGATCGATTGTCCTCAACTAAATAAAAATAGCTATGAGAGGAAGAAGCACAAGGCTCACGTAGCTACTTGGAGCGATGACTCTTCCGACGAGGACGAGGATGAAGTAGCCAACTTGTGTCTTATGGCTTTCGAGGATGACTCAATGGTAACCTCTAATTCATCTTATTCATTTGATTATACTTTTGATGAATTACAAGAGGTTTATAATGAATTAGCCTTAGAGTATGAGAAGTTGATTTTGAAAAATAAAAAAATTACTTCAAAATTGAAAAATGAAAATGACTCTCTCTCTAAGACTAATAAGGAATTTGAAAGTAAATTTGGAGAAATGCAAGTCCAAATAAACGATTTTGAAAAGAAAAATAAAGACTTGCAAAATTTACTTTCAAAGGTCCATGAAGATCATCAAAAGGAACTTGATGATCTTAAAGCTTCTTTCAACAAAGTTGGGACAAAATTAGTTGAAAAATGTGAAAATTCAAGACCCAACTATGTTAGAAAGAACTATCATGGGTATAGACAAAGATCACCTAATCGAAAAAAGATTAGGAGCATTTGGGTTCCAAAAGGACTCATTGCTAATAAAAATGTTGATCTATTGTCTAAATGGATACCCAAAGGGACTAAGATTCTAGGAACTAACTCCTATGGACCCAAAAGAGTTTGGGTACCAAAACACACATAGTTCCTTTTTGTAGGTGTGTTGGAGCCATGATATGCAAATTTGAAGAAACTTGAAAGCTCTAGACACACATAATGGAAGGACACTTGAAGAAGCTCAATCGACATATCTTGGTTCAAGTGGTAACATTTTTATGCAAAATTGTCTCTTTCATGTTGATTTATATGCTCATTTTGATTGAAACATGTTTGAGGTTCCCCATATGTTATATGAATGCTTTTAGTGAGGGGGAGTTATGTTTTGCATGTTTGCTTATTTTTTTGACCCTATATGTTTTTCCTGCTCATTTATATCATATATGCATGTTTGGCCTCTTAGAAAAACATTTTCTCTGCATTTTAGAGCCTCATCTGCACTTCCAGGCCCAGGTGTATCGAAACGGGTTAACCCGTTCCGATACGGGTGTCTTAAAATTTGTCCTGAGAGAAGGGCGTTTCGAAACGGCCCCAGGCGTTTCGAAACGTTTTCGGTTCGATGTAAGGATGTATCGGAACGCGTTCCGATACGGGTCAAACGTGTTTCGAAACGGTCATCCCCGTTTCGAAACGATCTGTTGAAGGTTTTAAGAAGGGTCAAACCCTAGCCGCCCCGTTCCGAAACGGTCGTGACCGTTCCGAAACGGACTCGCGGACAGCCCTATTTAGGGCTTCTAAAAGTTCAAAATTCTAATTTTTATCAAACTCTTAAAACCCTAAAAACCCTAACCGACCCCCTTCTATAAATACCCTCTCAAACCCTTTGTTTTTCACAAAATTGTGAGGGGTTTTGCTCTAAAACACATATCTAAGCAAGCTTCATCAATCTTGTGCAAAGATTTCACTCAAATCATCCAAAATCCCAAACTAAGGTAATTTTTCTTATTTTTCTTCTTTTTCAAATTATGTTCGAATCATAGGATAAAAAAATTTTATTCTTATATACATTATATGTTTTTAGTTGTGGGTTATTCGAATCTTGTAAAAAAAAAAAATTTTCAAAATCTCAAAATTTTGATTCGAATATAAAATTTTTTAATCGTATTTTTTTTTAATTTTGTTTTTCAAAAACCTAAGTGGGATTTCCTATTGGATTGATTTTAATTATCAATGCATACAATTTTAAAACTCTTGCTTAATATTTTAGATGGCGGATCAAGCGAACAAAAAGCGTAAAGCCGTTCAAACCGGAGAATCAAGCATTCGTCCAAATATTACTCAACTCTTTCAGAAAACTCTAAAAACTCCGCAGCAGCGTGCTCGCTTCTCCTACGTCAAAAATCTCGCTGTTCGTAAAGAAAGAGTTATTGATGTCGAATTCCTTAATTCCGAGCGATTTCTCTTTCGCTATCTTAATCGTTTGGATGAGTGGGATCTTCTTTTCTTCTTGAGCATTGAGGATGTTTGCTACAAAAACTTGGTACTTCTCTTCTACTCTAATGCTCGTTTCCTATACGATGAAACCAAAACAGAGATTGTAGGAATTGAGTCATCTTTACTAGGGCAAAAGTTTGTTATTAATATTGCTCTTTTGGAGTCGGCCCTTAAACTCAAGAATGAGGGTATTGAAGAAGAACGCCACTTTGGCACCTTTACCGGAAAAGCTCTTCATTTAGATGTGCACGATCGTGTGCTTCATTTGATGGTTTCTTGGTTCATTAGACCATCCGGAGGAAAATACTCCCACATCCGGGAAAAAGATCACTTTTGGCTCGAATGTTTCCGAAGAGGTGAGCGCCCAAATGTGCCCAAAATCATCTTTGCCGAGATTGTCAATAATGTCAAACTTATTGACACCAATGAGTTGACTTCATTCACCTACGGCATTGTTTTGAGTTTTCTCTTCGATCATCTTGGTATTGATTGTACCTATGATTCCCCGGAACCTAGCAAGACAAAAATTGGTGAGTCCTCTCTTCGAAAATCCGGATTCACATATTTGAATGGTTTTTGGCAAAGAATTGATCGAGAAGCGATTCCTCCTCCCGTTGCTCCTCCACCTCAAGTTCAAATGGAAAATCAAGATGCTCTCACGGTTTTTCTTACCGAGCGTTTCAATGCCTTGAATTCTCGTTTTGACACTATGGAAACTCGTATTTCTTCGGGCTTTGAAACTATGGGAAATCGTTTGAAGAACGTCGAGGATCGTCTTCAATCCCTTGAAACTTCCAATGACAACCTTGATCTTTCCTTTTCTACTCTTTATGGAGAATGGACAAAATATCACCGTTCTCAAGCCAAGAACGATGATGATGATGAGGATGATGATGACGAGGCCTAGGATAGTCATATCATATCATATTATATTATCTATGCATTTAGGGTTGAATTTGCTTCTTTATGTTTTCTCATGTT
This sequence comes from Hibiscus trionum, assembly GCA_030270665.1. Classification (NCBI taxonomy): domain Eukaryota; kingdom Viridiplantae; phylum Streptophyta; class Magnoliopsida; order Malvales; family Malvaceae; genus Hibiscus; species Hibiscus trionum. The sequence continues at coordinate 1,263,948 of BSYR01000097.1, forward strand.
TTTAGGAACCTATGCTTTTGATCTTTTATTTTGGGATTTGATTATGAACTTATTGTTTATGCTTTGGATATTTTTATGATATTAATTATGATTGCTTATTATTGATTATTGGTACTAATCTTCTTTATGAGCTTGTTTCTTTTTGATCTAACAAAAAGGGGGAGAAGATATGCCATGCCATGCCATGCCACCAAAAATTTTCAAACTATTAAAATTTTTCAAATTTTTAAATTTGTCTTAAGGTTTTGATCCTTGATTTCAAAAGTCACAAGTTTTAAATTTCAAAACCTATCTTAAATTAAGGGGGAGTTAGAATATCTTCAAAACTTTCAAAATTCTTAAAAAATTCTAACTTTGGTTTTGTTATATCAAAAAGGGGGAGATTGTTGAACATATGCTTTAATTTTGATATAACTAAAAACCTAAGGACTAAAATGAAAATATCAAAACAAATTTAAAAGTCCTTAAAATTCCCTATATTTTGTTAAAGACCATTTTATAGCTAAAACCAAAGACTTACAAAATATTTTTTAAAGTATTTTAAAGTCAAAACAGTGATTTTTCAAGCCCCGTTTCGAAACGGCCCAAGGCGTTTCGAAACACTTTCAGTTCGATGTGCACCCGTTCCGAAACGGGTATCGGAACGGGTCAAGGCGTTTCGAAACGATATGCCTCGTTTCGAAACTGTTCTTCATTTAAATGAACAAGGGCAACGGTCTTTTAAATGATTTTTGAAAATATATAGGGCGTTCCGAAACGGGCTTAGGCCGTTTCGAAACACCCCTTTGGCAGTGGCATAGCCGTTCCGAAACGGCCATAGGCGTTTCGAAACGGGTTCTTGTAGACGCTCCTAACGGCTATATTATTTGAACCCCGTTCCGAAACAGGTTACCCCGTTCCGAAACGGTAGGCGTCTGGGTGCTTTAAATGTCAATAATAAACACCCCCAACGGCTCCAAAGACTCCCCAAAGGCTCCTAACGGCTATAGACTCAAACAACACTATAAATACAGCCTTGGATCAATATTGAAACATCAAGAAAGATCAAGAAACATCAAGAAAGCATATACAAGCATTCAAGCTTCCAAGAGTTTATTTTGAGCTAATTCTTTCAATCTTTCTTGAAAAACACTAGAGTGTTCTTCATTGTAATTCTTGTTCTAGTGTTTATTCGGGTGTGTGAGAGAGCTTAAATTTTGCAAACACTTTCCTAGTGAGGATTTTCTAGTTTGCTCATTTGTATCCAACTTTGGGATAGGATTCAATAGACTTTGGGGTATAAGTCTATTGAAGTGTGTAAGGTTACTCCTTGTCCTTAAAGGAAAGACAAATTAGTGAATTTGTGGGAAATCCTTAGTGTGGACGCTAAGGTAGTGGATGTAGACTTTGGTTAGAAAGTCGAACCACTCTAAATCGCTTTGCAATTTTTATCTTTGCAATTAGCTTCCGCCGCAATTTTCAAAAATCCAATTCACCCCCCCTCTTGGTTTTATTCGATCGATTGCCACGTTCTTCACATACCATGCATGAAACGTATGCAGGTCACGTAAAATGCATTGCCCGTGTGACCTCGCCATAAAAATTTATATTAGATTCGAATTAACGTAAAAATAGATCCGCCCGAAAATTACCTCTAAACCGCAAATTAGCCCCAAACCCTAATTCACACATACCATAAACTCTAAACCATACTTACCATGCATGAACCCTACGTAAAATGCATGGGCCATGTGACATCGTCATGCATGAACCCTACGTAAAATTTTAATAAATTTAAATAAAAATAAAAATAAAAACGTAAGCTATAACCCTAAACCAATGCCAAACCCTAAAAGATACATACCTTGCACGAACCGTATGCAGGCCATGCATGGCCATGTGACCTCGCCATAAGGAGGTGGCGAGGTCACCCTTCCCTTTGTTGAGGCACCAGCCACCGCCCACCAGCCACCATGTGAGCCGACCAGCCAGCCGAAGGCAGCCACCATGTGACCTCGCCAGGAGGAGGTGGCGAGGTTAGCCTTAAAAGTGACCACGCCATAAGGAAGTGGCGTGGTACTGTAGATTTTGGCCTACATCCCAAATATTCCCCCAAACTACCCTAAAAACCAAATTATCAATCCAATTTGGATTATTAACATATAACATAAGCATAAATAATTATTTAATATATATCATATTTTTCATCTAAATATTTGAAGTATTTTTGGGTTAAAATAAGTATTTAAAGTATATATTTGAATATATTGGCCTTGTTTGATAAAGAGAGGTTTGAGTTAAAATTAAAGGTTTGAGCTAAAATTAAAAGTTTGACTGATTAAATCCATTAATTTGGGTCTTTGGTAAAGAGCGGACTGGAATAGTGGATTAGGGTGCAACTTCTAATTTTAAAAAGCTGCTAATAGGAGCTTTTTGAAATTAGAAGTTTTGATATAAGAGTTATAAAGACCCCTTTACCCTTAATAATTACTAAAAATCTCCAAATAACTTAAATTTAACCAATTTTATTTTAATTCTTCAATCTCACGTATTTACATCGTGACATTTGTAAATTAATCCCTTTTTTTTCTTTTTATTCTTACACATTTATATTTGTATTGAAATTTAATAATTAATTAAATTGTATTAAAAATATTTATATAAATAATAAATTAATATATAAATCATTCAAATATGCTTAATAATGTTATATTAAAAATTATTTTTTATAATCTAATTAATATTAATAGATACAAAATATTGATAACTAATAAATTATTCAAATAAATATTAATATAATCATGTCCTTATATGTCATTTTACTTGTTTAAATAATCAAACAACTAATAACTATCTATTAATTTTACCAAACACTTTCATATAATCAGCTAATACAATCTACTAGTCAAATCAGCTACCAGCTAATGTAATGTGCTATCAGCTATCCACTGATTGTTAAACATGGCCATTATAAAAGAAACATTAAGATCCCAAAAGAATTTTACTTGTCTTCATGAGAGTTACTCTCTCTGGACGCCGGCTAATTTAAACTAGGTACCCTTGTGTTGTGTATTTTTTTCTTTCGGTTGCTAATTGCAATTGTTTGTAATTCTTTCTGATGATGTTATGCTGGTCCTGGATTCAAAAGGATGATTACAATGCGGCATGGCATGAATTTGTTTTCTTCTCATTCTATTGGAATGTAAACTCCGGAGTCTAAACTTGGAGATGTTCCATGCGAAGCCGCAAGCAGGGTCCAGTTGAAGGACTACAAGCCACAAGTAACTCCATATCACTTGTCCATACCTAATTTTCTCAACGAGGGTCAAACATCCGATTGCATAGAAGTTAAAAAATTCGGTGAAAAAACGTGGGCAAACGCCCGTTTAGTACGCACAGAATACATGTTCGGCCTTGCTTCTCTGTTTGGCGCTCCAACACTCGTTGGAAAAACATTGCTGAACAGGGCCATAGACTCGAAATCATCCAAACCTGGCTTAAGATGATACATTGATGCCTTTTCATTTCATGGTTTCTTATTTATGCACTTATTTTCATCCGATGGGCTGTTTCTAGCTGGAAAGCTGACCAACTAGAATCAGGTTGAGCTGTTGCGTTTATTATTTTTCCAAAACTGGAATAAATCCAACCCAACTCCATTCTATTATCATTATTTCTAGTACTATGGTTGGTGCTCAACTTCTGAGAAACTCCATAATATTTTCTTTTTTCTTGAATTTAATTCGATTTTAACCGAATAAAAATATCACAACATATTAATGATAATCGGTTGACTTCTTAGAAGACTAAAATATCACAAATTAATCTTATTATAAATACGAATTTCGAACATAAACTCACACGGAAAAAATCCGGTAATTTCCAAGCACAACCAAATAACACGGCCTGCTTATCTTCTCTGTCCTCTTGTTTTATAAACATAAAATTACACTATTATTATTATTCAAAGCTACTTTTCAGCTCTCTGGTGTGTTAACATAAGCTGCAAGCAAAAGCATAAAGAAAGCTTGGTTTTCCTTCTACTTCTCCTCCATTTTTTGTATGCAAAAACCCTACAAACTTATGAGGACACATAAACTGTTCTCCTGCTTTGCAGCTTTCTTCCTTTTCTTGGGTTTCTCTGCTTCCTCTTCAATTTCAGGTATTTGATCAACAAATTCTATATATGTATAGCTTCTGAATCCATTTCTCACCCTTCCATATGCCCATCATGATATTTATGCAGGTGGTATTTTCACATCTTCCACAGCAACAGGAAGAAACCTCCTTCAGGCCCAGAAAGGTTCTTTTCTCTTTACCCATCTCGGCATACAATTACATAGATTTTCGTTAGCTACCAGATCTGAGCATAGTATTAAATTGCGGTTGTGGACGTTGCAACGTGATTTTTTTCTAAAATATAATTATAATTTTAAATACACTTACGGTTTGTGGTGTTGCAACAACCTTTGAAATCATTATAATGCGACTGTTACGTTGCGTTGCTGCCGCAATTTAACACTATACAACTGAGGCCTTTGAGGATCTTCCTTTTCTCTCTTTCACATTAGATCATCATAGTAAAGGAAATATTATGCTTGATAATCATAGTCCTCTTCATGGAGCTTCCAATGCTGTCACGTACGGATTTAGAATTAAACATTAAAACAAAAAAAATTTATTAAGACTTTAAATTTAAAAGTTGGAAGAACAAATATCTTACTTGACTAAGATTTAAACTAAAAAGAACTTATAATATTATTATACCAAAAGATTTTGGAAGAGACAACAGCCCTCAATGCCATTACTGCTGTGCTTTTGGATAGTTAGATACCCATTTTTATGATAACCGCAGAACTGTGGTATTTTTTTAGTTTGCACTTTGCATAAGCAACTATTTCAACGCCCTTAAGGCTTGTGTATCAAATAATTATAAGGTTTAACAGTTAAATAATTGCTTAAATTATATATATTTTTTAGATAGTTGCCTGAATTATATTTTGGGCCAAATAGGTGCATAACGTTTCATTTCGTGATCTATTTAAGGTTTTTTCGTCAATGACTGTTAAAAATATTTCGTTATCCAATCAAAACATGACACGTGGTATGTTTTTTTATATTTTTAATTTCTAAATTTATGTAAAAATCTCAAAATTTTAATTTCTTTTAATCAAACCCCCAAATCACATCTTCCTCATTGTCTGGCATCCTCACAAGTCATAGTTCACCGTTCACCGCCTAAAGTATTGTGTACCTCACTGGCCGACATTTGTCATCCTTTACCGCCGTGGAACCCAGTTGACCTTTTTTTTTATTGTTGTGTGTTCGTCGACGGTAAAATCAGCGGTTCATTTGTCGATTTTTGACAATGAGATGATGGAGCTTTCGGTAGAGAGGGTCCGATAAAGACAATGGTGGTCGGAGTGGAGGAATTTAGGGATTTGGGGTTAGGGTTAAGGTTAAGGTTTTTTAGAAAAATTAAAGATTGTTGAGTTATTTAATATATTTTATTTTCTATTTTCCGGATTTTAATTTCAGATAATGATAAACCATGCCACGTGTTCGAATTATTGAATAACGAAAAAAATAATGCTTGTCACGAAAAATTTTAAAATGGGTCACAGAATGAAACATTAGGCACCTATTTGGTCCAAAATATAGTTGATAAAAAAAAGCATAGTTAATGCATTTTTTTTTACTGTTAAGCCTAATTATAACATATATAATGTATTGCTTTTGCTACTTTTATTTGCAGCTTGCCCGGTTAGCTTTGAGTATCTGAACTACACAATCATCACAAGCCAATGCAAAGGACCCAAGTTTCCAGCTAAAGATTGTTGCTCCGCATTTAAGGAATTGGCTTGCCCTTACGCACAACATATCAATGACTTGACAACCGACTGCGCTACCATTCTCTTCAGCTACATCAATATTTACGGAAAGTACCCTCCCGGTCTTTTCTCTAGTGAATGCCGTGAAGGGAAAGAAGGGCTTGCATGCCCTGCGTTACCGCCATCCGCATCGCAAAATGCTAATGGCGGCGATCTGCGAATATGTAACCCATCGCTGCGGCTAATGGCCGCAGCTTGCTTCTTAGTGTTCTTATTCATGTTGTTATAAGCCCCTGGAAGTTAAACTTTACCGGAATGAATGGCTTAGAGTTGGATTCTTAACTTTGGATATATCATAGGCCTCTAAGTCTAACACTACTTTTTTTTTGTTAATCTCAGTACGCTGGGAATTTATATAATCAACCATAATTATATTTATGTTAGCGTAAACTACCATATAGTCATTAAAGTTTGTAGTTTGATCACTCCAATAGTCGAGTTTAAAAAATATAAATCGATCATTCGAGTTATCAAAACTTACACAATGATCATTGTGGTGACCAAAATTTAATTTGAAATTTTAATTCTTTCTATTCCACATAAAAAAATTAATATAACTTAAATTGTAATTTCATAAATATGCCTAAAAATCAAACAATGTTTGAAAAGAATATAAAACTTCGAATAGCTTAAAATTTTTAGTAATTAGTACATTAATTTTTAAGTGACGACTATATGAAAATCTATGACTTGTAATGCTTAAATTGTTTTATCAATCATGTTGATGAGTAGATACTATCTTGTAATCACCTTAGAACTATTTAAAAAATTGATGTACTATAAATGTCATTTCTATTTAGTTACGTGTTAGAATGATGTATCTAGCTGCCCTTGTGATTATACGAACTTGTAATGTTGCCTTTGTAACCTTTAAATCCGGCCTAGACGTTATGGCCAGATGTAGAAGGTTAAATTGACTAACAAAGTGACCCTCGAAACCATTTAACTAATTATAAACATTGTATAAGCAGAATAACACTTTAAAACATGTCGTTAAAAAAATGACGCAACACTTGCAGAAAATAATCAAAGTTTTATGAAAATTAACTCATGACACATGACCACAATCGAATATCGAATGAAAGAGTAACAATAAAATACTTAGCATAAAGGTTAAATCAAGATTGATCCTTCAATGTCGAACCAACCATAAAATCTTGAAAAAGTTGAGAGAGAGACATGAAAAAGAGGGAGTGAGCTATAAAGCCCAATATGTATAAAAAATTTGTTCTAAAATAGATTATTATAAGTGAATGAACTCAATAAGTGATTACAGTAAAAAAACAGATGATGTTTATCTTGAGAGACTCGAGTTCAATCGCTTTGTCAGCAAGATGTGTGTGCATTATTAAAGGATTAAGAATATATATGAACAAATACTACCTTGAAACAGTTGAACCAGGTCAAATTACAATTCCTAAAGCATTTAATTATTAAGACTACAGATACGCAATTGTTATATGAATCAAATAGTTAATCAACATATTCTTGTTGGTGCTTGGTTTGCCCCCATCACCCATATCAGCGAATTTGCTAGCTACCGCGGCTAAGTACATGCCTGCCTGTTGGTAGGAACATATTCAAAAAGTGGGCCAAATGCCTAAGTCTCGCATTCAGTTACTGCGGCGGATGCGGTTTAGCTACTCAATGTGAGGAAGATTGTGCCAATCTCCTAGTAAAGCTAGGATTAGCAAGAAGAGCTAATGGGCAGAATGGATGTTGGATTCAGTTCCATCCTATAACTCAAGTGTTTGCAAAGAGGAAAGAGTGCTTATCGGTCTCGGCATAAGAAAAATCGGGAACCCGTTGCTGAATTCTGATCATCAATGGGCTACTGCATTTCTTGTATGCGGGGTTCAACTCGGAACCTCCGGTTGTGCGGTTAAAGGCAATAGATATGGTGATGTATATCAAGAGGACGGCATTACCATTGGCGATTAGAGCGTTCACGACATTCTCGAGATGCAATTCGGCATTGGAGTTATTGAAGGTGTTGGAGGAAGTAGAGAAGTCATTCGTATCTCAAATATTTGTGAGACGGAAGGAATATTCTTTTATCACATACGGCTAACCCATTGTCAAAGGAATTTCAAGTTCAGTTTTGTTCACAATGTAAAATACGGGACCAAAATTGTCCCTATCTATAAGTAAGATGACTTCAGCAGGAGTAGAATCAAAGACATACATTACCCATAATTTTGCCTGAAAGACATTAGTGATCCTTACTGTTTTATTGAAAAACAAAATCCAATTACCTTCATTAGCACGGGTGGTCGATGATTTTTGTTTTTGCAATTTTTCACTTGGTTTGGATGGGATGAGGAATGGCATTGCTTTGTGTCACGCGTTTCTTATGTCTTTGTAGCATAATTTTAGCATACCTTAGCGGTCAGTTAGTGCTTCTACAAAGATTTTTACGACGCTAATCTTTGATTATAGTTCTGTTGGCGGTCTTAGAAAGATGGATCCCCACTTGGTTGATGGTTGGTTGCCGATGTAATCGGACTTGGCTAGCGGAGCAATCTGCCTGATAGCTTGGTTCACTCACAACTACTTTTTCACACCATAAAGCATCTCGTTGGGATAGAGACAATGAGATTCAGAAAGGTTTCTGAATTTTGGTATGCTAATCTCGATGGAAGTGTCTATTTTTTTTTGCACTATTATAAGAGACTTTTAATAGACTTATCCTTTTTTTTCTCTTTTTGATACATTGTATTGTATTATTTTTTATGGTAATTAATAAAATTCATGTTATTGTTCAAAAAAATATTATTAGTAAATATTTAATAGAAGTACTCAAAATTCATGTTAAACAATATACAATTTAAACACTTATTTACCAATAAAGTCTAAAATAAAAAGGGGTAAAATACAATCAAGGTCACTTAATTATAAGTTTAATAACAAACATATAACTTTTTTTAAAAGTTACAAATATGCCACTCAATTAACATATTGTTACAAACAAGTCACTCTAGTTATAAACATGTCACTCAATTAACATGTTATATAAGAAGGAACATACTGTTACAAGCAGTTACTCCTCTTTGTGTTAATTGAGTGATCTGCTTATAATAATTTGTTATTTGAGTGACATGTTTGTAAGTAAAATGATATGCTTGTAAGTAGGGTGACACGTTTTTAATAATAATTTATTGAGTAACATGTTTGTAACTTTTAAAAGAAAAATAACATATTTTTACTAAATATGTAGTTAAGTGACCATGGTGCGACTTTCGGTTCAAAAGTACAGGGTCCAGTTTCCTAGACAGGATATTCAGAGCCCGTATCATAGGCCCAAGATGATACATGTCCCCACCAGCACTAGTTGAGCGCAAGCTTTGCCCAAACATAAGCCTAAGCCTAAGCCCATGCATTCGCACTATCCCAATTTATTTTTTCATTACAAAGAAAAAGTCACGTGACACTCAAAAAAGTATAACCGACGCATTATATATAGAGTAATAAATTTGAAAAAGTTTAAAAAATCATAAATATTCTCAAATTAATCATTTAAAATTTTTGGTTTTATAAAATTTGATATTTTTTAAGTTTTTTATTTATTTTGAATTTAATAATTAGTATGTGCTACGTGGTACGTTCATAGAGCATCATATTGCTTGTAACAAAAAAAATGGTTGAGTAATGTGAGTCACAATTAAAAAGTTCATGGGACAAATTAAACAAAAATTCCTCAAATACTAAAGTGATAATGATGTATAACTTTAGAGGTCAAAATATCATCTAACTCTTTATTTATTTTTTGTCAAAAGTCTCTCATTCCCATAAACACAATAACCGTAAATTAATATGAGCCGAATTAAATTCTTTTTGAATAGTTTAAAGGTGATTAAAGGTAGTATTTGTTTATAGATATTTTTAGTTTTTTGACAATACACATACACATTGTAGACAAAGCGATTTGAACCTGTGTCTCCTAGGATGAATATTATCCGTTTTTTCACTGAAACACTTGTTGGGTTCGCCGAATCAAATTCCTAAAGGTAGGATAAAACCATTCTCAATATTACTTTTTAAACTATAAAATTTGAATTTAATATCTTACTTAAACTACATCAAGCTTCTTACCACTCGACCCAACAAATATTTATTGTAGTCGTAGTCATAATCAAAATAAAATATTGAAGAGCCAAATATAAATAGCAGTAAAATACAGCTAGGGTCTAATCGTTAAGCCATCAATTGAAAATTATATTAACAATTTTACTGAATAATCATTTCATTAAAATAAATTTGAATAAACCAATATATAATAAAATATGAACTGAAATCTCAAAAGTTCCAAAGCATCCTTCTTCTTATTAAGCCAAAGCCTCGTTTGTTATTGGTAATGAATATTTCAACTTATCATGTTCTGGGTGAAATACAGAAAGAAGCAAAATCAATAAACAATCGCTTCTTTGAAACCTCAAGCAATGTATGTATGTATGTATGTTATAGAATCAATACCGGGTATAGAATGAGATGCATGCTATTCTTGTTGTTTTGCACAACTTCATCAATATATATGCTAGTATTTCACTCTTTTACTGGGCGAGTCTAAATAACTGCAACAGAATTTAAGGTTAAAAACTACAAATTTCAAAATTTGTCAAGCAATCTAACTATTATACTTTTTAATAACATTTTAGGTTGGTTCTTTTCAACAAATTTTAAAATTTTACTTTTTTTTAGGTTTTTTTTGTTGAAGTTGGTAGCTTTTTTCAACAAGTTTCAAAACTCGAGAAAAAACACGAAAAAACAATCAAACCTAAAATATTATCAAAAAGTAAATCATTTTAGGTTGCTTGGACAAATTTCAAAACTTGTCCAGCAACCTAACTGTTACACTTTTTGATAACATTTTAGGTTGGTTCTTTTGAACAAGTTTCGAAATTTGATTTTTTTTAAGTTGGTAGCTTTTTTCGACAAGTTTCAAAACTTAAGAAAAAATCACTAAAAACCAACCTAACCTAAAATATTATCAAAAACTATAATATTTTAGGTTGTTTGGACAATTTTAAAATTTACCGTTTTTAACCTTAAATTAATATTTTGTTTCGCAGATTTACCCCTCTCATAAAATTAGAAACCGTGACTCGCCAATTTTGGTCATATATTTATAAATTATAATACATGAATCAATGCATGCACCGTCACAAAAGTGTTGAAACTTTTGTCAAAAACATCATTCATTACATTAGTATTTGCTGCTGCTTTTCAAATAAATCAAACTTTGAATTTGATTTGCCACCAAAAATGTCACATCCCTCAACAGCAATCCATGCATAATCAGATAAAAACAACACTACAAACTAAAATGATGACTTAACATTGTCAATTACCCCTTTTTTTTGACCAATTAACTAAAGCCTACATCTCAGGGAATAAATTCAATCTTGTTGACTTTATTGTCTAAAGAAACATATTTATTATCATTCCAAAAGCCTTATTTTTCAACTCCTATAGTGTCACTGCAGGCAAAGGTTACTTTATGTTTGGGTTAAAACAGAAATCCTTATCAGGATTAAACAACTTGAGTTAGCCACATAACAAATTAATGAAACTTTACATTGAAAATTAAGATGTTCATGTCACATGCCTTGAAGAGCTAAGTAAAGTGACAGACCGGGGCCTAATATGTCCCGGAGCAATCAACTTCACATGACCGGAGGTTGCAAAGCCGGCTGAAACCGAGTTATAGATCATATTTGTGAATCGGTTTGGAATCCGGTTGCTGTTAAATTCATTCTGCAATTGTTCACTAGTCACTAAACTGAACACAACTGGTTTCACTTTACATAATGCTCTTCTCCCTATGATGAACAACTGACCAGTTATAACAAATAAAGAGTATGAATGAGTTTGCAAAATTGTGGAAGGAAATTCAAGCTAATGGAAAAAGGAGCGAGCTGTTGATGTCTTTGGTGACACAGATGATGTTTAGAGGAAAAGAAACTCTGATGTACCCGGGTTTTGGCATCCGAAGACCCGAGTCATTGCCCCCCACCCCACGTTTTCTTTGAACATTCAGTGTTTTCTATTATTTACACTAAGCAAAAAAACGTATGAATGAAAGCCTATCTGCAAATATCAGAGAATCAACTTGCAGGTGCTTAATCTGCAGACTCAACCTCACCACATATGCAGGAATGCAGGATGGAAGGAACAAAACCTTTTCACTTCAACCAGAGTTGTATCATGTATGCACATCTCACATGTCTTTGCCTCATGATTCGTCGATAATGTTGTCTTTGAGCGATAAACCATCGAGGATATCGCTCTCTGAATCAACTTGAAGCTCCTTGAACATTGCCATCACTTGTATCATGGTTGGACGGCGGAAGGGCCTATCATCGAGACACTCAAAGGCAATTCTCAAATAATGGTATAACTCTGACTCACCTGATTCCTTCAGCATCAACTCGGGGTCCAATATCTCATCAATTCTCTTCTCTCTGTGAAGTTGCTTTGCCCAGCCTACTAGGTTGTTGTCATCACCAAACTCAGATGGGTCTATAGGCCTCTTTCCAGAAAGAAGCTCTAGCAGTATGACACCGTAACTATAGACGTCCCCTTTTGTTGTACACCGGAAACTCTGATAGTACTCCGGAGGAACATATCCTGGAGTTCCTGCAAGTGTGCTGACACTAAGATGAGTATCAAGAGCATTTACTAATCTTGCCATGCCAAAATCAGAAACTCTAGCCTCAAAGTTTTCATCAAGGAGTACATTGCTAGATTTCATGTCTCTATGGATAATGTGAGGAATGCAGCTATGATGAAGGAACGCAAGACCTCGAGCTGATCCTATTGCAATCTTCTTTCTAGCTGCCCAATCAAGCCTTGACTCTCTTCCTTTGGCCGTGTCATGAAGAACAGACTCCAGACTTCCCCATTTCATGTACTCGTAGACAAGAAGCCTCTCCTCTCCAACCTTGCAGTAACCGAGTAAAGGAACCAGGTTCCGGTGCTTGATCTTCCCAATAGTTTCCATTTCTGCCATGAACTCTCTGTCTCCCTGCCCTGTGATATGTATTAGCTTCTTGATTGCAACTACACAGCCGTCTCTCAACTGTGCTTTGTAGACCTCGCCAAACCCTCCGGACCCTATCAAACTTTCCGCACTGAAACCATTAGTAGCTTCGAGCAAATGGGCGAAGGTCAACTTTCGTAGAGGCTTCTCAAAAGTGGCAATGTTGATGCTCAAAGGCTCAGGCACACTAGAGAGTTTCCAGATACTGCTACCTGAAGTTGGTAGGCTTTCAACATATTTCTCTCTTTGTTCCTCCTTAAGTTGATTCCTCTTCACTTGATACAGAGCTATTGTTAGTCCAAGAATGGACAAAATGAAGAATGTAATGCCAACCACCATTGCAACTGCCACAGGCGGCTTCTTATTTCGAGAGTGAAGGTTTGTTGAATGAGCTCCAGACGCACAAGAAGGCAAGGGAACCCCACAGAGTCCGGAGTTGTTCTCATATCTGGAGGCCGGGAAAGTGGTCAGCTGACCTCCGGTAGGGATGGAACCGGTTAGGTTGTTGTTGGATACATCAAGGTCACTAAGAAAACTAAGAGTCCCTAATGAACCTGGTACATATCCTTGGAGATTATTATGAGAGAGGTCCAAGACACCGATCGCTTTCAGACCTCCGAAACTTTCAGGAATGTTTCCCGTTAGCTTGTTATGTCCTAAATTCAGGACCTGGAGATAGCCCATTGTACCAAAATTCTCAGGAATAGAACCTGACAGATTATTATAAGAGACATCAAGGTAGATCATGCTTCCATTATTGACAAATGTGTACATAGTCATACCGGAGTAAATTCTTGTGGATGAGCAAGAATGAACCATTGGAAAACTTTCAAGCCTTTCTGGCCTTATTCCCTCAAACTCAACTAAACCGCCAGCACCCCTACAAGCTGTTCCACCCTCATTTCTTACGAATGCGAATTTCTTCCCCGATACGCGCCCAGGCATGACTAGACCAGCTTGGTTTGCAAGCTCCTGAGAAAGAGCACCACTGATGTCATTGCTATTTAAATCAAGCCAAATGAGGCTCTGGCATTTGCCTAGCTCTGGTGGAATCTGTCCAGTCAGAGAGTTGTTACCCAATTGCAGGATGGCAAGCTTAGGAAGATTTCCAAAACCAGAAGGGATTTCACCTGTAAGTTTGTTGCCAGAAAGTGATACCCATATCATATTGGTACACATGGAAATGGACTCTGGTATTCTTCCACTGATGAGATTATTGTTGAGAATGAGGGTCTCCAGGTTCCCTCCATTGACACAAATGCCTTCCGGGATCTCGCCGGTGATGTTATTTGCCCACATAACCAGGTCAGAAAGATACGGCAAGTTCCAAATATTCATGGGGATAGGACCATTCAAGTTGTTAAAACTAAGGTCTAATGACCTCAAGTTCTTGCAGTTCCCCAGCTCCATCGGCACACTTCCTGAGAGGTAATTGTTGGCTAAAAGAATCCTTTCCAAAGAAGATGAAGAGCAAAATCCTCGAGGGATACTCCCCTTGAAGGCATTAGAACCAAGGTCCAGCACTTGAAGCTGTGTACAATTGGTGAGAGACAAGGGCACAGAACCAGAAATATTGTTGAATGGTACATAAAGAGATTTCAAACTAGGGAGGCTGCTCACAACTGCACTGAGGAAATCTCCTGAAAGTAGATTGTTTCCTAGGTTCAAAACTTGCAAAGAAGAGCATGATGCAAAAGCTAAAGGCAAACCACCTGTGAGCTTGTTTGATGACAGATCAAGCTCCTCGAGAGTTCCACAAGCCTGTCCTAACTCAGGAGGGATTTCACCAATAAACTGATTATAAGCCAAAGATAGAAGCTTCAAATTTCTCAAATTTCCCAACAAATCCCCTGGAATCTTGCCCTGCAGCCCAACATGGGACAAGTCAAGTGTCTGTAGAAGGTGACAGTTTCTGAGGCTAACTGGGAAGCCAGAGTCAGAGAGGCTGTTATGAGACAAGCTGAGCTTGGTGAGGTTGCTGCACTGCCCGAAATTTAGGGTGGAGAACTTGTCAGAGAAGTTGTTGTGGGAAAGATCAAGGAGCTCCAGGGAAACCAGAGAATTTGGCATCAAACCCGGTGGTATTGGTCCAGAAAATAGATTGTATGAAAGATCAAGAACTGTTAAATTCTTGCAAGAGTAAGACAAGGAAGAGAGACCAAGTTTACCCGTGAGCTTATTATCTGAAATGTTGAGAAGTTTCAAGTTCTGGCATGTGGAAAGGGAGTAGCTCAATAGTGCAGAATCAGAAATCTGATTACGAGAGAGGTCAAGCTGCAGCAAAGAAGGCCCGAACATGAGACTGCCCCCAGGAATTGAATTGTGAGACAGGTTAACATAAGCCAGACTGTTACAGGCGGAGAAAAAGGATTGTTCAGGCAGATGGTTCGAGATGGCGTTGGAGGACAAGTCGAGAGCTTCGAGATTGCACGATGAAACGGTAGAAAGATCAGCAACAGTGAACGAGTTTCCTTGTAAATATAGTTGACGGAGAGATGACAAGGCTGTGAGGTTCGGGAGGTGTAGAGCACCAACAAGGCCGGAATAACTGAGGTTGAGGGCCGTAACACGGCCATCACTAGAGCAGGAGACGCCTCGCCATGAGCAGGGGGTCGGAGAATCTTGAGTCCATTTGGCTAAGGCGCCGTGGGGATCAGAGGAAACGGAGAATCGCTTGAAATCCATCAGCTTGATCACATCATCATTGCTTTGCTTTTGGGCTGAAGCCAGATGGTGGAACAGAAACAAGAACCACAAACCAAAGATTCTAGTCCATAATTTCTTCATGTTTTTTCCCCTTCTACTTTACCTCCCCGAGCTGAGATTTACATCCAGAAATGGCGCCTTCTATCTCTTGTGTGCAAGATTGAACTTTTGGTTGCCAAGACAATACTTTTGACGGGCTTCTAAGTTCTAACTACTTCATACAAAAAACCATTTCGTGGAAGCATAGGAAGAATAATTTCCCAGCCATGGATCTCTCCTCTGCAGCTTCAGATCTCTTACAACCCAAGTTCTCCGGCATCAGTTATCTAGAGAGAGAAAAGAAACAAAACAACAAGTGATGATCATTAAAAGGTACTCCATTTTCTTTAATGAAAAACAACAAAAAAAGAAAAGAAAGAAAGAAGAAACTAGTCGGTATTTATATACGGGTAGCAAAGAGAATGATGGGGAGATAGATAATCATAATACCAGGAGTGATGTAAGTAGAAGCCGTCAAGGGAACAGACGGTGGGTACGATGTGCAGAAACTGAAAGCAGGCAAGTGGTGGTTGGTATGTAATTACAGTAAAGGAGCTGATATTGATCAGTAGCATAAAAGGGGCAAAAGCGAACACACAGCTCTGATCTTGTTGTTGGAGCGACACAAAACAAAACAAAAACAAATAGAGACAGTTTGTGTCTTAGAAAGAAGCAGTCGCAGTTGCAGTGGTGTCAGCATTCAGCAGGAACTGGGAGAGAGAAATTTGGCATAATCTATGAAGAGAAGAGCAGGAGGAAAGTATAAACAGAGAATTGAAGGGAAAGTAGAAAGAGAGGACAAGTTGATGGGTGGAGGTGGGAGGGGGCGGTCAAACTTTTTGATTCTCCCCCAAACCAGTGTGGTCCCCCCATTTGCCCCGCACCGCACGTACGTCTTTGCTTTTGTCACCTTTTCCTTTTTGGATTTATCTCATTTCTACATTTTGGTTTCCTCGATGCAAAACCTCTTTAACCCCAACAGGCAACATGTGGCACGGGAAATCAAACCACCCCACTTGCTTTATCACAAAACTCACCTCCCATTCCCAATTCACCATACATACGGACTACGGTAAATAGGGAAAACATATGCACTAAATTCTGGCATCAAATAGGGAAATAGTGTTTCCAACAAATTGAACACTCCCCGATAATAGTTGTTGAAGTTCGAGTATACTTTTGGGGTAATTTTACGGTATGGCAGGTTATGGTACCACACTAACTAAAAATTTTATAAGATGTGAAACATAAAATTAAAAATGTTATATTGTTTAATAATATTTTTGGTATTTACAAAACTTTAAATGTTATCAGAAGCAATGAATGTTTCGCTACTCGAAGTTAAAGTTTTGATACTTACCACCAATTAAAAATATCACCAAATAGTATAACATTTTTAATTTTATATTTTAAATTTTATAACATTTTTATTGATAATGCACCGTAGCTTGCCATATGTTAGACACACCTTACTTTCTAGACAGTTGGGGGAGGCATTTTACTTGTGCTTAATTATTCTTAAATTGTCTTTTATTTAATTGGGTTTAATTTGAATCTAAAAACACATCCTTATTTCTCTCCCTTTAGCGGTTTGTCATGATAGCCAACCAGGGTTGATATAAATATATA
Organism: Hibiscus trionum; assembly: GCA_030270665.1. Classification (NCBI taxonomy): domain Eukaryota; kingdom Viridiplantae; phylum Streptophyta; class Magnoliopsida; order Malvales; family Malvaceae; genus Hibiscus; species Hibiscus trionum. Next base: position 1,281,231 of record BSYR01000097.1, read on the forward strand.
ATAATATCTCCTTCCTTTTGCTGATTTATTAATTGGATCTAATTTCCTGAAAAGGTGGGAGTTATGCTTGTTATTCAAGAGATCAAGTTATTGGCACCCCACTCTCCCCAAATAAATACAAGTTGTTGCTGTAATTAAAGTATAATAAATTAAATACGTCTTAATTCAATGATATTATTATTGTTATGTAAAAATAAATCTAAACCAATTAAAATGTATATTATATATTTAAAATAGTCAAAATAATAAATAATGTTAACTGAGTGAATCAGTAAAATCAGTTTTAATGCCTTATAATAATAAAGATGTGAATAATTATTCTAAACATTTTCATGTAATGTAAATTTGTTTAAGGATCAGATTATTCATTCAACGAATTTACACATACTAAATTCTGAAAATAAATAATTATTTGTCAATTTAGTCCAACTCGAATTACCATTTTAAACTAAAATTATTATTTAAATTATGTTGGTCATAAAAAATATTTAAACTAATATTAATATGAAACAAATTTTTAGCAATAAAAAATAGTAACTAAATAAAGGCAATAACGTTGAGGGTGCACTATCTAACCAGGTATGCAACCGTTGTAGTTACCTTTTGGCTTTTGGTATGAAGATAAGTCCAATTGAAATTATTTTTTTCCTAAAGAAAAAAGGAGAGAGAATAAGACATGGTTGTTTAGGTCAATGGATTTTAGGAGCATATGAATTTATGACATATGAGGCCTGTCCTGCACTATGTTTATGTTGATTCAATATTCTTACATCACTGATATTGAAAAAGAATTGTTATAAAAACCAAATATGGAACCCAAGTTAAAAAGGAATATAGGCCAAATTGGGGTAATATTGTATTTGAAAAAAAATATTTTAAAATTTATACCGTCTCTCGAATTATTTTTGAATTTATAGTACTTTTTACAATAACTTTTAAGGTCGGATAGTTTTCAATCTGACCTCAACAAAAATTTAAAAAAAAAATTAGGACAGTCTACTTTCAATCCGACCTCATTGAAAGATATTAAAAAAAATATGAAAGTATGTTACTTTCATTCCGAACTCAAGCCAAAAATTATTTTTTTTCCAAAGTGTGAGTGCATGTGATTGAATCCAAAGTCTTTTCAAAAAATGAGTCTTCGGTCATCAACGCTACATATGAAATTATACGTCTTGCCAAAACATGCATAATTCAGTGTTGAAAATAATTCAATCACATGCACGTCTTGCCAAAAGTCATAGCAAAGCTTTGCAGCCGATCCACTTTGGCATGTTTTGCATGAGGTCGGAATGAAATCAACATGCTTTCATAATTTCTTTAATATCTTGTGTTGAGGTCGGATTGAAAGTAGATTGTCCTCATATTTTTTAAAATTTTTGTTGGTGTTGGATTGAAAGCTATCCGACCTTAAAAGTTACTATAAAAACTGTAATAGATTCGAAAATAATTTGAGAAGTGGTATAGATTTTCCCAATTTGGCCAAGGATTAAAGTATCCATCTTAAAAAATTATAAATATCCAACTTATTGTTATTGTTTGTTTATCGCGTTAATGAAATAGTGGTATAATAACGATAAATGAGGTACGAAATGTAAAGTCTTAGTGTTACGAAAATTTAATAATTCAGTAATTTTTTATTAAAAATTAATAATTGAATTTTATAAAAATGAGTTATAAAAGATGAGCATCAAATTAGTAGGTGGTAGAAACATGAAGATGAAGAGTTAAATTTGTGGTTACATGATAGGTAGCAAAGGATGGGAGAATCCATGAATATATTATATATGTAAGAGGAAGAGACAACATTTCTCTTGGGGAAAGTAGTGGGATTCATTCATTTTACATGTTTTAATACATAATTATTTATTCTTTTTTTATAAAAAGGTGGAGTAACTTGTAAGGCGCAGCTTCCGGGGCCTAGGGCCGTGAGATTGGATCTCTTTCCTTATCTCTAAATTAAATAATATCTAATATCTAATATATGTTTGTCAGTTTGCTAGCCCACTATTGTCAAGGGCGAGTGAATTTTTGTATTTTTTAGTAAGATTTAATTTTAAAAAAAATGTTTTTAATGTTTCACTGAATTATTATTTTATGCTCTATTTTTTAAGTATTGTAATTTTTTATGTTTTATTTTGCGTCAAAATAGTTATTATATAGATGAAAATTGTCAGTCAACTGACAATAAATAACTTGACATAATGTCACATTATTAGAAAAAAATATTTTATACAATTTTATAAAATTATTTTTTAATTGATGTGTCATTCTGTAAAGTCAGTGCGTTTGTTTATATGACTGCTACATCAACATACATTGTCATATGTGTTTGTCAAAGCATTTCAAGCTATTTAACATTAGTTGATTAACAGTTTTTATCCACATATGCGTCATTTTGACCCAAAAAATGTTGGAAGTCAAAATATTTAAAAAAACAAAATAACTATCCGGTCAAATGTAGAAATATTTTTGACATTATACCTTTTAGTAATGCAAAATGATGATTTTTTATAATTATTATATTTAAATTTATTTAAAATTTAATTTTTATCTCATTAAATTAACTAGTAATTGATAATGAGAAAAGATAAGAAAAAAATAGGCGAAGGGTGTCTTTTTATGATTTTTAAAGAGCTTGTTTTGATCAATATTTTAATATTTCTTATAAGGCTTGTAACACAAATATGTACATAAAGTATACTAATTTATCGTTTAGGTACTTAAAATATATATTTTTTGTTAAAATAGATATCTAAACTTTTTTTGTTAAAACAAGTATTTTTTAATCAATGTTGCATGACAACTTTTATGAACCTAGATAATATATATATACTTTAAATATCTATTTTGACAAAAAAAACTTTAAATACCTATTTTGATAAAAAAAAAATACTTTTTCTTTATAATATAAGTATTCTTATAATGATGGAATAGTATTGGGAAAAATAATGGTTTCCCTTCTTTTTTTTTCAAAAAAAGCAAAATAAAAGAATAAAGAGTTTTTAAATTGGAATGCAGCAGTAGCAGAGGCAGATATCGATGAGCATGTGATCAAAATAATGGTGGATTTTTGTTACACCAGAAAACAGCGGAATCCTCGCAAAGAAACCAGGCAGATATTACTGTCTGGACCCCAACACTCTCTCTTTCTTCTCATCTTGGTTTTGTTGTTTTGGAAAAATTATATCATGGGTGATTCCCACCACGTCATCCATGGGACCAACCAATGGAAACCACCCACTTTACCATGATTTTTCCATGTCATTTTTTCCAACCAATGAATCTTCACTAAAGTTTAAATAATGATGAAGTGGGTGGTTTCTATTGGTTGGTCCCATGATGACGTGGTGGGAATCACCCATGATATAATTTCTCGTTGTTTTGTGATGAAAACGTTTTTGAACAACGTGTTAGGGCCCAACACTACTTTCACATATTTTCCCTTTTCCTTTTCCTTTTCATCATACACATACTTGAATTTTACCGATAAAGATTGAGTGTATTCATAAGTTACATTGCACTCTCAAAATAAAGATGTGAATTCAAATTTTACTAACGACATTGTTGAGAGAGGTAGCTTCGCACCTCAAACATGAACCGTAAAACAGATATACACATAACAAAAATAAAATATACTTGAATTTTAACTTAACTGATACAACCTGATTTAACATTTTTCAAAATATTTTTCAGTTAATTAAATAAGAATTATTATTTGATACATTAGCAGTAAAAAAATTCATAAGCATGTTAAATTTAGGGTTAGAGATTTAATTTAAGATTTAAAGTTTAAGGCTATGATTTAAGATTTAAGGTTATGATTTAAATTATTAATTTATTATTATAAACCCTAACCCTAAATCCTTAAATTCTAAACCGTTGCATCTAAACTCTAAACTAAACCTATAACTTCTAAATTTAACTCATTCATAGAAACATTTTTCATCGTCAGTGTATTGAATAATTTATAAATATATTTTCAACTTATAAAATTAGTGATATTCTAAATCCTAAAATAAGACAATTTTTCTAGTCTCAACGTTAATATTATCCATGACAGATAAGGACGGAGGTGTGTAGAGGGTGAGAGGGGCTCTTGCCGCTCACTCTCTAATTTTTCTATCTTTTATTTACATATATATTTTTTTTAAAATAAGTTGATTGTAAATTTGTCTTCAATTTTTAAATATTTATAGTTTTTTCTTTTAATCTCTAATTCTTGCTATGTCTATATTGATGAGACGCCTCATATTTGTGTGTATATTTCAATTGCTTTCTTCTTTTTTCCTTCTATTTTGTGAATAAAAATTTTATGTATCTTTTTAATGTCTCATTTTATGACTCAACTAAAATAAATTAAATTTTAAGCTCTAAACTTAAATTTTAAATCTTAAACCATAAACTTTAAAAAATTACAACATACACCTCACACTCTAAACCCTGATCATAAATTCTAACCTTAAACTTATTTTTTAATATTAGGGCACAAATAAAAACACTGAAAAAAAATTAAATTTTTATTGGTATTTGGTTGTAAAAGATTGAGAAGCTTAGGGAAAGTCAAGACTAGTAGGTGACATGCAAAGCTCGATCTTTGCATAAATATCTATCCATGCATTTATTGTGTGTAGGAATCATATTATTAATGATATGAAGCATCAATCTATGATATTGGCTGTCCAATACTGTTGAATGTTGATGTGTATATTTTACATTAAATGATTGGACCATTCCCAAACTTTAGACTTTTGGACAAACAAATCCTGCGTTTTCTTTGCTCTTTTACGAACGTGTCATCAGCATATAAGTCAAGTTGTTGGAATTGGAATTGCACGTTAGCTTAAAATACACGTTTATTATTTCTTCAACCTTTTGCACCTTAATTAATTCATTTTTATAAATTGTTGTACTCCTAAATCAATCGGGGTGAACAACACAATGAACTACACCATGGTTTCACATACGCATAAGCCACAACAAGCTAGACACGACCTATGAAACATACTCTCCCCAGTCGTGGTACTCCAAAAGTCAATGGTAAATTTGAAAAAATATTATCGACTTGGCTAATATAAATAGAACAAAACAATTTATCTAACATAATATATGTGGTTTGACGTAGTATAGTTAAAACCGAATATAGTGTTAATAATATAATAATTTATTATAAGATGATACATTCATACATAACACTTATCTTTTAACATTTAGCAAACACAAAGTAAGAAGAATAATATATATACGAATTTTCAACAAACCAAACACTTTGACGTAGTAACAAATCTTCCATCCATCTTTTCATACACAACACTCCTCTTTAACATCTGATATACCAAACGAGCACACTCTTCATAACTTGTTTTGTCAATTATCAAATATAATATATATTTCCTAGATTAATGAGTTCAAATTTAAATAAAAAGAGAGATATTATTTTAATATTTTTATAAAAAATATCAGTAATAAACTTCACGAATATGAACAAATCGAACATATTTTTGTTCGTGTTCATTCGTTTATGAAATGAACATAAAAAAATTGTTCATAATCGTTTATTTAACTTAATAGACGAACATTATACGGATAGTTTATCGAATGTTCTGTTTATTTACGCCCCCTATAAAAATAAAAGGATAAAAATGTTATAATTTCAAGTTTAATTTTGAGAACAATGGAACTAAAAAGTTTTAATTTAAGAACTATAAACGTTAAATAGAACATCTAAATTTAAAAAAAATTATTTTTGAGGCTAGACAAAAAATATTTTTTGGGCATGGGTAGGCTGTGGCCTAGGCAGGCCCACCCTTAGATTATGGCTGTAAATGAGACGAGACAGACCGCGAGCTATTTGAGTTCGATTCGGTCAAAGCTTAGTCAATACTAGACTCGATTGGACTCAACTCGAGTTCTTAACGAGCTGAGTTGTGCTACTCGATACCCGACTCGAAAAGCTCGCGAGCTACTCGGAAATATAATATACTAATTCTTTAATTTTTAAAATTTAAATTCTAAATTCCTAAACCTAAAACCCTAAAGTATAAACCCTAAATATAAGTCTTAAACCCTAAAATATAAATCCTAAATTATAAACCCAACAACCTAAACCTCTAAACTCTAAACTAACACCATACACCCTAAAAATTAACAAGCTTGTGTAAACTTTAGTTTACACAACTTGTGTATCAAAGTTTTTCCTAATAGGGCTTTAAATGAGACGAGACAGATTGCGAGCTACTCGAGTATGACTCAGTCAAAGCTCGGCCAACACTCGACTCAAGTTCGAATTTGACTCGAGTTCTTAACGAGCCGAGTCGAGCTCAAATTTTCCAGGCTCGTTAAAAACTACTCAAGCTCGAACTCGACTCAAATTCCTAACGAGATGAATCAAGCTCAACTCGGCTCGTGTACACCCCTTATCCTATATATGCCTCTATATTTTTTTAAATTTAAAATAGAATAACAACTAAAAAATTTAATTACATGTTCGTGAACATAAAAATGGCACATATTACTTAATACATGATTTCGTTTGTGTCATCTTAATACATGATTTCGTTAGTGATGACACATATGGTTAATGGCAGGGATGGACCGAGGGGTGCTGGGGGCAACCCCCTAAAATTTTGAAAATCATATATGATTTAGAAAAAAATTAGAATTTTTCTATGTATTTTCTATTAAAAATCTATTTCCGCCCCCCCTAAATTTTTATAGGTTCGCCCCCCTAAAAATTTATAGGTTCGTCCCCCTAACCTAAAGTCCTGGGTCCGTCCCTGGTTAATGGATGGACACATAAAAAGGCATATAATTAAATGGCATGGGATTTATGCTAAAAAAATTATAGGGGGAAGGAAAGCATCAATCACTTAATACATGACTTCGTTAGTGAGGACACATATGGTTAGCGTTAAGGTAACAGACGAGGGAATGGATGCCCTTACTTGCACCTAATGTGTGCACGGATCATTACCTTTTTTTTCAAAAAAACATGTTTGATAAGATATTTACCGTCATTGTTTTTATATTCTCAAGACCTTTAATTTTTTTTTTATGTGAGATTAATATCTCTCACCTCTTTAAGGTATGTCATTCTCCTCCATTCAACATCGAGTTGTCCTCGTCAGAAGTCATCTGTCTTGATGATGGACCATTGTCACAGTTGTTCACCCTGCTTACTCCACTCATAGGCGTTAGACGTGAAATTAGATAATCAATAGGTCGTTCTAATACCACACTTGTTACAGGGTTATTATCATCTTCCCAAAAGATGTATTTGGTACCACACTTATCACGGTTATTTACACTGCCTACTTGACCTTAGGACTCTCGGCGCGAAATTAGATAATCAATGGGTCACTTTAATATCATACTTTTCACGAAGTTATTGCCCTCTTCTCAAAAGTCATGTATGATAGAATATACAGTATTACCACTTTTCATATTCTAAGACTGTATATTTTTTTTTGATGTGAGATTAATATCCCTCGCCTCATTAAGGAGTGACACATGCATCACCCCATTAACATAGAGTTTCTATACATATCAATAGAAAACATATCCCGTGAGATCTACACAGTAGCAACTCCCACCTTGCATAATGAGTGGTTTTTTAACTTTATTTTTTGTTTTGCGATAATTACACATATTTTTTGTTATAATACAATTTGATACAATTTTATATTACTCATACGTTTTTTTTCCTATAAATCGAAAGATATTGAACGCTTAAACAACTTGATCTCATGCGCTTTGTATATTATATCAAAGACAAACCAGTTGATCTAAACTCAATCAACTAATTACACATATTCTGAATAAATATGAATTTGAAATTAGACTCTTGAATTGAAGATAAAATTATTTTTAGTTTATTTTTATCTATTAAGATTTAAATTTAATATATTATTTAATGAATACCAAACTTTTTACTATTTAACTCAAGATATACAATGAGATTGGAAAAGTTAAAAAAGGGAGGAAAAGAAAGGTAACTAATTCGGTATCTTGCAGCATGGGCTCCTTGCCTTTGAATTTATTTCCTTGTTAGACCCACCTATTTACCTACCAAAAGAGGTTTTATTTCTCTATTTCTCCTTTGACATTTTGAAACCACCACACTGACCCAATTATGAGTTAAACCATGCAATAATGTGACCAACAAGTTAATCCCCGAGCCCCTTCACCTAATTTACCTTTCACCTTTTCCTTCATCCAATAATGGTTGGATAGAGAAGTATTGAAGTGCAGTCGTATCTTTTAAAAATTTTAATTTTTTATATAATTTGAAATTTTTTTATACTATTTATTAATGATTTAATTTTATAGCCTTAAAATTTTGTAATTTCAACTAGGGTCATTGTTTAGTTTTCATAGTACCCACCAACACGTAACTAGAGGATTAAAGAACCAACAGTCCCCACCGATTATGAAGAAGACAAGACTTTGTCCATACCAAGGAAACATCCATCATCCATCATGATTTTATAATAATAATATTTGGGCATCTTATAAATTAAATTCTCAACTTTTCCTTTTCCTTCACTGTTGTAATCAATCAGGAATTATGATTTTACATTTTGGTGTAAATCATGATATGATTTTACGAGAGAACAAAAGCCATGATGTGAGATGAAATTTGACCAATTAATTTCATGTTTGCATTGTCCGTACGTTCCCTCTATTTTGAGGAAAAAATATCAATTCAACTCTAAGGAAGAATGTCTTGATTAATTCTTGTGCGTATTAAAATCATGAAGAAAAACAAACGACAGGGAGATCTAGAAGGTTACTCGTTCCATAGTAATTTTTTAATTTATTCTTTTAATTTGAGTTTTAAACAATCTTGTGATTGCAGCTGGCTTAACAAAAATTATATATATATATATATAATTTTGATACACAAATGAAGTATAATTAATTTTATACAATTTTATTTATTTAAATTTCATTTATTATATTCAAAATTTAAATAAATAATATTGTGTAAAATAAATTTTATATTGTATGTGATTAAAAAACTAAGGAAAGAAAAAAACTTAAATTCATTGTACCTGTAGGCCGAATGGCAAGAGTAGTTGGTGTATTTCATGCGTTTGTCTTTAGTAAGAGGACAACCTCGGAAGAGATGTTCCATATTTTGGCACTGAGGAACAGATTTCGAACTCACGGGATTGAATCGTGGAAAAAAATTAGTTTTTTTTTTTATCCACGTTTGGTTGTGAAGATTCATATCAAGGGTAATACTTTATTCTTAATAGTAGCGTTTTTTAATTTATACCGAAAATCCTATTTAACAGTAGCATTTTTTTTTAAATTTGCACCAAGAATTCTATTTCCTTTCTTTTCTTAGGTATTTAACAATTTTTTATATTTAAGAAAAATTGTCCTTAATAAAATAGAAACATTTCAATCATGTCCGTCTTTAGTTACTTTGATGCTTTGAATTATTAAATAAGACATATTTACATACAAATAAAAAATATTGAAAAAGTAAGACACAAAGTTAGAAAAGAGGACAATAAATAAATATATAGATATTTCTAAAAAATATAAATATACAATTTTTTAATAAAATAAATTATATATTTTGACAATTACAATATCAAAATATATAATTTTATTTATATAAAATAAAATAAAATTCTTTAAACATCCTTTGTAGATTGTACTTTTTAAAAATTACTATCACGAATTAATAGCAAAAAAAAATTAATTTCAACAACTGAAAAATATAATTTTATCATATATTCCTATACTATAAAAGAGATTAAATAATATCATTAATCTAAACTCACAATAAATTTTAAATTTAAATCTTACTTTGGATAATTTTTAAATAATTTTTATAAGTATACTTTTACTATATTTTTATTAAAATTTAATAAAAATTTACTTTAAACTTATATATTTCATACTATATTATATCTCATATATATAAATAAATTTAATAGTTATGACAATTTTTTAAGAACCTAGTTATATTAAAATTTTGTTACATATTTTTGTTTTAAATTTACATAGTGCAACCGAAATATTTATATGTATTTCTATGTAAATATTTTCAATTATATATGAGAAATTTAGCTTTTTAAAGGCAAATACATTTTAAGGGCAATTTGGTCAAATTTACTTTCAGACAACCTTATATTCCCTCAACCAAACAATGTCATCTCATATTATTGTCAATTAAACCAAACAAGATAATATAACATTCTCAGTAATATGTCAAGTATTATTACATTCCGAAAATTCTATTCCCACAAGTAATCTTATATTCTGTGATCCAAACGCACATTTAAGGATAGTAAAACTTTACTAGCTCGAAAAAATTGATTTTTTTTAGTTTGGTTTGATTTAGTTCGAATTATAATTTTATAAATTATACTAAAAAAGTTTCAAATAAAGTTTGAGTTATAAAATGAGAACTCGTTCAAATTTTTTAGCAATAAGTGGATTAGTTTTCAAGTTCGAGTCGAGTCCCACAACTTTGTCTGATATATGTATACAGGGACGGAGCCATGATTTGAAGTTAGGGGGGGCAAAACATAAATTTTGAAAGGTGGGGGGGGGGGCAAATTCACAATTTTCCCAATTTTTTCAGGAAAAATATAAGTAATCAAAGGGTAAAAAATTTTTTTTCCACACGCCCTCCCATGGGAGTTGTGGCTCTGTCCCTGTATGTATATCACATATGAAAATATGAAGAAATATATGCATGTCGTATATGGTACCAATTACTACCATAACATTATAAATATCTATAATTAATTTTGAACATAAACTCGAACAGCTCGACTCGAATAAAAAAATCAAATAAAACTTGAGTTCTATATAAGACTTGTTAACGTGTCTAACTCGATTTTTTTTAACATAACTCCATCAAGTACTCAGTACTCACCCATAGACACATTGGTGTTCCATTTAGTGATGGGCCCTGAATGGAGCCTTGATCCATTCTCAGATTCTGGTCCGCTTCATAATCTGCATATTGGGATTTGGAGGTTTAGGATTACCGTTTTACTAAATCAAATGGATTGAGACCAAATCCATTTTATAACATATGAATGAATGTGGGAGAACGACGATATTTTACATAAATAAATTATTAATAAATTTTACTCAAAGATTTATTAGAGATTAAAATGGTAAAATATTGTATATGAATTAATTAGTCCTGTGTTCGATATTTATTCAAAGAATATATGAAAGTAAGAAAACAAAAACAAAAACGCCATTGTATCCATGTTAATTGTTCTTTATAGGAACAATTGGTTAACTAGTGACACCTAGCAATTAGGCCCTTTTTTTAGAATATGCTGGTGTGATGCAAGGGTAGCATCTGTTCAACTTTTTTTTAGCCCTTTTTCAAAAAAGGTATACACAGCATGTAATACTGGTGCTCGATTCCGGGTCCAAAGAGATGATGAACATCAACCTTTGCCACCAAGACACAAGGGGATGAGCTCAATTAAGCCCTTTAAATATTAAGTAGTGTGGACATAAGCCCTAGGGCAACGTTACGTGTCTAAGTTTAATAGCAGATTTTGACACTTAAATTTGGAGGCCAACTAATTTTTAAAAAGATTTAAAGTTTTATCGCCTCCTAAGTACATATCATTTTATTGTGTTGTTTCCTAAGAGATTTTTTAAGATGTTTTGTTCCCTTAAATTTAAATTATTATCTTAGTTGTCACAAATATTATATCTATTAAAAAAATTTACATACCAATCAGAACGCTCGTTTAACTAAGAAAATGCAGCTACCTTTAATTAAAAAGGATAAATTACATTTTGAGTGTTTAGATTTTATTTTTGTTCATCTTAGTCTCTAATTTTTTTATTTAATTTTAAATTGACTCTTATTTATTTTAAAATTTTAAAATTCCATTGTTTATTAGTATTGATGCTATTATTTCATTTAAATATAACATTAACTAAAAAATACAATTTTAAATTTAGTAAAACAAAACCCTATCTCTCATATTCTTTTTTTCTAAACAACCCTCTTCCACTATAGAACAATTTTTCATTGTCGTTGGATCTTCTTCGACAAACAAACTATGAGTCCATTGAACTTCATAGTTGATTCATATTATTTTTCTCTATTTTTTTTCCTTTTCTCTTTTCTTCAATGATGACTTTTGATTGTTGTTATGAGGTTCAAATTTGATGTTGTGGTGAAAGTGGCAGTGATCGTAAAGAAGATGATGATGTCGATAGTAAATGGTTTTTTTCATTAAGTAAACTAGTCAGCTTAATTAATCTTATTTTTCTTACTCGTCCGCTTTCTCAGTCTCACATTTTTTGCATCTGTACCTCTCTTTTTGTAATTGAAAACAATAAGGAGAATAAAAAAAAAAGAGAAAGAAAAAGAGAAAGAGAGAAAAAGTAACCATCTTTGTTGAAACTTTAATTTTGTGATTTTTGGTTTCTAGTTTTCTTGACTTTGGATGGGTTGATGATGGTAAATGACGAAGAATATGATTTGGTGATCGTTCTTTGTCAGAAAAATTAGTCTGCCGATTTTGTGAGAGTTTGATAATGACGAATGAGAGGCAACCAGGTGAGATGACGATGAACGACGAAATTTGCGGTGGTTTGTGAGAGGGTTCTGGTGATGAGCAGTGGTGGGTTACGAAAGTCTATCTTTTGGTCACTTTCACCCTTATTTTTTTTATTCAAATCAGCTCTTAACATTTTATTTTCGTTTAAAATTTACCCTCGATGAATAGAAAATGCCAGACAACCAACGACCCGTATCCCTTAATAAAATGATATGTCTGCATGATATGGCATTGCCACATGTATGAAGATGATGATGTGGCACTTTATTGATATATCATTAATAATTTTTTAAATAATTATTTTTATATTTATTTTAACCAATCAAATGATGACACGCTATACATTACTATCTACTAATTAATTTGATGAATTTATATCAAATATTATATTTATAACATCTATTACTATCTGTCTATTGACTTTCTCAACGTCGCTTGTGAGCCCGTCTTATGAGAATGTTCTTTAATGATGACATTTTTAGGAGATGTAAAGCAAGTTTTTACAAAAGCTCTAGTAGCTTTTATCACGGCCCAAAATTTTTTGTTCGAGACAGTGGCGCAAGGATCCGCCCAAGAGATTCAAGACGAATCATCGGGCTTGTCAAGACCACCAGATTTGGCCCGACACTTAGAGAATGCTAGAGAGCTCATCCACATTGATTCGGTAAACATAGCGGGAGACAACATATCAGAGAGGATTGTGGAAGAATCTTGCCATATTTGGAGTGAAGACTTATCTGAGGAAAGTTTCACACTAATGGATGTAATTAGATAGGATTTTGATACTCTTTCCATATATAAGTAATTTTGTAAGGATTTGGGCTAATCCTGACCATCCATGTAATTCGATCTAGACCATTAATTGGGAGGGTGCTCGACTATAAATAGAGAGCCACTCCCTCATTTGTATTCATCCATCATTTGAGTAATACACTTGTCATTTACTCTAAACACTTTGTGGTGTTCTTCGCGTTCTTGAGCGTTCTTTCTACTGTTCTTGTTGTCTTTTTTTTTGATCGTTTCCTCTTGGAACGATCTTGTGTTTGTGAGGCTTAGAAGTTTGATCTTTCGGAGAAATTTTTCAGGCTTACTTAGTCGTTTGTTTAAGAATATCGACTAAAGCCGCATGTTGGGTTAGTCGAAACTCTAGCCACGTGACGCTTTTAAAGAAGCAGTATTTTATTTCTCTGCCATCAATGTTGCAATTAATACAATAATCTTTACAAACCTTAAAATACCTAACCACGTACAAATGAAAATGCAAACAAAAAAAATTGAAATCTATATTCATATTAAAGTATTGCCTTATGTCACGGACTAATTCTCTCAAACCCGATCCGTGCGGCGTTAGCAAGTCTTGATGGTGCTAACCAGCCTTGATCCTTCACGCAACGCAATGGCCAAACTAGGAACACAAGAGAAGGCAAGATAGTTTACAAGTAAAAGATTTGTATTGAACTAAGAAGGAAGCTTTACAAGAGCTTTACAAAGTATGCTTAAGTGGCTAATTGCTTGAGTGATTACAAAATGAAGGGGGTGGCCCTATTTATAGGCTCCCACCTCCTCAATGGACGGTTGAGATCGATTTGATCCAACGGTCCAAATGTTGCCTCCCAAAATATCTCCTAAGAGACTACACTAATCTAGAGATTTCTACATATTTGTATACATATCTACATGTATCCAAAAGGTTCTAGAGAGCTCCAGGGTCTTCCAAAGTTGTCCCGAGCTTTCCCGAGCCTTCTGGGTCCTCCCGGGTGTGTCTAGACTTGGAGAGAACGTCCCGGATCTTTCTAGAACGCTGTGGCATGTCTCCAGAGTCTTCATGGCCGTCCTAGGCCTTTATAGTGCCTTCCTTGGTGCTAGCTTGCCTCAAAAGTGCCCAAGGGTGGCAGGAACCTCGGTTTGGATTTTAGGGAAAAATGGCAGGGTGTGACATTCTCCCCCACCTAAGCTCGCGACGCCCTCGTCGCGCCTTCGTTGAACTCTCGGAGTTGGTCCTTGAATTGCCAAAGGGCTTCTTCAGTCTTCCAACTTGCCTCGGCAATGGGCAGACCCTTCCACTTGATGAAGTACTCCTTATAGGCTGGCACGCCCCTTCGCCTAATTAGTCGATCGGCTAACACTTCTTCAACTTCATTGTCAAAGGAAGTGACCACGGCTGTGGGTGCTCTAGTGGAGACTCCCCTCGATGGATCTTCTAAGTCTTCATGATAAGGCTTCAACAAACTCACATGGAAGACTGGATGAATCTTGAGCCTTGGTGGAAGCTGAAGTTTGTAAGACACCTTGCCAACTCTCTTGATTACTGAGAATGGTCCCTCGTACTTGCGGACTAGTCCCTTGTGCAACCTTCTTAGGGTCTTGAACTGCTGGGGTAGGAGCTTGAGCATAACAAGGTCTCCTTCCTTGAACTCTAGGGGCCTTCTTTTCTTGTCTGCCCACTTCTTCATCCTCTTGGCAGCCTTGTGTAGAGATGCTCGAGCAAGCTCATTTTGCTCGTGCCATGACTTGGCAAGCTTGTAGGCTGCGGGGCTCTTCCCTTCATAGCGCGTGGCAAGGGAGAGTGGTGTGGTCGGTTGGTGTCCCAAGACAATCTCGAAGGGACTTCGGTTGGTGGCTTCGCTCCTCTGTAGGTTGTAGGAGAACTGAGCAACGTCGAGAAGCTTGGCCCAATCTCTTTGATTGGCACTAACATAGTGCCTTAGATAAAGCTCCAAGAGAGCATTGATGCGCTCGGTTTGCCCGTCGCTCTGGGGATGGAAGCTTGTTGAGAAGTTAAGATCGAACCCTAGCATCTTGAAGAGTTCGGTCCAAAACCTCCTTGTGAACCTTGGATCCCGATCGCTCACAATGTTGCTTGGTACGCCCCACAACTTGACCACGTTGTGAAGAAATAGCCTTGCTGCCTCATCTGCTGTGTAATCGGGTGATGCGGCAATGAAGGTAGCATACTTGCTGAATCGGTCCACCACGACCATTATGCTTCCAAACCCTTCTGACTTGGGAAGACAAGTGATAAAGTCCATAGAGACACTCTCACAAGGCTTGTCGGGTACAGGCAAAGGATCTAAGAGCCCTCCTGGTTGTTGTTGGACAACTTTGTCTTGTTGACACACAAGACAAGTCCTCACGTACTCTTCTACATCATCATGCATCCGGGGCCAATAGTAGTTGGACTTTAAGAGTGCAAGAGTACGTCGCATACCTGGATGCCCGGCCCATAAGGAGTCATGACACTCCTTGATCAGCTCCTTGCGTAGGTTGCCCCACTTTGGCACATATAGACGGTTGCCCTTGGTGTAGAGTAGTTCATTGCTCACCCAAAACCATCGGGTCTTCCCCTCATTGGCTAGTGCGATGATGTTCTTGGCAAGGGGCTCTTGGTGTAGACCTTCCTTGATCCTATCAAGAAGTGGACTGGTGGCTTGGCTTAATGCTGCGAGCTCTGCCTTTCGACTGAGTGCATCGGCGACTACATTTGCTTTGCCCGGCTTATATTGTAGAATGTAGTCGAACTCTGCTAGGAAATCTTGCCACCTAGCTTGCTTTGGGCTAAGTTTCTTCTGAGTCTGGAAGTAGCTGGTGGCTACGTTGTCGGTTAAGATCAAGAACTTAGCCCCTAGGAGGTAATGTCGCCACACCCTGAGGCAATGAATGATGGCAGTCATCTCTTTTTCTTGCACGGTGTAGCGCCTCTCGGTGTCGTTGAGCTTCCGACTCTCGTAGGCGATCGGATGCCCATCTTGCATAAGAACCCCTCCTATAGCAAAATCCGATGCATCGGTGTGCAACTCGTAAGGCTTGGTGTGGTCGGGCAAGCTCAATACTGGCTCCTCACAAATGGCCTTCTTCAAGTCTTCAAAGGCCTCTTGGCAGGCTGGTGACCACACCCATGGCTTGTTCTTCTTCAAGAGCTCGGTTAAGGGTGTTGCTCTTGCTGAATAACCCTTGATGAATAGGCGATAGTAGTTCACCAGTCCGAGGAAGGATCGTAACTCATGTACCTTGGTAGGTGGCTCCCATTCCTGGATGGCTCGTACCTTTCCATCCTCCATCATTAGCTTCCCATCCTTGATTCGGTGCCCTAGGAATATGACTTCGGGCTTGGCAAAGGAGCATTTCTCCTTCTTGATGAAGAGCTGGTTCTCTCGCAGGACCTTGAACACTTCCCTTAGGTGTAAACCATGTTCCTTAAGGGTCTTGCTATACACCACAATGTCGTCAAGGTAGACGACCACGAACCGATCGAGGTAGGGATGGAAAAGCTTGTTCATCAAGGTGCAAAAAGTTGCTGGGGCATTGGTTAGTCCGAAAGGCATGACTAGAAATTCATAAGAACCATACCTTGTGACGAACGTGGTCTTGGGCTCATCCCCTTCCGCAATGCGCACTTGGTAGTATCCCGATTGAAGATCCAACTTGGAGAAATATCGTGCATGCCCGAGCTGGTCAAATAGATCTGAGATTAAGGGGATTGGATATTTGTTCTTGATAGTGACCTTGTTGAGTGCTCGGTAGTCAATGCACATCCTTAACGAACCATCCTTCTTCTTCTGGAAAAGGACTGGTGCCCCAAATGGTGCCTTGGATGGTCGGATGAACCCTGCATCAAGTAGCTCTTTGAGTTGTCTCCTTAATTCCTCCAACTCTGGGGGTGCCATGCGGTAAGGCCCCATGGCTGGTGGCTTGGTGCTGGGTTCCAACTCGATCTTGTGATCTACTTCCCTTCTTGGTGGTAGCCTTCGGGGTAGTTCGGGTGGTGCAACATCCTTGAACTCATCAAGCACCTGGGCTACCTCCCTTGGAAGATCTTCGTCAGGCATGGCCTTCTCTTCATCATACTCACTAAGGATGGCCAAGTAGCTTTCTTCATTTCTCTTGACGCCCTTCTTGAACTGCAAGGCGGAGAGTACCTTGGCATCTTGCTTGGTAGCCCTAGTCGTGGGCACCATGCATGCTTGATTTCCATCCATGATGCACATGCTATTGGCAAAAGGCACTAGGAATGCTTTGACTTGATCAAGGAACTCAAGCCCTAGGACGATCTTGAAGTCGTCCATCGGCACCACGGAGAAGTTGATGTACCCTGACCACTTGCCCACAATGGTCTTGACTCCTCGTGCGATTCCATGGATGGGCTTGGCTGCTGAGTTGACTGCCTTGATGGATCCGCCTCCTCCCACGGCTTTAAGACCTAGTCTCTTAGCTTCTTCTAAAGAGACAAAGTTATGAGACGCACCTGTGTCGAGCATTGCCCTCGATGCTTTCCCATTGATGGTGACGTCTACATAGAGCAATCCCTTGGCTTCGGTCTTGGGGGCGGATTGGATGACATTGAGTAGTTGCATAGACCCCATTTGGACACCTTCATCTTCTTTGTCGGTGTCGCCTCCTTCTCGATGCTTCGCGAGGAGCGAGTTGAGGGCTTGCCTTTGCGGGCACTCTCGAACCCAATGGTCTCCATCACAAATGAAACACTTGTTGGATGAAGGTCGCCTCGGGCCTCGAGTGGGTTGTTAACCGAGGGGGAATCCTTAGGGGTTTTCACTCGGTTTTCCCCGTGTGGCCCACTCGGACCGGTCATCCGACCAGACCGGGACGAGGGGGTTACACATTAGGAGATCGCGGATTTGCCCCATTTCCGCCCGCATGGTTTCCTCTAGCTTCACCATCATTGCCTTCATGGCTGTGTGGAGCTCGGCGTCCTCCGCCTCAAGGCCTTCCACCCGATTGGTAAGGTCGTCCACTTGGGTGCTCACACCCACCACATTCTCCTCCATGTGGGTAAGACGGGTCTCCAAGCTAGAGAGCATGTCCTTGGACTTGGCCCTAGGCCTCGCCTCAACAGGCTCAACCATCTCCTCGCGCCCTCGATCATGCACGACTTCCACGTCGGATGAGCTTACAGCTTGACTCTTGCCTGTTTTTGCCATATCCCGAGTCTCGTAACTTGCTCTGATACCAACTGTCATGGACTAATTCTCTCAAACCCGATCCGTGCGGCGTTAGCAAGTCTTGATGGTGCTAACCAGCCTTGATCCTTCACGCAACGCAATGGCCAAACTAGGAACACAAGAGAATGCAAGATAGTTTACAAGTAAAAGACTTGTATTGAACTAAGAAGGAAGCTTTACAAGAGCTTTACAAAGTATGCTTAAGTGGCTAATTGCTTGAGTGATTACAAAATGAAGGGGGTGGCCCTATTTATAGGCTCCCACTTTCTCAATGGACGGTTGAGATCGATTTGATCCAACGGTCCAAATGTTGCCTCCCAAAATATCTCCTAAGAGACTACACTAATCTAGAGAGTTCTACATATTTGTATACATATCTACATGTATCCAAAAGGTTCTAGAGAGCTCCAGGGTCTTCCAGAGTTGTGCCGAGCTTTCCCGAGTCTTCTGGGTCCTCCCGGGTGTGTCTAGACTTGGAGAGAACGTCCCGGATCTTTCTAGAACGCTGTGGCATGTCTCTAGAGTCTTCATGGCCGTCCTAGGCCTTTATAGTGCCTTCCTTGGTGCTAGCTTGCCTCAAAAGTGCCCAAGGGTGGCAGGAACCTCACTTTGGATTTTAGGGAAAAATGGCGGGGTGTGACACTTAGCTTCCTTAGCTGATTTCTTCTTTGAATTTTTCTCTCTTTTTTTTCTCCAGAATTTTTTTCTCAATTTTTCTATTCTCATATTTAACAACTTATATTTGTTTAACCTTATTATTTATTTCTACCGTATAAGTTTAATGAGATATGCGTTTACGATAGAAACTAATATTATAAGTTAAAATAAATATAAAAAATATTATTATTATTTGGAAAAAAATTATTGATGACACGTCAACATCTCCATACACGTGCCATCGTCACGTCATCAAGTTCCCATGTAGATATGTCGTGTCATTAGAAGACATTGACCATTAGTTGAATGATAATTTTCATCCATTAAAGGTGAATTTTGAACAAAAATAAAATGTTAATGGTTGGTCTAAACCAAAAAAAGAATAAAGGTTAAAGTGATCAAAAGATCAAACGTTAAGGCGCTAATTTTTACCCTATGCCTAAAATTTATGTCATGTCTTGAATATTCATTAGGCAACTTGCTTTTATTATTTAAATCAATGCATTAAATATTAAATTAATACAATAAACGAATATATTAAGTATTAAATATTATTATTATTTAATATATAAGTTAAATATTAAATTAATATTATAATATTGTTATTTGATATTATTTAATATGTGTTGAGTGTATTGCAATTTTATTTAATATTATAATATTTTTATTGGATCGAATATAGTCAAGAGGAGTGAATTAAAATTTTAAATAATGGTGAAAACTAATTGCAAAGAAAGAAAATTACAAGGAGAATTAGAGTGGTTCAACACCCTTAATGGAGTCTACATCTACTACCTTAGTTACGATTTTCCACAAATTCACTAATTTGTCTTTCCTTTAGGATAAGGAGTAACCTTACACAATTTAATAAACTTATACCCCAGAGTTTATTGAATCATTTCCCAAATTTAAATACAAAGTAGCAAACTTAGAAAATCTTTATAAGGAATATGTTTACAAGGTTTAAGCTCTCTCACACATCAAAGAAACACTAGCAAATGAATTACAATGAAGAGCAAAATTAGTATTTACAAGAAAGATGAAAAATTGAGCACAAATTGGATTTTGATTGTTTGGATTAAATTTTCTGATGCTTCATTACTGTTTGAAGACTCTTTTATAAGATCTTAAACTTTTCTAGTTGTTGGAAGACTTAGGAGGGAGTTTAGAGATGTTGAAAGCCATTAAAACCGAGCATTAAATGCTCACATGCACAAAGATTTTGAAACCTTGTATAATGGTTTCGAAACCTTAAGGTGTGATTTGTAAAAACTAGTTGTTACAGGGGCCATGTAACACCCCAAATTTTCCCTAATTCAGAGAACCTAAATTTTAGAATCCCTAACTAGAAACCCTAAGATTTGAGAATTTTGAATTAAGAAAACACTTATTGAGTTAGGGGATTAATTTATGAGAAATGAGAATTTTTGGGCTTAATTCGGAAAATTGGTGACCATTTTGATTAAAAAGTAAAATTATGTACCCATTTCGTGAACCCTAATGATTCCAAGGCCTCACATTGTGTTTCACCCATTAAGATGGGTATTTAATCCTTTTATCAAGTTCTTGCTACCCTTAATCTGTCATATCGCAGCAATCATCCTGTCATACCTCTCTCTTTCTCTCCACATCGACTCATCTCCCTTTCCATATCAAAAACTCTTCCCCTTCACGACCAAGCTTCGGTCATCCTTTCACCGGTAACCGTTCATTCCACCACTGCGTTCGACCATAAAATATTCTGGGGAAGCCGAGTGATCATTCTTTTTATTTCGTCCTTTTGTATTGTAAACATGTGAAGTTGGAAATCACATTTGGTGAGAACTCATGAGCCACCTGATTCCATCATTTGTGGTTTTTCCGATCCCTAAATAGCATTGCATCAAACTCCTTAAAATCTCATGTTTCGGACTTTAAAACCCTTGTAAACAAAACCAATTTCCATGACTGCCGGGTTATGAATTATTATCGATAGTTTTAAAATGGCATATTATACTATTATTTGTTAAAAGCTAAAGACATATAGATGTTATACATAAGCTCCATTATAGCCGTGTGTACCTATTTGTATATATAAACGTACAGTTTTGTTTGTTTTCTACAACAATAGTTTATGAGTATATTGGAATGTGAGCTATTACTATATATATTATTTTACACAAACGTATTACCAAAATGTTTATTATATATGTATGCTACTGTTACATCGGTTACTATAATACACATATACCTAATTATTTTATTATTATTATTATTTTAATAGAAATATATATATATATATATATATATATATATTAATATATATCTTGTTGTTCTACACGTTTTGTGTACCCTTTTCTTCACGGCTTTTAATTAGGGGTGGGCAAAAATACCCGACCCGAAAACTCGACGACTCAAACCTAAAATGTCGGGTAATTCTCGAAAAAAATTATTCGACTCGGCAAATTTCTCAAGACATGGGCCGGAAGTTTCTCCTTACCGGGTACCCGACCCGACCCGATAAAAATTAATATATATTTTTTTATATTTAAAATTATATTTTTATTTATATTTCTTAATATTTTCACTCTAAAATTAAGTTTAAATCCCTACATTTTTTCTATTTTGTATTATATTCTTTAAGTTTTAAGTTTAATTTTTTTTAAATATTTTTGTGTTTAACATGTGATTTTTTTTAATTTTAGAATTAAAAATAAATAAAAAAGAACCGGGTACCCAAATATAATGGGCCGGGACACGGGCCGCTTAATGAGGTACCCGGATGAACCGGGTACCCGACAATGCCCACCTCTACTTTTAATATTATGATGAATGAATCTCACTCATGAACTTACAAATCACACTCCAACCTTTAATTCGAATATGAAAGCCTCGTTCCTTTATTTACAAGTTTTATGTATTTGGTAATTTTAGAGAAGCGGCATATTGAGTTCTGATATAAACTATTATTGTATTAAGGTGACCATTACTTGTACGATTACCCGGGTACACGATTATTCGGATACTCAAATTTTACGGGTACCCGAATATAATAGGCCGGGACACGGGCCGCTTAATGAGGTATCCGGCCAGGTACCCGATTTTTCGGGTACCCGAAAACTGGGTACCCAACAATGCCCACCCCTACTTTTAATATTATGATGAATGAATCTCACTTATGAACTTACAAATCACACTCCAACCTTTAATTCGAATATGAAAGCCTCGTTCCTTTATTTACAAGTTTTATGTATTTGGTAATGTTAGAGAAGCGGCATATTGAGTTCTGATATAAACTATTATTGTATTAAGGTGACCATTACTTGTACGATTACCCGGGTACACGATTATCCAGATACTCAAATTTTACGGGTACCCGAATATAATAGGCCGAGACACGGGCCGCTTAATGAGGTACCCGGCCAGGTACACGATTTTTCGGGTACCCGAAAACTGGGTACCCAACAATGCCCACCCCTACTTTTAATATTATGATGAATGAATCTCACATATGAACTTACAAATCACACTCCAACCTTTAATTCGAATATGAAAGCCTCGTTCCTTTATTTACAAGTTTTATGTATTTGGTAATGTTAGAGAAGCGGCATATTGAGTTCTAATATAAACTATTATTGTATTAAGGTGACCATTACTCGTACGATCGTGGGGAAGACGATCTACCACCTCATTCGCCTATTCGGTCTAACCGTGCACGTACCACAAGGACTACGCGTGAGCATTCTTTTAGATTAGTATTAGTCTTAGTTTGGTGGCATAGTGATAATAATGCTAATATCGAAATTATTCTCATAGGTTCTGATACAGATAAACCCAGTGCTTTTGATCGTGGGAAACACATTATTAACTAGGTTGAGTTGCTTTGGCTAAGGTGTGTTCTCTTTGTAACACCCGTGTTTTGGGGCTAGGAGTTAGTCAGGTTTGTAGTCCGAGTCAATAAAATTAAATTAAAATAATTCAACCTAAATTGTGAGGTAATAGAGCTTTAATAAAGAGGGGAGGGACCTACATTGCAATTTCCCCCAAAAGATTTTAAAAGGATGACAACTTTTGAAAGTTGTCATCTTCTCCCCCTTTTCCCCATTATTTCACGTGAAAAACACCCACCACCATCTCCAAACTCTCTCAAACTTCAAGCTACTATTCCATTGTGTATCTCCCTCAATTCAAGGTGTTTTTCAAAGGTAATCATGTTTTCTAACTCTCCTCTCTTTTCCCTATCCATACATGGTCTTAGATTTTAAAGATATGAACTTTTGAAAATTAGGGTTTGATTTAAAGTTTGGGTTTTTAAGGGGGTTTTCATCTTGTTTTGATAAATTGAGTTGGGGCTTTGCTTACTCATGGTAAAATACACATTATATGTTAATTTGGTTAATTTCTAATGAATTTCCGAAGTGGGTTCTTAAACCCATTTTTGAGTTGTCAAAAACACCATTTTTGGTGGGTTTTAGGGTTTAATTAGAGGGCTGATGGTATATGTATGCTAGGGGGATGTTTTGGGACCATTTAAATGTAATTTGGGTGTTTGAAAATGGAATTTTCTGCTGGGTAAAATAGGAGTACGAAAATGAGAATTTTGGTGATTGTTTGGGTTGTAAATTGTTGGAGCTTGGCTTGCACTTATGGGTTGATGTGGTGGCTGAATCTAGCAATCATTTGTGAGTATAAAATGTGTTGGAAATTTGGGTTTTGAGCAAGGATTATGGGCTGCTTGAATTAGATAAAGTTTGGGTTTGGTCATGACTTGAAATATTGGGTTTTGATGCTTAAATTGTATTCCGGGTTAGCCACTTTGATGTTTGAGTTGATTGAGGTTGTTTTGCTTGTATTGAGGTTGTTTAGAAGCGAGAGCTTACGTTGGGGAAGCTTCAAAAAGAAATCCGGAAACTTGAAGGTGATGCTTGCTTGGTAGTTGAGCTTGGAGGTAGAGGTGAGTGGTTATTGTTTTTAAATGGTTTTAAACATTGGTTCAAGCATGTGGACCTAGGTTGGGCTTGGTAAACCCACCTAGAGTTGAGGTTAGGGTGGTAGCCTAATCGCAAGCTTAAGTTTAGGAAACTTTGGTTGAACTTCTAATTGTTTGTTATGCCTCTTAATTATATGTGTTTACGGTAGTTATGTATATTGTGTTATACATGTTGTTGATGCATGGTTTGATGCATTGCTATGCATGTGGTTTGGATTGTGAATTGTGCATGATGATGATCATGGTGGGTACATGCTAGGCATGGTATTGGGTTGTGAAATACATGTATGTGAGACATGATATTTGATGCATTGTTATATGCATGTAGCTATGAAAAATGGATTGCGTTTAATGTTGGCACTAGTATGTTTGGGTACAATGATCGATCATTAGGATGAGTGTGCACACAAATTGAGTCAAAACGTACGCGACCTTGGTGGCGTTAAGGCACCAAGGAGGAGTACGGTGATGTAATATTCCACCAGAAGCTTTATATATTTTTACGTGATAATGAGTGGAATCTCATCCGTAAGGCATGTGGCGATGAGTGGAATCCCGCACATGCAAGGACCGGTGATGAGTGGAATCCCACCGAGGTAATGTTGTTGTTGGAAATGCGTTCCAACGGGTTATCCGCGTATTCGGGTCATAACTAGGTGCCAATATGAGGTTGTATGTATATACTAATGTGAGATTATGCTTATGTGCTTATATGACATGAAATGTGATGCCCTTATGAATTGATATATGACGTGGTTAATGCTTTGGATTATGTATCATGGTAAGTTGAGCTTATGGTTGTTGAGCATGGCATAATGTTGACTATATGTTCATGCATCATGTTCATTTTGGCTTGGCGGACCGGAAGTAAGACCATGCATTTCATCTTGGAAATAGCTCGTGCTTGGACCCTGCATTGTCGAAGGTTTGTTTTATGAGCTACCCTCACTAAGCTTTTATGCTTACGTTCTCTCTTGTTCGACAATGCAGATAAATAGCTTGTGGGCAGCAAGGGCAAAGAAAGGTCTCCAAGTGTTGCTTTGGTGAGCTCAATGTATGAATTTTAAGTGATAGAATGTAATAACTAAGCAATGGGATAGGTATTTGTTGTTTGAGTTTGGGTGTATGTTGATGTTTTGATTTGGCCTTGGTTTGTAAAACATGTTATGCTTTGATGTATGCTTGTGTGTGGTGGCATGTCTATAGACGTTTAGGTTGCTTTGTTATAGTGCAAACCTCTTATATGCTTATCTGGTGCCTTCATGGCTTTGAGCACCATGTATGACCTTAAATGTTGAAATGCCTTTTTGTTGGAATGCTATGCTTGAAAGCTTATGTTGCTTGTATGGTTTGTGTATCATCTAGCGTTGGATTGTGTCTTTGATTTCAAGTTAAAGCATGCTTTTATGTTTGATTTGCCTTAAGAATGTTGTATGTATGTTTGGTTGGGGTTAGGGAAGTCATAAATTGCATTTAGATTCGAGTCTTGATCGTTCTTACTAAGTTTGGGAGGCTTTGCTGTGCAGGGGTATCGATACGGTTGGTACGGTATCGATACCATCTTCTTGTTCAGGCCTCGTGTATCGATACACTTGAGAGGTGTATCGATACCATTTTGGTCACTGAAGCTACTGTCCAGTTCGGTATCGATACCAGTCTCAGGTGTATCGATACCGTCATCTTAGCTTTGACCGTGGGAAGTCAACCGTTGGGGAGGGTATCGATACACCCCTTGGGTGTATCGATACGGTCTCTATGGGTTGACTTTGACCAGTTGACCTAGTCAAGGGGGTATCGATACACCCCTTAAGGGTATCGATACCGCCTGTAATTAAAGCTTAAATATGGGCTGTAAGTTGTTGGGCTGAGTTCGTTGGCTTGCCTCGTGAATGTTGTTCCGCTGTATGATCACGTAGGATTAAATACTCATCTAGACAAGATTAAAAATGAAAAAAAATAAGGTTGCTAACTGAGGGGGAATTCCCTTGGGAGTTTTCACTCGGTTTTCCCCGTGTGGCTCACTCGGACCGGTAATCCGGCCAGACCGGGACGAGGGGGTTACACTCTTTCTGTGCTATATACTCTGATTTTGTGGTTATGATTTTACACTTGAATGATCTTCGACTCTGTTGAGATTTTTCCTTATGTTTCTGTGCTAATTATTTTCAGACTGTGATTTAAAATAAATGAACTGTGAATCCCTGAATTATTATCAGACTGTGTTGAGACTGTGAAAATTGTGATATCTTTTTAATGTGTTATCATGGATTGGGATTGTACGGAGGAAGTTAGTGGTTTATACCACTTGTGTTGGTGACTATGTAGCGAGAGGTTTTGGGGAACCTATTCTTTTTGGTGACTATGCAATATGGGTGCATTGCATTGTGATTTCATAAAACCATGTTAAACTTGCTTTGTGTCTTTTTAAATATTTTGTGAAAAATTATTGTTGTGAAACTGAGTTTGTGATTGCCTGCACTTTAGAGACACACTGAGCTTAATAGCTGACTCCCCCTTAGTTCATGTTTCAGATTCTCAGACATAGGCTTTTGGTACTTGGAGAGCCACAGTTTAGCAGATTTATTTCAGTTTTCAATATGGACGTTTTAAATTTTTCAGATTTACTTCATTTTTATATCAATTATTTTAATATTTGGGAACTTTATGTAAATCAGATACTTATATTTTGATCTGAGATTTTTCAACTGTTTTAGCACGCATAAGAATTTTAATCGGATATTTTGATGATTTGTTTTGTGTTGTTTTCTTCTATACGGCCGTGTTTTGAAAAATGGAATTTAATGTGAAATGACACTGTTTTAATAAATAATTTAAGTATTTAATTTTCAAAACCTAATCTTATTTGAGGGACACGTTTTCAACCTGACTTCCTAGATTCGGCCCATAACCCTTGGGTTGAGTTTAAGGGGGTTACAGGCCATGGTTTCAAAACCTTTTATAAAGGTTTCGAAACCTTAAACATGGTTTCGAAAACCTTTGCTAAGGTTTTGATTCCATAATCATCATGCCCGAATGGTTTCGAGACCTTCTAGAGAAAGTGTCGAAACCTTAACTTAAAAACTCAATTTTTGGTTAAGTGTTGACTTTTAAAAGTAAATTCGATATAGGTGCAAAGTCAAGTACTTTAAAAATCGTTTTGACAAGTTTAAAATGAATTTTTGACAAATTTATTTCGAGAAAGTGTCTTTATAAATTTTTACAAATTATTCCTTGAAAATTAAATTTAAATTATATCAAAATTAAAATAAGTCTGACAATATGTTAGACATTAAAATAGTATATTAAATAACATATTAAAATATTATATTCAATTAATATATCCAATACTAATTTCATGTATTAATAATTAATATATTTATATGAACAAATACTACCTTTTAACCACTTATTATTAAAAAAAATAATATATTCAATATTATTTTATAATACTATAATTTTTTATTTATTTTTATTTAATATATTTATTCTAATATATTAATTAAAAAAACATTATAGTATAATAAAATAATATTGAATGTATTACTTACAAAATTTATTAATTAAAATAATATTTAGTATATTATAAAATCATATTAGATTAATTTTTTCAAGTTGTTCGATTGAATTTTTAAAATTTATTTGTTTGTATTTATCATTTTTGAGTTGTTTGATTAAATTTTTAATTATTCTTTCATATGATCATATTTTATTAATTAGTGTCTAATCTTTACCGTCGGAAGTGACTTATTATAATTTCATTACCTTTTCCTTTTACTCACTCAACTAACTACTGTTTTTAGTTCAAAAAATACATACAATAATCTCTTATATTTTTTTTAAAATGCATTAAAAATTCAATTATATTTATAAAAATATATTTTAATAATTCAATTGAGATGTCAGTTTTTAAAATTGAAAAGAAAAATCTTACTTGATTACCTTGTTGCATTATATATATAATATGTAACATCCAATAAAAAGTCAATAAAAAAACATAGCACACCTGTCTATGTGATAATGGTAGCTGTGTTGTGCAAATATATATTTTATATATGATCTGCAAAATAGAAGGATTTGTGATCCAAAAAATATGCAGAATATTTTTATATATTTTCTTTGATGCTGACGTGTTTTGCCTTAAAGTGTGTGAAGAGAAAGAGAAGTAGGTTTCATCCTCATCACCGTCTATTTCTCATCCGATTTCAACTACGGTTCTGCATGCTTAATTTAATTAAGTTAGAGAAAATATAAAATATTTGTTTGAATAATTTATTAGTTATTAACCTTTTATACTTATTAATATTAATTAGATTATAAAAATTAATTTTTTAATATTATTATTAAACATATATGAAGATGTACACATTAATTTTTATTGGTGATATTATCTTTTTAATATATTTTTAATAATTATTAAATTTAGATGTATATATTAATTTCTTATCTATGAAATTATATTTTGAATATAATTTTATTAATTATTAAAGTTATATGTATTTATTAATTTATATATTAATTTCTTATTTATGAAATTATTTTTTTTAATTTTATTAGTTAATCAAATTTATTTTATTTAGAGAAATTTTTATAATTACCAAGGACAAAATAGTCTTTACAAGTCTTTTATCCAAACCTCTAACTTAAAATCTTCTAAAATGAGCTTTTTTAAAACGAGAAGTTTCACCTCAATCCGCCATTACAATCATCTATTTACCAAACATTTAAATTAACAATTTGACTGGTTAAACCTCTAAAAAATAGTTCAAACTTCTAATTTTAACTCAAAAACTATTTACCAAACATGGTCATTGTAAATAAAATCTTGATTAAGATATCTTTTACTTAGAACTATATTTATTATTTATTTAGGTAATTTATACATTAATTTATTATTATTTTAGTTATTCTACTTATAACTAAAACTTCTTTGTATAGTATAAAGTTTTACTTTCAACATTAATATAAAGAGAGACCCATAATAGATATTTGAATTTAATAAAATTTACTATTCAAAAAAAGAGTTCAATAAAATTTAGCCATCAACTCATTATGTTATATTCGTTGTTATTTATAAGTTAATTGGAAGTGTGCAGAACAAAATTAATTGATTATCGTTGTTGTTGGTCGGCCACAAGCTATTTAAGAGTAAGGTAAGATAAATTATCTTCTTGTTTTTTTAATATCAAAATTATATTTTCTCATCAATTTGTTAAATTTAAAAATTAAAATTTTCTCTAATCTGAATTTTCACCTTATGAATCAATATATATTAGAAAAATTATATCGTGGGCTTGACTTATAATATCAGCCATGATCTCATCCAATAATAATCACCAGCTTCATCATTTTTTACATGTCATTTGTAAAACGGATTTTTACATGTCATTTAAAAAATAATTTTTTGAAAGTTATTATATTATTGAGTTGGTGACATGAAAAATAGTGATGTATTAGACGACTTTTATTGAATGAGACCATGACTAATGTAATAAGTCAGGCTCATGATATAATTTTTCATATATATTGATATACGTTTAATTGAATACATTTAAATTTTATAAACAACAAAATATTAAGTAATTTTTTCACATATTAGTTAAGGTTTAACTCGCCACTACACTATAGACAATAAAAATCCATGCAATTATAAGATATGAAAAATTTAGAGAAAAAAAATCATATATAGTATATATTATATTTTTACCCCTAAATTAAACACTATATACTATTATTTACTATATTTTAATTTTAATTTATGGATGTTGTATTGGAAAATCCAATCCCATCCACACGCAGCAAGACCGGCCCATTTATTTTATTTCAACGACCGGCTCAATTATTAAACGGAAATTATCAAGTAGCACAATCAGGAGAAGAAGAGATATAATACAAGGTGAGGCTAAGACCAGACAAAAGAATCAACCTAGCCACCGTCGGCAACCTCTGTCCTGCGCCGAGTTCCGGTCTTCTCCCTCACCACCGCCCTTTCTTTTTAGAATTTTGATTTAGTTTCTTCCTCACTTTTCAATCATTCAATTGAAACAAGATGTCGATGCGTGAGCTGGTAACGGGAGGAGCCGCTTGTGCCGTTCCCGGCTCTTCTTCCTCTTCCTCCAATCCCCTAGGTGCTCTCGCCAACGCTCTTATCGGTTCTTCCTCCAAGACCCAGGTTCCTTTTCTTTTTATCTTTATATAATTCCTTTAACGTTTGGTTTATTTTTATCCTAATTTCGATGTATGTACACGTGTGTGTTCTGAGCAGGGTGTACTGAAGGAGGTTCCCAACACAGCAGCTGCATCTCCCCACGCCCAATTCTATCCCCACACCGGTGATCCCGTTGCTGCTCTTCCTGGCTCTGAACTCGACCGCCCCTTTCTCCAATCCAACGCCCAGGTACTTATTTTTTTGATAAAAACGAAAAACTAATTTCGGAATACAAATTTCCGTTGACTGAATTTTTTTGAAAAACCCTTCAGGGCTCTGAGTTCATCAGAGGCTTCCGCGCTGCCGATGCCAATGGATTCTCCGATGCATGGGAAGAGATACAGCGTCAACCTCCCTTTGACCCTCTTGCTGCTCCAGCACCACCAATTCAACCCACTCTTGATGGTATTCAACCTTTTCATCTTCATAACTGTTTTTGTTTTGTTTTCCTTTGGTGTTTGTAAAAGAACAAACAAAATGATTATAGTCTTCTTGTATCATATTTTCTACTGGCTGCTCTTTAAACTGTGCAACTGTTTTTCAAATTTGGGTATGCTCAACATATGCTTCAAAAAGCACCTCAACTAAGGATATCGACTTCTCTGCCCTTAAACGTCAGGAAAATTGATGTTTCTACATGATATTCTTCTTACTGTACTTCAGGACCACCTCAAAGGGTACTGTCAAGCTTTTTGCACTCATTTGTTGACAGTAGCCGAAGTGGAGTTCCTTTACATCCCACTCCACTGCCTCTCTTAGGATTGTCTCAAGGAGATAAACAGTGCATACGTGATCGTAGCAGCATAATGGCCCGGCACATTTTTGCTGATAGGAGTGAAGAATTTATCAATGCTCAGGTTTTGTGTCCTTTGTTTGATCAGCTCTACATGGTGTTATATGTTATGAAATTTGGCTTCTGATTTGATTCCCCATTTAACATTTGCTCATAACTTGTTTCCAGGTAAATGCACTCTTGAGTTCCTTGGAAATAGAAAATGATATCCACGCCAGGGGACCCATGCCTGGGAGGTTTAGAGAGCTGGAGGACTACTGGAATGAATCCCAAGGTGTCATGAAGCCTGGTCCACATGCTGCAGATGGATGGGTTACCGAATTCAGCCGAAATAGAATACACCATGGTGATCCGGACTCTTGGGCTCACTCATTTGAACAACAGCATGGCGCTAGTGGTTGGGCCTCTGAATTTGAGCAGGTAGGAAAGCAGCATCTCCTTTATGTTAAATGAAAAATGGTTATCAATTTTTTGGAGTGAATGGATGATATTGTAGCTTGCTTGACTGCATGGTCATGGATCCATTTTTGTAGCAACATAAAACTTGTTGCTCCTAGGTGAACCTGATAGGTAGGTTCTTTCATTAGCCAAATTGAAAATTGCATTCTCTTCATAAGGGGGTATATTGTTAGTTGTCAATTACGAATTTACTATCAAACACTTGATAGTCTTCATCCTCATAGCTATCCTATTTCCTATCTTCTGGACTATATTTCTATCTTTTTGTTCTATTGCAGATGGATATACGTTCCTATCTGACTTTAGCTTTCCTTTTCTTTCTGATATTATCTTGTGCTTTGAGTAGTCCTTATGTGCGTGTCATCTATAGCCTGCTTTTCTTTTATAATACAATTAATGAGCTACAACATACAGGAACAAGCTCAGTTAACATCTCTAGATCAAATGAGAGGGGGAAATATGCAAAATTTGGCTGCAATTCAGCAGACTAGAATGCTTGCACATACACTCTCTCAGAATGGTGATCCTAAGTTTCAGGTTATTTAAAACTGTTTCGCTAAATTACATGCAATGTCTCAAAATAGCTCTTAATAATATATTCGTTGCCATGCATGAGTGAATATATGCACTTATGTTCGGTATGTTTTGGGGCTTGCAGAATTCAAAATTTCTTCAATTTGTATCAAAGATGAGTCGCGGTGAACTTATTATCGACGACAATCAGGTCAAACCAGCATCAGAGAACTGGGCAACAGAATATCAGCAACAGTACAATGGAGGTGCTTCTTGGGCTGATGAATTTGCTCAAAATGAGGCAAGTAGAATTCTTGTGGAAGCTCAAAAAGCTTTTAGATTAATATTTCCTGATAATCAGTAATAAATTCCCTTCAGCAGCTTCCTCCTTTTTTTCTGCCTTTTTTTCCTTACCTAGACTAAAGTGGTTTGGTTATTACTATTATCGATATATCTACTATAATTTAGCAAATAAAGTGTAAATGACTGATGATTATTTATTATGACATCTTTTCAGTTGAACTTTTAAATCAACTAAACCTCTTATTCGAGATTGTTGTGTTTGCTAATAAACTGAGCAGCGAGAGTTTTTTATTATAATAAGTTAGAAGACAAACGGTCTCTGATGCTTGTTATAATTATAAATCTTGGTTTAGTGTTAAACCTGCTGAAAACATCTTAATTTGTTTTAAAATATGCTACTCTGTTTGGTGGTTCTTTGGTTTTCTGCAACCTGGCCGACGGGAGTTTGCTACTGTATGAGAACAACTAGGGTCTTTTGATTTGTTATTTTGATTTTTTTTGAGACTCTTTAACCATGTGAACCTCTTTTTTTGTTGAAATAATCTAATTTTCTTTGTTTTATTAAATGTTCTTGATTGATGGTTCTTAGGTTTTCCGCGGACCTGACCAATGGGCCAATGAATTTGGTGCTGAAAGATTGCAACAAGAGCCGGTTGATGATCAATGGGTCAATGAATTCTCAAAGTTGCATGTTGATGACTGGGCAGAAGAATTTGGGCGTCAAGTTGGTGAGGGGGCTTTGGGAGATAGTTCGTCTGACTGGGCAAATTCATATGATGAGTGAGTCTGGTAGCTCTGATGAAAATTATTTTTAACCTCTCTAGTTTGCTAATATTGTACAAGTGCTTCTGGCCAAGTTCTTAGCCACTAGTAAAACTACCATTTTCGTTTAGTTATGCCCTTTTGAAAGCCTCTTGCATCATTTATATCCTAGATTGCAATCTATGGTAAAATTATTCTATAGAAGAACCAAGGCCAATTTGGAATTGTGGGTCATATGATGGTCATTAGAACCGAGTCATTTTCTTTCATGGAAAATCTAGCTTTTTTCTTTGAAGTATTTCGAGTGCCAGTTATTAAACAAATATATAGAGTGCTAACTGATTGTTTGGCCTGTTAGCATATGACTTTCTTTAGATCACATATATTGCCATATTATTCTCACTGAGTTCGATCTACAGCATTATGTTTTTCCTTTTACTTCCAAGTCGACAATGATAAATTTCTAATTAATGTTTAGTTTATGATTAATGCCTCAAATATCTTGTTAACTTGATGAGTTTATCAAGTTGTGGGAGGTTTGAACTCCCTTTCTATATATTTGTGATGTTTGTAACTAAAGCACATAAGCCTACATGAATGTTTTGGTTGTGAAAACTTGTAGGTTTCTTAATGAGCAAATAGCTGCTAAGCAGCGGTCGGATGCTTCAAGGGGTGTCTATGTATTTTCTGATATGAATCCTTATGTTGGTCATCCAAATCCATTAAAAGAAGGTCAAGAGCTTTTCAGGAAAGGGCTTTTGAGTGAAGCTGTGCTTGCTCTAGAGGCTGAAGTTATGAAAAATCCTGAGAATGCTGAAGGTTGGAGATTGTTAGGAATAACCCATGCTGAAAATGATGATGACCAACAGGTAATCCTCTTCGCTTGAGTTTATGAGAGTTGGATAGTTTATTGTATTCTTAGACGGAAAGATGTTTTAGTTTTCTTTAATACTGCAAGAATTTCTATTAAGAGATGTGACTACTTGTCTACTTCTGCCATCTGTTCAGCATCTCTGGTTATGATTCTTTCCCTGGTAAGGTTGACAATATACCTTCCTATTCCACCTGAAACAAAAGTATTTTGAAGTTTATCTAAGGCTCTGCAAATGGCATCATATATTAGGAAGCAGAACAATCAATTAATGTAGAAAGCAAGAAAGTCTTTCAACACAAAGGATCTATTTTCTTGTACCACTACATTTTTGGTTTTATTTGCTGGCTTAATATATCCACTTTAGTTTATCCTTATTTATGATAACTTTTACTGGAAAGGGATAAAAGGAGCTATTTTTCATTTAAACATCCAAGTTTGCAATATGGTTGATATCTTCGGCCCGAGGTTTCAGTCTCGAGTACCAGATCATAAGGTCGCACTCTTTGCCATGCGGCTGATGTTTTGGATCTAACCTATTATCATTTGTTGCTTCATGAAATGCCGGTGCATTACTATTTGCTTATCATCACTTCTATTTTATCCTTGAACCAAGTGAAAACTTTTTTGGCTGGATTAAAATTAATTTGAATGGCTGAGGTTCTCTCTTAAACTATGTTTATGTCAAGCCTATGAAGTGGAATGTTTTGCATTTATTGCAAATTGTTTTGGATGATTAATGTGTCTGCATGTCATTATCTTAATACTTTTACGGATTAAATTAGACTTTTTATATTTTTGTTATTCATTATTACTGCATCTGAAGGTTTACGCCGTCTTTGTTAGGGGTCCAACAAATAGACTTTGTAGAGAAATTGTAATGAACCGATTAAGATATCTCTGTACAGGCTATTGCAGCAATGATGCGTGCTCAGGAGGCCGATCCTACCAATCTGGAAGTGCTTCTTGCACTTGGTGTGAGTCATACAAATGGTGAGTGAATCCTTTTCCCTTTATATAAGATGAATATAAGAATTTTGAGTGGCAAACAAATAACACTGTTTAAAAAATTCAGAATTGGAACAGAGTGCTGCTTTAAAGTATCTGTATGGGTGGTTACGTCATCACCCTAAGTATGGTACTCTTGCTCCACCAGAGCTGGCCGATTCTTTGTATTATGCTGATGTAAGTGCACTTTTGGTATAATTCTTCCATTCTGTTGTTAGTTGCCTTTTGGAACAATGCCTTTGATAAAGCAAATCTAGATTTAGTTTAACCGGCTTCTGCTAATGTTACCTATGGGACACTTTGCTTATGTTGCGAATGCTGTGGATTACAAGAATGTCATTTTTGCATTTGGTTTCCATGAGTGTGGTGATAGTATTTTTGGACTTTTGAGTGTTACATATGGTGACAGGAGATAAGTTTCCTTGAGACTACAAGAAGCTTATCCTTAACATTACATTTTGGAAATTTCTTTGTTCCATTCTGGTCTCCATCAGAGCGTTTTATGCCATACAGGTTTCTAGATTATTCAATGAAGCTGCTCAGATGTCTCCTGAGGACGCTGATGTGCACATTGTCCTTGGCGTTCTGTATAATTTGTCGAGGGAATATGATAAGGCCATTGCGTCTTTCCAAACTGCTTTGAAACTTAAACCTAATGATTATTCTCTTTGGAACAAACTTGGTGCAACACAAGCCAACAGTGTGCAGAGTGCTGATGCAATATTAGCTTATCAGCAGGTAATCCTTTCATGATTACCCTTTGAACAGTGGTGGCTGATCAGGATGCCACTTGTTATGTTAATTTCATAAGTATTTTTTACTTGTTATATGTATAAAATTTATGAATATACTAGTATTAGGATTTTACTAGAGAGCGATATATATGGTTATTCCCCACTGTTATGCATATTAAGGCCAGAGTAAACATTGACTTATGAACCATTTTGACGTGCAAAGTACACTGTAGCTGCCTGAACCATTTTGAGGTGCAAGACTTAAAAAAGTTCATCATCTTTTCCTCCATTTCTCTTCTTTCTTAACTTTCAATGGTGAAGTGATGCATTGGTGTCTTGCACAGCTCTCTTGTAGGGCTGGATTTTTGCTTGCTTCATCTTTGTAATCTTAGGCTGCTAAAGGAACTCTCCAAATATTATG
The DNA here is from genome assembly GCA_030270665.1 of Hibiscus trionum. Lineage (NCBI taxonomy): Eukaryota > Viridiplantae > Streptophyta > Magnoliopsida > Malvales > Malvaceae > Hibiscus > Hibiscus trionum. The sequence goes on from BSYR01000097.1 coordinate 1,317,449, forward strand.
TTGCACCTTAGACTTTAGAAGACAAATGATTAAGCTCCATGTAATTAGTTATTTGATATGCTGAAGCTATTAGTTAATTTAAATGATTTGTTTATGCGCCTCAGTTTAAATATATTCTTGATCATCATCTCTTTCAAAATGTGGTTTTTATGCTTTTAGATTACATGCAGTTTGATTTGTTTAGCCTCCATTACTCAGATTGTGTCCATTTAAAATTATTTGATGATAAACTTCCCTTTCCCTGTGGAGTCCTTATCTCCAGTCTTCAGCAATATTGAATTTAGTCTTTTGGTCTATCACTTGATCTTCAGGCACTAGATTTGAAGCCAAACTATGTTCGCGCTTGGGCTAACATGGGTATCAGTTATGCCAATCAGGTTTGTTATATGCTGCACTGTTCTCTCGTAGTCATGGTATTCATGAAATAGGAACTGCATTTCTAATTTTATTCCTTCATTTCATTTTGTCCATCTCTGAGATGGTAAATCCCTTCTAAATGAAAGTTTACTAGCATACTCAGGTTTGACAAATTTCCTAGGCTACGTTAAAAGATTTTTTTTTTGGGTTGAAAAAGGAACAAATTGGCATAAACACATCTTCTGTAATTAGTGATTTTGGAAATTATGCTCTACAAGAAATCTTTGTTCTGTATCAACCATGGTACTTGCTTTTGAGTTATGAAGTGCTGCATGGAACTGAATGGTTTCAGAAAATCGTTAACTGTTAAGTATTATTATCAGTCATTAAATTTTGCCCATGGAGAAAAAAAGAGATTAGGTTATCATCCATCTAGATATTCCTTTTATTGGTTGAGGGCAATGATGCAGTTTGATCTGATTGAACCTGTAAACAAATTTGCTTCCAGGGCATGTATGAGGAGTCAATCCGATATTATGTTCGAGCACTGGCAATGAATCCTAAGGCTGATAACGCCTGGCAATATCTAAGAATATCTTTGAGGTATCATCCTGAAGTAGAGAATAAGTGGTCTTCTAATCATGCAAACTAGTTGGCACTAATCTAAATTTTTTGCTTCACATTCTTGCAGCTGTGTTTCGCGGAATGACATGGTAGAAGCTTGTGATTCCAGGAATCTAGAGGTTTTACAGAAGGAGTTTCCTCTATAATTTGAATGTGGATTTCAAAATTTTAAGTACCATAACTAACTGAAACAAGGGCCATACAAAATCAATTCAAAGCAGTCGATTCCGATGGTTGCAGCCAGAGCCATGGTGGTGCGTGCATTCTCATCCTGAATTCAGTTTATTGGTATTTGGGAGGTAACAAATAGTGTCTTATGTTATAATAATATTTATACTTTGTTTTATTGAAGCAAGATAATAAATAAGTAGCAGTAGCATGTAATTTTGTTGAATGAGCTGTGGATGATTGAAGATATAGCAAAAAGAGAATTGCATTAAGCGAGAGGAAAGCAGGAAAAGCAAATTACAACTCATGATTAGCTGCAATAAGCTTATTCGCTCTCACTTGTATGCAATTGATGATGATTGTAAATGTTATGCAGCGTCAAGTGCAATTCTAATAGTCTTTTACTTGTTCAGCATGTACACGCATTGCAGTTTACATTAGGTATTGGTATTTTTTGTTTTTGTTTTTTTTTTTTTTGGGGGGGGGGGGTTAGAGAAATTTTAAACAAGATCAAAGGACTAGTTTGTCCAAAGAAATGAAGTCTTCGGATATAATAGAGTTAATTGCACCACATGTCCCCAAACTATGATATTCATTTTAAATTAGTTCTTAAACATTTAAATATTTTAATTTTATCCTCAAACTATGGCCTAAATTGGTCCCAAGCTTTTCATTTAAATTTGTTCTCAAACCTTTTGAATATTTTAATTTTATTTTTAAATTATTAGTATATACTAATTATATTTTATGTTAATAAATTGTTATAATTGTCGTTAATTGTCATGAAACATGGATGTGTATTATGAAACAATATGATATGATATAAATGATAATTCGAGGATGAAAATGAAATATTTAAGAAATTTAAGGATTAATTTAGAATGAGGGTTATAGTTTGGGATGAAATTAGAATATTTAAAAATTTAGAGATCAATTTAAAATAAGAGTCACAGTTTGACGACGTGTGTTGTGATTAATTTTATAACATATAGTATACACTTCTTCTATCTCACTAAAATTATCGTTTAATTTTTTGTTAAAATTATTTTAAATATGGTAAATAATTAAATTTTATAAAAATATATATTAAAAATTATTTGATTCATAAGTTTTTAAAATATATAATAAAAAGTTGGGAGAAAAGCTATCCATATAATAGGAAGCTTTTTTTTTTGAATTGAAACGAGTCATAAACATAAAAATTATATACGCTCACCACGAATATAAGGAGGTCCGTTGACATCGCGCTCAAGCAAAGTTAAATGGTCGTAAGAGCTTACAAAAGCAGTTGAAGTTGATAAGGCGTAGAGGTTGTAATCTTCGACATTGCATCGACCACTTGGTTGCACTCACGAGGGATCTAAATAAATTTATTGTACCAAGCTCAAGCTTGCATAAGTTGTCAATAGCACTAACAAGTGAGGAGGTACGAAAACGAAAAATACAAGATTAACAATTTGCTTGCAGTTCGATTGATTCTGAAGACAAATAACACTGATAGACCAAACAACTTGCAAACCAATAAAAACGCTCATGCAAAAAGGAAAATGAAAGGGCAATAAATAGGGGGGGGGGGGGGGGGGAGAGAGAAAACGGAGGATGAGAGAAACTTCTTTTGTATTCATATTTTTATTTTTTGAAATTCTATAAATTTATAGTCTTGTTTGATACTTAGATAATAGCTGATAATTGATTGTATTGGTTGATTTGACAAACGAATTTTATTAGTTGGTTATATAAAAGTATTTGGTAAAATAAATTGATATCTTATAGCTGTTTGATTATTTAAACAAGCAAAATAACATAGAAGGGCATGATTATATTCAATACTTGTTTCAATAGTTTATTAGTTATCAATGTTTTGTATCTATTAATATTAATTATATTGTGATAATTAATTTTTAATAGAGGATCTATATATTAATTTATTATTTACGTAATTATTTTTAATATAATTTAATTAATTATTAAATTTAAATGATATTTGAAGCATATATATTAATAACATATATTTGAAGGAAAATAATTATTTAAATTATATATGAGAATATGTTTTACTTCAAAAGTATATGTGAGTTATTTAAATATAGATATAAATGTGTGAGAATAGAAAAAAGAAAAATAATAAATATTAGCTTACAAATGTCACTATGTAAGTTAAAATAGAAAGTGTCAAATTTACGTTATTGGGAGATTTTTTATAATTGTTAAGGGTAAAATAGTCTTTATAACTCTTATGTTAAATTTTAAAAAGCTCATATTAGATTAGAGGTTTCATCTCAATATGTTGTTATAATTTGTTATTCACCGAACATTCCAGTTAACGAATTTAATTACTCAAAAAATTAATTTTAGCTTAGATTTCTAATTTTGGTTCAAAACAATATTTATCAAACCTAGATATATTTTACACATTAATAATTATATTTTTATATAATTGGTTATATTGTTTTTAATTAACTTTTTATGTTGTTTTTCTGTCATGTTTCAATTCTTGATATGATTAGTTACAGTAATTCAATTTATATAAAAAATGTGGTATAATCCTTTCCTGTATGATTTTATGGGTTTCTTTATTAGGCTACCCAATTTTCTAGGGTATGTAAAAATGTGGTTTAATCATTTTCTATTTAGGGGAAGAAGAAATTTGCTCATATTAGGTCTAGAACTCACAATTTAAGAGAAGAGAAGGGTCAACTGAGAGCTTTTAACCACTTGCTCTAAAAGTTGTTGACACATGAACATTTTAAAATGATCGGTTTTAAAATATAAATATTATTAAAATCGTCAAAAATTTAAACTTTTTTGTCCAAACACACATAATGAACTTGTCTAAACGCATCTAATGAACTGTAAAATTATATAAAAATAAAGTGAATTTTATAACAGCGAATTATAGCAATCTAAAACACCAAACGATGTAAGATTACAATATAAATAATGTATGTGAAGAAAATACAAATAAAAAGTGAAAACCGAAACAAGAGAAAAAAATAGTACCAATGTAAAATTTTCAATGATTTTTATTAAATTTTAATTCCAAAACACAAAATTAGAAAAATGGAGACAAATTTCATATAAAAAGGGTGGTTGTTGTTGTTGTGTGTGTATATATATAGACATCCATAGGAATGAGCATATATATATATATATATATGTATTTGATAGAATATATATTGACACACACAGGCATCCATAGGAATCAGCATTAAAATTTGACAAATGAAAAATCCCAAATAAGATTCTTCATATATAAAAATAAGTCTTTCGGTGCGATTCCAATATAATATTTGTTTACCCAATTTCATCATCCGTTGTAGTCTAGTTGGTCAGGATATTCGGCTCTCACCCGAAAGACCCGGGTTCAAGTCCCGGCAACGGAAATCAATACCTTTTAGTTCCTTTTTTTTTCAACCTACGTTTTCTTAGAAAACAACTGAAAATGGCCAAGATTTAAAATAAAATCCCGAAAGATGTATTGGATTAAGCACAACTGCACAAGGAGCAAAATAATTGAAATTTCAGATCAGATTTCAGTTTTTTCTATTCAAAGTTTTTGGTAATTCATCAACCAATCATCGTATAGATCATATATCGTGCTATATATATGTTATGCAATCATAGTCAGTTTTATTATGCATTTTTTTATAAATAGAAAAATACTATTATAGGTCTCGTTAAAAATCCCTAAACCTAGTCGAAAGAAAAGAATACCTATAAGAGCAATTGCAAAAAGATATTACGAGATAAAACTCTGCAATTCATAAAACGAGAAATAAACGATAAACAAACCAAACAAAACACAACCTACCCCGACCTAACAAAACCCAAAGAAAGCTTAACCACCAGGGTCAATACGTTGATTGGACGATTTGCTTTTCAAACTTGGCCATGGATGAAACAATAATGGTGTACGAGTTTGATGCCAAGTAAATCTTTGATTGATGTTCAACTACAAAACAGCTGATCAAAAATGTTTCTTCTAATTCACTTGCCTTGCCTCCAAAATGAACCAACAGAAATGCATGCGATAATAGCCTCAAATGTGTTGTACGAATTCTGCTCCAATTATGAACATTTCCGACTTAAAACCTCGTTGTATGATGCAAATGCTTTTAATTTTTCTGGAATTACAGTTTCGCTGTTTGGTGAAACAACATGACCCCTATTTTTTTTACTAAGCCAATAAATGCTTACAATTTATTAAAGCCAACATGCATACATGTTGTAACGGCCCGTGAGTTAGGACCGAGACTACATGTATAACAAGTTGTTCAAGAAGTTTTTAGTAATATTTCAAGTTTTTAGTAATATATGTATCAATGTAAATATCTATGTGATTGTTGTATAATTCCCTTAGTTAGCTAGGATTTGGTTGGTGGGCTTTCATCTAAGTCATTGATATAAATCGATCTCAATCATTCATTGTAAGTAGATTTAACTATGAAGAGAGACATTCCTCGCCTCATTTGTATAATTTATCATCTGAGTAACACACAACATTTTTTATAAAATGCTCTTTCTTATCCTTTTTTGGTTTTCTTTTATTTTGTTTATGCTGATTTGTTAGAATTCAAACTTAATTTTATTGGCAACATTAAAAATTTAAAAGCTCAATGATAAAACAGATATTAACATAAATTAACACTTAGAGATTGAATGCAATATGACAGCACATCGTGGCAATAAATAATGAAACATAGTGTCTATTATCTCTCATGAAGTCCTTAACAACTAAGCAACGTTAATAGCGGTAAAAAAGAACATGTGGCAGCATCCTCTTAATAATAAAAAAACACACGACAAATGAAAAGAAAATATTTAAGATAGCTATTATTTAATTAGTTTCTAGACAATTTTTTAAGTCGGTGTATGATCTTATAAATATGAGTTGGTTGTAAGTTTGTGTAGATATAGTGAGCTGAAAAAAAAACGAGAGTTAAGTAAAGTTTGGCAAAGCTTGAGAGAAGTGTTTGTAAAACTAGCTGAAGCTAGTGGTTTTTGTTGTACTCGTATTGTGGTTCGTATTAATTATATCGTGAGTTATAAAGTTCATCAAGTGCCCTTCTACATTTCCAACTAGTGCTATTAGAGCTAAGTTCGAGTTCGAGTTCAAGCCACGAAAAGATGGATAACATTAACCAGTCTCAAATCTTGAGATTGACCAAGACGAATTATGACATTCAAATAAAGGCATTCTCGGTTCGGAAAAATGTTGAGATATTGTTATAAAAGAAAACGCCGAGCCGAAAAATGAAACAGCAGAAGTTGCTATGACAAAGAAAAGAACACTAAAGAGTACTTGTAAAACAAACCAAAGGGAGTTGTATTTCATTTTTCAAACGGTAAATGAATCTACCATTATAAAGGATACATGTTGTGAGATGTTTTGCATTTACAACATCAACCAGACAACTAGAGATATAAATTAGACTACTAACAATTTATTCAAATATAACATAAACTTAACTAAATGATAATGTGTTAGTTTTGATATTAGTCGGTCAATAAATCAAATATTATAGATCATTGGTAGAACTTGGTGAAAGAGTTTGTGAGGAACAACTTAAATTTATAAAAAAAGGAGATTTAAACTAAAATTTTCAAAAATTTAAAGGTTTAATTTACACTTTTCAAAAGGTTACAGATCTAATTAAAATTTTTGAAATTATAAGAAATGATTTAATTAAAAATTTTAAAATTTAAATTTAATATAAATTCTTCAAATTTTAATGGAGCTAATTAAATTTTTTAAAAAATTAAAGAGACAAATTTTAATTCTCAAATTCTAGTGAGCCATAGCTCCCATTGGTCTCGCTACCTTTTGTCGTGGATATACTAAAAAAATCTATAATAATTTGTATAGTATGTTAAATTTATAAATTAGCTATTTTGTGAGCAAGCATATTTGGCTGGTTGGTCAAGTTGTTTATCTTTGTTTCTCATATTCACTTAGGTCATGGATTTTAGACTCACTGGGAGCGCTCACCCCCCTTCTCTTTCCCCTCCCATCTAAATAAGATTAAAATTAAATTTAAAATTTGTCAAAAAAATAATAATTATTTTGTTTCTCAAAGTTTAATCATTTTCCCTTCTCAGTTTAATTCCTCTCTGTTTTCGTTGATAATATTATACTATTATTCTATTAGAATGGTTGTTATTATTTTGTATAAATAAATGAGTATTAGGTAGAACTTATTGAGTGGTTCCCGTGATAAAGGAAGATATTGTTTTTTTTAAGTGATACGAGTTTGAACAACATAGCCTATATAATCTATTTTTAAAAGACTATGAGTAAATAACATATACTATCACATAATCATAAAAAATATTAAAAATAATTATGATGCACAATTAATTTTCTAGTCAACAATACGTTGATCTCATAGTCATATCACATATTATATTCCTAGTATATTTAATAAAATAGCAAATATCTATTAAAAAATAAAACAAAATACCAAATATGTGAACACGGTGGTGAAATTTTAATGAGAAATGAAATATTGGAGTAGCTGGTTGCCCGGTTGCTAGGTTTAGGAACATTAATTTAAGGATAATATTCTCACATCATTATATTCTCAGTCTCAACTACTCCAAACCATCATTATATATGTATGTATGTATTCTCATTACTCCTACTCCATTTATGCACAAAATTCTTTGATTTATAATACAAAATGTCTCAACCAATCATTTAACTCTGTAATCAGGTCAGCTTAACAATTAGTTAAGTATTTAGTCCATAAAATTGTCACATCAAAAGAACTCAAATGGGCCATAATCCAAGCTCAATGACTAATGGGAAAAAACTGAAGGACCAAATTGAAAATATATAAAGTTTAGAGCTTAAAATTGATTTACCCCTTTATTTAATTATAATTTTTTTATGAAAGCTAAAGTGATTATAAGTAGTATCTGTTCTAAATATACTCTCAACCATTTGACAATGAACGCTCAATCACCCTGCTGCAGCTACTAGTGCTCGAACCCGTGACCTCTAGGAACAACAACCGTTCCCTTAACCACTGAGTCAAGTTGGTTCGTGCTATTTAATTATAATTTTGATACACTCTCATAGTGTTCATCATAAAAAGAAGTAAAAATGATCAATATCCAAGTTCAATGACTAATGCGGAAAAAATAAAACAATATCAAATTCAAAAATAAAAATACTGATTTCTTTATTTAATTATACTTAGATTTATCTTGTGTTTAGGGTTGATCACAGTTCAGCAAGAACGTAACGAGTTTGGACAACAACAACAATAATGATAATAATAATTTCTTAATTATTGCGTAGCGAGGATTGGTGGATCAAGCTTTCAAGTCTTGGATTCAGAAACAAGTATTTTACCAACTCACATCATTCGTTAACACAATGTTAAATTATTAGCTTACACTATTTAAGATCACTAGATGACCGAAAATAAATTATTGAGATTAAATTCATAAAAAAAATATTAAGATTAATAATAGAAAATAAAGACGTACGTAAAATGAAATAGATTGTCCTTAATTTCATTAGATTTAGTTAATCCAATAATTCTAAATTAATATAAAATTAAATAATTTTGCACTGTATATATAAATCCTAACATAAAGTCGACGTTATTTATTGAGGGCGACGTTTTTAAATGCTTAGATTTATGAGGAGCTATCAATGAATTATATTTTTGGGGGCTAAAATATAATTTTGTCATTATCCCAACTTAAATATTTTTCAAAAATTCTTAGGGTAAGCTAGGGACGGAGTCATGTATTGGTTGGGACTTGGGAGGGGCTTTTGTCCCTCCCAAAATTTTGGTATAATAGTATTTTAGGTCAATTTTTTAATATAAGTATTAGTCAAATACGACATTTGTCCCTCCAATGTTTTTAAATTTAAAGACTTAATAGATTTTTATCCTTCTCAATATTGGATTCTAGCTCCTTCCTTGATCATGGCACAATCTGTCCTTCTTGAATTCCGCTCTTGCATGAAGAATATGACACATGCATGAAGATATTTATTAGGGGTGTGCAAAATAAACTGTAACCGTAAGCCGATATAATCGTTTATTTTATAGGTTAATTAACCTAACTGTTAAGGTTAAACGGTTTTGGCTAACTAAACCGCTAAAATGATGGTTAACGGTTAACTTATAGGTATTTTTCAGTACAAAATAGGTACTTTTTTAACTAAGTATGAACTTTGTGTTTAGAACATCTTTATTTAACTATTTTAAAAAAGAATATAATATTTATCGGAAATATATATTTATTATTCTAAAAAAATAACAAACATTTAAAAAGAAAATTGTAATAGATTACATGTTAACCTTATAACCGAATTAATAAACGGTTAACGGTTTAAAAATTTAACAATCAACCATTTCTTAACAGTTAAATTATAGTTAATAATCGCTATAATGGTTAACCAACCATTTAAACTAAATAATATGGTTAACTCACCATGAACACCCTTGGTAGATTAAATAAATAAAATGAAGTTGTACCATTTCGTAGAGTAGTTGTTAGAGCAGTTGGAAGAAAATAGCTGCGGCTGTCTTGCCTTTTATGGTTGACACTATATACATAACGGACAACAACAGCAGGCACATATAATATATATACATATCACCTTCTCCCCTGAGTTTGTGTAATTGGTAAAAATGGTGACCGTGACCAAGACTGAAACCTCAAAGCCTTGGAGACCATTCACCTCAAAATGTTGTTCAACTGATGGCCAAACAGTTGTGGCGAATTTCAGCCGTTGCAGGACGTCCAACTCAGACCTCTCCAACAACATTGCTCCCTTACCGTCCTTTCGACGGTTGTCGTTTTCCGACCTCAGTCATTCGTCGTCGACGCGCATCAATGAGGATCTTGCTCAGTCTTTTGGGGGTGATTTGTATGATTTCCAGCTGAGCGAGCTACGGGCCATAACCCAGGATTTCTGTGCCGATTATTTGCTAGGGGAAGGTGGGTTCGGGACTGTGCATAAAGGTTACATTGATGACAAATTGAGGCAGGGTTTGAAGGCTCAAGCTGTTGCTGTCAAGCTTTTGAACATTGAAGGCCACCAAGGACACCGTGAATGGCTTGTAAGCAAATTTTATCTCTTTTTTTTATATAAACAAATTTGGTCTAATTATGAATTTAAGCAATTGGGGATGGGTAACTAGAAATGTATTGGGGTGCAGGCAGAAGTAATATTGTTGGGGCAGCTGCGGCACCCCCACTTGGTGAAGCTGATTGGGTATTGCTGTGAGGAGGAACAACGTCTCCTTGTGTACGAGTTCATGCCCAGAGGAAGTTTGGAGAATCATTTATTCAAGAGTAACTTCCTTTTCCAATCAAATTTAATATATATATATATATATGGATTGTTTTTAAGAATGGAGTTGAAAACAGGGTCAGGGTTCTCAACATCACTGCCATGGGGCACCAGGTTGAAGATTGCCATTGGAGCTGCCAAAGGGCTTGCATTCTTGCATGGGGCTGACAATCCTGTCATATATCGAGACTTCAAAACTTCCAATATCTTGCTTCATTCTGTACGTACGTCTGTTATACTGTTGTGTGTGTGTGTGTTATAGCTTAAGTTGGGCTTAATTAATTTTTCTTATCAGGATTTTACAGCCAAATTGTCGGATTTCGGACTAGCCATGCTGGGGCCGGAGGGCTCGAACACGCATGTAACGACTTGTGTTATGGGCACCTATGGTTATGCTGCCCCGGAATACGTATCAACAGGTCATTTGACGACAAAGAGCGATGTTTACAGCTTCGGAGTAGTGGTATTAGAACTTCTTACCGGAAGGAGAGCAGTAGAGAAATCAAGGAGTAAGAATGAGCAGAACCTGGTTGATTGGGCTAAACCTTACTTAAACAGCAGTCGGAGGCTGCGGTATATCATGGATCAAAGACTGGGCGGGCAGTATTCTGTGAAAGGAGCGAAACAGATGGCTCTTCTGGCTTTGCAGTGCATCAGTTTGAACCCAAAAGACAGGCCACGGATGCCAGCCATTATTGAAACACTTGAATCCCTGGTGCAGTATAAGGACATGGCAGTCTCCTGTGGTCAGTGGCCTGTCTCCTCTACAAAGATTGGAGGTGGTAATTGCAGGGCACAAAGAAGATCAGGTTCAGGTGGCGTTCCCACTTCGACCGATTCAATTCCAAGGAAGGCTGTACCTGTATGAGTATATATAACTAATGCAGGCGCAGCCCTGGTTTGTAAATATTTGAAATCTACGTACGTGTGAGATAAATGTCTGAAATTGTCCGTGAATGTTTGGTTATCCTCATTCCTCACAATGTTTTTCTAGATGGTTACAGTATAAACAGCATCAAGTTGGCATGCGTTTAACAAATAGTAATCAAAAACAAAGTTGGCCACTCCAACTATCCGGAGAGTTCATTTCCATGGACTTGTAGGTTTTTAACGTAGGACTACAAGGTAGAATATTGCTACAATTTATTCATATAGGTAAGGGTGAACAAAACCAGGGTAAATTGTTAGTGTAAATAGTGGCCATGGAAACGATACGATGCTGATGACGGCACTCATGTTCAATTGAAACAACAAATTGTTAGAAATACGCTTTCGTTGAGCATCGTAGTAGTAATAATATTTCTTAGTAAACATTGAACAAATTGAGCAACCAATTTCGTTTCCCTCCCTCTCCCACCAATACCAACCCTTCCCACCCAGTTCTGCCCAAAGGGCACTGCAAATCGCAAGTTCACATTTCTCCCAACCCACAATCATCCTTTTTCTTTTGCAGCCAAAAATGGCCATCCCACAGATCATGCAGGCAGCAAAAAAGCACCCCCCAAAAAAGAAAACATGAACTTCCCAAATGCATTATGGTCGAGATTATCGATCTATTCTCCCTCTCTTTTTCTTCCATTTTGTCACCAGGGTTTAAAACTTACTATCTACATGGCTGCCAATGCTCCTCGGGAAGTATGAAGTAAGACTGCAAGCTCAGTTCTCCACAGCCAACAAATCGTGCCTGCAGATATCCCCACGGCAAAGAGGGCACACCCTGCAAGCCATAACACGTCAGCACATTCCCTAAGGCTGAAACCACAATAACCCTATTACAATAACAGTAGCATAAAAGGGTGAAAAGAAAAGAAAGGAAACCAATTCCACCGCCCAGGATGGCATTCAGTAGGAGTAGGAAAGCTAGTCGAGTTCTGGACAACCATTTCTGCTTTACATCTCTGTTTTTCCTTTTTAATTTTAAGGATTCCCTTTTCCGCTTTTACTTTATACATGATCAACAAAAGAAAGTAAATAACAATATTGAAACTCTTGGTTTTAACCATAACTTGGAAACCTTGTTTTCTAATTTACCAAATTTGCTTCAGGTAACTTATGCTATTTATCACAATATTAAACTGAAAAATGGAGATAGAAAATGAAAAGCATTCCCCAAACCGCACATGCCCTTAACATTTTCAAAGTTTGGAAAAACAGGAGAATGGTACACACTGGGAAAGCCTGTGATGGTATAGCTAGTCTTCCAGATATTACGCAAGTGAACACACCTTGTTTTACCAACAAATATACAAAATTTCTATTTTCAGTGAGGCCAAGTGAACTTACTAAGCTTACACAATGAAACTGCCAAATTGTAAAAATAAGGCAGGGCTCTATCTAGCCAAAAGTAATTAAAAGACGGAGGATATATCACAATAAAATATGACTATTTCCATCAGTTAGATAAAGATATTAATTGCCAAAAGAAATTAGTTCCCTTAATAAATTGGTACAGTCCTGCACTTCAATGTTAGGTTAATGAATGAAGGAATCTAATTTGATGAGAAGGAAAGATTAATGCATGCACCTGTGTGCCATTTCAAAGGCTCTATGACCATCGAGCTGTATGTCATGCCAGCATCACTCTTTGGCAGTTTTATATTTATTGTATCACCGTATAACATAAAAAATGCATTTCTCCGAATTTTTCAAAGGAGGATATTGATGAGTCTTTCAAATCTCATATGACTTGGTCTTTCTGTTTCACTTCACTATTCTGAATGATAACCTAACATTTGGCGTGCAATTGCAACCAACGTTCTACTTTAGGGGAACAAATGGCAAGTTAATTTTATCTAGCACACCCTTAATCATATATATACCAAAACTTTAAGTTAAAATGAAATGCAATAATAGTGGTCCATCTCCAGGGTAAGAAATGGCAAGTGAATTTTATCTGGCAGACCCTTAATCATATATTTTCCGCAACATTATGTTAAAAAAGAAATTCAATAATATTTGTCCATCTTATACCTGTGAATCTCTTTGAGCCACTTGTCTATACAAGTTCTGTGGAATTCATGATTACAAGGCAATATACGCATGCTATCCCCCTCCTCATACTCCACAAGGCATATGTAACATCTGTTAATTGAATATAAAAGGCAAAAAAATTAAGACCCAAAAGACGCCTGATTGTAGACTAATGAGATATGAAGTTACTGAAAAAGAAAGCATACTGAAGGTTAGGGCCCTTAGAAACTGCATTTCCCACCATTTATATGTTCATGCAGGTAGACAATAAATATAACATGGAAGCACACTTTAAAACTTAGCTTATTGAATATTATTTTAAGCCATTCAGCTTTAAATTATCCCAAACAAGAAAAACTTCAGTTACCTTATTATTTTAGTCTTATTGTCGTTAGCTTAATTATAGTTAAGATCAGGGTTTTAAATCGCGGTTGCGGCATTATATCGCCGTTTCGGGCAAAAGCGGCTGAATTGCGGCGATCGCGGACCTTTTTTACCCCAATCGCGGTTTCGGACGGCAGCGCAACCGCTATATCGCGGTCGCAGTCCGCTTTTTAAATCCCTGGTTAAGATATAGGTGAAGCTGTCTCAATATCAATTTGCAAACATTGTAGTCTAGAAAGCTTTTACTTCTTTCTACAACTGATTCTGTTCCATCTGAGCTCATTAAACAAATTTATAACTTACTCTAAGCTAAAATGCCAACCACATATTCTTTCATTGCAGATCCATTTAAAGTCAAGGCATATGCAGTTAAATCTCATCTTCAACTATCTCTGGGAGACACAAAGTGTGCTTCACATAATTCAAATGGAAGAGGAAAATAAATACTTACTGTCCAGCCTCGTCATCATAAAGTTTGTGTGACTTGTTGTATGCTTTGACAGGAAGCGATTCCACAACTTCATTAGGTGCAGGAACAGATCCAATTGAAGATACAGAAGGTCGAGAAGATAAAACCACGGATTGCTGGTGAATTTCATCCAGAACCTAGTTAAAATGCATAGAAATTTAACTCCAAGTCATAGGTGCAAGAGAAAGAAGGAAGATCCGCCCAAAGAAGGTAATAATAACATAACAAACTAAAATTACCTCAAATAAAGCTTCAGCTAACATAACGATTCTGGATATACTAGCCCTAGCACTTGTCTCATCATTTGTATTTGAATCTCGATTATTTACACGACACGTGCATCGACCAGTTCTATGTTGACCAGATAATATACAAGACCTTTCATGTCCGGAAAAGTTCTCAAAACGGCTTCCTAGCCGTTGAAGAGCTCGAACCTAAAGCAGTCACATAGGTCAGTAACTAAAGAAAACAGATAGAGAAAATAAGCATCATCTTTCACTGAGATGGACAATATTCAATCAACTTATAGCAGAATGGAATGCAGGCAAAACCTAAAGAAGAAACAGATGCAAGGAGATATAAATAAAGAACCAGGGAAAATTGTTTGCCAAAGCAATTATCGTATTCGAATGTACGGTTCAACAGAGGTTGATGAGATGCTATCTGCATAATTCAGTAATCATCAGACATTAAATTATAAGATTACAAACCTGAGATCGTATTCTTCTCCTTCTCTCAAGGAAATTGGATCTGTGCTCGAGTAGATCATGATACCTGGCTTCTCTAGACCGTGAAGTTTCAACTTCATGGTCCTGAATGTTAAAAACGGGATTGTTGGGTATAACGGGGGCAGTGGATGTGGAACTGGAAGGAGAGGTAGCCGATTGCCGTGATCCTCCGTCAGCCGCAAAGTCGTGAGTCTGGTTGCCGTTTTGCTGTAAAGGGCAGAATGTGAAATCAGATAAAGAAGCTCTACGAAGAACACGGTCACGAAGCCTTCCTACACTCAATGTTCTGCTAAAACGTACATTCCTTTCAACAGGTTCTCGACTTCCGACTCCAACACGCCTATCCCTGTCCCTATCCCTATCTGCGTCCCCGCCGTTGAAGATTACTGGAGAATATAAGCTTATAGAAGAAGAAGAAGAAGAATTTTGGGGAAGTTGTTGTGGATGTTCTTCAAATGTGACGGAGTTGTCATCGGGGTTCAATATCGTAGGACTCGTAGGATATGCCCTAGACGACCCTAAACTATTAGCTCTGCTTAATCTGAAGCTAACGTTACCCGGAAGGAAGCTAAAGCCGGAGAGGCAACGAGAAGGAGAGCGATGCACTGGTGCTGCGGTAGTGGCTCTGCCGGAGCTGCTACCGCCACCGGATGTTATGCATGGCAGTGGCATTTCGTAATCAGGTGCCACTTCACCTTTAACCTTGCTAGAAGGTTCCCTTTTCACCTGATCCGGCTCAGATTCCGGTGGTTTCCTGTTACGGTTTTTATTACTGGATTCAGCAGATCCAGAAGGCGGTCCCAGGCAAGAGGATTGGAAAATAGATCTTCTGGAAGAGGAAGCTCCTCCTCTGCAAGAACCCTTGCTCCCACCGGATCCCATCTTCAACCTAAACACAAACAAATGAAGAAAAGGGAATGGGAAACAGATTAAGCCTAAAATTACGCCATTGAATCTGCTTGAAAAAAGGGCACCCATATTCGTTACAAATTACAAGCGGAGTTCTACTTACTGATGGTGTCAGATTTCAGATCAGATCTGGGCGATGCAGTTGCGGCTTCAAAAGAGTTTAACTTAACCAAAATACATTTTCTCTCTCTTAAATTGCTATTTTCATCTCTAGCACTAAACTAAATCATCCCTATGTCATCGTTTCTCCTCCCGTTTTATCAATTTTGTAATCCATCATTTAATTTTAAGTTTTAAAAGTATTAAAATATAGATAAACTATTATAAATTTGTTAATACATTTTTTCACCTAAGAGTTAAAATTATATTATTCGATTAAAATATTATTATAAATAAGTCGCTGGTCATTTTTCACCTAAAAAAATAATTCAAAATATAATTATGACAATATTAGAAAGGGGTGCCTAGAATTCCTCTTTTTAAAAGTTCTCTCATTTCTCTCTATAATGTTAGGATTAGGGGTGATAATGAGCCTGACTGGCTCGCGAATTATTCGAGTTCGGTTCGGTTAAAATTCAGTTTGAGTGAATTTAATTTGAGTTTGGGATCAGTTCGAAACATTAATAAGTCGAGCCGAATTTATCCAGGATAGGCTCGAAAAGCTCGTAAACATGCTCGGAATCTACATATGTACTAAAAGTAATATGTTTAGCAAAAGAAAAAAAATAAAATAAATTAGGAAATATCTACTAAAAGTAAATTAACTAAAATAAATTGGGAATTTTTTTTAGTTGGTTGTTGTTTGATTTTGTATTTTCTTTAATTATGTGTTTGTATTATAAGAATATTTATTGGTTATTTGGATTAATCTAATTTTGGAACTTTTTTCCCTTTTAGGTCATTGAATTTCGTTTCAGTGATGGTTATGAAAGAGACTTTTAACGAATTTTTTATAAATAAAAAAACTATAGTAATTTTTTTTATTTCGAGCCGAGCCGAGCCTGACGAGCTTCGAGCCCGAGTCGAGCTCAGTAATATTGTTTTCGAGCCGAGCTCGAGCCTAAAATTCCGAGCTCGGCGAGCCTCGAGCCCAGCCCAATTACATTATTTCCGAACCGAGCCGAGCCTAACCAAACTCGGGCTCAGCTCGGCTCGTTATCACCCTTAGTTAGAATTTTATTTTCGGTTGGGTGGCGACGATGTTTGTCCTAAACGGTCATCATCCCCAAAATTTCTCCTCTTTCATTCTTTTATTTTTGTGTTTTCTTTTGATTCACTTTCTGGTTCTTCTCTATGTCAAACTGCTTTGGTTTATTCATCGGGCAGTTTGTTGTGAAAGCTTATCATCTAGTGCTTTTGGCCATGTTTGGACCCTCTTGTGTGAGAGGTGATTTCGGTTCGCGGTTGAGAAAAGTTCATCGTCCAACTTTGTCCTCTTTTTTCGTGGTAGGTGCTTCGGCGTTGTCTTTTCTGTTTCTCCTTCAACTATCGCAATGCTCATGATCTGAATGCAGTTTAATTGTTAGTTTCTTACTGCACTTCTACCATCGTTTCATGCTTTTGTGTCATCAGAAAAAGTACATGTAGCTTGAAAAATGGATGTTGGCTTTGTTTCTCTCTCTATCTCTCTGTCAGATCTCCTTTCTGACTCCGGTCTGAGATGGTTGTCTTTTCTTGTTGTGTTGTGTTGTTGTTTCTATGTTCTTGATTATTTTGTTTCTACTCGATTGTTGTTCTTTGTTTTCTTGTGTTGTTTTGATTTTGCTTGTTTGGTGATGTTTCTCTTATTCTTCCCCTGTTTTGTTGTTGTTTTCTCTATGTTGTTTGTTGTTTAATAAAATGTTGGTTTTTGTTCAAAAAAATATAAGACTTAACTATAAAATAAATGCCTAAATTATGCCTCTTTTTTGCAATAGATGCTTAAAGTATTTTTTGGCTGAAATAGGTGTCTGAAGTTTCTTTTGTGACTAAAATAGGTGCCTAAATTATTTTTTTACTGAAATGGGTACCTAAACTTTCGTTTTTGGTTGAAATAAGTGCCCAAGTAGGTGTCAAATTTGACTTTAAAGTAAGCTAAAAATAAAAATTTATGCATCTATTTCAGCCAAAAAATAGTTTATGCACATATTTCAGCCAATATAAAAGTTTAGGCACCTATTTCAACCAAAAAAATACTTTAGGTACCTATTACAAAAAAAGACATAGTTTAGGCACTTATTTTATAGTTTAGCCAAAATATAATTATAACATTATTTTTTTAATAATCGTAAGATGATTATAAGCTAGTATATATTCATACTTTTTAATCATATAATAGGGCACACACCTTGCAAATAGATCTGTTTGAACGTGAGTCTCCTAAGATAAACATCAACACGTTTTTTTTACTAGAATTACTCGTTGGGCTTATAATTGTATCATTAATCAATATTATAATTAATATATTAATATTATAAAATTAACTAAAATATATAAAAGATAACATCTAATTAATGTTACAAATAATATATTTTTATAAAATAATTTTAATAAACTTCAACACTAGTTTAACCTTAAAACAAATTATTCTTAATCATGTATGACGTAACAAGCCCGTTAGTTGGGTACAACAATTGTGTAATGATTTTTTTTTTTTTGTGTTTGATTCTCACTAGATTCTTTATTTTTATTTCATTTCATAACCAATTCGGTATTAAAATGTAGGGTTAACTACACCAGATATCACTAAACTATAGTTTCTGAGTCGAAAATATCACCGGACTTTAAAACTCTTCAAAACTAGCCCTGAATTTAAGGGTAAACTATACATATGACCACTGAACTATGAGTTTGGTGTCAAAATGACCACTATATTATTTTTTGCCGCAAATGCACCACACAACTATTTAAATGGTTCCATTTTAGCCACACGCCGTTAAAAAAACGAAAAAGTTGACGGAACTGTTAAAAAATTGGTATAATTATACATTTGGTCCTCTATATTTATACAATATATCAATTTAGTCCTAATTTTAATCTAATAAAATAAATTAATTATTCAATAAGATGGTGACATGTGTCACCACCTTAATATATTTATATTATAAATAATATAAAAATAAAACATTTTTATTTAAATTATATAAAATCCAAATTATTTTATAAAAAATAATTCTATAAATAATATAAAATATATTGTTTTTACATATATCAATAAAAATATATATTATTTTTTAAAAACAAAAGATATTCATAAAATAATATATTTATATTATAAATAATATATAAAAACTATAAATCCTAAACCTCAAATCATAAAGTTTAGGGTTTAAGGTTTGAGCTCTGTAGTTTAAGGTTTGAGATGTAGAGTTTAGAGTTTTTATATAATATATAATATAAATCTAATATTTATATAAAAACAATACACTTTTATTTAAATATTATATATATAATTAATATATTTTAATATTATTTATTTCATAAAATAATTTGAATTAATCTGCAGTAGTTTAAGATATATAATATTTGTGGTAAAATATTACATAATGTTATATTGGTTTAATGGTTAAAGATTAGCTTTAACTCTTAAATGTCATGTGTTCAAACCACCCCAAGTGCATGGTTCTAATTTTTTTCCTCTAGCAAAACGACGTCGTTCTAGGCCAAATTAGGCTTTAAAATAGCCGCACCAAAATGGCGTCGTTTTGACTTAACGAGGGAGTTAACGGCGAAGTGGCATTTTCAACTCAAATATTAAAGTTCAGTGCTAGTTTTGAAAATTTTAAAGTTCGATGGTATTTTCGACTCAGAGATTATAATTTAGTGGTATCCGGTGTAGTTAACCCTAAAATGCACATTTTATTGGGCGTAGTTAAAAATTTAACCGTTGTGACTTAAAAAAATTCTAATAACAATAACCAAATTGTTAACTTTTTGGTTTAAGGGTGTGAGAACCCAAATTATTAAAAAATAATTAACTCTGTGATTTTTTTACACTTAATTAAGATCTTGAACCAATAAATTGAATGAACTAAACTCTTTTATAAATATTAACTATTGAATCTAACGTTTTTTTAAATCAGTTTGTGCATCGCGACATGTCATATGTTGTCATTTAACATCGTCAGAATTTATTTTATTTAAAAATTTCTTTAAAAATCCTAAAATCTATTTATTTTATTTTGTCAAGAGTTTAATTGAATGCAACAAAAAAATTTGAGGCTTAATTGAATAATTTTTTTTAAACTTCAATAACTTCTTGCTTTCTTAAGCCTATTTTTTCTTTTGTTTTGAGCTTTGTGTGTTTAGTTTTCTGTCTGCTTTAATTTTCTCCAACTCTTTGGTGTTTTTCTAATTTAATTTAATTTTCTTTTGTTTTCTTTTAGTGGACCCATCTGTATTTATTTTCTAATAAAGGCTCAACCTTGTTAAAAAAACCCTCTTTATTTTAGACCTTTCTAGGTACTTTATTCAATGTATGTAAACTAATATTGAAATGTTTGACTAAATAATGTTACCTTACATTGATAATTCCAAAGATAATTCACAATCTTTACTTAACTCCTAAGAATATAAATAACATCTTTAATCAATTAAAATACAAAACCATTTTAACACAAATTGATTTGTACAAGAAACAAGAAGCAAAACTATTGGATTACTATATACATAAATCAGAAGAAATCATTTGGCATTGGAAGTACAGCGTGAAGGAATGTAGGTTCCGTTGGAAGGATGGAAATGCAAGTGACAATCGAGATGACACAAGAACCGAACCGACCCAAGACGCCCCACTCTCCATCTCACTCTGGCGCTTCCTTTGAGATCCAACGTAAAATAATCACGCTTCAATGCCGTATCCACGTTTTGTGCTTGTTCTGGATTCAATGGTATGGGAGATGATTGAACTAAATAGTTAAAATCAACCGAACTGTTCTTACTCACTTCGAACGGCGGTGCCACCAACCGGGCTATGTCTTCCCCGTTCAAGCTAAGGGTGTAGTTCGAATGCGAGAAGCTGGCGTGCGCCTTCTTGTTCCCGTTCTGAGCTCGGATCAGAATGGTGGCCTGAATCTGCAGGATACCCGCGTAATCGATCCGTAAGGGATCGAGGTGACCGTCTATGACGCTAACGTAAGGCACCCGGGGATGTATAACTAAGTAGCCTATGAAGGTGACGATGCCTGCGATGATTACCGCCAAGGTGATGATGGTGCAGACGATGGCAGCACACCACAGCCAGAGAGGCGTCGGGCGTTCCCGACCGGATGAGAACTTTGGATTTGGCCGGGGCATTGAGTTGAGGGGTCGACCGATGGCAGCATTCGAGGAGGTTTTAACCAGGAGAAGATTGGATTCGTAGGGAATGGTGCTCTTGTTATTCTTCTTCTGGTCTAGGTTTTGGGTTTGGCAAATGCTAAATCGCAAAGGTAAAGGTAGAGGAAAGGTATAAGGTTGGCTCTAATTGGTGGGGAAGGTTTTGGTATCTTCTTTCTTTTCTCTTGCTTTTCCTTTTTTTTTCCTTAACATATTTTTCCTTGCTTTTCCTACGTTGCCATGTTCACGCATTTTCATTTTCTCCTGCTTTCTTTTGCATTCTCTAGAATATGCATTTCAATATCTTTCACAAAATTATATTAGAACTTTTTAATGGGGGTGTTGCCGCGGTATAAAAATCTTCTGCATCTTTTTGGTGCCCCTACTTATTCCTCAAACATTAAAAAACACAATAAAATTAAATTTCAAGCCTTAACCCTAAATTTTAAATTCTAAACCTACACCTTATACCCTAAAAAATACACCTTACCCTAAATTTCCTAAACCCTAACCATAACCCCTAACCTAAAACCCTAAACCCAATTTTTAGTGTGGGGCATAAGTAGGGGCACTGAAAAAGGGTAGAGGATTTCCATCCGTTGTCACGGGGCGGGTTTTTGACCGTTCTGATTTCGCCTCGATCTATAAGCCCTTAAATTAGATTTCGTCTCGCTCTGAATTAAAATATTAGTTTATCTGTCTCGTCCCGCCTTAATACATTAGTTCTTAAATCTGACCTCGAACCGACTTAACCTGAAAAATTAAAAAAAAAAATTCGACGACGATAAAAGTTAGATCCGATCAATCCACTATTATGACCACAAAATTTAGTTTTAAAAGACTTTAAACTTATATAAAAATAAAATAAAAACCAATTTTAAATTACCCACATGAAAAATTACATATTTAAAAAATAAACTTCAACCGTTAGACCGTCAGAATCAGATATGTTAAAACTTGAACAACATCTATTTTTTTTTACGATAAGCACAAATAAAAAAATTAGCTTAACAAACATAAAAGTGTTTATATGTAGTGGTTTTTTTTTATAAATATATATTTATTTAAATATATATCTGGGCAGGCGAAAAATTTCTAGCATATCCCGAACTCGCTCCGCCCCGACTCAACACTATAAATAACCCGCCCGCCATGATCCTAAAATTCAAGACTAAAAACCCGACCGGGTCAGATCAGAGCACACTGAATCAGTTCGAGTTCGAGTTATTTGACCATCCCTACTTTTTGCCTTGTTCATCTTTTTCAAATCTATTATTAATAAAAGGGTAAACTACACAGATGACCACTGAACTATGGGTTTGGTGTCAAAATGACCACTGTATTATTTTTTTCGGCAAATGCACCACACAACTATTTAAATGGTTCCATTTTAGCCACACGCCGTTAAAAAAACGAAAAAAATGACGAAACTGTTAAAAAATTGGTATAATTACACATTTGGTCTTCTATATTTATACAATATATCAATTTAGTCCTAATTTTGATCTAATAAAATTAATTAATTATTCAATAAGATGATGACACGTGTCACCTCCAATCAGGTGATGACACATGTCACACCTTGTTAGAGGTGGAAAAATGTTAACATGGAGATTGCTTCCGAGGATAATCAAACTTGAGACCTTAGAATGCAAGCGGCGGGTGCTTGTCATTAGGCCAAGCACTTTTTTGTGTTATAAGATACAATCTTTAATATATATTTAAATAGTATTAGTGCCTAGAAAAATTTAAAAAAAAAGCTTACATGTAACAGCTTACCTGTAAGTAAAACATAAATTAGAGGGAACTGTATCATTCAGTCTAAACATGAACGTCACTCCATACACCGACAAGATCATTGCTGAATATGTTTGGTACATCATCTTTCCAACGCATTTTATCTATGTTTCTAGGCACTAAAATACTGAAATTGATCATGGCATTGGTCCTATCCTACATCGGTAAGTTTCAACCATTTATTTATTTCCAAGCCTTAAGATTTTCATCTCCATTTTCTTTTTAAAGAATTTAAATTATTCCTTCTATAATTTGCAGTACTCCTGTACCTTTATCTGCTATATAAAGTGGGGATTTGCCAATGCATTGCTCACAGTCTCTGTAGAATGACATGGGGATGCATTTCTTGCTGGTTCTCATCTTGTGAAATTTGTTGCACTTTCTTGTGCTACAAGCTTCGAAACGTTAAGCGAAAAAATCGACGACGAAGAAGAAGAGTAATCAAAAACCAGTTCGATAGTAGTGAAGATTATGAAGATCATAGTGACAACGAAGACAATGGTAATGAAAGTTTATCGTACGAAGGCAGATTCAGTTCTAGATCGATAAAGGTAAGCAACCATTCACTATCCGGTTGATCGAGAAACTACAAAGGAGTTCACTTAAGAAGATCTTTGAGGCCTAGAAATCATAGGATTAAAGTGGGGATTAGTAGAGATGCTGTTTATAAAAGAAAACCCACTAAGCATATAAATACAGTCCATGACATTAGGGTCACACATACATGGAAAGGGGTCATCATAGTAGGAGATCACTGTAAAAACAAAACCCAACAGCTTATATTCAGTCTAAACAGGTAAGCTTTTCTTCAATTTTTCTGGGCACTAATACTATTTAAATATATATTAAAGATTGTATCTCATAGCACAAAAAAATGCTTAGCCTAATGGCAAGCACCCATTCCTTACAATCCAAGGTACTAGGTTTGATTCCCCTTGGAAGCAATCTCCATGTTCACATTTTTCCACCTCCAATTGGGTGTGACACCTGATTGGAATTAGAAAATTAATTAAATAAATTAAATAAAAATAATTAAAGTCTTCTAATAAGGTAGTGACACGTGTCACCATCGTATTGAATAATTAATTAATTTTATTAGATTAAAATTAGGACTAAATTGATATATTGTATAAATATAGAGGACCAAATGTGTAATTATACCAATTTTTTTAACAGTCCGTCAACTTTTTCGTTTTTTAACGGCGTGTGGCTAAAATGGAACTATTTAAATAGTTGTGTGGTGCATTGACCGAAAAAAATAATATAGTGATCATTTTGACACCAAGCCCATAGTTCAGTGGTCATCTCATCTGTGTTTACCCTTAATAAAATAACTTTTTTATGTAAAAGTCTACTGATACCCCCTTACAGTTTTTTAAATATTTATTTCTTATGTTTTATTTTTATAGAAAATATTTGATGCTATAGATGTGTAATTTTTTTTCACAACTAATTAAGCTCATATACTCTAAAATTTCATCGGTTCATTCTTTTGAATCAAGTTCACTATTAAATTTAGTAGTTTTTTGGATCAGTTGGTGTCATGTGTAGCATCATTACATTGCCTCTCTTCACCCCTGAAGAAATTTTTTCACCTTTGTCCTCTTATTTAGATTTTTTTAAATTTTGTTTATTTATGAATTTGACCCCACCTCAAATCTTGGCTCCGTCCCTGATGTCATAGTATTATCCTTGACATTCAGATTTATTTTACTAAAAAATATTAAAAAATCTATTTTTTAATTATTAAAAATGTTCTTTTAAAAATTTTGTAAATGTCATGTGACAATAAATATTTGAAAGAAAAATTATTAAAACTTATTGTTTAAAATTAGATAAAGTAGTTAATTGATTCAATATATAAATTCAAAGGCTTAAGTGATTCAATATCTCAAATACATGAATTTAATTATATGTAAAAAAATCATTTTTTCTTTTAAAAAAATCAGGGCTTCAAGCATCTTAAGCACAAAAACTACATATAATACCACTTTTATTATATTACATAAAAATCATTAAAAATATATATAATTTTCCCACTTTATAAGGTGAATTTACATTATATTATAAAATTAAAATTAATTGTTATTTTGAAATGAGAATATTTGAAACTTATATACTTAAAAAATGTGAATTTGTTTAAACTTGTACGAATTGACTCCGAAAAATCTTCCAATAGAATTTGATGCCAAGAAACTCATGCTTGAGTAGGGATGGGCACGGGTTGGGTCGGGTCGGGTTTTTGGCCCACTCGAATCCGATCCGAAACTAATTATCCTAAAACCGACTATGACTCGACCCGATCCAATTATTTAAAAAACTCGACCCGACCCGATCCGAAAATAAATATTCTAAACCCGACCCGGCCCAACCTATAGAAAAAAAATTAATTTTAGGGACTTAATTGTAAAAAAATAATTTTAAGAGGCATAATTATAAAAAATAATAATTTTAAGGACTAAAATGTAAATAAAAAAATTAATTTTAAGGACTTAATTATAAAAAAATATAAAGAGGGAGTATTATTATAAATATCCCTAAAAATTTTAGGTAAAAATTACACTAATAGTCCCAGGTCGGGTCATATTTTTTCACCATAAAACCCGAACCCGACCTCACCCTACACAAAACCCGACCCGACCCAAACCCGATTTTTTCATAAAAATACCCGACCCGATCGGACCGGGTCGGATCAGAACCCGCCGGGTCCGGGTGCCGTGCCCATCCCTATGCTTGAGCTGATCCAAACCCAAAAAGAGTTCAAACCCCCAAAAAATAGAACCAAGAAAGTACGAGTTCTAGAAAATAGGTAAAATGATAAAAAAAAATACTTTCAACGTTTGTATGTTTTGTCATTTAGTCTCTTATATTTTTGGAGCAAATAACCTCCTAATGTTTTAATTTGGTCCAAATATGCCTCCGTTGGATGGAAACTGTCAGTCAACTGATAGTCAACGGCTGATGTTGACTAAATTTGCCATGTGTTAAAATTTGTTAACGTGTTAGCATCATATTCGCCACGTGTTAACATCATATTCACCACGTGTCACCATCCGTTTCGGCCACGTGTCAGCATGATATTCAGCCACGCGTCACCATAAAGAAGGGTATAATAAAATAATTTAAAAAAAACTGACGTGGCATATGCTACGTCAACAAATCTTAATACGTGACAAGTCCAGTCAGAATCAACCGTTAACCGTCAGTTAACTGACAGTTTTCATCTAATATAGGCATATTTAAACCAAATTACAATGTTGAGGGGTTATTTGCTAAAAACATAATATGAGACCAAATGATAAAACATGTTAATGTTTGAGAATATCTTTTATCATTTTACCGAGAAAATTTAGGTACAAACTTATCTAAAATCGAGAAAACCATATCCCAAAAAAATTTGAATTCGAAGACAACCTAATTTGAGCCCCTAAGGCTACGATCTTGCCCGTTTTT
The DNA here is from genome assembly GCA_030270665.1 of Hibiscus trionum. Taxonomy (NCBI): domain Eukaryota; kingdom Viridiplantae; phylum Streptophyta; class Magnoliopsida; order Malvales; family Malvaceae; genus Hibiscus; species Hibiscus trionum. The sequence continues at coordinate 1,343,922 of BSYR01000097.1, forward strand.
TTTTATCAACACGATCTTGCCCGTTTGTCACCTCTAAAAATAGTTTGAGAAATGCTTCACGGGTTTTGAAAGCGTAAGACATTACGTAAAGCCTTATGATATTTTTTACCCTCAAACTTTTCAATAATAATTATTTTAATTTTATTTTTTTATTGCTTTTGACACTCAAACTTTTTTATCAAACTAAACTAAATGATGAAAAGATAACATAATTTTAGGGTTTTATATATTTTTACAATATTTTATTGTTTTTATTTTTTGCATAGCAGAACACAATACTTATCGTCATTATTGACAAAAAAGACAAAATAATTTATGTTAGCTTAACAAGTTTTTTTATTTTTTTCCCGTCGGTTTAATTTGAAAAATGTATATATACACATTTACAATTTTAACATATATCTTTTAATTTTGTCAAATTATTTGATACAAAAATATTGTAATGAATTCGTTATATGTATAATTTTATTAGATATTTGAAAATTTGGGAAGAATTTGAACTAATTTTTTATTTACTTTCCGCATAATAAAAAAAACTCCATTAAACATAAATAAGCAGGGGCGGATCTTATTTGGAGCCGGTGGTAGCCTTGGCAGCACCCAAGATTTTGGAAAATTCACATTTAACCTTTTAAAAAAATTAAAATTTTAGATTAGCTCCTTCAAAATTTTTAGAAATAATTATTATGTTTTAAAATTGAATATTTTTAATTAAAGGCTCCCTAATTTTTTTTAAAAAAATTCTCATTAAGTCTCAAATTCTCAAAAAATTTAGTTACATCCCAATTTGTTTTAAAAAAATTTAAATTAAATCATTCAAAAAATTAATAAATAGCCCCCTCAAACTGTGTTTCCAAGACCCGCCCCCGTAAATAAGTCTACTTTTTTTCTTGAATATAAACAACTAGTTTTATTAAAAAAAGAAAATATTCAAAATTACAAATAAGAGTTTACAATTATTATCGTAAACTAAATACATAATTTGGACATTTTTCTATAACATTGATACAAGAAACTAGCCACTTTAGATTATACAAGGACCATACATGGAAAAGGTTAAAAACTAAAGCAAAAGACTTGAACGAAAAATAGATACGGACAAATCTGACTGCATTGGCAAACGAACTACAAAAAAGACTAAGCTATTGAAAGACCACCGAGAACCGCAAATCAGAGTCGAGCGTCACGAAAAAACTATCCATGAACGCAAACTGCATATACAAATTCAACCCAAGGGTCCAAAGCAAGAAAGATTAGCATGATTACAGAATAAGCACCATCATGTTCAGTTGTGGCGTCGTCAAATTTAACCCTGAGAAAACATAAAATAAAAAAGAACAATCAAACAACGGAGAAATAAGACGAAAAAGTACCAAAAGACAAAGATATACGTATTACAAAGACAGAAAAAAAACATGTCATAAAGTCATATTTATTCTTATTAAAAAAATTAATTGAAATGATATAATAATTTAAGAAATCAATTGGAATGTTTTAAAATTTTAGGATTAATTTGGAATCTGAACAATACTAAGTTCACTTGGTGCAATTAAATAAAGGGTAAATTGCGTAAATTATCACTAAATTTTATTCTTAAATCTTTTTTTTTTTGACAAATATTCTTAAATTTATTTTGACCATTAAAGTTTCAAAACGTTTAATTTACGAACTGAAGTTTAGATATTAAACGTTTTTGGTCACTAAAGTTTAGACATTGAACGTTTTTTGTCATTCTTAAACTTCAAATGATCATAGATAATGGTCGTTCGATCCCAAATTTCACCAATCACTACGTCTCGACCCCTAAGTCTGAATTTAATTTCTACATTGTCGAAAAGTGCTAAAAATTTACGGATCGGCTAATACCTTCTAGTTTCACTCTCGTAGATTTCTCTCTTCCGCCGTCGAATGTAGCATATTTTTCAGTATGTTGTTTTTTTCGTGCCGATGAAAATTTTTAGCGTTTAAATCTTGGAGAAATACCATCACTTGTCAGTAAATGAACTTTGTTAAAAAATTAATAGAAGAGTGACAAAAAAAACTTTTAATATCTAAATTTTATTGGATAAATTAAATGTTTTAAAATTACAATAATTAAAATAGATTTAAAAGTAAAATTCAGTGATGATTTTTAAAAAAACCAAGGGACAAGAACCTACCCCTACTCCCGTTCGCTTCGCCCCTGTTTTCGGCCACTCAACCAAAAATCACCGAAAATTCTGATTTATATATTATTACAATTGCTTATGTGGATTGAGAAGGAAGGAGATGTCTGTAATGAATGGGGGAGCGTCCCATAGAGAAGCTAGGAAAGCTCATGCTTCCATGGCGTTAGTGCAACTCATACATGGTGGCTATCATGTAATTACCAAAGTAGCCCTCGACGTCGGTGTCAACCAGCTTGTCTTCTGCGTCTTTCGCGATGTTATTGCTCTCTCTCTTCTTGCCCCCGTCGCCTACGTTCATGAAAAGTATAATCCCACTCCGCCGCTTCCTTCCACCGTTGTACATCAATTGGCTCATTTTCTTTTCTCGTTTTGCATCCGTTTCTCTTGGTTCCTATGTTTGGTTTATGCATTACCTGATTATTATGTGCATTGTGATTGACCTTATACTTAGATGATCAATGGAAATTTTCTCATTAAAATGATCAAATTCCTGTAATTTTTAGTCAATTTCAATCTAGATTCTCTGTTGTGTAAACGTTTCCTATAATATGTACTCATAATTTTGTGTTTCTGGGTCAAAAATGTGTAAATTATGGATCATGGCAGAAGTACTCGACCTCCTATGACCAAACGCCTCCTCCTGTCATTCTTCTTTCTTGGGTTAATTGGGTGAGTATTGCTTCTCTCTAGCAATATGTTATGTACATAATTTCTGCCTGTTAACAATTCCTGCTAGCCAACTTATCCGGCTTCTGGTTAATCCGAAAAGGATTTTCGCTAGCCAGCTTCTATTTCTCATTGGTCTTAGCTATACGAATCCGACTTATGCTGCTGCCTTACTGCCTTCAATTCCAGTCTTTACCTTTCTCTTGGCTGTAATGATGGGGTAATGGCATTACTTCTTTATATATGTATATATTTGGTCCCTTTCTATATTTTAATGTCTCTATTACTTTTTGCCATAATTTGTATGAAATTCTACATGCAGTGCAGAAAGAGTGAATTTGCTAAGAACTGAAGGTCAAGCAAAGGTTGGAGGTACTCTAATATGTGTTTCTGGTGCAATATTGATGGTTCTATTTCGTGGTCCGGCCTTGCTTGGACAGATGGATGAAGACTTTGCTGCACAAGATGATATCAGTGCCAGGGGTCAACCAGAAGGTGCCGGATGGCTTATTTCTAGTCTCCTTGCATTTGGGCTTGAACTTTGGCATATCGGAGTTTTATGCTTGATAGGGAACTGTCTGTGCATGGCTACTTTCCTGGTCATTCAGGTTAGCCATTACATGTTTGATTTTTGGATAATTATTAGTTATTTTCTCCTCTTTTTTTTATCACTTCTATTAACTAATATTATATAGGATCCCCCACCCCCTTCCCCAAGGTAATATAATTAGATTCACCTCATTTATAGCCAACAATTTTATGAAGCATTTAGTATTGGTTTCAATTTCTTCTTTTGAAGCACCTTTAGGTCCATTACAATGGTTTGCGACGCGTGTTTTAGTCATAGTTTGGAGCATTTAGTATTGGTGCTTTTGATTGCTTGGATAACACTAATGTATTTATGCAACATCTACTTTGTGCTTACTGGTAGTCACAGGAAGCGATGGCAGTGATTCCTATAGAATTTCACTGTTAACAACTATATTAAATTTCATGAAAATTAGTCCCGACTTATGTCATCATGCTGCTAGTATATTATAAATAGAACTTTGCTTGCGTATTTCGTTGTAATTAATACTTGCTTACATTAAATTCACTGCTTTTAACAATTCCAGGCTCCAGTTTTGGCCAAGTATCCTGCCAACATTTCGGTCATTGCGTTTTCCTATTTTTTCGGTGCTGTATTTATGGTAGCTACAGCATTGCTCACAATGAATGAATCGACGGACTGGAGTCTGACACGGTCTGAGCTTTGTGCAGTCCTGTATGCTGTAAGTTTGTTGTGGATGTTAAATTTACTCGAATCTTATAAGCTTTGGAAGTCAATTTCTTGGCCCTTATTTATGTCATGGTCTTATCTGAGTTTGAAATGTTATTTGATGTGTGTATGCCTGTCCATGGTTCTAAACCTTTTGGGCCACTGCTTGAGATGCTAGTTTAAAGACCAAGGCCAATCTGTAGGAAAAGTGCAAGAAAAGTCATCACAGAAGGTAGTGACCGGTGAGGCTCTCTCCCCTGTAAAGGGGAAGTGCACGATTTCCTGCAGAGAGAAGTAGTGGCGTATACAGATTAAAATAGGGTTTATAATTTGGATTACTTTTAAGTTTTAACGGATGCCGGGAGAAATAAAGAGGAAAATGGTTAACATTTGTTGTCACATTCACAGAAGTAACACTAATGTAATTTGTATAAAACATACATAGCTGTGTACCGAATAGTTAAAGAGAGCTGAGACTAAGGTAATGCAGGGAGTTGCAGCATCTGCTCTTAACTACGGGCTGCTGACATGGTCGAACAAGATATTGGGGCCAGCTTTAGTTGCTCTCTATAGTCCACTTCAACCCGTAGCATCTGCCGTTCTGTCGCGTATTTTCCTTGGAAGTCCAATTTATCTGGGAAGGTTGGTTGGTTTTATTTGTGTTGCTTCCATCCTAACTTCCACTTGACATTGTTGGTGTTGCTCCAGAGGCTGACGTTTGGTTTTTGTTTTTGCATATTACAGTGTTATCGGAGGATTCCTAATCATTGCTGGTGTATACATTGTCACCTGGGCGTCCTACTCCTACAGATACATAGAAAAGTACGATCCGGATCAGATGGCCGGGTCCTTCGAAACCGTGATTAACAAAAATGCATAAAATTAACAAGCAGCAGTACATCCACTGGTTAACATTTTATATGACAATGCTGGTCACTGGACTTGCCGGCCATTTCTGTCAAAAAGTGTACAACATTAACATTTTAGGATTGTGTCTTAGTTCTGTTTTACCATAACACCAAAACCATCTCAATCGGATAGCCTAAGTTATGTCCAAATTACATGGCCTACATCACAAATGATATTTATTTTATTTTTTAGAAGTCACAAGTGCTTTAGTTAGGAGATGTATTGACATTTTAAATGTACTTTTTTTTAAACTAATCAAACATTAGAGGGCTTCAATGAATTTTTTTTATACCTAAGTTGAATCCTCCATTTTTGACAAAAAATGGCCAACATATTGCATGACAAATATCATCACATAAACCAATAAATTTATCTGCAAAAATGTAAAGGCTATGGCCCTATCTTTGGATTTCCAATCGATACATGATCTCATGACATTTAGGTTTTGCTTGATTGGGTGAAAAAATGGAAGAATATATGTGAATGGAAAAGTGAACAAAAAATTGAATGTGCTTAGCAGGTAAGAAAAGTGACGAAAAAAGACAGAGATGGTCAATTTTCATCATCTTGTGTAAAAAGAGAGAAATGTGAGTTAGTTTAAAATAAGAAAATTTTTAAATTGTAATTTTTATTATTCTCATTTTTTAACTCTACCAAACAATAAATAAAAAGAAAAGTTTTCTTTTAATTTTTTCATCCTCCTAACAAACTCACAAGGGATAGAAAATTTTATTTTTCTATCTTTCCACTTTTCTATACATTTAATTTTTCCCACTCAACCAAACAAAGTTTTCGTCTCTACCAAAATTCTATAAATACGTTTAAGCTTCAACACGTAAAACATCTTAGTTGTAATTTTTGTTTGATAAAAGTCGCTAGTTTTATTAAAAAAAAATCAACAATGAGAGTTTATAAACTAAAGACGTAATATGAACATTTTCTAATAACCAACAACATACAAAACTAACCACTTTAGAACGGACTATATAATTAAAGTGTTAAAACCCAATTAAAATACTCGAACAAAAGATAGATACGAACATATCGGACTGCATCGGCAAACGGACCACAAAAGGAAATCAAACTATTGAAAGATCACCGACGACCGCAAATCAGAGTCGAGCATCGTGAGAAAACCATCCACAAACACAATTTGCGTATTTAAATCTAATTCGAGGGTCCAAAGCAGAGAATATCAGTAAAATAATCAAATACGCGTCATCTTGATAAGTGGAAACAATGTCAAATTTAATCCAAAAAAAAAATTAAAAACGATCAAACGACCTCCTATGAAGAAAAAAAAAACGTAACATATGAGCACAAAATTATTCATTTTGGTGTATCATTGAATTAATAAATATTGATTTTGTAAAGATTGCAAATACTTGTTCGTTTAAAACTTATAAAAAATCCTTAAATTATTTTCTAAAGGAAATTTGTGTCAAAAATAAGTTTCAAATAATTTGGCTCGTTTACCTAACGTAAAGTATTCTCAAAGAGCACAAAATTATTCATTTGTAAAATCCGGGTCCAAAGTTTTAAAACTAGCACAAAAATTTTGAAATCTTCGATCCAGTGAGTTTTAAGGTTTTTAAACTTTCCAGAAAATTTCAAAACTAGTATCAAAATTTTCAACGCCTAAAATTTTTAAAATTGTTTCAAAAGTTCCGAAACTTCTTCAAAAATTTTGAAACTTAATAAGAAAATAATTATTTAATGCACAAATTTAATGCTACCAATAACTCCAAACTCCCTTCAATTTTTTCAAACGACTAGAAATAGTGTATAAAAGAGGTCTTGTATCAGCCAATAAACAACAAGAAAGCCATTACGATTTACAACCATCTTAGAGCTTAAAATCATCATTTGCACTATTTTATTTCTTATTGAACACTAGCTTGCTCTTCAATGCAATTTCTCATCATAGTGTTCTTGTGTGTAAGTGGGTTGTACAAACAAATTACGTTATGAAGATTTTTCATTGTTTGCTAATTATATTCTCTAAAAAAAACGTACTTAAAATTTTAAGTTTAAATCTCGAGAGATATTGTAAGGATACACTTTTTTTCTTAAAAGTTGAACAAATTAGTAAAATTGTTAAATTATTAGCGTGAATAGTTAAGATAATGAATGTAGACTTGAATTAAAAGTCGAATAATTCAATAAATTAAATTCAAATCAGTAATGTTATCTTTATTTTTTAATTGAATCAATTTTGTCATCAAAGTCAATTAATTGTATCAATTTTGCCTTCAAAGCAATTTAATTGCATTAATTTTTCCCCATAAAATAAACTCAAATCACCAAAATCAAATAACTCCAAGCGCAAAATTGATGCAATTAAATAAATTCGAAGGTAAAATTGATGCAATTAAAAAGTATCAACAAAATTATTGATTTGAGTTTACATAAGGCGCAAACTTACCCCTGATGTGATGGAAAATAAAAGGCTTAAATATACATTTGGTATTTGAACTACAAATTCTCTGAAGTTAGTACATAAAGTATTTTTGCTCTCAAGTTGATACATGAATTAGGCACCTTCTCCCAAGTCAGTACCTAAAGAATTTGCTCTCAAGTTGGTACCAGAACTTTAATTTCATCTACTATTTTGATAATTTTATTAACAATTTTAGAAAACTTACACATTATATCAATTTGATCCTAATTCAAAACAATTCAATAAATTTAATCTTTCATATTTAAAAATATCACTAATTTAATTATTTTTACGATATTGTCAAATTAAATGAGTCTACCATATCAAAGCAACAATTGGATAACTACATTTTACAATAAAACAACAAGGTATTATTAAAGTTTCTATTATACTAAGAAATTAATATAACATTTTTGAGAGAAGAACAAACAATCTAGTAGAACAATAAAGAGTAAATTGATAGATTTTTTAATTATAAAAGGTTAAATTTATTGATTTATTTTAAATTTAGACCAAATTGATAGAATGCATAAATTTTAGTACCAAATTAAAAAAATGTTTAATTCAAATACCAACTTGAGAACAAAAAAAAATATTTAAGTACGGACTTGGGAGAAAGTGCCTTGCTTAAGTATCAATTTAGGAGCCAAAATTCTTTAAATATTAGTTTAAAAAAATGTCTAGTTTAAGTATCAAATGTATATTTAAGATAAAATAAAAGGATTAGTGGCTGGGCACGTGAGCAAGGTTTGTGCCAAATCCCAATCAAAGAACAGACAGGAAATGAGAATGATGCAGACATCCGACCGTCCATCAACCCAGCGTAGCATATTAGATTAAGGCGTAGCGTAGAGAAAGCAGCACTGCTAACGACCGAAATCCGAAATATAAGCGTTCTCTCTCCTTTCTTCCCATCGTTGTCTAAAAAAGGAATAGATATTTCCATTCAATTTCCAAACACAACCTAAAAAAAACATTGTACTATTTTTTTTGCTTCTTAGGGAGACCGAGAAATAGAGAAACTCTGGATTCCATCTCTCCCCGTCCTTGGCGACGGTGCTTATTCCTCTTGGTTTTCAGGTATCTCTCCTTCTTGTGTTTTTATTTTTTTAATTAAAAACTCTTCATCTGGATCTGATTTAGATTACAGGTTTGGATGCCTATTCTTAATTAGGAACTCGTTTGGCTTCATGTTGTTTAGTTGATTTAATTTATTAGGGTTTGCATCTTTGATGTACTGCAAAATTTCTCTGGACTTGTCGTCGACCTTTTTCCTCAATTGATTCGTTGATGTTTTTGTTTCCTAATGCTCGTTTCACGGGGTTTCCAGTGTGTTGTTGTTTCTAATCGGGGGGAAAGGATTGTTGTTATATGGAACTGGACATTGATTCTATCGTGATCTGATGAGTCGCTAGCAGTTGAGAATGGTTGATTTCAATATTATTTGAATTTGCTTTCCTCAGGTTTTTCTCGAGAATTCGCTTTCTAAGATGAATTTAATTCCCCCTTTGTACATAATTGCGTGCGATATGTTTGAACCACTGCCTCTTATTTTATAGTACTGCTGTTTCCTTTTAGATTAGTGATCGATTATATCATGATCTTGTACTATTTCCATATTCCTAATAAAGATTGTGTATCATATTAGATTATCTGCTCCTCTTAAATCTATCTTGACTCTAATTTCAATTGATGTTATTTTAATGTTAGATTGCACCGGACCTGGATTTAAACTTTTCAAGACATGGAACAACCGAGGTTCTGGTCAAATTGCCACCTTTTCCGGAATTTTTCATTCCAAGAAGTACTCGACTGGCGGTTTCTTGTCCATGGAGATTTTCTCTTGGTTTCCTTTGTCAATTGCACTTAGTGCCCGTTCTCCTTTTAAAATACCCAAACATTGGAAGTGTAATGCATGTTATTTCAGAGATAGGTATTAGATCTTTAGCACACTTCTGCCAGTAAGCCATTTTTTTCTTTCTCTTTTTGACTAAAATTAGATAATAAGGTGCCAAATATTTTTCTTGGCAGTGCTTTGCTGATACAACATTTGGTCAATTTTTTTGCGAAGGTAAAATATATATTTACATAATTATCTTTCCTCATACCTATTAACTATTTATTCATTTTGTTACCTTTATCTTATTTTTCTATTTCCTCTTCAATCATAACAGGGCTGAACTCTCACAGTAGACAGTTGATTACTAAGCATTAGCTGGTATAGTACTCGGTTAATTTTCTATTGTTTCTCCGGAGTCCTGATGACTTCTGATTAGTGATGAGATGGTGGTTTACCTACAACAGTTTGTTCATAGTATTCACGAGTTAATTGCAATTAAGCTGTTGAATCGAGTGGGTGTATATTGAACTTAGCATCTTTTATGTTGGCTGAAGCAATCTTTCCGGTTGGTTCGTATCAGTATGTTTTGTGGAGCTCATCTGTTTCTTCCGTTGATGTGTTGTTTTCGTCTTGAAGCTGCGGGTTTAGTACCAAATAATGCTGTGAGGCCCATCCGCCTTAAAACTCCTGGTGGATTTAGCTGACTGGCAGGGCAATTTTTTCTTTTAATGTTTTATAGTTTCAGTTAATACAAGCAATCTTCTACTGAAGATAAATGTCACTTTCTATTGTTGGTTCTTATACATCTCTTAAATAAAGAAAGGGCTACGTTTTGGTCTGCTAGAAAATGGAAAGGTAAGCTGTTTACTCTGTGATTGTACTTCACAATATTCATTCTACGCATGATCATTTTTTCTTATCAATGTTTCAATGATATTAGGTACAAGTTAATTAAGGAAGTTGGTGATGGAACATTTGGAACTGTGTGGAGAGCTATTAATAAGCTCTCTGGTGAAGTTGTGAGTATTCCTGGGAATTTTTTATTTGATTTACAAACATGTTTCTTTTAATGTGTTGATGTTGGTATATCGTTTTGAGATAATTATTTTCTGTTTTGAAGGTTGCAATTAAGAAAATGAAGAAGAAATATTACTCATGGGAAGAGTGTGTGAATCTGAGAGAAGTTAAGGTAATATGAGTTGCTTTTTTCTCTCTCTGGTTGTGCTCCTAGTTCCCCCTCTCCCCTTATGCATGATTGCCTGTATCCCTTGACAGTCACTGCGGAGAATGAATCATCCCAATATTGTGAAGCTTAAGGAGGTCATCAGGGAAAATGACATTCTGTACTTTGTGTTTGAATATATGGTTAGTAACCTATATTTGTTCTACCAAAACATGCTTTTAATCATTGGGGGTTTAGTTATTTTACTGAGAGCATGAAATTGTTCCAGGAATGCAACCTATACCAACTTATGAAAGACAGGGAAAAGCTTTTTTCAGAAGTTGAAATCAGAAATTGGTTCTTCCAAGTCTTTCAAGGTCTTGCATACATGCACCAGCGGGGATATTTTCATCGCGACCTAAAGCCTGGTATTGTGTTTATATATTTTTTTTCTATAAAATTCATATTTTTGTTACATTCATTCGAAAGGAATATTCTGTAACTAACTGCCTTTTGCTTTCCAGAGAATTTATTGGTTACTAAAGATATAATCAAAATAGCTGATTTTGGTCTTGCACGAGAAATAAGTTCACATCCCCCGTACACGGAGTATGTCTCAACACGCTGGTAGGTTTGATATTTGAGAATTAGTGTTTTTTCAAACCTTTTTTCTCCTATATTCATTCCAATTCTAAGCTTGGCTTTCTTCATTTCTAGGTATCGTGCCCCTGAAGTACTTCTTCAATCATACCTTTACACTTCAAAAGTTGGTGTGTTTTCTGTTTAATTAATAGTGAATCACTTAAGATAAAAGTGGTGATAGCCCTTTTCAATTACAGTTTTTCTCTTTGATTATAGATATGTGGGCGATGGGTGCAATCATGGCTGAGCTGTTCACCTTACGCCCTCTTTTTCCTGGCACAAGGTATGTTCTTTTCCTTTATCATTATTCTGTGTTGATTGTTGAGTATATCTGAGATCATGGAATTTTGTAGGATTAGATGATATCCAATTCTGTATATTTTCTAATTTGTAACAACAGCAGGTATTTAACTGGTGATTCGCAGAATTGATGCTAACCCTTATTATTATGTGTTCAGTGAAGCAGATGAAATTTACAAAATTTGCAGTGTGGTAGGCACTCCAACTGAAGATTCATGGCCGGATGGGTTTAATCTTGCTAGAGCTATAAATTACCAGTTCCCAGAGGTATTTCTTTCTATCAGTTTTCTTCATATGGATTTTCTTTCGAGCATATGGAATCTAATATTGTTTTCAACCTGTCTGTTATTGAACATTGAAGTTCACTGGCGTGCATCTTTCTACGTTGATTCCATCAGCAAGCGATGATGCAATAAACCTTATTACAGTTAAGTGCATTTCTGCTAACTCTGTTGCTTTTATTCCTTTCTACCCTCACTCTGCAGCAGGAAGGGCTTTCTGTTATGTCACTGTTAAATTATTTATTTTTGGATTGTTTGAAGACAAATTGACATTTTCTTTACTGTTTGTCACTAGTCTCTCTGTTCGTTGGATCCTTGCAGAAGGCCTACTGCTGCTGAGGCCCTTCAACATCCTTTCTTTCAGGTAGTATTTTTTTTTGTAAATTTTTTTAATGTTCCTCTTTGTTCTTATATGAGGTCAAATGACATTTATGCTGTAGTTAGTGCTATTCTCATTGAATTTTCTTATAATGTGCAGAGTTGCCTTTATGTTCCACCTTCTCTGCGTCCTAGAGCAGCTGTTTCTAGAACTCCTCCATCTGGTTTGTTCCAATACACTTCCATTTTTGTCCTTTATTCTAGAGGGATTATGTTATTTGGTTATTATATGGATAATCTGTAATTTGCATGCTTGTAGTTGGGGTGAGACGAAAATTGGAGCAGCAATCAACTAGAAGGTATTCTGGGGTTCTACCCAATGCAAAACCCACTGGCAATCTTTCTTCTCTGAAGTCAAATGCATCTATGGGTGCAACCACAGGTGATGGATTGTTGATTATCTACTAATGCATAAGTAATTTACTAATGATATTTGATATTGAGTGCATGATCTAGTTTTTCCCCCTTGTCCATTAACTATTCTAAGTGCTGTTTACTTCCTTGGAGATCTCTTATGGTGGATTTCTAATTATCATTAATTCTAGCAGGTGTGCAACGCAAGCTGGAGATGGTTAATCAGGTAATTGTTACTTATCTTGGTGGTTTTTCTTCTCTAGTAGTATTTTCTGTAAATTGCTTCTAAAAAGTCTTTTTCTTTTCCCTCCCTAAATCATCTGAATAAGAATGATCATAAATCCTTGAAGAACACTGTGAAACAACCAAAGTATCGGCCACCAGGAAGAAAGAGTCCAAGTAAGTCTTTGCTATTTTTTAAGTTTGATTTTTATTTTTTTTAATATAGAGTCAAGCATATCATGGTTATTCGACTATTCGTACCTGACTATTACCAATCCATGGAAAATATGAAAAATGAAGCCTGCATAATATAATATAAACCAAGTGTATAGTGGAACTTTGTGCCGGTAGCTGTGATTACAAATGGTTAGATTTCCTGTCTGCTTACTAAATTTGGATATCGGAAGATGATTGTAGTTTGACATGGAGAGTTTTCAAGTGCCTATTTTTGTACGAGTCTAGTTTTGCTTGATATTGGTATTTAAAAATATATTGGGTACAGCAGCTTCAATCAGCAAGCATAGGAATGCTGGGGGAGCTTTGGATGTAGCGGAGAAGTTGGCAAATGTTACAATTGGAAATCGCAGGCAGTATATCGGGCAACAATTAAAGCCGGCAGCAATGAAGGCTGGGGTGCAGTGGAATGCCGAATCTAAAAATGGTGTTGTTTTTCATAGACCAACCCAACAGATACAATCTGGCAGAAGTTTTTCCAGAAAAGTAGGGGGTTGAGATGGGTGGCCCAGAGTCATGGTTTTATAATAATTACTTCTTGCATTTATTGGTATTAGTCCAAACATTTTCTTTCTAAAAATCGAGTGCTGTTTCAGTGTATGTAGCAACATGACACTTAGTTTTCTGTTTCAGTTGTGTAATAGAGGCTGGCTTGTTTGTTTCTACACATTGACGGCCGCTTGATACTTGTAATAAAGTGGGGGGTTCAAAAACTACCGAGTTATGTAATATTTTGGTGGAGATTTAACATGATTTTTTGAATTGGTTCATAATTCTATTGTATTTACCTTACGTATAGCCGGTTTTTAGAGGAGTACATGAGGATTATTTTGTTTGTTTAGTTGAGTGACAACGGGGGTATTAGTGGATTATGGCTTTTTATCGTACATGAGATGTGCAATTGCTCTCCTTCAAAAAAATCGAAATCGATTAAATTGAATCGAAAATTTGGTTAACATTGAAAATTTTAGTTTGTGTTTTTTGTTGTTTATTTTAATAAAAAAAAATCGGTTCAGTTACGATTGTAGGACAAACGGGTAACCGAACGGTTATAGAATATATATTATTATACTATATGTTATTTTAATATTTTATATTAAAAAAATAAACTTTTCTTTCCTTTTTTTTATTCCCTAAAAGTAAAACTATAATTTTATTTTATAAAATTTAAGTGTTTAACTTGTTAGTATTAAAAAAGATATTAATATCATGTGTCGGTTTTTAAAAGTATATATATATATATATATATATATATATATTCTAACAAGTTGTTAAAATTTATATTTTTAATAAACAAAATAAAAAACCGTTAACTGAACCAACCTTATATTTTGGTTAATCGAATAAACGGTTAACCAGTTGAATGGTTACGGTTTAGTTTGAGAATTAGGTAACCTAGACTTACAAATTAACTGAAATAATTTGCTAATGTTTAACTGAATCCCGTTTTGTACACTCTAACTTGGGTGATTCTTTCCATCTCTATTTCTCAACGTGTAATTGCCATAAATCGCAATTGAGTTCAATTGTTTCTTTAAGTTCAATAGAGATTAACTTTAGTTGAGTGACAACGGGGTATTAGTGGATTATGGCGCAACTTTAAGGGTATTAGAGGAGTAATTGGTTCATAATTCTATTGTATTTACCCTTAAATGTATAAATCACATGAGGATTATTATCGTACATGAGAATTGTTACTGTGAATTCGTTCCAATGTTGCTTCTGAAGAGTCAATTTCAAAGTTGATTCTTTGAGAGACGAGGAGGAGAAGCAGAGCGAAAAAATGTGTTAATTTTTAGGGTAAACTACTTCATTGACCACCATACTATTTGAAAAGTTGCGATTTGATCACATTATTTTTTTTCCCGAAGCAATTAAACCACTAAACTATTTAAATGGTATCAATGTGACCAACAGCCGTTAAAAATAATAAAAAAGTTGATGGGCTGTTAAATAAAATTAGTATAATTATACATTTGGTCCCATACATTTAAAAAATCTATCAATTTGGTCTTAATTTTAATCAAATAAAATAAATTAATTATTTAATTAGGTGGTGACATTTTAATTATTTTTATTTAATTTGATTAATTAATTTTATTTAATTAAATAAATAAATCAAAATTATATTGGGTTAAATAGTTTATGTTCAATTTTATTAAAACCACATTTTCTTTTCTTTTATTTTTTCGGGCATTAACAATTATTTAAGACATATATCAAATGTTGTACATCATATCCTAAAAATATGCTTGGCTTAGTTGCAAGCACACTCTACTTTTACTCCAAAGGCATTAGATCAAATCCACCCAAGACTATTTTCCTTATTTCCATTTTTTCGGGCATTAACAAGTATTTAAAACATATATTAAATGTTGTATTTTATAACAAAAATGTGCTTGGCCAGTGGCAAGCACACTTGACCATCACCCTTAAATGTAAGGGCGCGTGTTTAATTCCTTATGGGGGAATTTTCATTGCTTTCATTTTTCCTTCTCCAATCAGGTGATTGGAGGGGGAAATTAATTAATTAAATAAAAATAATTAAAATCCTCCAATAAATGTGTCACTGCTTAATTAAATAATTAATTTATTTTATTAGATTAAAATTAGGACTAAATTGATAGATTTTTTAAATATAGGGGACCAAATATGTAATTATACTAATTTTATTTAACAGTCCCATTAATTTTTCTGTTACTTTTAACGGCTGAGGTCATATTGATACCATTTAAATAGTTTAGTGGTTTAATTGCTTTGAAAAAAGTAATATAGTCCAATCTCAAATTTTTTAATAGTATGATGATCAATGAAGTAATTTACCCTATTTTTTAATCAAGATTCTATAGACAGCTATCTTGAATAATTGAATCTTATATTTCCTTTAGTTAAATATTTTATTACCTTTCAATAAATTATTAATAATTGATGTGAAAATCTTAATTCAATGTATATATGAGTAATTATATCATGCGTTGGTGGTGAAAATAAAAAAAAAAAACATCATAAACTTTTAGTCGAGGGTTTATAGTTTATGGATTTAGGTTTATGTGCTTATAAATTAGAGATTTTGGTTAGAATTTAGAGTTGAGAGTTAGAATTTAGTGTTTTTAGGTTAAAACTTAAATCTTAATATATTATTTTAAAACATAAACCGTAACCTCTAAACCCTAAATTAAAATTTTAAAACCTAAAATTATAGCGCTTTTAGAAACTTTTTATTTTCGCCACCGTTGCATAGAATATTTTTTCAATATAATTATTATAATAACAATAGTTAAAAGAATGTGAATTTTAGTTTAACAACAACTTGAACAATTTGTAGGTACGGATAACTAAAACTAGCTGTAAAATTCTATTGATAAACACTAAAATATAACATTATTTTAGATAAAAACTTCCAAACCAACTTGTCGGATTCAATATCCAGCTACACTTTGCCTTTATAATCCCCCTTTGTTTAGTAGTATGCATGAGTATGTTAAAAAGTCTTCCTATTTTCTTCAAAGTTTGTCCTTTATGAAAAGACTAGTATAATACCTACAAGATTGAAGCATTTTCTTACCACAAACATTGGCTCTTTTCTGGGTTTCTTTTCCCTTTTTATGTCTCTATATATCACTCTCTGGACTTACTATTAGTCTTCTGCAATTCCCAGAGTTTAGTTCTTTTCTTTTTTTGGGGGGGATTTTTTTCTTCTGTTCACTGCATTTTTCCACAATGGCGGGTGGAGGGTTTGGTAATGAAGGTGGGAATTTGAAGAGAGCTCACCTTTATGAATACAGGATTACCAATTATTTTATATTTGCTTGCCTTGTTGCTGCTACCGGAGGATCTCTTTTTGGATATGATCTTGGTGTTTCTGGTGAGATTTTTTCCCTTTTTTTCTGTATAATTTACTGTTGTTTTCCCTTTGATTTATTGATGTTCATGAAGCCTTTTCACATGTTGAAAAAGAAAAGAAAAGAAAATGAAGGATAGAGAGAGAGAGAGAGAGAGAGAGAAAAGGCAATAATGTAGGACTTTACTAGAAAAGTCAACTATAATTTACAAGCTCTAATTCATTCATTGTCTACAAACTACAATAATCTTATCTTAACTTGTTTTCAATGCTATCATACAATGGGGAATTTAAACTAATTGAGTTCTTAATTTCTTTAATCATCAGAATTGTGTACTTTATATATAGTTGATAACTGAAATTGTGTACCTTTAATTTTGGTTGCAGGTGGAGTGACTTCCATGGATGATTTCTTGAAGGACTTTTTCCCAAAGATATATAAAAGGAAGCAAGCACATCTCCATGAAACTGACTACTGCAAATACGATAACCAGCTCCTCACGCTTTTTACGTCTTCCTTGTACTTCGCCGGCCTCATTTCGACGTTCGGAGCATCCTATGTGACGAGGCAGAAAGGGCGTCGAGCTAGCATTCTCGTCGGTGCAGTCAGCTTCTTCCTAGGAGGAGTTATCAATGCAGCTGCGGTGAACATAGGAATGTTGATCATAGGACGGATTCTTCTCGGTGCCGGCATTGGATTCGGAAATCAAGTATAGATCAAAGCTCCTTGAGACTGAAAATGTAATAGTGGTTTTTTGAGTCACCGACTCTTTTTCTTATGATGCAGGCAGTTCCCTTGTATCTTTCGGAGATGGCTCCGGCTAAGCATCGAGGAGCTGTGAACCAGCTTTTCCAATTCACAACCTGCATGGGAATCCTTGTAGCAAACCTGATCAACTATAAAACAGACAAGATCCATCCGTGGGGTTGGAGATTATCTCTCGGCTTGGCTACAGTCCCAGCTACACTGATGTTTGTTGGGGGCCTCGCGTTACCGGAGACCCCTAACAGTCTTGTAGAACAAGGAAAACTCGAAGAGGCGAAAAGGGTGTTGATAAAAGTTCGAGGTACCCCCAATGTTGAAGCCGAATTTGCCGATCTTATCGAGGCCAGCGAAGCAGCACGGGCGATAAAACATCCATTCAGGAACCTTCTGCAGAGGAAGAATCGCCCCCTGTTGGTATTAGGGGCTATAGGAATCCCAGCTTTCCAACAGCTAACCGGCATGAACTCGATTCTCTTCTATGCTCCTGTAATGTTTCAGACCTTGGGTTTCGGCTCAGGGGCATCCCTCATATCCTCTGTCTTAACAAGTGGAATGCTTGTCGTTGCTACCCTCGTTTCAATGGCTTTGGTGGACAGATTTGGTAGAAGAGCCTTCTTTTTGGAAGCCGGTACAGAGATGTTCTGCTACATGGTATGTTATACACACATTATGTGGCATCCTTTTTAACTAATTGCAGGCACCAATTTTATGTTTCTGGATGCAATGTTTATCTGGTACAGATTGCTGTGGCCATAACTCTGGCCCTTAAGTTTGGAGAAGGAGAAAAGCTTCCACAAGCCATTGGTTGGTTCCTTGTGATAATCATCTGCTTATTCGTCTTTGCTTACGGACGGTCTTGGGGTCCTCTCGGGTGGCTAGTTCCAAGCGAGCTGTTCCCGTTGGAAACTAGATCGGCTGGCCAAAGCATGGTGGTCTGCATCAACCTTCTCTTCACAGCTTTGATAGCACAGTGCTTCCTGGTGTCACTTTGTCATCTCAAATATGGAATTTTCTTGGTATTCGCTGGCTTGATATTCATAATGAGCAGCTTCATTTTCTTCCTCTTGCCGGAAACAAAGCGAGTTCCGATCGAGGAAGTCTATCTTCTCTGGAAAGACCATTGGTTCTGGAAGAGATATGTCGAAGATGACGACGAAAAGGATATCAGGAAGCCAACTATGTAATACCATCTAAAACAAAATCGCTCTGTTAACAAACACACACATATACACACAAGATATCCACCGAAACGAATCGATTAATCTTTCGTATAGTGTAGACATTGGCCACATGTTTTAAAATTGTTCTATGCTCAAAACAAGTATTAAACTTTCGATCACCGGTTAAAGTAGGAGAAACCTATACCAATCATCCAATGTTCATTCGTGAATATTGTTTTTTTATAGATGTATAAAAGAACAATAGAAAATCTTACTAATAGTAGAAATAAAGGGACCTGAATTGCATTCCAAAGTAGGAATGATAAAACCTTAAAAACATGTAAGAATATTATTACATACAAAAGCAGTATTTAACTGCAGCAGTAAGTAATATACCTGGGAAAGGAAATAAATCAACTAAATTCAGTGAGAAAAGAAAGGGACTCTCGCCAGTGTAATTCAACGCCATATTGCTTGTCAATGTATGTTTATGGCGTGGAAGAAAGATTTCAGGCTTCAGCTCTGAGCGGAGGCAGCTGGATTGGTACTCGGAAATGTTGCCAAACAAATGTTAATATCCGGTTTGGTGCACTCTTCAGGGGACATGTGAGTACCGTGGCAAGCACAAACAATCCGGCATCTGGTTTTTACTGAATCTGCAAGTAACAGCTGAAGTTGAACAGGTGAATAGCCAGATATAACCGGCAAGTTTCCGGGAAACACCGATTGGATCCCGGATCGTTCACTATTTATGGTAGGTGTACTCTGTGTCATATCATGTATCGTATGACCCGATGAAACGAGGCTTCCTAGGGAGTTAGAATAGAAGGGTGCATTCATGACATTGACTGATTGAGCCAGGAAAGGGTTGCTATATTTCAAGTTTCCAAGCTTAATCTCCATAGGCACCCAGAAGATACGCTAACTCCAATAACTCGCTTGGAACCATCATCGTGTCACGAAACTAACCTCGACATTGAACCCTCCATCTGCAGATTAAACAGAATTTCTGGAGTTTCAAAAGATTAACATATGGGATTTAAGCCACCATCTGCAGATTAATTCAACAAGAGGATAAAACACCAAGTGAAATGTGTGATAAAAAAAACAAGCAGAAAATAAACTAATTAATTTCATTGATATTTATAAATTCCAGAAAAGGGTTTTCCTCTATATCATCTTCTCTCCTATTATTTCCAACATCTACTAAATTTAATATAAAAATAGGATACTCCATTCCCTTCTACCTCTTAATCCTATAATATATATAAAAATTACATTGATGAATGATGATACTCGGTTTTATTTTTATTGATGTGGCATCATTTGGTTCATTACAATGTATCGAATTATACTCCGACCTAGAAGACTGCAAGTACTTAGTATCTCATCTTCTTAACTGGTTCAAACACTTCCTCTCTTCTCGAACTGATCTCAAAGCAAAGATCACCTGTCTGAACGTGCCTAAATGCCTGCAATGTAAGGAAATCTTGGTGCGCAAGTAAGCAATGATCGGTGCAGAATTGGGTCCAACCTTCTTTGAGGACATAAAGTTTATCCGACCAGAAAATGAACGTCATCTTGTACTCATTCCCATCTGCATTGTAAACTTTCACCGAAACCCCTTTTTTAGCGTCCTCACCTTCCTTCAACAGAGGCAACACGGCATTCTTTGCGTTGTCCTTATTGATCGAAAGCCTGCTTTGCTTTGTGTTTACGTCAGTTTCGGTGAGCTGCTTCTCATAGGGTTTGCTGCACTTTCCGATGAGGCCATCGATTTTGGGCCGAAAGTATGGATCGTTCGACATTGAAAGCAAATGAAGGGAAACCCTAAAATCTCTGGACATTCTTATACATTTTGCTCTAGCTTGTGCTGAGAAAGAACAAAGAAAAGGAATAGGTTAAAAAAGTTTGGGCAATGTTAAATTTATAACCAGAATATATTCAACGATTGTAGTTACTTGTGTTACAAGAAAAAAGAATAAATAAAAGTACAATTTAAATAGAATTCATTTATATATTTTTTAATTAATAAAAAGATTAATAATATGAAAAGTTTAAGTAACGTAGTTTTATTGAAAATATACTTTATGGTTTTATTTACTTGCGCTATAAGAAAGAATATAAAAAAATATTTTTTACATTTTAAATTAATAATAAATTATTCAATCTATAAACTTTTAAGTTATGATCGTGGTTAATTTATATATGGATAAAATTTTGATACTTTTTAATTTTAGGGGTTAGGGTTTAAGTTTAGAGTTTAGAAGTTTAGGTTATAGGGTTTAGAATTAAGGTTAGTGTTTAAAATTTAGGGTATATAGTTTAAAGTTTAGAGGTTTAGGTTGTAGGGTTTAGAATTTAAGGTTAGTGTTTAAAATTTAGGGTATATGGTTTAAAGTTTAGGGTTTAGTTTTTTAAGGATTTAGTGTTAGAAATTAAGGGTTTGAGTTTTATAGTGTGAACGTGCATGCTTGTGTAAAATTAGTTTTACACGGCGTGTGTATCAAAATTTTACCCTATATATTACACTTTATTTGCTTTTTTTTTTCTTTAATTATTCAATAAGTGGCTTCTCAAAAAAAATATCGATTAACTAATTTAGATTGAGTACTGTAAATGTTTATTATGGTGACAACTCTCTCAACCAAATTTATATTACTCACAACTTTAGAATTCGAACCTTAATTTAATACACTAAATACAATTAATAAAAATGCACTAGACTTAAAAATTATTTCTTTAAAAAAATAATTATAATGTTTAAACTATAAAAAATCCTCTCAACCTTTTAGTCATAACGCTTTAGCTATTATTCTTATTAATTTGGTTAGCAATATTCAATTAACGCACAACAATATATAAATATATATTTTGTCAAACCCAGTCAGATCTTTTTTTAAAAGGAATTGGGAACGCACCTACGACATGCCTCGTTAAAAAATCTCCCTAAACTTAATGGAAGAAAAAGAGTACGTGACGTAAGGCGATGAAGAAACAAGACAACCATAAAACATAAAGCGAAACAAACACATCAATAAACTCCCAGAACACCAAAGCAACACCCATTTACCACAAGATACCAGCACCTATCCATGCACCAAAATTGCACTACACCAACTGCAAAGCCACGACTAAAGCAGTACCCAACAGCACCCACAAACACGTCGAAAATCAACACAAGTACAAGCACCCAGCCATGCCCAAATCTGTGCCAACCAACAGTAAAAGACACGACCAACAGCAGTGTCTAGAAGCACCAACGAGCAAGCAAATGACAACAAAAATCCTCCCTGCACACTTTTAATCAACCCAATCAGCACTTAAGACATCCAAAACACTCAAAGGGGGATCGAGAAACTTATGATATGGCATTGGTAGCTCCTTAGCTAGTTTTGTAAGAGTATCCGCAACCGAATTTGCCTCACGCCGCACCCACAAAAAACAAACTTCCCAATTTCTAGCCAAAATAGCAGCTAAATGGCCCCGAAGCGAAGACGAGAGACGAGTAGGATCGCCCATCGTCAAAACATCATAAACCTCTTTGCTATCCGTCTCAAGAATAATGCGAGTATGACCCAACGACCAAGCCGTCACAAGCCCCTCATACACCGCCCATACCTCGGCCTCAAAGCTAGAACAAACACCTATCTTCTTTGCAAAACCAAACCGCCATCCGCGAGTGGTATCACACCCAACCCCGCCAAAATAAGCCAGACCCGATGTCGTGTTACACGCTCCATCCACGTTCACCTTTATCCATCCCATAGGAGGCTTAACCCACCGCATCGCAGTCCTCATGTGCATCGAATTCCCCTTGTACTGCTGGTCCAAACTCGCTGCATGAACAGCTTCATGGCATAACCGACTCGCAACTTGTAACAATCCCTCTTGTCCCTCACTCATCGGCTCAAAGATAAACTGATTACGTCGCCGCCATGCTAACCATACGATAGCTCCAAAGAGCAAATCCCAATTAGTCGCAACCTTAGGAAAGGAGACTTGGTCCGATAAATTGGCCAAAAACCAATCCTTTATATCCATATCAAGAAACCGTTGTATCCTATCCGACCGGACCACCTTAATCCATGCATTTTTAACCTCAATGCACTCCCGAAGAACATGCGATAGATCCTCTACAGCAGCTCCACATATCGCGCAACTTGAATCATCCGCAAGATGCCGACGCGCGCGTTCCACATTCGTTAAGATCCGTCCATGACAAGCCTGCCACATGAACATTCTGATACGCGGCAAACCTCTATATTTTGCCACAACATTCCATAAACGCTCCCCGGCCACAGCAGCATAATTCGACCGCAGGCGGTACGCTGACTTGACCGAAAATTAACGAGAATTTTCCAACGCCCACCCCGGCCGATCAACAATTCTAACGTCACCTGGAGGCTTTATTGCCGCAACGCCCCACGCAATATGCTGCGGAATCAACTGCTCGAAACATTCCCGTCGCCATTGTCCCATGTCGTCCACCATGGTATACAAAGGAGTGACGCGCTGCTCCTGCACCACGCAATCGGATCGGTAATTTCGCAATGGTCCAAAATTCGCCACCCATGCATCGTCCCAAAAATCAACAATCCGACCATCACCTACGTTCCAAACCACATGTTTCCGCACATCCTCCCAAACTAAACATAATCCTTTCCACAGTCACGACCCATTCCCACTAGGCAGCACACTCGGCACTAACTCAAGAACATTATACTTCGATCTCAACGCCCTAACCCACAACCGGTCCGGATCTTCAACCATGGTAAACCCCAATTTTAAGAGGAAAGCATCATTTTGCTGCTCAAGTCGCTTAAGACCCAAACCACCATCCGCAATCGGCAAGCATACAGTATTCCAATTCACAGCATGTAACCCTTTTGATGCACTAGCATGCCCCCAAATGAAGTTCCGTATGATCCGTTCAATTTCATCGCACACATTCTTCGACAAACGTACCGATTGCATCACATACATGGGGATAGAGGCAAACACTGATTTCGCAAGAACGATACGCCCAGCAAAAGAGAGACAACGAACCTTCCACCCTGCTAATTTATCCGACACCTTCTGAATAATATAATTATACGTCGCCTTGGTAACTCTTTCGTGGATAAGCGACACACCCAAATAGCGACCAAGATTCAATACACATTGAAACCCAAAAGCACTATTGATATCCTCTTTCAAAGCCACATGAACATTATGCGAAAAGAAAATATTAGTCTTAGATATACTTACTTTATGCCCGAAGCAAACACAAAAACCACTAAGCACCCGATGAATCACGTCAAATTGGTCTAGTGATGCTTCGGCAAACAAGACCAAGTCATCCGCAAAAAATAGGTGCGAAATCATAGGGCCATTGCGCCTAAAATGGAACGTCTTCCAATTCCCCTGATCCACCTCATACTGAATTGCATGTTCAAGTCTTTCCATGCAGAGAACAAAAATATAAGGCGAGAGCGGATCACCTTGACGAATTCCCCTTGTTGGTTTAAAAGTCGTTGATTTACTACCATTCCAAAGGACTTGTGTTGACACAAAGGAGATGCAACTCATGAGCAGCGTCCTTAATTTCAACGGGAGACCAATCTCACTCAGCGTATCATCTATGAAAGACCATTCGAGTCTGTCGTATGCCTTTTCAAGATCCACCTTGATCGCAAGCCACCCTTTCTTCCCCCTTTTTGTTCGCATCGAATGAACAATTTCTTGCGCCATAACGACATTATCAGTGATAGACCTGCCAGGAACAAAGCTGGTCTGGTTCTCTGATATCCACTTTGGTAGATAAGGCTTTAATCTGTTCACAAGAACCTTACTCAGAATTTTATATATCACAATACATAAGCTGATAGGTCGGAATTGAGAAATCAACTCAGGCGATTCCACCTTAGGGATAAGAACAAGTAACGTTCTATTCAGCTTCAGATTAACAACACCCGTATCAACTATATCCTGAATGACTTTGCAAACTGTATCACCCATAACATTCCAATGCTGCTGAAAAAACATCGCATGAAACCCATCTACGCCTGGTGCCTTAGAAGGAGCCATTTGAAAAAGGGTCTGACGAATCTCTTCTTTAGATACTGATAGCTCCAAACTGTCCTTCTCACGTTGAGGAAGACGATAAAATTTATCACAGCAATTATACATATATCCATGAGATCCCTCCGAGGTGAATAAATTTTCGAAAAAATTCGTACCCATTTGTTTAAGAACCTCAGGATCCGATACCCATTCACCAACCTCATTCCGAAGAGAAAAAATCGAATTACGCTTCCTTCTACCGTTAGCAATTGCGTGGTAATATTTTGTATTTCGATCGCCGCTATTGATCCAGTCACATCTCGCCTTTTGACGCCAGACACTCTCCTCCAAAGCAACAATCTCATCTAGCTCTAACTTGAGTGATTTTTTCAACTCACAAAGAAAAGTCGAGTGCCTACGTTCCAAGGCTCTATCGATGCCACGGAGCCGAGCAATAATTCGCCTCTTCTTCTTACCCATCGCACCAAAATGTTGTTTGTTCCATTGCGCCAAGCCATGCTGTGTCTTCACAATGTTGTCCTCGTACGGTAGCGAAGGATCCCACAAAGATGCAACCACTGATCCAAAATCCTCTGAGTGTTACATGCAAAGATAAACCTAAATGGTTTATCACCCACACCCGGTTCAAAAGGTGTCGTGCATAAAAGAAGTGGTCGATGGTCGGACCCAATCCGATCAAGATGATGTACCAACATGTCAGGGAAGATATCAGACCACTTAGAATTCATAAAAAAAATGATCCAGGCGTTCAAACAGATTACCTCGAGACCAGGTGAAACGGGGACCCTTAAAATCAACATCCATTAAAGCCCCATCAAAAACAAAATTTTGGAAGTCGCGACTCACATGGTTTCTCCCTTCAGCACCTCCACGTCGATCCTCCAAATGCAAAATAGCGTTAAAATCACCACCAAGAACCCATGGGTGCTCAATACCTGGAGTAAGATCTTGCAATTGCGGCCAGAGATAGCGCATGTACTACACATGCGGACTAGCGTAAACGATAGTCCAATAAATAGAACAAGGTAACGAAGCTCCTTCAATCTTCACATGAACATATTGATTCGACACAGTAACAAAGTGCACCTTCCAATTCCCATTCCATAAAAGCCAGATGCCCCCACTAAAACCTTGTGCTTCAATACGAAAATAAAATTGAAAGCCAAGGTTACTGATAATACGATCAGCCCTATCCCCGCTTACTCGAGTCTCCAATAAAGCAACAAACGTTGGCATAAACTCAACAACTAACCTCCGTAGATGATCCCTAAAGGCGAAGCATGCTGCCCCTTGAATATTCCACACAGCAAAACTAATCATTTAAAAATAAAAAATAGAGGAGAGGAGACAACCAACTGACCTAATCAACAACCATAATGGTTGTCGACGCCACACTTCCGCCAGCATCCAACGACGCCCCAACCTCATCAACAACAGCACCCCCTGCACTAATATCCCTCTTCATGTGACCGTCTGAGCCATCCTCCACATGGCTAGGAATATCGGGTGGACGTGAATATGGTGGGATTGGCTGCAGTTCATCTAACCTGCTAGTTGCCGCCTGCACCCATTCCGAAAGTAACGGCTTCGATTGGAGCTGATCTGATTTTTTCTTACCCCGAATTAGAGGCTTAGCCACACTCCTACTACTCTTCTGAACCCCTTGAAACCTGACTTTCGCACCACTCTTACTACTCGTGTGCACCTTTCGACCATCATTAAGTATTGAGATCGCCATGTGTTTAGAACTTGCCTCCATTGATCCATGTTCACGTACCAACGGGACATTGCCTGGAACAGTCGGAGAAATACTCATGGGTGAGAATGCCACCGATTTATCACCACTTTTTTTTCCCGAAGAATCCATTGCATCCACACTCAAATTAGGCTCTTCCATAACGACGACCTGTTTCCCTTTAATTTTCCTCGCCTCATCCCCGGAGGGTCCATTACGTGCACCTTCATCATCTCCCTTAGCTGCCACTAACGTTTCATTCTTTTCCAATTCTCGCAAAATATGAAATCTTGATGTTCCTTGCTCCTCGCTTCCATTCCTACTCGGTACACCACTTCCCCCATTTTTCTGCGATCGTCGTTTCTTATTCTCCACCACCATCCACGGACCATATAACTCAGCCCGATCACTGTGATGAGTCTTATCCACCTCAGTTTTTGATGATGTTTCAACAATCTCCGATATCTTTGCAGCGCAGAAGTCCATAGTGTGACCATACACACCACAATGAAAACAAATCTGATTCAGCCCCTCATACTCCAATTTTTGAATGAAATTATCGA
The DNA here is from genome assembly GCA_030270665.1 of Hibiscus trionum. Classification (NCBI taxonomy): domain Eukaryota; kingdom Viridiplantae; phylum Streptophyta; class Magnoliopsida; order Malvales; family Malvaceae; genus Hibiscus; species Hibiscus trionum. The sequence goes on from BSYR01000097.1 coordinate 1,370,907, forward strand.
TACCGATACATGGCAGGAGTGGCTGAAGAACTAATGTTTTGATATAATAATTGAAAAATGTGTTGGACTGATTTAAAAAGAATTTAAAACATTTCCAAAGTCCAAACAACTTGAAATTATATTTAGGGAAGTTTTTAAAAGAGTTTTACATGTTTTGACGTTTTAATACTCCCACGTAATATTGACCACAATGGTCATAAACCCCATTGTTATTATGTACTATAAAGATTTGAATTATTTTTAATATAACAAAAGGGGAGAAGTAAGTGAAAAATTAAGGGGGAGCTTTTTGTCAAAAACAATTTTTCAAAGATGTTTTGTTATATCAAAAAGGGGGAGATTGTTGAGAAATATTTTGATATAACAATTATGTGAAAATTGTTTTAGGGACGTGTTTAAAGATTTCAAAAATAATTCAAAAGTCCTTAAAACGTGACAAAATGTTTTGAAAGAGTTCGATTGAATACCTATATCGAACTACTCTTTTAAAAGTCGAAAAATGCCCAAAATACATGTTTTTAGAGTAAAGTTTCGAAACCTTAACAAAGGTCTCGAAACTTGTCAGGGCAGTAGCCAAAAATTTGGAAACCTAGGCAAAGGTTTCGAAACTTTGGCCCTGTAACGGCTCCAAACGGCTATAAAACGGCTAGTTTTTTGAAACCCCTCTTAAGGTTTCGAAACCTCTCAAAGGTTTCGAAACTATTGTGCAGGAGAGCATTTAATGCTCAACTTAAATGGCTTCCAACGGCTCCGGAACATCCCCAACGGCCATAAACGGCTAGATACTCATTCCACACTATAAATACAGCCTTGGAACACTTGAAGAAAGTAAGAGATGATATCCAAGCTTCATGATCAAGAGAAATAGCGTTTAAGTCTTTATCTTCCTCATTTCTCTTGTAAATATTGTATAGAGAGTGTTTTGTTTTTCATTGTTCTTATTCTTTACACTCTTGTGAGCTCAATCTCGTAAACACCCACCTTGTGAGGTTTATTTGTTTACAACTTTCTACCCTTGTATAAGGAGAGGTTCTAGTTTAGCCTTGAGAGAAAAACTAGAGTGGTTCTATCTTAGCCATTGAAAAGATAGGGTTGTAAGGTTACCCTTTGTCCTCAAAAGGAAGAATTCATTGTTGAGTGAATTGGGAAATCCTTAGTGGTGTGCTAAGGTAGTGGATGTAGACTCGGTTGAGTAGTCGAACCACTCTAAAATCATCGTGCAAATATTGTCTACTATTTTCGGTTTTAGCCAATTCAACCACCAAGCAATTACAACCCTCCTTGACGGTTTCGGTGATCGATTCGAGCGCACCGAAAAACCCAACAGTGGCTTTGTGAGATCAACCATCACCGCCAGACGAGTGAACTTGCCCCTTTCACCAGCAACAGTATTATAGTCCACCTTAATAACCTTTCCTATGATATCAGTGATCCGACGAAACAAACTTTTCGTATAGTATCGTATAGGCAAAACCGGAAGCCTCACCTAAACCACAACGTGCGATGGGTAAGCTTTATCAGTAGAAAAATCCCTACTCCAAGGTTGTACCGTAAGGTAGCTGACAAAAATTGTCCACGGACCAGTCGTTAACACACCAATATAGTCCTCCTCCTTCTCAAACTTCACTAAAAAAATACTCATTCTCAAGATCGACGAGTTGAAACCGACCAACTAGCTTCCACAACGATTGTAAACGGTTCCAAAGAACCCAATAGCTGATCGTCCTTCCAAGGAGACGAACAATCAATGCTCGCCCCATGTTGCGATCAATTGATTCATGAACTCGTTCAGAAAACCGAATAACCGGGAATGGATCATCTTCCTTGATTATCACATCATCATCATGCACTATAACATCACTTTTCGTCACCCCCTGCACCGGGTTAGCCGACCCTCTCCCTGCACCAGTAAGCACCGTAGCATAGGACTGCTTGTCTCCCGTCACTGTCGTCACCGGCACAGCAGCTCCTGTATTGCCCAGCTGGTTAGCCTCAGTCCCTGCCCCTACTGCGTCAAACACAGGGTTCTCCACTACCTTCATGAGCCCCTGACTATTACCACTCGAACTCGAAATCCCAGCACCACCATTCTCGCCCTGATCAGAAACATCCAACGTCCCCTCTTTCGTGCGTTTCCCATCACCCTGCATAGACTTCGCCAGAGGCGAGCCTGGCCGCTCCAAAGCCCCAGCCGTCAATATAACATGAACCAGCAGTCCTCCGTCAACCATATTCGCCTCACCCTCCTTTGCAGCGAGACCATGTCTTCCTTCTCCCAGCAGCCGGCCACCTGAATCCGCAAAAGCCAGAGATCCCGGCAAAACCCTCTGAGAACGTTAGAATTTTGGTTTTCTATCGCTTCCCGAAACCCCGGAGGAAACATATTCCTAAAATTTTACCCTATGATTATTCAGTCAGATCTTTTTATTAACGCACAACAATATATATTTTATTAACGCACAACAATAGATCTTTAACCTATATAACCAAAATTAAGTATCATTAATTAAAAAATATATAAATATATATTTTATCAACTCAGTCAGATCTTTTTACTGGTCGAATATCGACTTTCATTCTATTCAATTTCACATGTTTTTATACTCATGAAGACCATATAAATTGTCGATACCATGGATCTGATGCTTTTTCTATATCTTGTTGGAAGAAAGATAATACAATAATCATTATTTATTGAATCAAATGATAAAATCGGTGATGAGAAAACTTTATCCTTATGCTATAGATATAATCATAATGGATGAAAATTCTGTATTTTTTTATGTTTATATTCTTACCCTCAAAACTAGGTTTAGGGTTTAGGGTTTAAGGATAGAGTTTAGAAAATTTACGGTAGGTGTAAGATTTAAAATTTAAGGTTGTGGCTTGAAATTTTATTTTTTTAATATTTTTTTAGTGTTGGAGCATATATATATAGATACCGAAGATGGGCAGAAATTTTTTCCAATCATAATACATGTGATTATTAGAAATAAAATAATCTTAAAAAATCAAAGAAATGCACAACGTCTATGTCAACGCACGCAATTTGTTGAAATTATGGGGGACTTGGTAGCAATTTGCAAACAAAGTACACAGGCACCGTATTTATTTTTGTAGGATTTAAGTTAGGAATTTAGTTTTTAGATTTTATAACTTGGGTTTTGTAAAAAAATTATACAGTATCAAAATATAACCCTAAAATAAAATATTATAAAATTATAAAATTGAGTTTAGTGAGACTCATATTTTAAAGAGAAAACTTTGATACACAATCCGTGCAAACTTTAATTTATACATGCTTGTTAAATCTGGGGTTAGAGTTTAATTTAAGGATTTAGGTTATAGGGTTTAGAATTTAAAATTTAGGGTTTAGAGTTTATGTTTAAATTTTAAGGTGTTAGAGTTAGGTTTAAGATATTAAAGAATGGTTGTGTAAAAAAAATTTACGGACTGTGTATCAAAATATAAACCTATTTTAAACGGATTAAACTTTTTTTTTGTCTAAATTCATTTATAGATCTAATAATTTTGTTTAAACCCTTCTAAATATTGGATTGTGTTTGGGCTGAGGCGGAATATATTGTCACGGGGCTAGACTTATATGGCTAGCTCGTGCGGCACTTGGTCGGGAAAGGAACTTTGAAAGGGACCAAGTAAGCCTTGAAGCTAAGTCTTGGCTTGGCTAGAGTTGCGGAAGCGTTGCGAAGAAAGAAGGAGATGGCTCGAGTAATTGCAAAACGAAGAGCCTCGTTAAAAACCCCCTCTAAACCTAGTTAGGGGGAAAAGAGTACTCGACGTTGCTAAGCTTCTATTAATGAAAGAAAGATGAAAGCAAAGAGAATTCAGGATGATTACAAATGAGGGGGTGAGGCCCTTTTTATAGCCTAGCACCTCCCGATCTAACGGTCACTAATGTTTACATCCAATGGCCAAGATTGGCCTAAGCCACCTAATAAAGCAATATCCATGATTTCTTCCATCATGGTGGGTCCTCTTCCATAAATCAAGGCATGAGTGGAGGCTTGATTCAAGGGATGAGTGGATGCTTGATTATTATGTGGGTCCTCTTTCCATGAAACATGGGTTTTGATTCTCCATAAATCAAGGGATGAGTGGATGCTTGATTATTAGAGATATTCCCCAAGGAGTGGGCTTGGATGGCCATGGATGGTAAAAATCCGGATAGGCCCATAGGGGTGGCTGGCCGGGCTGCTCGGTCAGGCCCTTGGGTGCTACGCGGACAGGCCCTCGGGTGCTGCTGGGCGGCCTGTTCGGTGCTGGTCGGACAGGCCCTACGGTGTACGCGGACAGGGCTGCACGGACAGGCCCAGGGTGCTTGACAAGGCCCCCTTGGGCGGACGGCTCGGCTGGATTGTAGCCCCATGGGTGCGGTAGAGTGGGCTGAACGGATTGAGGCCCCATGGGTGCTGGAAATGGCCCCTAGGTGTGCGGCAGATTGGGCCCTAGGGTGCACCACGGTAACATTCTCCTCCACCGAATTGAGCGACGCCCTCGTCGCTCGTTGGGCTTCAAAATCGGCAATCTTGTCTTCAAATTGCCACAAGTCTTTGTCTAGCTCCCAACTACCCTCGGCTTCGGTTAGACCCTTCCAAAGCACAAAGTATTCGTGCCTTGGTTGGTAGCCTTTGCGTCGAATGACTCGATCGGCTTTGATGGCTTCGACTTCTCTCTCGAACGAGGCCCTAATTCCAACGGGTGCTCGCTTGGAAGTGTTCCTCTCCGGATCTTCCTCGTCCTTGTGATATGGCTTAAGGACACTAACATGGAAGACAGGATGGACTTGAATGTTGGGCGGCAAGTCTAGTTTGTAGGCCACTTTTCCTACTCTCTTGATCACACGAAATGGGCCTTCATACTTTCTTACAAGAGCCCTGTGAACAGAAGCATTTCGAAGTGTTAGATTAAGTTTGGCCAAAACTAAATCATTTACCTGAAATTCGACGTCGCGTCGCTTCTTGTCGGCCCACTTCTTCATGCGTTTGCTTGCTTTGTGGAGGCAAGCGTTGGCTAAGTCTCGTTGCTCTTGCAAGTCCTTCACTACATGGAAGGCGGCTGGATTCGGACCTTGGTACTTGGTCACGATCGCATCGGGTGTGAGCGGTTGTTGGCCCATCACTATCTCGAACGGACTTTGGTTCGTGGCTTCGCTCCTATGCAAGTTATAGGAGAATTGGGCCACGTCTAGCAAGTTGGGCCAATTCTTTTGAGATGCACTGACGAAATGTCTCAAGTAGATCTCCAATAATGCGTTGGCCCTCTCGGTTTGCCCATCGGATTGTGGATGAAAACTTGTTGAAAGGTTCAAGGAGGAACCCATCAACTTGAACAACTCGGTCCAAAACTTACCCGTGAACCGAGCGTCCCGATCACTTACTATTGACTTTGGAATACCCCAAAGCTTTACGACATGTTTTAAGAAAAGACGAGCGGCTTCTTCGGCGGGGCATGTCTTGTTGGCGGGAATGAAGGTAGCATACTTCGAAAATCTGTCTACTACAACCATGATACTCGAAAAGTTATTAACACAAGGAAAACCAATAATAAAGTCAAGAGAAATACTTTCCCATGGTCTTTCCGGTATTGGCAAAGGTTGGAGAAGTCCCATCGGCTTGTTTGCTTCGATCTTGTCTTGTTGGCAAACAAGACAAGTCTTCACGTATGCTTCTACATCTTCATTCATACGAGGCCAATAATAACGCTCATTAAGTAAAGCTAAGGTACGATGCATACCTGGGTGTCCGGCCCACTTCGAATCGTGACATTCCTTCATCAATGTCCTTCTCAAATTGTTGAAGTAGGGGACGAAAATGCGTTGGCCTCTTGTGAATAGAAGATCATCTTCGACCCAAAATCGGCGTGACTTACCCTCTTTGGCAAAGGTGATTAGATTCTTTGCGGTGGGATCATGCGTCAAGCCTTCCCTGATGGATTCTAACAACTCACCACTTGGTTGGCTAATGGAGGCAAGGCTAGCTTTTCGGCTAAGCGCATCGGCCACGGTGTTGGTCTTTCCGGGCTTGTGCTCCATTGTAAAATCAAATTCCGCCAAGAAATCTTGCCACCTAGCTTGCTTAGGAGACAATTTCTTTTGGGTTAGAAAATAAGAAATGGCAGAATTATCGGTAACGACGACAAACCTGGAACCCAATATATAATGTCTCCATGTGCGAAGGCAATGGATGACGGCGGTCATCTCCTTCTCTTGAACGGTGTAGCGCCTTTCGGTGTCGTTCAACTTTCGGCTTTCGAAGGCAATGGGGTGGCCTTCTTGCATCAAAACTCCACCAATGGCATAATCGGATGCATCGGTATGGATGGTGAATTGCTTGGAATGGTCGGGCAAGGCAAGAACGGGCTCACTTACCATGGCTTGCTTAAGCCTTTCGAACACTTGTTGACAACTTGGACTCCATTCCCAAGCTTTGTCCTTCTTCAAGAGTTCGGTCAAAGGCGTAGCTATGGCGGAGTAACCTTGCACAAACTTACGATAATAGTTAGCTAAACCAAGAAAAGAACGAAGTTCGGTTACCTTAGTCGGCGGTTCCCAATCGTCGATGGCTCGAACTTTGCTTGGATCCATTCGGATCTTACCACCTCCAATGATGTGGCCTAAGAACGGAACTTCTTGTTGAGCGAAACTACACTTCTCGCGTTTGATGTAGAGTTCGTTCTCACGAAGAACCTGCAAAACCTTCCTCAAGTGCATTAAGTGTTCATGGAAAGTCTTACTATAGATGACAATGTCATCTAAGTAGACAACAACAAAGCGATCAAGAAAAGGTGAAAGTACCTTATTCATTAAAGTGCAAAATGTTGCGGGAGCGTTTGTAAGGCCAAATGGCATTACAAGAAACTCAAAAGAACCATACCTTGTGATGCACGCGGTTTTGGGCTCGTCACCTTCGGCTATGCGAACTTGGTAATACCCCGAACGTAGATCTAACTTTGTGAAGAATCTAGCACTTCCAAGTTGATCGAATAAATCGGTAATTAAAGGAATTGGGTATTTATTCTTTACCGTGAGTTTGTTTAAAGCGCGGTAGTCGACACACATGCGCAAGCTACCATCTTTCTTCTTTTGAAAGAGGATGGGTGCTCCAAATGGACCCTTGGATGGGCGAATGTACCCGGCATCCAAGAGCTCTTTAAGTTGCTTTCGGAGTTCTTCTAACTCCGGTGGCGCCATTCGATAAGGTGCTTTACTCGGCGGTTCGGCATTTGGTACCAACTCAATGTGATGATCCACCTCACGCTTGGGTGGCAAAGCCTTCGGTAATTCAGAAGGCATAGTGTCCTTGAACTCCACGAGGACACGTTCCACTTCTTCGGGAACTTCTTCGGCTTCTATCGCCTCGTCTTCCTTGAGCACGGCAAGGAAAGACTCTTCCTCCTTTCGCACACCATTGCGGAACTGGATGGAAGATAACATCTTGGATTGGATACCTACATCTCGACTCACGGGGACCAAACATTGTTGGGCGCGGTCGAGCACAACCAATACATCGGCAAATGGCAAGAGAAGTGCATTAATCTTGTCCAAAAAGGATAATCCAACCACAAGATCATAATCATCAAGAGGAATTACCTTAATATCCTCGCGGCCTTTCCAACTACCAAGTTGGATCTCGACCCTCTTTGCAACTCCGGCAATGGGCGCTTCTTTCGAGTTGACCGTCTTAATCCACCCACTCGTCTTCAACACAGTGAGATTGAGTTTTTGGGCGGCTCCTTCAGAAATGAACAACTCGGATGCTCCGGTGTCCACAAGTGCACGCAATTGCTTTCCGGCAATCGTGACTTTTACAAACATAAGACCACTTTTGGGCTTGTTAGATAAAGAATTTACTTGGAGATTACTTACGATGGCTCCAAGTTGGGTTGTGGGCTCGTCGTTGACTTTGACGGTATAAAGGCTTGTCTTTTGTGGGCAATTTCGAATATGATGAGGTCCTTTGCAATGGAAGCATTCCAAAACTCGTCTCTCATGTGGCTTAGTAAATCGGCCTTGTCGATTGTTGTTGGAAGTCTTTTCATGGTTAACTCTCTCACCTCCGGCTTTGGCATTCTTGTCTCCCCAACCTTTGGATTTTGGCTTTGGTTTGGGCGAGTCTCGCTTTTCAAACTTAGCTATCGCCTCGGCTTCATCAAGGGCATGTGAAAGATCTTTGACACCACGTCTTTCCAACTCCATGTTAGCCCATCGGTTCAACCCATCCATGAAAATCGAGAAGCCTTCATCTTCTCCTAAGTTGGTGATTTGAAGCTTTAATTCGGTGAACTTTCTCACATACTCATGGATGTTGTTATCGTGTTTGAGTTGGCGTAGCTTTGAGCGCAACTCTCTTTGAGCATTCTTGGGATAGAACGCTTCATGAATCTCATCTTGAAGGTCTTCCCAAGTCTCTACGGGGACGTCTTTATCGGACTCCTCGGCACACCTACGTCTCCACCATAAAAGAGCGTTGTGAGTAAAATAACTTGAAGCAATATTTACCTTAGTGGATTCGTCCACGATGTTGGTGTTGCGGAAATATTGGTTCATGCTCCACAAGAAAGTGTCGGTTTCTTGAGCATCCCTCGATCCTTTGAATTCCTTTGGTTTCGGCACATCGGCTAGCACTCTACTCGGGTTTGAAACAAGTCCGTTGGCTACGGCGGACTTATAGATGTTGAGCTCGGCCCTTAGCACATTCATCGCCTTCTCTAGTTCGGTTAGCCCATCTTTAAGAGAACGATTCTCCAACTCCACGGTCTCGAGTCTATCTTCGAGATCTTGGGAATCATCCTTGCAATCACCACCCCGAGATTCCAACGTATCTAGTCGGCTCTCGACAACATCGAGTCTATCTCTCGACTCATTCGTGTTGTCCTCTAAACGGGTAACTTTGTCTTGCAAGGTTGAGATGGCATCTCTCGAACTACTCCTCTTGGCTTTTCCACCACGAGTTTCCATAGGCTTTGAGGCACCGTCGGCGGCAACATCACTTGGGTTCGTCATCTCGAATAATTCTTCGCTAAAACGTGGCTCTGATACCACTTGTCACGGGGCTAGACTTATATGGCTAGCTCGTGCGGCACTTGGTCGGGAAAGGAACTTTGAAAGGGACCAAGTAAGCCTTGAAGCTAAGTCTTGGCTTGGCTAGAGTTGCGGAAGCGTTGCGAAGAAAGAAGGAGATGGCTCGAGTAATTGCAAAACGAAGAGCCTCGTTAAAAACCCCCTCTAAACCTAGTTAGGGGGAAAAGAGTACTCGACGTTGCTAAGCTTCTATTAATGAAAGAAAGATGAAAGCAAAGAGAATTCAGGATGATTACAAATGAGGGGGTGAGGCCCTTTTTATAGCCTAGCACCTCCCGATCTAACGGTCACTAATGTTTACATCCAATGGCCAAGATTGGCCTAAGCCACCTAATAAAGCAATATCCATGATTTCTTCCATCATGGTGGGTCCTCTTCCATAAATCAAGGCATGAGTGGAGGCTTGATTCAAGGGATGAGTGGATGCTTGATTATTATGTGGGTCCTCTTTCCATGAAACATGGGTTTTGATTCTCCATAAATCAAGGGATGAGTGGATGCTTGATTATTAGAGATATTCCCCAAGGAGTGGGCTTGGATGGCCATGGATGGTAAAAATCCGGATAGGCCCATAGGGGTGGCTGGCCGGGCTGCTCGGTCAGGCCCTTGGGTGCTACGCGGACAGGCCCTCGGGTGCTGCTGGGCGGCCTGTTCGGTGCTGGTCGGACAGGCCCTACGGTGTACGCGGACAGGGCTGCACGGACAGGCCCAGGGTGCTTGACAAGGCCCCCTTGGGCGGACGGCTCGGCTGGATTGTAGCCCCATGGGTGCGGTAGAGTGGGCTGAACGGATTGAGGCCCCATGGGTGCTGGAAATGGCCCCTAGGTGTGCGGCAGATTGGGCCCTAGGGTGCACCACGGTAACAATATGTATTCACAATTGAGGGGAAGACCAAAGTGGGTTGGCCTGATTTTTAAAACAGTGTTAGAGAGAAAGAGATTGAATCCAACATCCAACATCAATCATAATTTATAACTAAAACGACGTCCATTTTGTTTTTTACGGCCACGTCCTTGCATATAATTTTCCCGGAATAAGGGGTGGGAAAAAAATCTCTATCATGTTTGATGAGATGTTAGTTTACGTCCATTCAAACTATTGATCATACGCATCACCTCACAGTGAAAATGGCAACTTTCCTGGAAATTCTGCTCACTCACATTTTCAATGGCACCTCCATTGCTTACCACCACACCCTTCTCGCTTTCTCTTTCAAACCATCTCCATCTCCATCTCCATTCCAAGTCGTTTCCCTCTTCTGGTTTTCCTTTTAAGCTAAACCTCCCCAGCAGCCGTAGAAACCCAACGCCTGTTGCTTCCCATGGAAACCCACACTTATATAAACACCAACATAATCATTCCACTCCTCCTGCTCCTGCTTCCCATAAATCCAACTTCTTGCAAATGGGTCCTCCGGAAACTAGCTCTAACAGAGAACTTTTAGTCAAAGCTTCTGCTTCAGATGGTAGCAACAGTTCCACCTCCACTCTCTCTCAGAAAGTGAGTAAATTTTTCTTTGTTTTTAATCAAAAACAGAAAAGAAAAAACTTTATCAAATGTTTATTGACATTGTTTTATATAGGTGTTTGGGGTTTTACACTTGGTTGTGTCGCTTGGGATTGTACTGGCAATGGATTACTTCTTGAAAAAAGCTTTTGTGGCCGCTGCTATAAAGTTTCCAAGTGCATTATTTGGAATGTTTTGTATATTCTCTGTTTTGGTCATACTTGATACCACTATCCCTGCTGCTGCAACAAGCTTGATGAACTTTTTTGAGCCAGCCCTCATGTTCATTCAGAGATGGCTTCCACTGTTCTATGTCCCGGCTTTGGTGGTTCTGCCACTTTCTGTTAGAGATATTCCTGCTGCTTCAGGCCTCAAGATATGCTTCATCATAGGTATATTATAAACTTTGATGAGTTCCTGATATGATATTTTCTTAATTGTTGATTCTTTTTGGAATCCCATCAATTCAATTAACTTAACTGACTTTCTCAATGAGAATAGTAAATTCCGAGAACGGGAAATGCCTTGAAAATCACATGCCATTGTTGCTTCTAAATGTAAAACAGAAGATTTGTGACAAGTGGATCTTTCCCTTTGCTCTTGTGTTGTTAATCATGTGTTTGGTACTAGAAACTTGAACTTTAAGTTGTACTTTTGGGATGAAAAAGGGTGAATAGGGAGGTAGCTAGAAACTTCCTCTGAATGTATATGCAGACAGGTGTGGCCAGTATCTGGTGTGGAAGTTTTTACCTTTTTCTGTAGCAAATTCATGTCATTCTGTTTAATTTAAATGTCAGCCTCGTTTCGAACGTTGTTCATTCACTTTGAAATGATTTACTATTCCACCAGGAGAAACATGGGTGACATTTTCTGAGTTCATCCCGAACTCACCGTTAGCCGTTAGGTAGGTACTCTGTAGTCTGTGGCCAACAAAAAGACGCCTCACTTTTATGTTCATTTATCACGAATGTGGACCGTTAAGGCTTTAATCTGCGGTTTCGTATTTGTTGCTGAACTTTTTTCATAATGTTTTCATCTTTAATATAGTTGCAAATAAGTATGTTTGATCCTCTATGCAGCTGGAGGATGGTTAGCTTCGCTTTGTGTGGCGGGTTTTACAGCTATTGCCGTAAGAAAAATTGTGAAGACAGAAATGGTAGATGCTGAGCCTATGGAAAAACCTTCCCCATTTGCTCCTGTAGAATTCTGGACTTGGGGTGCTATCTTTCTTGCATCATTTGTTAGCGCAATATTCTATCCTACAGCATTAGGGACAACCGCCCGAACATGCCTCCCCTTCCTACTTGCCTCCACTGTGCTCGGCTACATGGTCGGTTCGGGGTAAAGTTTCATTTCCTCTTTACAGCAGATTCATATGGACAAGTTTTTCCTAATAACAACAATAACATATTTCTGTACTTGCTGTCTATATCTACAGCCCTGTGATGTAAATCTTATTGAACATTTTACCAATTTGCATTCTTCTGAAGGTTGCCATCTGGTGTGAAAAAGGTTCTTCATCCGATTATTTGCTGTGCGCTATCAGCGGATCTGGCAGCAGTGGCTTTTGGGTACTTATCAAAGTCGGGAGTCGATGCAGTATTAGGTAATATTTAAACGTTGATCTTTCTCGTTTTTGGTTAAAGGAAAACCGATATGGCGGTGTCACATATGCATCGGGTCCTTGAATATGCAATTCTTGACAAGTTTGTTGTACTAAGGTTTGTATTTTATGTGCATGTGATTGTTAGTGTATGTAGATATAACAATGTTGGTCTTGGTTCCTGCAGGAGATTACCTTACAAAGGTGTCATCTAATCCTGGAGCTGGTGATATTCTCATGGGATTTTTGGGCTCTGTTATCCTCTCTTTTGCTTTCTCAATGTTCAAACAGAGAAAGGTAACTACCTGCCCTTTGCATTCCGCAAATGAGACGATTTCATAATCTGCCTTTCATGTTATCAAGGATAAGCCAACAATAAGTTGAGACTAACTCCTTCTATTCCTTGAAGTGCGACGCCCAACACTTGTGTCCGGATGGATATTCATATTTGACACTCACCCTCCATTACGAGTAATATAAGTCCCGATTAATGAAAAACTATTATGTGTGATAATCACTGTCACAACTGACTTTTGCAGCTTGTTAAGAGACATGCAGCTGAGATCTTCATATCTATCATCCTGTCGAGTTTGTTTTCGTTGTATTCGACTGCTCTTGTTGGACGTCTTGTTGGATTAGAACCAAGCCTGACTATTTCAATTCTACCAAGATGTATAACCGTGGCACTGGCTCTCAGCATTGTTTCCTTTTTTGAGGGTAAGATAACTTCCTACACCTACACTCTGCAGAAGGTTGCAGGCAACTTTGTTTTCTGATTCATTTATGACATAACATAACTAAACCATGAACTTTGATTTGGAACACATAAATGGAAGATAAATCATTCTTCAGAGTTACCGGTAGCGATGATTGGATTAGTTTCCGTGGATATGATAGGTTGTTTATATTGCTTGTAGGCGCCAATACGTCTCTCACAGCTGCTGCAGTTGTAGTGACTGGTCTGATTGGTGCAAATTTCGTGCAAGCAACGCTCGACAAATTACGTTTTCATGATCCTATTGCTCGAGGAATAGCAACCGCATCTAGGTATGTACCTCAATGGTCAATAAATAAACCAGTGAGAGCTCTTATGCATCCAGACTAATCCCATGCTGCTGACATTTTGTTGTATTGTTCCAGCGCCCATGGATTAGGAACAGCTGCATTGTCAGCCAAGGAGCCTGAAGCCCTTCCATTCTGTGCCATTGCTTATGGTCTCACTGGTATATTTGGCTCCTTGTTTTGCTCTGTCCCGGCAATCAGGCAAAGCTTGATCGCGATTGTTGGCTAATGTTGACACTATCAGTTGCAACACTTGAATGTCCCCTCCAGATTGATTATGGAGTATTATACAGCATTAGTCCAACTGTAAACGATGATGTTGCAGATGAAATCATCATACGATCATTCATGTGTTTCGAATATCTCTGTATAAAATGCTCTCGTTTCGCTTGCCTCTTAAAATGGAAATCACTGATGTGATCATCATGTCGCCATGATAGACATGGCACATCACGTACCTTATCCTAATGGTAACATGTAATGGAGGAGCCATTCGAGATAAATGAAACTCTTATGAAGTTAAACTTGAGATTTGGGATGACTCCTGCAATAAACAGAAAACGTACATCTTATCATATTTTTTAGGCAGACAGAGAATAATATATAGCAAGTACAGTTGCACTGCTTTTAGCGCTCCTCCACTGCTTAGACTGAAACCATTAACCATAAAATATTAAATACGAGACAGAGAAAATCTGAGACCCAAACCAGCCCAAGTCTGAAATTGTAATAATCCGAGCCCAAAATCAAAATGTTCGTTGTAGTTTAGGATAGTTGGTGTTCCACGTGGCATGGTGGGAGTGGCTGGTTAAATATGACGGGCTTGGGGTGTGCAGACTAGAGTGGTGGAGATGATATGGAGCCTGCGCCACGCATTACGCGATTCACTCTTTGGACTGTTCCTTTGTGAAGTGTGGGAGAGCTGAGTGTGCCATAAATGATATGCAAAGTAGTAATGACTAATGTGGAAGGGGTCATTTCATTTTCATATCCACAAAAGAAATAGATGGGCAGAAGAACGACAACAGCCGAGGGCTTGCAAAATCTTTTCCCGCATTCGGCCTTCACAGCTGCATGCAAAAAACAGACATGAAACGATGCTGCTTAGCCAACCTTATTTCCAATCAAGCAAATGGTCTTGTCATCGTTTTTGCAGAAGTCAGGCAGCATAGAAGAGATATGCAAGTTGTGGTTATATTATATGTTCAAAAGCTTGTTGGACCCAAGCTCAATTGGAAACAAAATTGAAGAATTTACTTCAATATCTTCCGCTATTTAGTTATTTAATAAATTAAGGTTTACCGTTTCATAAGATGGATTAATTTATTTGAATGACAAGAAAGTGGAAACCATGAATAAAAGAAATTGAAATGACTTGAACGCTTACTCTCTCTCCATCTCTTCAAAAAGCCAGTAAGAACTATGATTTCCTAGAATCTACTCGGTTGTTATGATGCATACAAACCCATTGTATCAATCCATTCAACAATCATAAAATGATAAACACTACTATATTCTATATATATAATACCCATAGATGGAGCGTGGCACCATCAACAATCATCCACATGATCACACCATATCCGCACTTGCATCACTTACTTGTGCCCCCTAAAATACATATAAATTTTCTGCACATACCACCACACAAATGGTATAGGTCAGTCCAAAACAGTAAATATCAAGACGCGCCGATGTACAGTAATGTGTAAGAAAAATATAAGTGCCAGCATCTACATAATCAAACATATAAATGTTTTAAATCAATCAAGACAATAATTCGATGAAACTCTAGTTTATATATCTTCTCAAATACATATTCACCAAAACTTATATTAGCAACCACGCAGATTAATACGCAACATCAGGGACAGAGCCAGGATTTGAAGTGGGGGAGGGGGCAAAACATAAATTTTGAAAAGTGGGGGGGGGGGCAAATTCACAATTATCCCAATTTTTTCAGGAAAAATATAAGGAATCAAAGGGTAAAAAAAAATTCCCATTACCGGGGGGCCACAGCCCCTCCCATTGAAGCTGTAGCTTCGTCCCTGCGCAACATAGTTAATAAATTGTAAAGTGGGAAGAATGAGAGTACACGAAACATGTCTTACCAAAATGGTAATTAGAGTTCAGTTTAATCTTAAAGGAGAAAAATCAGATAACATAGCCATATATCCATTTTTCCAATAAAATAAATTAGTAATTGTTATGAATCTAGAGGTTTCGTTGTCTCTAACCTGAATAACCCACAAGCTCAGCAGTGACTCCAAGCAAAACAGCCCAAAACCAACAAAGAAGAATATCTGTAAAACGCAAATAAATTAGTGAAGCCCCCAAGCATATAATGAAAGAATGTTTCGAGAAGAAAAATAAACTAGATTAGACTATCAGAAGCAAAAGCATCCATGTATGATCATATATCTCTCACTACTCTCCTCAGAACTAGTGTCCAAACATGGTAAATTTAATAAGTAATATTTGTCAAAATAAAAATATTGTGATGAAGAAAAGGATGCACATCCTTATAGATTCCTACAACTCGATACTAATAAGAGAGAAGCAATTCCAGCATGCAAAAGCAATACAACTTACCCCTGCTAAGGTATGATGAGCAGAGATAACATCAATTGCTGCCAGGATACCACTGCAATTAGAGGCAACAGAAAAAAATGGTAAAATACAGAGTTAAACTGTGATACAATCATGAGAACATTCAAACATCTAACAAGCAGGGCAAAACTGAACCCCCAAAAAACAGGTTGAAACGTCCCAGTAACTAGCTATAACAGCAGCTTAACAAGCTGGCATCATCTCTAAATTCAATCACAACTAGAATATGCACAAAATTACTCAGGCAATCAGCAGAAATGCCAACTCAAGGTCCTTCTTGCTTCAGGAAAAAATTAGGGAGTGAAGAACTTACGTTAATGATTTCCCATGGAAGACAACAGGAGGAGCAATTGCAGCAAAAATGCAAAACCCAAGGTGGAGCTACACAAAGCAAATAGACAGGTTAAACAAGAAGCAACCAAAATAATAATAATGCCTCCCAATCAAAACTAAACTCACCAAGTAGAACATGAAAAACCAACCAAAATTCAAGGCACTATCTGTCCTGTAAGGTGAAACCAAGTATAACCATCAAGACACCGAAATTTTCTCTTTTCATGCTTAAAATAGAATATTTAAACCAATCACTAAATATTTACCTCATTCCTCGGTAGAGTGGTCTGTACCACAACACATATGAAAGAGGGCATCCAAGCAACATGTAGATTACAGCAAGGAAAAAAATTTTAACACCTAAAACATATGGACCAAGTTAGAATATAAATACTATTGTATGCCTAGAGCGGCCCTAGACCACATTCCACAATAAAGGCAAAATGTCAAAGAATCAGAAAATACTTACCACCACCTTGAATCCAACAAACAATCACTGCAATAACATTAAAAACAAGGCAAAGAACTATGCCTGAAACATGAAAAATTAAAGCATGTCAGTAATACAAAACAAGGAAGATGTAACATAAACTTTGCTTGCCAAAATTAATTCCATACTGTAACTGCTAAACGAAGATTCAATGACACTCCTGAGTTGAGATTTTCAAGGTTCAAACATAAAAATAAAAAGGGAGAAGACACTGAATACAATACACAGTAATGGCATCTACACGAACTCCATAAAATATGCCATCACTTTCCACATGCATGTATGCACAAAATAATATTATTATCACGTATTTTAGGACTAAACTGGAAAAAGAACTATAAGCGAATAGAATACTTTTAGATGCATTTGAGTAAAGCTAAGGGTGTGTTTGATATATCATTGCAAATGAAAAATTTTAACATTTAATTTCTAATGTGTTTGAGAAATATATTAATTGTTTTACTTTAATATAAAAACTTCAACAAAAAGGTGTTGAAAATTAAGAAGATAACTGTTAATATTAAGATACAATGTAGAAAAATTGACAAGATTGACTGTGTAAATAGGCAGATTTGTAATGAATGGGGTATTTGGAATCATGTAATGATTGGGATACCTTTGTAAGGGGTGTCTAGTTCAGGTTGCTCTGTGTTTTATGTAGCAAATTTCTGCTTCAGGGTTGAATAAGAAAAGCAAGAAGATAACTGCTTATCACTTGATGTTGAAAAAATTAAGTTGATTTTATTTTTTTTTAAAAATACATATTTGAAATAAATTATCTTTTTCAAAAATTCAAATTATTATATTTACCTTTTATCCAAAACTCTCTAAAAATAATAGACCATGTTATATTAATAATATTAAATTTAAGAAGTAAATCATTTTCAGAAAAACAACTTACTTTCAGTACTTAAATTTTACTAATTTAACAAACAATTTCCTAATATAACTCCAACACTTGTAAAATTCTGTATTTAATGATCAGCACTTAATTTTTCAGTTTATAACACAGCACCTTGTATAACAATAAAATTCTGTGCAAAAACTTAAACTCATTAAAGTTACAAGATATCTTTCGCATAACAATTTACATTTAAAAGTCAAGAATGGATAGTCGAGAAAAACCCATATAAAGCAAAGAGATAAACTTCCATACCAAGCCAACTTGCGAATGCAAGATACTGCAGCCTCTGAGCATGAACCGGAATCTCATTAGCTATATCATGATGTATAATTGGGAAAATTGGTGGCCAATTTTTATCATCTGTGGAAACACCGGCTGATATGCCATACCGTAAAAGAAGGAATATTTAGCACTTTATCAGACCACTTGAAAAGAAAGTAAAGGTAAACAGTTGCTTCTGCTACAGTTCTCTTACCTTGGGAAACAGCATCTTCCCTTCGCTTTATATCCTGAAAATTAAAAATGACAAAATAGAAGAATAAAAGTTAAATAGAAAACTTAACACAAGTTTCAGCCAAATCATAAGAACAATTACTGCAGGGCACGAGAAAGGGGGCTTCACAGGATAATCAAGTGCATGAGCCTTTATTTAAGGCAAAAAGAAAGCAAGCCATTTATGCTTCTAAACAAGCTCCAAGTTAAAAATAACCTTTTCCCTCCTCTTAAGATCAGCCTCCCAAGCAGAAAGCTCCTTTTCTCTTTTGTTGGAACCCTGCAATTATCAATATCAATAAAATAAAGTAATTGGTCATCCCTTGAGTATTCATCTTATAGAAAAAGTAAAGGAAACAAAAATTTTATGCAAAAACTTCATTACATTCATTGTATCCAGAGGTATATCTACAGTAGCATCATGTTTCTGCCCAAAACCCAGAGGTTCAGATGCCAGTGGTCGTGCCGGAGCGACAGCACCACCATGCTGCAATGAATCTCAAATAAGTAACTCTAAATAGCACAGTCTACAATATTAAAATTTAATGCACACCAAAACAACAAAACACGACCAAGTAAGACCAGAATGCCAAATAAAGCATTAATTGTCCAAATTAGAGAACTTAACGTGGCATAAACTATAAACATGACTAGTTTGTATCAACATTATTACATAGAGGGTCTCACGGTTAATAGTGAAGAAATAGGTTCACATTCAGCTTATATTAAGCTTCTATGGTCCATAAATTTCCAAATCATAGTAACCGATTAGAAACTACAGTCAATGTATGAAAAAAGAAACAACATTTTAATATATATATATATATTACATTTTTAAGGTTCAAAAATGGAATCCATCTAAAAAAATCTATACACTGACAATCTCGGCCGCTAAATCATATAGTTTTTTTTCATTAATCACTAATTAGAAGCCATTTCATCACCGAAATGTTAGCGAGCAGAGTTCTCTGATCCAGTATTATCGAAACCTAATACCCAAACTACCCTTGAGAAGCTAAGAAACCGACTACCGCACAACAAAAAATCCAGATCTGAAATGGGCAAAAAAGAGAAACTATAAAACGAAAAAAGAATAAAATACCGAAAATGGATTGACTTCTTCTTCATCGAAAGGGTTTGGATCGTGGTGACGATTCATATTCTCTCGGTTTCAGATCCAAAATTTTCTCCGAAGTTAGGCCTAGTTTTGTTGAGACTAGAGTGACACAGGAGGAACACTACTTTACTCTTTTGTAAATTAGCCTGGCTTGATTCGAGATTTGCCCTTTTTATTTTGAAATATTTACGAGTTTAGGCTTGCTATAACACTAGACATTGTAACTAATTCTCTCACGTGGCAATACCACTGTAACCGCACCTTAAAATTGGTAAATCACTAGTTACCACGTCAGAAGTGTAGAGGCGTCATAATCACGTGTTGGTTTCAGCTTTCGCGAGCGTCGGTAGTTTCCTTTTTCTTTTTTTTTAAATAAATGGTAGTAGTTTCCTTTTTCATTTTTCTCTCAGCTAAAGAAAAATATATATAAATATTTGAATTAACTTTTATTTTGTATAGTAGTCAATACCGTATATCGATATTAGTCGTATATGACCGTATCTGTTTTAAATCGGCACTAAAAAGGTTATCAATTCCAAAAAAAAAAAACAAGATTAAATACCACTTCGATTAAATTTATGTTTTTCAATCGTTTCAATGTATTTTGGTTAATATTGATTTTGTATTGGTCTATATTGATTCGTACATAACTTTAAATATTTTTACATTAATTTTATTTTTTATAATTATATTTAAAAAATATATAATTATTTGATTAAGTTAATTAAATTAATCAACTTAATTAATTTTTTTTTGTTTTTAAACGGCTTAATGATTTTGCCCTCTTAAAATATTTTTCAGAACGTTTTGCCCTTAACTAAAAATCGTGACCTCATTTGTCTCCCGCTAAAAAAATTCTTACGGGCAATGAGAACGCGTCACATGTCATTTTATTAACAAGAAAATAAGCTAACTTAAATAAAAGAGGTACATTGCACATTAGGTATACCAAATTTTATTTTTTGTTCATTTTAATCCCTTATAGTAACTGTTCATCTTCTTCTTCTGTTTAGACTCAATTCGCTTCATTGGTTGCGAACTTTTGGATTATACTTTCTTTTAATTTGTTTTTTTTTTACCCTTTAAAATTCTATAAATAAATATGTATAATTTTCATGTTGCTAAAATTAGAGAGGTTCTGCCATTTCCATGTTGTATTCCTCCGCATAGATTCTTCTATTTATTTTTAATACTATAATAATTCTTTTTATGGATTAATGGTGTGTTATTGGGGAAAGTTTGGAAAAACAACTAAAATACGGTCAACATAAATTCTTACAAAAAAAATTGTGAGAATTTATGTAAGACTGGTAAGAATTTCGGTAAAAATTTGTATAATTATATAAATTCTTACAAACTTGGTAAGAATTTGTGTAGATTTTGCTTTAGGTAAGAATTTGTGTAACTACACAAATTCTTATATTATAGTGACTTAAATTTTTATCAGTTGGGTAAGACTTTGTGTAAAGTGTAAGAATTTGTATAGTTACATAAAATTTTACCAACTGAGTAAAAATTTATGTAGGATCGCCTCATTTAGCCGCATAGTAAGAGTGTCTCACCCTAGAACTACCCGTGTTAATGATTCAATATTTTATTTTTATTTTTCTGGGGGGCCATTAAAACTCGAAGAGAATCTGTTTCAGGCTGCTACCTATGAATCCGGAGCTGTTCTAAAGTGTTTTTGGGCAGTTGCTAGGCTCAACAAGATGTCTGAAACCAACTGGGGAGCTGATAAAAATGTATGCCTTTCTGGTTTTTAACTTGTTCTTTCTGATGTATTTTACATTCCAAGTTTAGTTCTTTGAAGTTGGTATTTCTAAGGGTTTGCTTCTTTCTGGCACTTGTAGTCACTGTTATGTTGTTTTGCATTATTTGTGTTCTTTATTTCTATGAATAAATGAATTTGATTTAGGGTGCTTTTTGTATTTATATGTTTTTGAGGAACTCTTTTGGTGCAATAAATTTGTTAAAATCTAGTAAAATTTTATGAAACTGTTCATCTGACTTTCATTGTATGCGGGTTACTTTTTTCACTATAGATATAGTTGTCTTTGTCGATAGTGTTGTGAAATTTGACGTGCTGCTGTAATAAGTGATTATTGACCATTTGTTTTATCAATAACATGTTAGATGCGTATATCCATGATTATTTAGTGAAGAGGGATTTAAAGGTGAGTCTAAATAGAGAAAAAAGATGAACAGTTAATATAAGGATCAAAATGAACAAAAAAATAGAAGCCGGTATATTTAAAGTGCAATTCACCCCTTTTATTTAAGTTAATTTATTTTTTTAATAAACTGACAAGTGACGCATTCTGATTGGCTCGTGAGTATTTTTTTAATGGAGGAGACATACGGGGTCACGATTTTTAGTTAAGGGGGCAAAATGTTTCGAAAAATATTTTAGAGGCCAACTCGAAAAAAATACATAGTTTAGGGGACAATGGAGTAATTAAGCCTTTTTAAATAAATATAGGTGTACATTACATATAATATATATTAAAAATATTTAAAAATGATACACTTGAAACAACCTAAAACACATCGGTACCGTGTGCAAATAGAGAAAATTAGTATACTTACCAGTTACCATAGAAACAGAGTCATGTATAGTGTGAGAACACTCCAAATTTTTGGTTCGATTTCATGTGCTTCATATTAGTTCTAAAATTAATTAAATTAAGTTTTACCCTTAAATTTTTCTAATTCAATTATATTTTAGTTTATGTTAATTTTGAAATTAGTTAAATTAAATGTTTATTTTTCTTTTTTCGTTTTAAATATATATTAGGTCTTTTCATTTTTAAAATTAGACCTATTAAGTTTTAGTTGTCACTTATCTAGTTCGAATACTATTTAATTTTAGGCATAAAGCAAAAAAAATATTCATGACGTTCGACTGAATAGTTATTTTAGCTTTTTTTGAAGCAATTTAACCCTCGATGTTTCATTTTGGATCAAATTGGCCCATCTGCGGATGTAAATTATTAGTCAACTAACGATAAAATGATGTGAAATAACGTGACAAACCTATATGGCAGTGCACGATGACATGACAAAGGTGTTTGACTTGAAAGAATTTCACACCAGTAAAAAAAATAAAATTATATAAAATATAAATATTTTCTACTAACATGTCATTCTGTCAAGTCATTTCAAGCTATTGACCGTGAGTTAACTAACAATTTTCATTCGTAAATGGGCCATTTTAAGCCAAATTGACACACTGAGGGTTAAATTACTTCAAAAAAAAAAGAATAAAGGTCAAAGTGGCTATTTGGTCGAACATTAAGAGTAATTTTTGATATTATGCCTTAATTTTATCATAGTTTAAAAATTAAACTATTTAACTCTCTGTATATTTTTTTAAATATGTAACACTCGAGTTTAGGGGTTAGGTGAAAATAAT
This sequence comes from Hibiscus trionum, assembly GCA_030270665.1. Taxonomy (NCBI): domain Eukaryota; kingdom Viridiplantae; phylum Streptophyta; class Magnoliopsida; order Malvales; family Malvaceae; genus Hibiscus; species Hibiscus trionum. The sequence goes on from BSYR01000097.1 coordinate 1,393,536, forward strand.
ATTTTAATATTATTTGGGCTCGGGTTTATAATTAAAATAATCCTTTAAGTTTCGGGTTTCAAAAATAAATATTTGAAATGAGACCAAATTGAAAGAATTGTAAAGTGGAGAGTTTTAAAGAGGAAATAAGATAACCTTTCATTAATGGCCTTTTGGTAATTTGCCCATCTTTTAATTTAAATCCCATTTTCCTATCATCTTTCACTATTCATCTTCTCCTTCAACCAAATATAACGTGGAATAGAGCTCTCCCTCCTCTATCACTATTCCATCAAAAAACTCATCCATTTCAACTCATTTTTGAAAGGTAACATCGTTTTTGACTTCTCCTCAACTCCCTCTCTTTAAAAGTACCATTAATTTTTATTTTCATTGAAGTTTTGAAAATGGGGATTTCAAAAGATTTGATTAAAAATGATGCCTTTGTGTTGCTAAACCTAATATTTTGATTTAATATGGTTAGTTATGAGGTTTAGGAGTCAAATGGTACAACATATGTGAATTTTGCTTGATTTTGAGCAATTCTCGAATTTGGGTATAAATGGGGTTTTTGGAGGGTTTTGGGTGAGTTTTGGGGGTTGTTTTAGGTGGGAATTGATAGGCTATTGGTAGTACTATGGTTGGGGGTCGATTTGGGATCATTTGTGGGTGCAATGGGTGTTAGAAACATGGATTTTGGAAGAGGTATTGGGGCTGTCCGAGATTGCTAATTATGGGGTTTGTTCATGGCTTGAAATTGTGTGAATTGTATTTGAATTGTGTTCCGGGTTGGTATTTTGGATGTTGGGCTGATTTGAGGTTATTTGAATTGTGATTGAGGTTGTTTAGAAGCGGGAACTTGTGTTGGAGAAGCTTCGGGAAGAAATCCGGAAACGTGAGGGTGGTTGCTTGCTTGGCTTGGAGCTTGGAAGCTTAGGTGAGTGGTTAAATGTTTAAAGTGGTTTTTAAATGGTTGGTTCGAGTATGTGGACTAGGTCGGGCTTGGTAGACCCACCTAGAGTTAGGATTAGGGTGGTAGCCTAATCCTAAACTTAATCTAGAGCCATTGGTTGAACTTGTAATTGGATGTTATTGCCTCGTATGACTTGTGATATGATTGATTTATGTATATTGTGTTATACATGTGAGATGAGGCATGATTTGTGATGCTTATGGCATGCATGGAAATGGTTCATGATTGTGATCATGGTGAGTACGTGCTAAGCACGGAATTGATTGAAATGAATAATGTGGAATGAGTTAAATGTTGGCACTAGTATGCTTGAGTACAAATGATCGATCATTAGGATGTTAGTGTGCACACATGAGTCTAAATTCGCGCGTGGCCTTGGTGGCGTTGAGTCACCAATGAGGAGTACGGGTTCGCCCGAAAATTGTATTTATATATAGTCGATGATGAGTGGAATCCCATCGACGGGGCGTGAGGATGAGTGGAATCCCCTCCGCGAGACCGGTGATGAGTGTAATCCCACCGTGAGGTAAAGTGGTTGTTGGATGTGAGTTCCAACGTGTTTATCAACGTATTCGGGTCATAGCTAGGTGCCAATATTGATTGATATGTGTATCAATGTGTTGTGAAATGTGATCTCTATTTGGATGCTTATATGCGTTTACATGCATTGTGAAATGGAGTTTGTTGAGCATGGCATATAATTGAATATTGCTCATGCATCTTTAACTTTTGGTTCTTGAGGATCCTTGGTAATTATGTATTTTACCTTGGCTAAGATCGTGCTTGGACCCTGCATTGTCGAGGTTTGTTTTTAAAGAGCTTACCCTCACTAAGCTTTATTGCTTACGTTCTATCTTTGTTCGACAATGCAGATCCTTAGTTCGTGGGTTGCTAGGAGCAAGAAGGGGGCCTCCAAGTGTGCTTGTGGTGCTTGTTTGGCTACCAAGTATGAACTTTTAAATTAAGATGTAATGGTCAAGCAATGGGACATGTAACAGTGTTATGATGTTTTTGGATCATGTTGCTATGGTTGTTGTTTAGGAGCATGTTAAACTCCTCGTTTGTGCTTGTTATTTGGCTTTTGGGATGTATGCCATGTTTGAAACCATGTTAGTATGTTGCTACCTAGAATTGCCTAAGTGTTGGACATGTTGAAGTTATCACCTTTTATGATATGCTTGATGTATGGTTTGTGATGTTGCGCCTTAGTGTTTAGCCTTGTTTTAATGATGTTCAAGCATGCTTATATGTTGGTTTGCCTTTAGAAGTGTTGCTAGTGTGTTGATGGTGGTTTTGGTGGGGTTTAGGGGCACCCTTGTGCCTTAAACCAGCAAAACCAATCTGCAGACAGGGAGCGTTTCGAAACGGGCTACCCCGTTTCGATACGGTCCCTTTGTTTTTGGCCTAGCGTTTCGAAACGGGAAGGGGCCGTTTCGGTACACTTTTGCTACTGGAATTTTGAGAATTGGCGAGATGAAGGTGTTTCGAAACGGGTCTATGGTGTTTCAAAACGGTCAATTCTCGTTGACCACGAGAAGTTGACCAGAGAGGGTGTTTCGGAACGGTTGACCCCCGTTCCGAAACGGCATCCTCGTGTGGGCTTTGAAGTGTTGACCAGGTCAAGGTATTTCGATACACCTTGAGGGTGTTTCGAAATGGCCTGTTAAATCACATGAAAATGGGCTGTTTTGCTTTAGGTTGTTCGAGTTATTGCTTTGCGAATGTTTGTCTTTCGTTGCTATGATCACATAGGAATTAAATGTGCATTTAGAGAAGATTAAGTTTAAAAGAAATTTTCTGGGTCGTTAACCGAGGAGGAACCTTAACGGGTTTCGCTTCGGTTTTCCCCGTGTGGCCCACTCGGACCGGTCAAGCGTCCGGACTGGGACGAGGGGGTTACACTTGTTGGTATCAGAGCCTAAGGTTACCGAGACCTTTGGCAGGTAAGTGAGGTAAGTTTAAGTTTCGAATTGATATGCACGGTGTTTGCTTGCTTTGTAAGTATGATTGCTTGTGTGACAAGTATGTTAGTTGTTTTGTTTAAAAGCATGTTGTTTGGGAGTCCCATTGCTACTATTACATCGGAAAATAATTTTAAGTGAGGGGAACGTACTTGAGCACTTGGAAGCCTTGTCTTGCTAACCCGATCTTGTATATCTTGTTTGTTGTGGTTGTAGTTATCGTCTGTGAGCGATGTCTAGGACGAGGGGTAGGCCGAGAGTGGTTCGTCAGGAACCACGAGTTGCGGCTCATGTTGAGCCGGTGGTTGGAGTGAAGGCTCATTTAGAGGGGCCTGCTGCTGCTGCTGGAGTTGGAGCTCCTCCACCCCCTCCACCACCACCTCCTCCGCTTGGAGCTGAAGGAGAGGGACCTTAAGGTGGCCAAGGTCCGGCCGGAATTGATATGACTCCGCTAGTGCAAGCCATAGCGGGAGCATTTCAGGCCGCAGTTGCGGGAGCATAGGCTGCAGTTCAGCCTAGGTGTGACGATGCTAGTCTACCTTTGGAGAGGCTCCGTAGCTTGGGGGCCGAAGAGTTCAGAGGATCTACTCCGGAGAGGTCGGAGTTATGGTTGGAGAAGACAGTTCGCATCTTAGCTTAGATGGGTTGTGTGGGCGCACGTAGATTGGGCTGTGTGATTTCCTTGCTTCAGGGTGATGCCTACACCTGGTGGGTCACCATTACTACTGGAGTTCCAGAGGCAGAGATTGATTGGGATTTCTTTGAGTCCGCTTTCAGGAAGAGGTACTTGGGACCGAGGTATTTAGATGAGAAGAAGCGAGAGTTTATGGCCCTTACTTAGAGAGATGCTTCCGTGACTGATTATGAGATTCGTTTTGTTCGCTTGAGTCAGTACGCTCCAGAGTTGGTTCCTACTGAAGTGGAACGCTGTAACCGTTTCCGCTATGGGTTGAGCGAGGAGGTCAAGAGATATACGTTAGCTTCTGACTACTCAGACTTTGATGTGTTGGTCGCGAGGGCCAAGGACTTAGAGCACAGTTTGGGTTCGGCCAAACGATCTGGTGGGTCTAGTTCTGGTAAGAGGCATAACCACTTTGATAGTAGAGATGCCAAGAGGCATAGAGGTGGCAGACATCAGTTTGACCATAGACGTGGCGGTGACCATCATGGTAGGGGCCATCAGGGCCATAGAGGAGGAGGGTGATTGCCCGAGTGCACCCGTTGTGAGAGACATCACACTGGTGAGTGTTGGGGTAACTTCCATGCTTGTTGGAACTGTAGCTCGAGGGACCACTTTAGGAGGGAGTGCCCGCATCAGGCGGCACAGGCACCGAACATTGCTCAGGCTCCTGCGAGAGCGACTGGTTTTCAGAGAGGCCGTGGGCACGGTCGTGGCTACTTCTAGCCTAGGGCTGATGCACCTAGGGTAGGTGCTCAGAGGAACCTTGCTCATGTTGTGGCAGTGCTGCCAGAGGCAGGAGGACCAGCGAGAGTCTATGCTCAGAGAGAGGCCGAGAACGACACTGATGTGATAGCAGGTAATTTCGAGTTACAGTCTATGTCTTTGCTTTCTTTGGTTGATTCGGGTTCCACACATTCGTACATTTTGAGTGAGCATGCACGGAAGTTAGATATACCTGTTGAGATATTAGATGTAGGTATGCATGTGACTAGTTCTTTTGGTGAGACAGTTGTGGTTAGACGTATGTATAGGAGATGTCCACTAAAGATTCAGGGTCATGTGTTCTCTGTTGATATGATGGAACTTCTTTTCTATGGTTTTGATATTATTTTGGGTATGGACTGGTTAGTTGAGCACCGAGCTAGTGTGGATTTTGAGACGAAGAGAATTTCCTTGAAACTTTCTAATGACTACGAGGTAGTAGTAGTAGGCGAGAACATTAAGTTCTTGTCTAATGTGGTGTCAGCTTTAGAGGCTCATAGGTTGATGGACTCCGGATGTGGGGCTTACTTAGCTTATGTTATGAATCCGAATATGAGTGAAGCTAGACCGAAAGATATTAGAACAGTGTGTGACTTTCCGGATGTGTTTCCTGAAGAGTTGCCGGGTTTACCTCCTGATAGAGATGTTGAGTTTGTGATTGAGACTGTTTCAGGGTCTAATCCAGTTTCGATAGCTCCGTATCGTATGGCTCCGAAAGAGTTGAAAGAATTGAAGAGTCAGATGCAAGAATTATTAGATCGTGGTTTCATTAGGCCTAGTAGTTCTCCTTGGGGTGCTCCCGTGTTGTTTGTGAAAAAGAAAGATGGTAGTATGCGCATGTGCATTGACTATAGATAATTGAATCAGTTGACTGTGAAGAACAAGTATTCGGTGCCTTGCATAGATGATTTGTTTGATCAGTTGAGAGGTGCTTTAGTGTTCTCGAAGATAGATTTGAGATCCGGGTATTACCAGTTGAAAGTGAAAGAGTGTGATGTTCCGAAGACAGCTTTTAGGACTAGATATGGTCACTATGAGTTTCTTGCGATGTCGTTCGGGCTCACGAATGCACCTGCAGCATTCATGGATATGATGAACAGAATTTTTAGAGACTATCTAGACCGTTTTGTAGTTTTTTTCATTGATGATATACTTGTGTACTCGAAGACGGAAGAAGAGCATGATGAACACTTGAGATTTGTTTTACAGAGATTGTTGAGCAATCAGTTGTATGCGAAGCTTAGTAAATGTGAGTTCTGGATTTGAGAGGTTGTATTTCTTGGCCATGTTGTTTCGGCCGAAGGCATCTGTGTTGATCCATCGAAGATTGAGGCTATTGTTGAGTGGAAACAACCTAAGTCTGTGACCGAGATTAGGAGTTTCCTAGGATTAGCCGGTTACTATAGGAGATTTGTCGATGGTTTCTCTAGAGTAGCTGCTCCATTAACTAAATTTTTGCAAAAAAGAGTTAAGTTTGAATGGTCAGATGCAAGACAGACGGCCTTTGAGAAGTTGAAAGAAGCTTTGAAAAATGCTCCAGTGTTAGTGCAACCTATTTCAGGTAAGGAATTTGTGATTTACAGTGATGCTTCCTACATAGGTTTAGGATGTGTTTTGATGCAAGAAAGAAGAGTTGTTACTTATGCTTCCAGACAGTTGAAGGTTCATGAGAAGAACTATCCTACTCATGATATAGAGTTAGCCGCGGTTGTGTTTGCATTGAAGATTTGGCGTCATTACTTGTATGGTGAGAAGTGTATAGTTTACACCGATCACAAGAGCTTGAAGTACTTGATGACACAGAAAGAGTTGAACTTGAGACAGAGAAGATGGCTTGAGTTGCTAAAAGATTATGATTTGACCATTGAGTACCATCCGGGTAAGGCAAATGTAGTAGCCGATGCTTTGAGTAGAAAAGTGGTCGTTGAGTTGAGAGATATGTTTGCTAGATTGAGTGTATCCGATGATGGTGGCTTGATCACCAAATTACAAGTGAAGCCTTCTTTGATTCAGTTGATTAGAGAGAAGCAATTGCAAGATATGACTCTAGTTCCTCATGTTCAGGACATAGCCGAAGGAAAACCGACGAGTATAGTTTCAGTGGTGAGAGTTTGTTGTGCTTTAGAGATAGAATTGTTGTACCAGAAGATGTTGAGTTGAGACGTCAGATTCTGAGTGAAGCACATTCGAGTCCCTTTTCTATGCATCCGGGTAGTACCAAGATGTACCGTGACTTGAAAAATGATTACTTCTGGGTTGGTTTGAAGAAAGATGTAGCCGAGTTTGTGAGCAGTTGTATGGCTTGTCAGAGAGTGAAGGCAGAACATCGGGTTCCTTCAGGTTTGTTACAGCCTTTGAAGATTCCGGAATGGAAATGGGAGAGGATCACCATGGATTTTATGTCGGGGTTGCCTTTGTCTCCTTCGAAGAAGAATTCTGTTTGGGTGATTGTGGATAGGTTCACTAAGTGTGCTCACTTCTTAACAGTGAACACTACAGATTCCTTAGACAAGTTGGCAAACTTGTACATCCGTGAGATTGTGAGACTTCATGAAGTTCCGAAGTCTATTGTTTCAGATAGGGATCCTAGATTTACTTCGAGATTTTGGGGTTGTTTGCATAGTGCTCTAGGTAGCCGTTTGCATTTCAGTATATCTTATCATCCACAGTCCGATGGGTAGTCAGAGCGAGTGATACAGATCCTAGAGGATATGCTTCGTTGTTGTGTGATTGACTTCCAGGGTTCTTGGGAGAAACACCTACCGTTAGTTGAGTTTGCTTACAACAACAGTTATCAGTCTAGTATTCAGATGGCTCCCTATGAGGCTTTGTATGGTAGACGATGTAGGACTCCGATTTGTTGGGCTGAAACAGGTCAGAGATTGTTACCTATGCCGTATTTGCTCAAGGGGACTACCGACAAGGTGAAGTTGATTTGTGACCGTTAGAAAGCAGCTTCCGATCGTCATAAGTCTTATTCGGATTTGAAGAGGAAAGAGATTGAGTACTCCGTGGGTGAGAAAGTGTTTCTGAAAGTATCTCCGTGGAAGAAGGTAATGAGATTTGGCCGGAAGGGCAAGTTGAGTTCGAGGTTCATTGGTCCATATGAGATAGTTGAGCGGATTGGGCCTGTAGCTTACCGTTTGAGGTTACCTTCTGAGTTAGAGAAGATCCATGATGTCTTTCATGTGTCTATGCTTAGGAGATATAGATCAGATCATTCTCATGTTATGCCCGTTGAGGAGATAGAGTTAAATCCGGATTTGTCTTATAATGAAGAGCCTGTTGAGATACTTGCTTCTGATAGCAAGGTGTTGCGTGGCAAGACCATAGAGTTGGTCAAGGTGTTGTGGAGACATAGAGGTGTGGAAGAGGCCACATGGGAGAGGAAAGTGGATATGGTTGAGCAATTTCTGTATTTGTTTCCGTCAAGTAATTTCATGGACGAAATTCCTTAAGTGGGGGAAAGTTGTAACACCCGGGTTTAGAGGTTAGGTGAAAATAATATTTTAATATTATTTGGGCTCGGGTTTATAATTAAAATAATCCTTTAAGTTTCGGGTTTCAAAAATAAATATTTGAAATGGGACCAAATTGAAAGAATTGTAAAGTGGAGAGTTTTAAAGAGGAAAGAAGATAACCTTTCATTAATGACCTTTTGGTAATTTGCCTATCTTTTAATTTAAATCCCCTTTTCCTATCATCTTTCACTATTCATCTTCTCCTTCAACCAAATACAACGTGGAATAGAGCTCTCCCTCCTCTATCACTATTCCATCAAAAAGATCATCCATTTCAACTCATTTTTGAAAGGTAACATCGTTTTTGACTTCTCCTCAACTCCTTCTCTTTAAAAGTACCATTAGTTTTTATTTTCATTGAAGTTTTGAAAATGAGGATTTCAAAAGATTTGATTAAAAATGATGCCTTTGTGTTGCTAAACCTAATATTTTGATTTAATATGGTTAGTTATGAGGTTTAGGAGTCAAATGGTACAATATATGTGAATTTTGCTTGATTTTGAGCAATTCCCGAATTTGGGTATAAATGGGGTTTTTGGAGGGTTTTGGGTGAGTTTTGGGGGTTGTTTTAGGTGGGAATTGATAGGCTATTGGTAGTACTATGGTTGAGGGTCGATTTGGGATCATTTGTGGGTGCAATGGGTGTTGGAAACATGGATTTTCGAAGAGGTATTGGGGCTGTCCGAGATTGCTAATTATAGGGTTTATTCATGGCTTGAAATTGTGTGAATTGTATTTGAATTGTGTTCCGGGTTGGTATTTTGGATGTTGGGCTGATTTGAGGTTATTTGAATTGTGATTGAGGTTGTTTAGAAGCGGGAACTTGTGTTGGAGAAGCTTCGGAAAGAAATTCGGAAACGTGAGGGTGGTTGCTTGCTTGGCTTGGAGCTTGGAAGCTTAGGTGAGTGGTTAAATGTTTAAAGTGGTTTTTAAATGGTTGGTTCGAGTATGTGAATTAGGTCGGGCTTGGTAGACCCACATAGAGTTAGGATTAGGGTGGTAGCCTAATCCTAAACTTAATCTAGAGTCATTGGTTGAACTTGTAATTGGATGTTATTGCCTCGTATGACTTGTGATATGATTGATTTATGTATATTGTGTTATACATGTGAGATGAGGCATGATTTGTGATGCTTATGGCATGCATGGAAATGGTTCATGATTGTGATCATGGTGAGTACATGCTAAGCACGGAATTGATTGAAATAAATAATGTGGAATGAGTTAAATGTTGGCACTAGTATGATTGAGTACAAATGATCGATCATTAGGATGTTAGTGTGCACACATGAGTCTAAATTCGCGCGTGGCCTTGGTGGCGTTGAGTCACCAAGGAGGAGTATGGGTTCGCTCGGAAATTGTATTTATATATAGTCGATGATGAGTGGAATCCCATCGACGGGGCGTGAGGATGAGTGGAATCCCCTCCGCGAGACCGGTGATGAGTGTAATCCCACCGTGAGGTAAAGTGGTTGTTGGATGTGAGTTCCAACGTGTTTATCCGCGTATTCGGGTCATAGCTAGGTGCCAATATTGATTGATATGTGTATCAATGTGTTGTGAAATGTGATCTCTATTTGGATGCTTATATGTGTTTACATGCATCGTGAAATGGAGTTTGTTGAGCATGACATATAATTGAATATTGCTCATGCATCTTTAACTTTTAGTTCTTGAGGATCCTTGGTAATTATGTATTTTACCTTGGCTAAGATCATGCTTGGACCCTGCATTGTCGAGGTTTGTTTTTAAAGAGCTTACCCTCACTAAGCTTTATTGCTTACACTCTCTCTTTGTTCGACAATGCAGATCCTTAGTTCGTAGGTTGCTAGGAGCAAGAAGGGGGCCTCCAAGTGTGCTTGTGGTGCTTGTTTGGCTACCAAATATGAACTTTTAAATTAAGATGTAATGGTCAAGCAATGGGACATGTAATAGTGTTATGATGTTTTTGGATCATGTTGCTATGGTTGTTGTTTAGGAGCATGTTAAACTCCTCGTTTGTGCTTGTTATTTGGCTTTTGGGATGTATGCCATGCTTGAAACCATGTTAGTATGTTGCTGCCTAGAATTGCCTAAGTGTTGGACATGTTGAAGTTATCACCTTTTATGATATGCTTGATGTATGACTTGTGATGTTGTGCCTTAGTGTTTAGCCTTGTTTTAATGATGTTCAAGCATGCTTATATGTTGGTTTGCCTTTAGAAGTGTTGCTAGTGTGTTGATGGTGGTTTTGGTGGGGTTTAGGGGCACCCTTGTGCCTTAAACCAGCAAAACCAATCTGCAGACAGGGAGCGTTTCGAAACGGGCTACCCCATTTCGATACAGTCCCTTTGTTTTTGGCCTAGCGTTTCGAAACGGGAAGGGGCCGTTTCGGTACATTTTTGCTACTGGAATTTTGAGAATTGGCGAGATGAAGGTGTTCCGAAACGGGTCTATGGTGTTTCGAAACGGTCAATTCTCGTTGACCACGAGAAGTTGACCAGGGAGGGTGTTTCGGAACGGTTGACCCCCGTTCCGAAACGGCATCCTCGTATGGGCTTTGAAGTGTTGACCAGGTCAAGGTATTTCGATACACCTTGAGGGTGTTTCGAAATGGCCTGTTAAATCACATGAAAATGGGCTGTTTTGCTTCGGTTGTTCGAGTTATTGCTTTGCGAATGTTTGTCTTCCGTTGCTATGATCACATAGGAATTAAATGTGCATTTAGAGAAGATTAAGTTTAAAAGAAATTTTCTAGGTCGTTAACCGAGGAGGAACCTTAACGGGTTTCGCTTCGGTTTTCCCCGTGTGGCCCACTCGGACCGGTCAAGCGTCCGGACTGGGACGAGGGGGTTACAAAATATGAATACGACAATTTTATTAATAAATGAAAAATTGAGGATGAAAGTTTACAATGCAGGTAAACAAACATGATTCGGACATATTCCTACAAACACGTAAATTAAAGTCTCTAGATCATAAACAGTACTAAAAGCAAGAAAAGGTAAAAATCTAATTCAAGTACTCGAAACAAAAGTAGATACAAAACATCGCCAAAGCTCGACGGTGAGGGTAAAAACTATCAACAAAACAACATTAAAAAATGCGTATTACAGAATTGGGACACGTTGACAGTACGTTTATTACCACAACTCAATCGCGAACATACGATGACCGACGGTCGACAACTAACACTAAAGCTGTTATAAAGACATATTTATTGAATTAAAAAGCGTGTTATAAACAAAGTAGAAAAACGTGCTAAGAAGCAGAAAATACGTATCAAAAGATAAAAAAAAACGTGTTATAAAGACATATTTATTAAATTAAAAAGACAAAAATTCAAAAAAATATAAAAAAATGACAGACGGTCGACAACCAACACTAAAGCTGGTGCCGTCGCAGATCTTCTAATAATAAAATCTAAAAAAAGTTGCAGATACATAGAAAAGGATAAAAATTGCGGCTAGGGTTTCTAGGTGTGTTTTGATTTTGATTTAACTCTATACATTATTTCATATTAATTTCATATATAACCTATCACTATGATATTTACTACTTTCCTTTGTACTAGAAATTCAGTATTTCTTTGGCAAAATTCGTGTGATTAAATTAAAATACAGGCCGAAGTCCCCAATAAGGGCTATAGTGTGCGCAATATAAGCCCAAGTGAAATGGCGGCAGGCGCTTTGCAAAACTAAAACCCTAATATAAAACCTTAACCTCCAACCTCGTGAAGTTTTCGGGTTGTGTTCTTTTGGCAGCGCAGTTTGAAAAAGAAAATGACTCCCTCGACAGAACCACTAGCCCCAGAGAGTACGGGAAATCAAGCATTCAAAACCAAGAAAAAGAGCAAGAAGAACAAATTATCAGAATCCGAAGATCAAGTTGAAGAAAATGCTAAGCAGAGTCACCAAGAAAACGAGGAAAATGAGCCAAAAAAGAGCAAGAAAGACAAGAAAAGGAGGAAGAAAGAACGAGAAAACAACCAAGGGGGTGAATCCGATGAAGTGAATCACGGTGAAAACTGCGAGGAGTCTAAGAAGAAGAAAAAGAACAAAAAACAGAAGAACGAGGAAGAAACTGAGGAATTAAATGACACCCAAAATGGAAAAGCAGACTCAATTGAATTTGATGGGAAGGAAAAGGTGGTGGTGAGCGGAAAGAACGCTGAAGATGCAAAATATGCGCCCTTGAAATCATTTACTAATTCTAATTTACCGAAAAATGTTTTGGACTGCTGCAAGGATTTTAGTAGGCCATCTCCCATTCAAGCTCACGCCTGGCCCTTTTTATTGGACGGTCGTGATTTTATTGGAATTGCAAAAACTGGGTCAGGTACTCCAATTTTCTGCTCCAACTTTTGGCATGGTTAAAGTTTTACTAGTTTTTCTGGTTATTTTGTGATTTTTTTCATATTATGTTTATTTGTTTTATTGTGCTATTAGGCAAGACTTTGGCATTTGGCGTACCGGCAATGATGCATGTATTGAACAAGCGAAATGGTAAATCCTCAAAAGGAAGGAATCCGCTTTGCCTTGTGCTTTCCCCTACAAGAGAGTTGGCTGAACAAGTATGAATTTGTTTGATTTGGTGTTGCTTTAGCAATTTGTGATGATGATAGTGCGTAATATCTGTTAAGTTTTTTCCCTCTTTAGAGTTTAACCAGTGTCTTTGGCTTCATCTTCTGGTGACAGATATTTAACGTTTTGTGTAATGCTGGCCAAGCATGTGATGTCAAATCCGTTTGTTTATATGGGGGAACATCTAAAGGACCTCAGATTTCTTCTTTAAAGTCTGGTGTTGTAAGTTAATTTACTTAAATTTTCTCTATTTTATTATTTTATGTGTGGGTGTGTGCATTAGTATTTTTGGTTAATAGGTTCTTTTACTTTGTTTTGCTTCAAATGTTCTTGGACTGGAGGGCAAAGATGGTATGTTTGAAATGGGTTTGTAATCTTTTGCCATGTTGCAATGTGAGTCGGGTAGTGAACTTTTGAATATGGTAGTGGAATTGAAAGATTTTGTTTAGTTTTCCGGTTGAGTGTGAGTACTTGAAACTTTCTGGTATCATGATTTCAATTGATTATGTAAAAGGCGTGGAATGTGTGGGTGGTTAGCAATTGGATGTGGTCTGTGTGGTTAGCAATTAGATGCTTTATTCTGGTTGTTAAATTAAATAAATTGATTTTACTTGTTTTGAATAAATTTATGCTGCTAGCACATTTTAGGGTTTATGTTTCTATATTTTGTGTATAAAGCTTTTATATTGGCTAATAGCAAATGGACTTGTCTGTGAACTTAGGATATAGTCATCGGGACACCTGGTCGTTTGAAGGATTTGATGAATATGGAGGTGTGTCAGCTTAACGAGGTATCTTTTGTGGTAAGTGAATGCTCCTTCATAGTTAATACTCTCATACATTGCACTTTATCTCGAAATTATTCATCAGTTTCGGTTTCAACTTTATTTATTATCCTATTGTTGGCCACTAAAATCTAAATGCTGTTTTATGCATAAGTGAATGTGTAATATAATCAGGATTCAGGCAACCGGTCAATTTCTTTGCTATAGTTGCTAGTCTTTTTTCAATTGCTTCCATTAGAGCTCTTTGGTTAATGCTTGATACATCTTTCATATAATCCATTTTTAATAGATGGAGTATGTAAGTACTAAGGGAAAAAGTGAATTGATAATTTTGTAGGTCCTAGATGAAGCTGATCGCATGCTTGACATGGGATTTGAAGAGGATGTTCGCTTTATATTGGGAAAGACGTGTTCTGGTAAGTGTTTTGGTTGATACTTGGGAATTTTATACTCCTAGAAGATGCTTACCTATTACTGATGCCTGAGCTTTTAGGGTTGATAATGACTCTTTGAGTAAATGCTACTAACTATTGATAACTCCAAGTTTGATCAAGCTATGAAACATTGTTCTGTATCTTTGTAGAGTAATGCATGATCAATTAAGTTGCAGATTCTCATGTCTCTTTTAACCTTTGCAGCTCGTCAGATGGTAATGTTCAGTGCTACGTGGCCTGCAGCAGTTCACCGGTTAGCTCAAGAGTACATGGACCCTAATCCTGTTAAGGTAATCATCTTCATGCATGATGACATTTCCATGATTTCTTATTTATTTGGGAAGCAATCAAAAAAATTATTTATTTGGGAAGCAATCAAAAAAAATTATTTATTTGGGAAAGTAATGACTTTGTTTTCAGGTTGTGATTGGCTCAGAAGATTTAGCTGCTAATCATGATGTTATGCAGATAGTTGAGGTCTGAATCTGATATTACTCAACATTTAAACCATGTTTCATATTAACTTATATTGCGCATGTGTATACACACATCTTATATTAACAGTTTGTTTTTATATATAGGTTTTGGATGATCGTGCACGTTATGAGCGTTTGACTGCTTTGCTCAAGAAATACCATGAATCTCAGAGGTAGATGATCTGACATCTATTGAATTGTAACAATATTCTTCTTTATTCTTCCAGTTGGCGATTGCTTTGACAAGAATGTGAATTTGTTTTCCCTTTATATAATTCTGTATGAAAATAGATTGTACTCTGCAAATAGATTATACATATCAAAGGATGGGAAAGCAAAAAAAATATGGGAGCAAAATGAAGTTTCCTTAAATTTTCATCATGTTAGCCATCCAAGAAATCCTTAGATTTCTAGTAGAACATGTATATTGATTTATCTAATAGGAATTTTTTATTTTATGTTGGCATTAACCTTGTAGGGATAATAATAAGCCCACACTGTTACTTTAAGTTGACTGGAATTTATTTTTCTGTTAATTTTTATCTTCATTTATTTATTTATTTATTTTTACTTCTAGTAACTTTACATCATGTCAAATTTTGACATAGAGCTTTGCATTCAATCAGGAATAGAGTGTTGGTTTTTGTCTTGTACCAGGCAGAAGCTGATCGTATTGAAAATATGCTCAAGAGAAGGTAAATTTTACTTCCCTTGTCTTATTTAAAATAAGTTTGCAATTTCTCTTCATTGGCCAAATAGAATGTGTGTAGCATTCAAAGTTTCCACTTGTGCTATGTTTGGTAGGATTGCTATTTATCCTCATGTTTTCGTACACGAGTTCGCAATAAACTCTTTCTTTTGGTAATTTTTAGCCACTCACATGGTTTAGTTTGAAAAGGAGAAGGAATATATAGTGCACATTTTGATTTGTACTAATTCTTATGGTATGACAAACTATTTTAGAACTCAAGTAATAATTAAGCCTTTTCTTGTGTTGATATCTATGTAATCAAATGTATCATTAGTTTTTTTTTTTTTATAAAACGGGCTGCATGTTAAATAAATAAGTTTGAAGATCCACTCATTCCTTAAATTAAAATGGCCTTTGAATTTCGATACTGTTACAGGTCTCAACTTGGTTTTTGACTTTAAATTTTGCACCTGGGCTATTTAAGATCTTCGATGATGCTAACTTGTTGATGTTAGTCCAACATGTCATTGGCATGATCAATTTATATTCATTTGATTTTGTGTTGTGCAATTAAATATATCATACGAATTGCTTGATGGTTATAGCTGGTTGGGTTTAAAAGTTCAAAATCAGTTGTGCATACTTAATTGCATCAGAATTTAGCTAGCCTTTTATTTCAACTTCGTGCTTTTGTTAGTTCATTTTGTTTTATTTTTTTTTCTAGTGGCTGGAATGTTGTTTCTATACATGGTCGCAAAGCACAAAGTGATCGCACCAAGGCTCTATCATTATTCAAGAAAGGAAGCTGTCCTTTGATGGTATACTCCTGCAGATTATATATTTTGTTTTTAAACTATTGTTACAATTTTCTGCTGAAAGCCAATATGGGCTACATCAGTGGGATCTCTAGACTTGATTGCAGTACTACCTTGTGTTTTTTATGTTGATTTTGACTGTAGGCGTTTGCAAAATTTGATTAGTAAAAACTTGATTACTTTTGTAACCCACTTAATGTAAATAATTAATATTAGAATTTCTCTAGGCGTTATGATTTAGCTTGTTTAAATTTTGATACTTATTAACACCATGTGATTCAGGTAGCTACGGATGTGGCTGCTAGAGGACTGGACATTCCAGATGTTGAAGTAGTGATCAATTATAGTTTTCCTCTCACCACAGAGGATTACGTACACCGGATAGGAAGGACTGGGAGAGCTGGTAGGAAGGGTGTTGCTCACACATTCTTTACACAGCAGAATAAGGTAAACCCCAATACAAATCTATCTTACATTCTTCAATTAAACAAGCAGTGAATGGAACATGGTCCATTTTATTTCTTTCAAGTAGTGACAAGCTTATGGCAGGGACTTGCTGGAGAACTGGTAAATGTTCTCAAAGAAGCCGGGCAGGTTGTACCACCTGCACTGTTGAAATTTGGAACTCATGTCAAGAAGAAGGTTTGTTTTTACCCCTCTCTTGCATGCATCCATGTACATGTTCACACTAAAGTTTGTGGTTTTATGGTATGCCGTGTGACCTCTTCTATTAGTGAAGGGCAAAAACGTCTTGAACTTTGATCATCTCGTTACCCGTCTTAAATACAGGAGTCCAAGCTATATGGGGCTCACTTCAAGGAAATCGCTGCTGATGCTCCAAAGGCTAAAAAGATAACCTTTGATGACTCGGATGATGAAAACTGATGCAGGTGCCCTGCACCAAAAGATGTAGAATAGATTATGAAAACTGACAGCCTACTTATTTTATGATTTTTCACCATATTTTATTTCCTTTTTAACCGATTTTGTTTTGCTTATTTTTATTGAATGGCAATCTTGTTAAGCAAGAAATGATGTTGGAATTGATTTATTTTATATGCATTTGCCAATGAATTGCACTTTCCATTATGGTTATCTGCTTCTTAGGGTTTGTCTTGAAACACTTGGAGGACAAGGCATCCAGGCCATTGTTATGGTCAAATTCAAGACAGGAATTTATATCTTACTGGTTAGCCATTGAATACGCAAACGAACGGTGAGAGAAGAAATTGATGATTGTCTTTGTCAAACTAAGCTTATCTACTGTGGTCCAGACTCCAGAGGCTGCTAAATGCTGGGGGATGTCACTTTTATCCATATTAAAAAGGGCTAAGTCGTAACTTTCAAGCTCTGGGTTGCCTTGTTCTGCAATCTAAGCGGTTAGTTTGACCAGTTCTGGGAGTTAATTTACTTGGAAGGTTGTGTGATATGAACACGGTGCTGAATGTTAAATGTATTCCTGAGAAGTAATTGGATTTAAAGAAAATGACAGGTTTGCTGAAATTCTTAATCCTAGTCATGGCCTTGTTGGTCCACGTTATTAAATGATTATTTGTACAGGATGAAATTGAAGGACAATTGTTTAGATGGCGCTTTTTACGGGTAAACATGAGGAAAAATAATGCAAGCAGTTCCATGCAATTGTCATAACTTTTACGGCCAGTAGCAATTCAATTCTAAAGCTCACGTAGGAATGACCAGGAAATTAAAGCTTAATTGATATGCAAAAGAACTATTTAATTATTACAAAATAATAATTCACTATTAAATTGTTATAAAAATAGTTATTGAATAGTCACAAAATGGTTGGTTATTAGAATTGAAGTGATGATTTTTTTTTTGTTTATAGAAATATTTCAAATAAAATGAATTAAAAATCTTTTTATTTCTAGAAAGCTTTCAAGTCAATTAAAGTAAATGTTTTTCTTGAGATATTGTTTTTTTTCCAAACGAAAAATAATTTCATTCATTTGAAACGTTTCTAATTTTTTTTTTTTTTTGAAATCAACTACAGAAAATTTGCAATATAACATGTAATAACTAATTATATTATAACAATTAAATAATTAAATAACAATTTGTAACAATTAAATTCATTATGTTATTATCGATATCTAATTTATTTTATAATAAAATTTAAAATTTTGATATCTATCTATCTATCTCTAACTAAAAAAATCATTTCGAGATAAGTTTAGTACTAACTTTTCACTTAATTTTTTCCGGCAATCATCAGCAGTGACAGTATGTGAAATAGACCGGCAAGTATCCAATATATTATATAAGGGTTCCTCGGTGCCTTAGTTGAAAGTCCCTCCGAAGTCCGAACCAAAAAACCAATTCACAAAAGGGTTAGTTTTGTAGTGTAGGAAGGGGGGGAGGAAATATGGCAGAGAGTGC
Organism: Hibiscus trionum; assembly: GCA_030270665.1. Lineage (NCBI taxonomy): Eukaryota > Viridiplantae > Streptophyta > Magnoliopsida > Malvales > Malvaceae > Hibiscus > Hibiscus trionum. Next base: position 1,411,577 of record BSYR01000097.1, read on the forward strand.
AGTGCAGTTCTTACTGGAAAAGCTTGCGCCTTTGTTTGAAAGGGAGATGCAGCTGTTGAGAGGTGGTAGGGAAGAAGTTGCCTACGTTAGGGGAGAATTAGAGCGTATGAGGGCCTTCTTGAGAGTTGCAGATGCTTTGGAGGACACCGACGAGGAACTCAAGGTATGGGTTAAGCAAATCAGAGACATTGCTCATGACATGGAGGACATTCTCGACGAATACATGCTTCTCCTCACCCATCATCACGGCCAAGGCCTCTCCGCTTTCCTCCACAAGATGTCGTGCTGTGTTCGCAACATGAAGGCGCGGTATCGGATCGCTTCCGACATACAAGGCATCAACTCCAGGATACGAGACATTTGTGAAGGACACCGTAGGCTTCGTCACAAGTTCTGTGCTGATCAAGGGTCTAACTCCAGCACTGTAGGCAATGCATGGCAGGACCGCCGAGGGGACGCCCTTCTTTTGGATAAAACCGATGTAGTCGGCATCAACGAGAGCAAAAGGAAGCTTGTCGGATGGCTGATCGATGGTGGTACGGAGCGCAGAGTTATCTCGCTGTTGGGGATGGGCGGGTTGGGGAAAACCACGTTGGCCAAGCAAGTGTATGATGATGCAGAAGTGAAGAAACATTTACCGGTACATGCTTGGATCACCGTTTCGCAATCGTTCAAGCTGGAGGGTCTCCTTAAAGACATGGTTCAGCAACTGTCCAGAGTCATCAGTAAACCGATCCCTGATGGAGTGGACAACATGAGCAGCTATCAACTCAAGACGGTAATAAAAAGCTGGCTGAGGAAAAGGAGGTACCTGATTATTTTGGACGATGTGTGGCGCATTAACGACTGGGATGCGATCAAGTTTGCCTTGCCTGCTAACGATTGCGGCAGTCGGGTGATGCTCACCACACGAAATGCTGATTTGGCCTTTTCCACTCGCATAGAATCCGAAGGTGAAGTGTACAATTTGGAGCCTTTGCCTCCTGAAGAGTCCTGGACGTTGTTTTGTAGGAAGACTTTTCGTGGAAACTGTTGTCCTCCCCACTTGGAGGAAATCTGTAAACAAATCTTGAAGAAATGTGCAGGGTTGCCTCTTGCCATTGTTGCAATCAGTGGTGTTCTGGCTACGAAAAACAAGCGAAGAATCGACGAATGGGAAACGGTTGGTCGTAGTCTTGGAGCTGAAATTGATGGCAATGATAAGCTTATGAATTTGAAGAAAGTATTGTCTCTCAGTTTCAATGATTTGCCATACTATCTGAAATCATGTTTCTTGTACTTGAGCATCTTTCCCGAGGATCATCCGATCGAGCTTATGAAGCTGATACGACTTTGGACAGCTGAAGGCTTCGTTGAAGCGAAACAGGGGAAGACACAAGAAGATGTAGCAGAGGATTTCTTCAACGAGCTCCTAAACCGAAGTTTAATTCAAGTAGCAGGGATGACCAGTGACGGTCGGGTGAAGTCGTGCTGCGTTCATGACCTGGTGCGAGAGATCATCATATTGAAGTCCAGGGAGCAAAACTTTGCTGTCATAGCAAAAGATCAACCCGCGATGTGGCCCGACAAAGTTCGACGCCTCTCCATTCACAATACGTTGCAAAACGTACTTCAAAACAAGTTTGTCTCTCAACTGCGGTCTTTGTTCATGTTTGCCGTGGAAGAAAATCCATCCTTACATAAACTATTTCCTGAAGGCTTTAAGCTACTTGCAGTGCTTGACATGGAAGCTACACCCATAACAAAGTTCCCAATTGACATTGTCAACCTGTATTATTTAAAGTATTTGAACTTAAGGGGAACCAAGGTAACAGTTGTTCCGAGGTTCATAGGAAAGCTTCACAACCTTGAGACCTTAGATCTTAAACATGCCTATGTTACCGAATTGCCGGTCGAGATCCTACAGCTGCAGCGTCTCCGCCATCTTTTCGTGTACCGATATGAGTTCGAGTCCTATGATTACTTCCACTCGAAATTCGGGTTTAAAGGTTTAGAGGGAATAGGAGAGTTGCAATCCCTTCAAAAGCTGTGTTTAATAGAGGTAGACCAAGGAAATGTGATACTGACAGAGTTGGGGAAACTCACTCAGCTTAGGAGACTCGGTATTACAAAGTTGAAGAAGGAAGATGGGAAGAAACTGTGCTCCTCTATCGAAAAGCTGACATGTCTTCGTGCTTTATCGATTATATCGATCGAAGAAAATGAGCCCATCGATGTTCAACACCTCATATCTCCGCCTCCATTGCTTCAGCGACTGTACTTGAGAGGCAGATTGGAGAGCATGCCTCATTGGATCCGCTACCTTCATAGCCTAGTAAAAGTGTACCTAAAATGGAGCCGCCTACCGGAAGATCCACTAGTTTGTCTCGAACGTCTTCCAAACTTGGTCCATCTTGAATTAGTACAAGTTTATGATGGAGACACACTGTGCTTCAAGGCTGGAGGGTTTAAAAAGCTGAAGCATCTGGGCCTCGACAACTTCGACGAGCTGCAATGGGTGCAAATCCAGGTGGGGGCGATGCCAGGTCTAGAAAAGCTAAGCATACAGCGATGTAAATCAATGGAGAAGGTGCCGTTGGGGATCGAACATCTTACGAAGCTGAATGTGCTTGAATTTTTCGACATGCCGCATGAACTGATAAGGTCCCTACGGCAGGATGAAGAAGGGGAAGATTACTGGAGAGTTGCTCACATCCCTGAGGTGTATTCTACATACTGGAGAGATGGAGCATGGGAGGTGTATTCCTTGGAGAGTTTTATTGAAGGGGAGAGCTCTCCTCGGCCCAACACAGTCATAAGCAGCCAGGATCTTCATGCACGTTGGAAATGAGCAAACACGCTCACACATATTATAATATTTATGTACAAAGTAGAAAATGTTTTTCATTGTATAGTGGCGTGTATTTGTATTTTTATTTGTAAAAATATTAGCCATTTCCTCCTATGCCTGAAAATATGTAAGAAAATATTCCAGATGTGATTGTATATGATAACAAAGTATGATTTAGATTCTTACATTAATTTGATCCTCTGTTGATGGTGGGTGCATGTGATGTGTTAGGCTGTTAGCAATAAGTATTATTCAATTTACACTTATATCGGTAAATTCAAATAAAACAATAAATAAGATAGATGTCGAACTCAATCGTGGTTTCAATAAAAAATAGATCATATTTATGTTAAGATATTTAAATTTAATCACTTTATCTGTAAAATGTCAACTATTAATTGATCGAAGACATCTACAAAGCCAAACTCTTGATATTCTAATTGATATGTTAAACAAAATCTCATTTATAATGTCAAAAGCACATTTTTTGGGAAATTCTAAAAAACGGGCTTTTAAAAAGAAGCTAAAAAATGGATTTACACAAATTCTTAGTACTTTTGTAAGAATTCCGATACATGTGCACAAATCTTTACAAACCGTAAACTCGATATATGTACACAAATACTTATTATTTTTGTAAGGATTTATGTATGTACACAAAAATGGTAAGGATTTGTGTACGATTCTTTTTTTAGCCTTTTTTTAAGAGACCTTTTCTTAGAATTTCTCACATTCTTTTGTGTTAGGCTTATTTCCTTCAACCGTTATGGATTGCCAAGTGGTGAAGAAGTTAAATTTTTTGGTGTTTGAGTTGCTGACAAGAATTGAGAATTAAACACAAAGATTTAGAGTGGTTTAACTTTCTAACCCAAAGCCTACAGTCACTACCTTGAAACCCCACTAGGGATTTCCCAAATTCACTAAAAATTTCATCCCCTTTTCTCAGCTTAGGACAAAATCATTACAACGATTAAGCTATCTACCTTTAGCTTAATTAAACACTCTCTTACAAGTGAAATTCAAAGCAAATAAAAAATTCCTTTAATAGGTATGTGTTTGCAACTCTAAGCACTCACCTAAAACCTATACACTTTGAGCATACATAAACATTTTAGCTCATTAGTGTTTTGTCTATATAAGAAAATGACAATTAAGCTCTAAAGATAATTTGACATCATATGGTTGTTGACAATTGAACCATTAGTCTTCCCTTGATGCTTGAAGATCCATTTTATACTTCCAATTGAGTTTGTAGACATTTAGGACCGTTGGGGTTGAATTGGAACCGTTAGAAACTTTATTTCTCACCATAAATGCAGTTCTGCAACTACCCGTATCGAAATGGTACATGCCTGTTTCGAAACATAACTAAAACAGAATGAGCCGTTATGTGCATTGAAGAGGTTGTATCGAAATACCTTTGGTCGTATCGAAAAGCCCGTATCGAAATGTCTAGTGTCGTATCGGAACAACATGCAATTCAAATAGTCGTTGAAAAATAGCCGTTGGGTTGTAGTCGTTGGGGTGTATGCCACGTGGGCGTATCGAAACACCAAAGGGTGTTTCGAAACCATACATATCCGTATCGAAACAGATAAGCCCTGTATCGAAACGAATTCTGACAGTTTCAAAACGTATCGATACAAATTATTCCTGTATCGAAACGAGTACATTAAAAACACTTGTTTGACTACTTAAAAACATTTCAAACATTGCCAAAACCTTTTGAAACATCCTCGCACTTATTTTCAAATTGTTTTTGACTTAGAGAATAATTTAAATTCTTTTCAATTAAGCCCAAAACATTTTTCAATTATTATATTAAAACATATATTTTTACATTTTGCTACATATACAATCTTTTAAATAAATATCTTGCACCTCCTTTAAAATTACAAAATGTAACCTTTTTACTTTATAACAATAATTTTTATATTATAACTCATCAACAACTTAGGGATGATCATCAGTTGAATTTTTGGTTGAATTGTACTCGACTTAAAATTTAATACTTTCACCCGACTTAATTTGATATTTTATGATATTTTATCAGGTTCAAATTTTAGAATAAAAATTTAAATCTAATCTAAAATCGGTCCAACATTAAATGGGCCCTAAATTTCCATATAGATAGGTCTGGTGTTGGACAGCTTGGAATTAGATAGATAGACATTAGACATTGGACATCAATGCATATTAATGCAGCTGCCTTGGAAAGCCATCCAACCAACCGACCTCCATTCGGCTAAAAATTATTGAGTTGTAATCTCTCTCAAGTCTCAACTCCATAGCTCTAAACTCTCCACATGCCACTCATGGATTCTCTCGAATTCCCTTTTCTTCTCTCCATTAACACACCCTTTTTCACTACTGATTCCCATGTAATAGTAAATTATGATGACACCAAAAAAAAGAAAAAAAGAAAACCCAACAGTCAATAAAAGATTACTTCCAAGTGATAGAGAATCTATTCTAAACAGACAAAAAAACCCATTAGGTTAAGCAAACTTCAACTAAAGGTCTAAAGCAGCCCCCCCATGCTTATCATCTTCTCTGTCTTTTTATGCTTGGCACTATAGAGAGCCTTTAACATCACAATCTGTGCTTGCAGCATATAAACTCTGGTTCTCAGTTGACTCTTTCCTTTTGTCTTGAACGAATCTAAGATCGGAGGACCCTTTTGTCGGAAATACAGTTTCATCATGGTTGGTATTTTCCCTAGATTCTCTGTTGGGAAATCTGGCCATCGACGATCCCAGAGTGCTCTTGTAAGAATTCTTTTCTCTCCCCCACGGGTCTACTTGTGTGGAATCAAGAACATATATTTCTAAAGATTGTTTCTATAAGTTCTTTTGGGGTGGTTTTTTAGTCGGATTGATATTTTTCAAACTGTCTACTTTGGATTTTGGCTTTTCAACTTTCCAGTTTCCTGGTTATATATGTTGGAATTGGTTGATGTACTTAAAAATATCAATTTGTTGCCTTATTTTTGTGTTTACTTTGATGAAAACAGGAGTATGATAATTCAAACCCAGAAATTGCTGATATAAGTTAAACCCAGATTTCCTGATTAATAGTCTGTTCTATTTGATACTGCATGAAATTATAGATGTCTGATATCTGCTTTTGGGTTGATTGCTTCATTGAGTATGAATTCAATGCTTGTTTAGACTAATGTCCACTATAGCAATACGACTTTATGTTGCTTGAATGCCTTGTACTACCCAGCTCCAACTACTAGCATGAGTATATTATGATCCACCCTGCATCATTTTCCCCCCTTCTCTACCTCTCATTTGCTTTTGCAGCTACCGCTGGGATTTGAGTTGTTGCATATATATATGAGTAAGGCTAATGAGTCACTAATTGTGGTTCAGGTAGAAAGGGAAGTGGTGCCTCCGAATCTGGATGTTGCTGCCGCAGCTGTGGCTACTGCTACTCATGGAATTGAAGTAGCGGTTGAGTTTAAACCAGTAGAACATCTGGTTGAACCTTTGGACAACGACCGACCAATCCAATGCCCGCTGCCCGAGCCTTCAATTCTAAATGTAAGCTTTGGAAACTTGTCTTTTGTTTTTCAGTTCATGTTCGAGTTCTTTACATTGTAGTGCACTAGTTGAAGAAAAAAGATGTATGAGGTAACCAAGTCTTCTACCTAATCGAATCAAACATGGCTTGACCACATAAGTTCTCAAAGCCGATGATGGTTAAAGTTGTGTAAACCATTTCTGATGAGCTTGTCATTGATTGTGCAATATATGCTTTGCATTACATGTGTTGTTAAATCAGGATGGAAGAATATGGCAGGAGCGAGTATCAGCTACAGCTAGTGTAAGAAGGAGAGCTGATTTGCCGGTAATGAAGGACGGAGGCTCCCTTCAATCTGAGACTGAAACTAGTTCCGGAACCAAACATCGTCCGTCCTCAAATCGCATGATTTTACCGTCTCAAAGTGCTCCAGAACATAATTTATTAAATCTACTTGAAGAATGTGCTGCATCTGGGATCTAAACCTGCTACCAATTGGAACATACGTCACCTTCATTCCAATAATTTTCCCATCATCTATATACTTCAAACTGTATTTTGTTTTCTGCCACCTGTTTGGTTGAATATATTATTTATACTACATGGAAACGGAAATGAAAATGCTACCCTCACATTTGAGTTCCATTCCATCGTTACATTTTTACTTCAAAAGTATTGTTTATGTACGCTATTTTCTTCTTGCCAAATAATGAACCTTTTATACTTGAACCAATTTTAACAAGACATTGAGTGTATGAGCGTGCATGATGTGTGTTGGAGTGTGTATAATATTTGTTAGACTGTTATATAGTTTGTTAGATGGTTAGAATATGTTAGCTGTACAGTTTAGAGTTAGTTAGCTATTCTAGTAGTTGTAATCCTTGTGTATAAATACCTTGTTGATAATTAATAAAATGCTGAGGCATCTTTTATAATATTTTAACATGGTATCAGATGCTAGCCCGTTTCCTTGGGTTTCTATTTTCCTAAAGCCCATTTCTTGTTTGCCTATTCTTTTCAGTTAGCCCGTTTTGCCTCACGGTTTCCTTTCCCGTTTTTTCCCCCCCAAATTCTTCATTGTTTTTCCCCAAATTCTTCGTCGTTTTTCCTCTTCCATGGAAATCGATTCGAATCATCAGCTGTATCTTCATCCTTCAGATACTCCTGGTACTATTCTTGCTTCTCACCAACTTACCGGCATTGAAAATTACAATATTTGGAGTCGATCATTGCGTATTGCTCTTCTGGCAAAAAACAAATTAGGTTTTGTTGATGGCGAATGTCGTCGTTCGGATTATCCTACGGCGGCGCAATCAGCTCTCTGGGATCGGTGTAATGCGCTCGTTCTTTCTTGGATCCTCAACACCGTTAGCAAGGATCTTTCCGCCGGCATTGTTTTTGCCACCAGTGCCGCTGTCGTTTGGGCTGATTTGAAGGAGCGGTTTGCTAAGGTTGATGGTTCGCGTTCTTTCTTTCTTCATCGTGAGATTGCCACATTGGTTCAAGGTGATTCTTCCATCTCCTCTTATTTCACTCGTTTGAAGATGCTGTGGGATGAGTACAATGCTCTTGTTCCCTTTTCTCCTTGTGATTGCGAGGCTTCGCGTGACAATCAGACCCAGCTTGTGCAGCAGAAACTATTCCAGTTTCTCATGGGGCTTAACGAGACATATTCTGCCGTTCGTAGTCAGCTTCTTTTGATGTCGCCCTTGCCGTCCGTGAACAAAGCTTATTCGATGATTTTGCAAGAGGAATCCCAGCGTGCTCATTTGTCTGGTATTTCTCCAATTCTTGATTCCATTGTATTGTATTCTAATTCGTCTGGTGCTTCCTCGCGTAGGCGTTTTAGTGGAGTGTGTGACCACTGTAAGATTCGCGGTCAGCGGAAAGAGAACTGCTACCGTCTGATTGGCTTCCCTTTAGATTACAAATTCACTAAGAAGCGTGAGGTTCAGGCTGCTCTAACGACCAACGATGTGTCTACTCCATCGTCTGACTTGGGTTCCAATCTGGTTTCGTCTACTCCTTCGTTTTCCCCTGCACAGTATGCTCAGATTTTGGCTCTTCTGAATACGGGTCAACCAGATTCTGCGGTTAATACGGCAGGTTCGATTTCTACTTGTTCTTCTGCTGGTAGTCATATTTGGATTTTGGATACTGGGGCCATTGATCATATATCCTCTGATTTTCAATGTCTTTTAAATCCTATTTCATGCGCTTCGAATCCTCGTCGTGTTCGTCTTCCCAATGGTAAAACTACTCCTATTTTCCTTTAACTTCTTCTCATTTGCTTCATAATGTCCTTTATGTACCTGATTTTCATCACAATTTACTCTCTGTTTCCAAATTGGTCACTGATCTTTCTTGTGCTGTTTTCTTTTACCCTCGTTTTTGTATCTTACAGAATCTTTACACTGGACAGATGATGGGGATTGGTAGAGAGTATGGTGTCCTGTATCTTTTGGAGTCTTCGCCTAAAAATTCTGGTTTGCTTTTTTCTCCCATTCCCAAAACTGCTTGTCTTCCAAGTTTTGCTGATTGTAATTCTGTTATAGATATTACCAAATTGTGGCATGCTCGATTGGGCCATGCCCCTGTTAATAAAATGCATCATTTGCCTTGTTTGCATGATTCTAAATTTCACAATGAATCTGTTGTTCAATGTCCTGTTTGTCCTCTTACCAAACAGTCTCGTCTCTCTTTTCCTGACAGTTCCTCTGTTTCTTCTCATCCTTTTCAATTAATTCATATTGACCTTTGGGGTCCTTATCGTGTATCTACTCACTCTGGTCATCGTTTTTTCCTGACTATAGTGGATGATTTTAGTCGTATGACCTGGATTTACTTGCTGCGTTTGAAGTCTGATGATGTTCTTTACCTTAAACAGTTTTTTGCTCATGTCCATACTCAGTTTTCTGTGTCTGTGCAAACTGTCCGTAGTGACAATGGCACTGAATTCTTCAATTCTTCTTGTTTCAATCTTTTTTCTTCTCTTGGAATTGTTCATCAAAGCTCATGTGTTCGCACTCTTCAGCAAAATGGAGTTGCTGAGCGTAAACACAGGCATTTGCTTGAGGTTGCTAGAGCTCTGAAATTTCACTCTCATGTCCCTATTAAATTCTGGGGTGAATGCATATTGACTGCTTGTTACATAATAAATCGTTTGCCTTCTGCTGTTCTTAATTGGTCCTCTCCTTTTCAAACACTCTATCATAAATCCCCTCCTTTGTCTCAATTAAGGGTGTTTGGGTGTTTGACTTATGCAACTAATCTTCATCCTACTGATAAATTTGATACTCGTGCCATTCCTAGTGTCTTCATGGGTTATTCTAATACTCAGAAGGGTTTTATTTTGTTCAACCTCACTACTCACACATTCTTTGCTGCTAGGGATGTTTCATTTCATGAAACAGTTTTCCCTTTTAAATCTAATCTTGATTCTGTTTCTTCTCTTTTTCCTTCCCAACCTGTTGTTCCTGATTCTGAATTTTTGATTCTTTCTCCACCTTCACCGAATGTTTCTGCTGTTACACCTAATTCTTCATCTATACCCACTGGTGATATACCAACTGCTTTTGTTCCTGATGTTACACCTCATACTTCATCTTTACCCACTGAGTCTATACCCACTGATATTGTTTCTACTGATATTCCTCATACTTCTTCTCAAACTACCACTTCTATTCCTGGTTCTTCAGCATCAGTTGGTCCTGATAATTCAGCAAGTATTCCAGGTCCCTCTCTTGTTTCTCGTAAGTCTTCTCGTGTCACTCGTCCTCCAAATTGGCTTCAGGATTATGCTCTCTTTGTTTCCTCATCTTCTGCTCCAGGTTTGTATCCCATTTCCAATTACATTTCTTATTCCCATTTACCTTCCTCCACTCAAGCTTTTTTGTCTTCCACTTCTTCCATTTTTGAACCTTCTTCTTATTCTGAAGCAATTAAATACCATGTCTGGATTCAAGCCATGAAAGAAGAGTTATTGGCTTTGGAGTCAAATGGTACTTGGTCAGTTGTTCCTTTACCCTTGGGCAAGGTTCCTATTGGTTGCAAATGGGTGTTTAAGATTAAATACGAGGCTTCTGGGGATATTGAGCGTTGTAAGGCTCGCCTTGTTGCTAAGGGTTTCACCCAAAAGGAGGGAATTGACTATACTGAAACTTTCTCTCCTGTTGCAAAGCTTAATACTGTTCGTCTTGTCCTCTCACTTGCTACTATGTTTGATTGGTCTTTACATCAATTGGATGTTCATAATGCGTTTCTTCAAGGTGACCTTGTTGAAGAGGTTTATATGAAGCTTCCTGAGGGTTTTTGCAGCCATGGGGAGAATATGGTGTGTAGGCTGCAAAAGTCACTTTATGGGCTTAAACAGGCCTCTCGTCAATGGAATTTGAAGCTTACAGAGGCCTTGAAAGCTGCTGGTTATGCACAAAGTAGGTTTGACTATTCTCTATTCACTAAGAGAGTAGGTGAAAAGATTGTTATTATGTTGATATATGTGGATGATCTAATGATCACTGGAAATGATTTAAGTCTTATTGAAGAACTTAAGAAGATCTTAAATCAAAACTTCAAGATGAAAGATCTAGGAGATTTAAGATTCTTTCTTGGATTGGAAGTCTTACGTTCCAAAGAAGGCATACTGATGAACCAGAGAAAGTATGCATTAGAATTGATTGAAGGTACAGGGTTAGGGGGAGCAAGACCAGCGACAACTCCCTTTGAACAAAACTTAAAGCTCACTACAGTTGAATTTGACAGAAGTTTACAGCAAGACTGTGAAGATAGGGTCCTAGACGATAAAACATCTTATCAAAAGCTGATAGGCAAACTGATCTACCTCACTCATACAAGACCAGACATTAGCTTTGTTGTTCAGCATCTTAGTCAATTCATGAAGGATCCTAAGAAGTCACATCTTGAAGCAGCTCTTAGAGTAGTAAGGTACATTAAAGGAGATCCTGGACAAGGGATCTTAATGAAGTCAGGAAAGGACTGTGTTCTTGAAGCTTATTGTGATTCTGATTGGGCAGCATGCCCAATGTCACGGAAGTCTGTTACTGGGTTTTGCATCAAATTTGGAGGCTCCCTAGTTTCTTGGAAGTCTAAGAAACAGAACACGATAGCAAGGTCATCTGCAGAAGCAGAGTATAGGAGTATGGCAACAACAACAGCAGAAATCGTGTGGTTAAGGGGCTTGCTATGTGAGTTGGGAGTAAGCAACATTGGGCCAACGAAGTTGCATTGTGACAGCAAGGCAGCCATACAAATAGCTGCTAATCATGTATATCACGAGCGCACCAAACATATAGAAATTGACTGTCACTTTATAAGAGAGAAGGTGCAAGAAGGGGTGATACAAACAGAGCATATTTCTACAAAAGATCAACCAGCAGACATCCTGACAAAAGCTTTGAGTGTACAGCAACACAACTTCTTATTGTCCAAGTTGGGGGTTAAATCCATCTTTAAACCACCAACTTGAGGGGGAGTGTTGGAGTGTGTATAATATTTGTTAGACTGTTATATAGTTTGTTAGATGGTTGGAATATGTTAGCTGTACAGTTTAGAGTTAGTTAGCTATTCTAGTAGTTGTAATCCTTGTGTATAAATACCTTGTTGATAATTAATAAAATGCTGAGGCATCTTTTATAATATTTTAACAATGTGTCTGGCTCGGCTGTCACCGCACACTGCAGCTCCCTCCACTGTTGACCTGCTACCTAGTGACTCAAGTTTCTTGGTGTCTCTTTGCTCTGAGCCTCCGGTGGGCTCTTCAAAGCTGCCAGTGGTTGCTTCTCAAGACATCGGTGACAATCCAGTTGGGCGATGACGGTGAACCTTTCCCTGTACACTTGACGCCTCAACGTGATGCTGGCTGAGCCCCAAGCACAAATATACCATCTGCCATTGTTTTGTCTTTTCTGAAGGCTGGCTGCTGCTCTGCCATATGCTTCCTCAGATCTGAAGACCAACGTGATCTAGTAACAGAGGGGATAAGAAGATTGCTTCTGGCTAGGGAGTTTGGATCTCCAGTATTTTGCTTAAATCCTGCTGTGTTAGGTAGTTGCATTGTTCTGTATTTGAAGTTTAAGTTCCAATTAAAATGTTGAAAATTGAAATATTTTTCTCTTATTTAAATCAAAATACATTAGTATTTGTATAACGAAGATAACACTATGATAACCACTTAGGTCACACTCCTCCCTTCAAACCGTTGATGATCTGCACTATGAATGCTTTGAACATCCCCTCCCTTCTTGGAAAAGAAGGTTTCCGACGTGTATGGGTTCTAAGCTGCCGGTCCTAGGTTGTTGCGAGACAGGTTTGAGTCCCTGACCATCGACCTGCGTTCTTTTTTTCTTTCTTCTCTCCTTTGACAACCATTGTCCGTGTTTTTTCTTTCCTCCTTTGTCCACCTTTGTCCCGCTTTAGCTTTTTCTACTGCTCACGTAGCTTTAATTTCCTTCCACTCTCTCTGCCTCCTTAACTGCTCTCTCACCAAACTTTTCAACAGTTTCTAAGCCCCCTTTAATGGAAACTTTAAATGAAAATGCCTTAGCCCTCCCTCCTCCTGACTCAAACTACACCAATAATAGTAATATAGAGCTTCTAGACCTAAATGAGAATGGAGAAATCAATTTCGAGATAAAGAATCATTCCCTGATCAGTAAGATTCTATCCGACATGGCAGTAAAACACCTTTCCATCAATGTGATTCTTCGAAAGGCATTGAAATGCCCGGACCTTGAGTGCCATGATTTGGAGAAGAACGTCTTTCTCTTTGTTTTTCAATCCGATGAGGACAGACTCAGAGTATTACGGAAAAAGCCTTGGTCCGTCCAAGATCGATTGCTGATCCTTAAGGAATGGTTGCCGGAGATGGCGCTTGAGGAACTTGACTTCACCACTGAAGAATTCCGAATTCAAGTCCACAATCTCTCCATCTCCCCCATCACCCCAGCAAACACCAAGAAGATCGAGAATCTTTTTCCATGTTTGTAGAACTAATGTTTTGATATAATAATTTAAAAATGTTTTGGACTGATTTAAAAAGTATTTAAAACAAACTTCCAAAGTCCAAATATCTTGAAACAATTTTTAGGGATGTTTTAAAAGGTTTTACATATTTTTCAAAGCCAAATTTCACAAAACTGTCCAGGTGTTTCGAAACACCTTAGGGCGTTTCGAAACAGGGGATTCCAGTGGAAAAATCGTTTCGATACTCGTATCGAAACAGGCTTTCCTTGGACAGGATTTTTGCCCAGCGTTTCGAAACGGGCTAGGCCGTTTCGATACGCCCACGTGGCAATGACCACAACGGTCATAAACCCCAACGGCTCTTTCCCAACCAACTTTCAAATACAGGCGTTTTGATACGGGCCTATAGCGTTTCGATACGCGTTTCGAAACGGAAAGGGGGTGTTCCGAAACGGGTACCCTGGCAGAATGCAACGGCTCTTTCTACATTGAGAGTGTTTCGAAACGGCTTCGAGCGTTTCGAAACGGGGAGCTGCAGAACTGCATTTATGGTGGGAATTAAAGTCCTCAACGGCTCCAATATGATCCCAACGGCTAGTAACGGCTACAAACTCATTTGGGAGTATAAAAGGGACCTCCAAGCATTAAGAGAAGGCTAATGCTCATATTGTCAAACATCAAATGATCAAATATTGTCTTAGTGCCTAAATAGTCAATTCTTGTATAGACAAACACTAGTGAGCCAAAATTGTCAAATTTGCTCAAGTGTTTTAGGTTTTGGGTGAGTGCTTAATTGTGCAAACAAACACCTATTAGAGGGTTTTAAGTTTGCTTTGTTTATCTCTTTGTAAGAGAGGGTTTCAATCAAGGCTTTAGGTAGAAAGCTTGATTGTGTGTAAGGGTTACCTCCTAAGCCTAGAAAAGGGGACGAATCAATAGTGGATTGATTGAGAAATCTTTAGTGGGGAGCTAAGGTAGTGGATGTAGAACTTGGTTAGAAGGTTGAACCACTATAAATCATTGTGTCAAATTTCTTTTTAGCTTCCACAACCCTTCCACCCAAAAATCCACCTCTCCACCACTTGGTGAGAGAAATTGGTTGATCGAATCGAGCCCCACACAACTCAACAATTGGTATCAGAGCTTGGCTCAATCGAAGGGGATTCACATCCTATTGAGAAGATCCGTCAAGCTCGATCACTATTTCATCAACCGGCTCAAATGGCACAATCAATCGACAAATCGCTTTTCTTTGACGGAACCCACTATGCCCATTGGAAGACGAAGATGAAGTTCTTCATCAAATCAAGAGATTACAAGCTATGAGATATAGTTGAAGATGGTCCGTTCGTGCCTCAAAGAGGCAAAGCGGAGTGGAGTGCCGACGATCACAAGAAGATGGAGCTTAATTGCAAAGTCTTGCACATCTTGTTTTGTGCTTTTGGCCCAACCATCTATGAGAAGATGTCTTCTTATGAGAGTGCCAAGGAGGTATGAGACAAGCTTGAAGTCACATACGAGGGAACCGATGAAGTCAAGGAGACCAAGATTGGGCTCCTAACCTTAGAGTATGAGAACTTCAAGATGGATCCGGAAGAGAACATCGAGAAGATGTTTGATAGGTTCTCCACCATCACTAATGGTCTTAAAGGTTATAGAGAAGCCATCCCGGAAGAGAAGCTTGTCCGAAAGCTCATCTACTCACTTCCCGAGTCATGGGACTCAAAGAGGACCACCATCATCGAAGCCAAAAATTTGAAGACTTTGAAGCTTGATGAACTCATGGGGTCACTCCTTACTCATCAAATCATGAAGAAGAACAAAGAGGATGAGAAGAAGAGGGAAGAAATTAGAGCTATGGGAGAGAAGAAAATCAAAGGGCTTGGCATCAATGCAAGTGCCATGGCTCTCAAATCCTCCACTTGTCATCATGTCTACTCAAGTGAAGAGGAGGATGAAGATGAAGAGATAGTTCATCTCTTCAAGAAGTGTGCCCCGTTCATGAAGAAAGCCTTGAGAGAGCTTGAACGAGAACCTAAAAGAAAGGAGAGGGCAAGCACTTCAAGCCATAAGAAGAAGACACATGTGGCTACTTGGAGTGATGAGGACTCCACCGACGATGAACAAGCCAACCTTTGCCTTATGGCCATCGAAGAAGATTCAAGGGTAACTTCTAATTCATCTACTTCATGTTCTTACTCTTTTGATGAATTACAAGATGCCTATGACGATTTGGTTTTAGATTTTAAAAGCCACATTTTGAAAAACAATAAATTGATTTCAAAGTTAAAAATTCAAAATGATTTACTTTCTAAAACCAAACTTGAACTTGAAGCAAAACTTGAAGAGTTTGAATTAAAATGTTTTGATTTACAAAAATTGCTTCAAAAAGTTCAAGAAGAAAAGGATTTGATTTCCAAAGAGCTTGAAAAGAAAAATAATGTTGGAAAGTCAAATTTTTATGTGAGACAATCTAGTGCCCCTAGATTTGTAAAAGGAAAATGTTTTAGAAGTATTTGGGTCCCAAAAGGACTTAGTACTTCAATTAAAAAGGATGACATTGAAAAATGGATTCCTAAGGGGACTAAAATTTGTGCTACTAACGTTTATGGATCCAAAGCAATTTGGATACCAAAAGTCACTTGATTGTCTTTTGCTAGGTGTGATGGAGATGTTCAACAAGTCAAACATTGAGGGGGAGCTCCATGCACACAAGGAAGAACACTTGAAGAAGGAAGGCTTCACATCCTCCCTTTGGGTTCAAGTGTTGGTAAAAATCTAGTTGTTTTTGCATTTATTTGTTTTATTTTTATTTTAGTCAACTAGATGATCATAAATGTTGGACTAACATTTTAATGATGCTTTGAGTAAGGGGAGCCATTTTAAAACCAAATTCTTATTTTCGTCAATTTTTACCTCTATTGTTATTTTGAACTTAATGTTTTAAATTCTTTTTGATATAACAAAAAGGGGGAGAAATGATTTGAAAAATTGAATTTTCAATTGAATAAGGGGGGGGACTTCATTTGATTTATATTCTTAATTCTCTTATTCACATTTTTAAAGTTAAAGGGGAGAATCCCAAACAATTTTTCAAGATAGTTTTATTATATCAAAAAGGGGGAGATTGTAGAACTAATGTTTTGATATAATAATTGAAAAATGTTTTGGACTGATTTAAAAAGTATTTAAAACAAACTTCCAAAGTCCAAATATCTTGAAACAATTTTTAGGGATGTTTTAAAAGGTTTTACATGTTTTTCAAAGCCAAATTTCACAAAACTGTCCAAGTGTTTCGAAACACCTTAGGGCGTTTCGAAACAGGGGATTCCAGTGGCAAAATCGTTTCGATACTCGTATCGAAACGGACTTTCCTTGGACAGGATTTTTGCCCAGCGTTTCGAAACGGGCTAGGCCGTTTCGATACGCCCACGTGGCAATGACCACAACGGTCATAAACCCCAACGGCTCTTTCCCAACCAACTTTCAAATGCAGGCGTTTCGATACGGGCCTATAGCGTTTCGATACGCGTTTCGAAACGGCAAGGGGGTGTTCCGAAACGGGTACCCTGACAGAATGCAACGACTCTTTCTACATTAAGAGTGTTTCGAAACGGCTTTGAGCATTTCGAAACGGGGAGCTACAGAACTGCATTTATGGTGGGAATTAAAGTCCTCAACGGCTCCAATATGATCCCAACGGCTAGTAACGGCTACAAACTCATTTGGGAGTATAAAAGGGACCTCCAAGCATCAAGAGAAGGCTAATGCTCATATTATCAAACATCAAATGATCAAATATTGTCTTAGTGCCTAAATAGTCAATTCTTGTATAGACAAACACTAGTGAGCCAAAATTGTCAAATTTGCTCAAGTGTTTTAGGTTTTGGGTGAGTGCTTAATTGTGCAAACAAACACCTATTAGAGGGTTTTAAGTTTGCTTTGTTTATCTCTTTGTAAGAGAGGGTTTCAATCAAGGCTTTGGGTAGAAAGCTTGATTGTGTGTAAGGGTTACCTCCTAAGCCTAGAAAAGGGGACGAATCAATAGTGGATTGATTGAGAAATCCATAGTGGGGAGCTAAGGTAGTGGATGTAGACCTTGGTTAGAAGGTTGAACCACTATAAATCATTGTGTCAAATTTCTTTTTAGCTTCCACAACCCTTCCACCCAAAAATCCACCTCTCCACCACTTGGTGAGCTAAATTGGTTGATCGAATTGAGCCCCACACAACTCAACAATGTTTCTTCGGTTCCAACTTCGATGATAACTGCAAAGTGAAATTGGATGGCCATTTGAATATTAGAGCGGCCATTAGAGTGGAAGAGCCTTTAAAGACGAGTTTTTTTCTGAATCGGAAAGGATTCAAACCTCTGGAAACATGTTTTAAGTACGAAATACTCTCGTTGTTTCGTTATAACTGTGGTAGGCTCGGCCACGGGGAGAAAGATTGTTGGTTCGACATGAGCTTGTTCAAGCTCTCTAGTCGTTTTGGCCCTTGGTTGAGAGCTATGCAGCTTTGGGAAAGCTCCCCGATCAAGGATTCTTCTAGGTCCAAACGGAAAACAAAGCTTGGCGACAATTTGACGATTCTCTGCGGCCCTGCATCACTGGAAGAGAAAGCTCTATTTGACAAGGCTGACACGAGCTCTAAAGCGATGTCAAATTTCTCGTTTGCAAGCCCCAAGAATACTAGGTTTATTGATTCGACCAATGAGACTTCTCTTTGCCTCCCTTTACAAGTCAACTCCATTTATGGTAACTCCAAGTTGGCATCTCTTTCCTTAAATAGGAAAAAAGAAGTTGACGATGGCTTGTTCATTTCAACAAGCAAAAAGGACACTTCTAAGCCTACAAACATGTTTGAAGTTGCTGGGGAAAATGGTTCACTCCCCACTGCTATTCCCCCCTCGATGTTGATGATTTAATGAAGGAAGTTATCACAAAAGGAGTAAACAATCTCGATGCATCCAAAGGGAAAAAGAGGAAAAACACCTGATAGCATTGATGAATCTTTTTTTGTGACTAAAAGGAGAGAGCTGTGGCAATATATTTACGATGGTATTTTTCAGATTGGTCCTGGAAATTGGGGAGTAAATGAGTTCGAGGCTGTGGCAAATGAAGATGTTCTCAAAGTTGCTCTCTTCCTAAACTCCTTCACCTCTTCTTCCCCGACGATAAACAATATCGAAAGAAGGAAAAAAGGTTTCTCATGCAGCACTAGAAGACTAACACTTATTAAGCAGGCCGCGAGACGAAAGCATGCTTTGAAAATTATAAGAAGATCGTTGGATGAGGCTGATATTAAGAAGTTGAGAGTTGATCCCTCATGGATACAAATAACCAAAGTTACTTCTATGTTCGTTGATGAACATTGTTCCATTAATGAGGAAATCATCGTTAGCGATGATGAGAACCAAGCTTCGGTGCTCCCTACAATCCCTAATGAGGGTCCTTTTGCGAATAATCCCTTAAGGGATTATCCACATCCTTTCTAAGTCCAAGTGGTTGCACCCCTTTTAGTGGCGGAACTTACAGTAAAAGTTTGAGGGGGCCAACTAATTTTTTTTAAAAAAATTGAGGGTTTAACAAAAAAATTTAATAATTTTGAGAGATTCAACGATTTTTTTAAAATGAGAGTGAAATTAATTAAAAATATTCAAAATTTTGAAGCTTAATATGAAAATTTTAAAATCTTGAGGGGGCCAAATTAAAATTTTTAAAAATTTAAAAGGCAAATTTGAACTTGTAACACCCGGGTTTAGGGGTTAGGTGAGAATAATATTTTAATATTATTTGGGCTCAGGTTTATAATTAAAATAATCCTTTAAGTTTCGGGTTTCAAAAATAAATATTTGAAATGGGACCAAATTGATTAAATTGCAAGTTGAAGAGCTTTTAAAGAACAAGGGGATAGCCATTCATTAATGGCCTTTTGGTAATTTTCCCATCTTTTAATTTAAATCCCCTTTTACACAAAATAAACACTATTCACTCTCTTCCTCCTCCATTTTCAACGTGAAACAAGAGCTCTCTTCCCTTCATTACTATTCCATCAAAAAGCTCATCCATTTCAACTCATTTTAGAAAGGTAACATCATTTTTGACCTCTCCTCAACTCCCTCTCTTTAAAAGTACCATTTATTTTCATTTTCATTGAAGTTTTGAAATTGGGGTTTTCAAAAGATTTGATTAAAAATGGTGTCTTTGTGTAGCTAAACTTAATATTTCGATTTAATATGGTTAGTTATGGAATATAGGAGCCAAATGGTATAACATATGTGAATTTTGAATGATTTTGAGCAATTTCCGAAATTGGGTAAAAATGGGTTTTTTGGAGGGTTTTGGGTGAGTTTTGGGGGTTGTTTTAGGTGGATTTTGATAGGCTATTGATAGTACTAAGGTTAGGGGTTGATTTGGGATTATTTGTGGGTGCAATGGATGTTGAAAACATGGATTTTGGATGTGGTTTTGGGGCTGTCCGAGATTACTAATATTGGGGTTTGTTCATGGCTTGCAACATTGTAAATTGTGTTTGAATTGTGTTCCGGGTTGGTCTTTTGATGTTGGGCTGGTTTGAGATTGTTTGAATTGTGATTGAGGTTGTTTAGAAGCGGGAACTTGTGTTGGAGAAGCTTCAAGAAGAAATCCGGGATCGTGAGAGTGGTTGCTTGCTTGAATTGGAGCTTGGAAGCTTAGGTGAGTGATTAAATGTTTTACGTGGTTTTTAAATGGTTGGTTCGAGTATGTGGACTAGGTTGGGCTTGGTAGACCCACCTAGAGTTAGGATTAGGGTGGTAGCCTAATCCTAAACTTAATCTAGAGCCATTGGTTGAACTTATGTATGGATGTTTATGCCTCGTATGATTGTGAAATGTTTGATTTATGTATATTGTGTTATACATGTGAGATGAGGCATGATTTGTGATGCTTATGTCATACATGGAAATGGTTCATGATTGTGATCATGGTGAGTACGTGCTAAGCACAGAATTGATTGAAATGAATAATGTGGAATGAGTTAAATGTTGGCACTAGTATGCTTGAGTACAAATGATCGATCATTAGGATGTTAGTGTGCACCCATGAGTCAAAAGTCGCGCGTGGCCTTGGTGGCGTTGAGTCACCAAGGAGGAGTACGAGTACGCCCGGAAATTGTATTTATGTATAGTCGATGATGAGTGGAATCCCATCGACGGGGCGTGAGGATGAGTGGAATCCCCTCCACGAGACCGGTGATGAGTGTAATCCCACCGTGAGGTAAAGTGGTTGTTGGATGTGAGTTCCAACGTGTTTATCCGCGTATTCGGGTCATAGCTAGGTGCCAATGTTGATTGATATGTGTATCAATGTATTGTAGAATGTGACTTCTACTTGGATACTTATATGTGTTTACATATGTTGTGAAATAGAGCTTGTTGAGAATGACATATAATTGAGTATTGTTCATGCATCTTTAACTTGTGGCTCTTGAGGATTCTTGGTAATTATGTATTTTACCTTGGTTGAGATCGTGCTTGGACCCTGCATTGTCGAGGTTTGTTTTTAAAGAGCTTACCCTCACTAAGCTTATTGCTTACGCTCTCTCTTTGTTCGACAATGCAGATCCTTAGTTCGTGGGTTGCTTGCGCAAGTGGAGGGCCTCCAAGTGTGGTTGTTGGCTTTGAGTTCATCAAGTATGGGTTTTAATGCTTTGGACATGTAATAGTTAAGCAATGGGATTTGTGCTATTGTTGGTTGTTTAGGAGCATGTTTAGACTCCTTAATTATGTTGTTTTTGTGTGGCTTGTTGATGCCATGTTTGGATTGTAAAACCATGTCTTAATTGCTTACCATGTGTGTTGGCCATGTGCCCTTTTGAGGTTGCCTTGTGTTTGAATGTTGAAGTATGAGACCTTGAATGCTTAAATGTCATCTATGATCAATTGTGTGATTTCCTTGATGTATGTACATGTTGGGTGCTTGTATGGCTAAATATTGGTCTGTAAATGTTGTAAGAATGCTTGTTTGAGTCCAAGGGAGTCTTAAATTGCATCTAGGTTCGAGTCTTGTATGTTTTAGCTGAATTTAGGAGTTTTGCAGTGTAGGGCGTATCGGTACGCCTAAGGGCCGTATTGATACGGTCTTGCCTCCAGGACTCAAGTTTGGCTGGGCGTATCGATACGCGAGGGTGTATCGATACTATTTTTGCTCACTAGAATTCTGAGATTTTGGTGAGTTATTACCGTATCGGTACGGTGTGTTAGCGTATCGGTACGGGTTTATCTCGTTGACCACGAGATGTTGACTGGGAAGGGCGTATCGATACGCTCAAGGGCTGTATCGATACAGTCTTCTTGTGTTGACCCTTGAGTGTTGACTTTGGTCAAGGCGTATCGATACCCTTAATAGATGTATCGATACGACCTGCTTAACTACAGAAAATAGGATGTTTTATGAATGATGCCTTGAATGGTCGATCCTTGTATTGCTCTTGTTTCCGCTGACATGTTTCACATAGGTAATGGTAATGCATTTAGACAAGATAAATAAAAGAAATTTTTAGGGTTGCTAACCGAGGGGGAACCTTAACGGGTTTCGCTTTGGTTTTCCCCGTGTGACCCACTCGGACCGGTCAAGCGTCCGGATCGGGACGAGTGGGTTACACTTGTTGGTATCAGAGCCTAAGGTTACCGAGACCTTGGGCAGGTAAGTGAGGTAAGTTTAAGTTTTGAATTGATATGCACGGTGTTTGCTTGCTTTGTAAGTATGATTGCTTATTTGACAAGTATGTTGGTTGTTTGGTTAAAAGCATGTTGTGTAAGAGTCCCATTGCTACTATTACATTGGAAAAAAGAATTTTTTTTTTAAAGTGAGGAAAACGTACTTGAACACTTGGAAGCCTTACCTTGCTAACCCAGCTTTGTATGTTTTGTTGTTGTGGTTGTAGTTAATATCTGTGAGAGCGATGTCTAGACCGAGAGGTAGGCCGAGAGTGGTTCGAAAGGAACCACGTGTTGCGGCTCCTATTGAGCCGGTAGTTGGTGTGGAGGCTCATATAGAAGGGTCTGGGGCTGCTGGAGTTGGAGCATCTCCACCACCTCTTCCGCCTGGAGCTGGAGGCGAGGATGGAGCTGAAGGAGAGGGACCTCAAGGTGGCCAAGGTCCGGTCGGAATCGATATGACTCCGCTAGTGCAAGCTATAGCGGGAGCATTTCAGGCCGTAGTTGCGGGAGCTCAGGCTGCAGCTCAGCCTAGGTGTGACGATGCTAGTCTACCTTTGGAGAGGCTCCGTAGCTTGGGGGCCGAAGAGTTCAAAGGATCTACTCTGGAGAGGTCGGAGTTATGGTTAGAGAAGACAGTCCGTATCTTAGCTCAGATGGGTTGTGTAGGCGCACGTAGATTGGGTTGTGTGATCTCATTGCTTCAGGGTGATGCCTACACCTGGTGGGTCACCATTACTACTGGGGTTCCAGAGGTAGAGATTGGTTGGGATTTCTTTGATTCCGCTTTCAGAAAAAGGTACTTGGGACCGAGGTATTTAGATGAGAAGAAGCGAGAATTTATGGCCCTCACTCAGGGAGATGCTTCTGTGACTGATTATGAGATCCGTTTTGTCCGCTTGAGTCAGAAGGCTCAGAGTTGGTTCCTACTGAAGTGGAACGCTGTAACCGTTTCTGCTACGGGTTGAACGAAGAGGTCAAGAGATACACGTTAGCTTCTGACTACTCAGACTTTGATGTATTGGTCGCGAGGGCCAAGGATTTGGAACACAGTTTGGGTTCGGCCAAACGGTCTGGTGGATCTAGTTCTGGTAAGAGGCATAACCACTTTGATGGTAGAGATGTCAAGAGGCATAGAGGTGGCGGACATCAGTTTGACCATAGGCGTGGCGGTGGCCACCATGGTAGGGGCCATCAGGGTCATAGAGGAGGAGGGCGCTTGCCCGAGTGTACACGATGTATGAGACAACACGCTGGTGAGTGTTGGGGTAACTTCCATGCTTGTTGAAACTGTGGTTCGAGGGACCACTTTAGGAGGGAGTGCCCGCATCAGGCGGCACAGGCACCGAACATTGCTCAGGCTCCTGCGAGAGCGACTGATTTTCAGAGAGGCCGTGGGCACGGTCGTGGCTACTTCCAGCCTAGGGCTGATGCACCTAGGGTAGATGCTTAGAGGAACCTTGCTCATGTTGTGGCAGTGCAGCCAGAGGCAGGAGGACCAACGAGAGTCTATGCTCAGAGAGAGTCCGGGAACGACACTGATGTGATAGCAGGTAATTTTGAGTTACAGTCTATGTCTTTGCTTTCTTTGGTTGATTCGGGTTCTACATATTCCTACATTTTGAGTGAGCATGCACAGAAGTTAGATATACCTGTTGAGATTTTAGATGTAGGTATGCATGTGACTAGTTCTTTTGGTGAGACAGTTGTGGTTAGACGTATGTATATGAGATGTCCACTGAAGATTCAGGGTCATGTGTTCTCTGTTGATATGATGGAACTTCCTTTCTATGGCTTTGATATTATTCTGGGTATGGATTGGTTAGTTGAGCACTGAGCTAGTGTGGATTTTGAGACGAAGAGAATTTCTTTGAAACTTTCGGATGACTACGAGGTAGTGGTAGTAGGCGAGAACATTAAGTTCTTGTCTAATGTTGTGTCAGCTTTAGAGGCTCATAGGTTGATAGACTCCGGATGTGGGGCTTACCTAGCTTATGTTATGAATTCGAATATGAGTGAAGCTAGACCGAAAGATATCAGAACAGTGTGTGACTTTCCGGATGTGTTTCCTGAAGAGTTGCCGGGTTTACCTCCTGACAGAGATGTTGAGTTTGTGATTGAGACGGTTTCAGGGTCTAATCCAGTTTCGATAGCTCCATATCGTATGGCTCCGAAAGAGTTGAAAGAATTGAAGAGTCAGTTACAAGAATTATTAGACCGTGGTTTCATTAGGCCTAGTAGTTCTCCTTAGTGTGCTCCCGTGTTGTTTGTAAAAAAGAAAGATGGTAGTATGCGCATGTGTATTGACTACAGGCAGTTGAATCAGTTGACTGTGAAGAACAAGTATCCGTTGCCTCGCATAGATGATTTGTTTGATCAGTTGAGAGGTGCTTCAGTGTTCTCAAAGATAGATTTGAGATCCGGGTACTACCAGTTGAAAGTGAAAGAGTGTGATGTTCCGAAGACAGCTTTTAGGACTAGATATGGTCACTATGAATTTCTCGTGATGCCGTTCGGGCTCACGAATGCACCTGCAGCATTCATGGATATGATGAATAGAATTTTTAGAGACTATCTAGACCGCTTTGTGGTTGTCTTCATTGACGACATACTTGTGTACTCGAAGACAGAAGAAGAGCATGATGAGCACTTGAGATTTGTTTTACAGAGATTGTTAAGCAACCAGTTGTATGCGAAGCTTAGTAAATGTGAGTTTTGGATTCGAGAGGTTGTATTTCTTGGCCATGTTGTTTCGGCCGAAGGTATCCGAGTTGATCCATCGAAGATTGGGGCTATTGTTGAGTGGAAACAACCTAAGTCTGTGACCGAGATTAGGAGTTTCCTAGGATTAGCCGGTTACTATAGGAGATTTGTTGATGGTTTCTCTAGAGTAGCTGCTCCTTTGACTAAATTGTTACAAAAAGGGGTTAAGTTTGAATGGTCAGATGCAAGACAGAAGACCTTTGAGAAATTGAAAGAAGCTTTGACAAATGCTCCAGTGTTAGTGCAACCTGTTTCAGGTAAGGAATTTGTGATTTACAGTGATGCTTCCTACGTAGGTTTAGGATGTGTCTTGATGCAAGAAAGAAGAGTTGTTGCTTATGCTTCTAGACAGTTGAAGATTCATGAGAAGAACTATCTTAATCATGATATAGAGTTAGCCGCGGTTGTTTTTGCATTGAAGATTTAGCGTCATTACTTGTATGGTGAGAAGTGTATAGTTTACACCGATCACAAGAGCTTGAAGTACTTGATGACACAGAAAGAGTTGAACTTGAGACAGAGAAGATGGCTAGAGTTGCTAAAAGATTATGATTTGACCATTGAGTACCATCCGGGTAAGGCAAATGTAGTAGCCGATGCTTTGAGTAGAAAAATGGCCGTTGAGTTGAGAGCTATGTTTGCTAGATTGAGTGTGTCCGATGATGGTGGTTTGATCACCGAGTTGCAAGTGAAGCCTTCTATGATTCAGTTGATTAGAGAGAAGCAGTTGCAAGATGTGACTTTAGTTCCTCATGTTCAGGACATAGCCGAAGGAAGACCGACCGAGTGTAGTTACAGTGGTGAGAGCTTGTTGTGCTTTAGAGATAGAATTGTTATACCAGAAGATGTTGAGTTGAGACGTCAGATTCTGAGTAAATCACATTCGAGTCCCTTTTCTATGCATCCGAGTAGTACCAAAATGTACCGAGATTTGAAGAATGACTACTTCTGGGTTGGGTTGAAGAAAGATGTAGCCGAGTATGTGAGCCGTTGTATGGTTTGTCAGAGAGTGAAGGCAGAACATCAGGTTCCTTCAGGTTTGTTACAACCTTTGAAGATTCCGGAATGGAAATGGGAGAGGATCACCATGGATTTTGTGTCGGGGTTGCCTTTGTCTCCTTTGAAGAAGAATTCAGTTTGGGTGATTGTTGATAGGTTCACTAAGTGTGCTCACTTCTTAGCAGTGAACACTACGGATTCCTTAGACAAGTTGGCAAACTTGTACATCCGTGAGATTGTGAGACTTCATGGAGTTCCAAAGTCTATTGTTTCAGATAGGGATCCTAGGTTTACTTCGAGATTCTGGGGTTGCTTGCATAGTGCTCTATGTAGCCGTTTGCATTTCAGTACGTCTTATCATCCGCAGTCCAATGGGCAGTCAGAGCGAGTGATACAGATTCTAGAGGATATGCTTCGTTGTTGTGTGATTGACTTCCAGGGTTCTTGGGAGAAGCACTTACCGCTAGTTGAGTTTGCTTACAACAACAGTTATCAGTCTAGTATTCAGATGGCTCCCTATGAGGCTTTGTATGGTAGACGATGTAGGACTCTGATTTCTTGGGCTGAAACAGGTCAGAGATTGTTGCCTATGCCGGATTTGCTTAAGGGGACTACCGACAAGGTGAAGTTGATTTGTGATCGTTTGAAAGCAGCTTCCGATCGTCAGAAGTCTTATGCGGATTTGAAGAGGAAAGAGATTGAGTACTCCGTGGGTGAGAAAATGTTTCTGAAAGTATCTCCGTGGAAGAAGGTAATGAGATTCGGCCGGAAGGGCAAGTTGAGTCCGAGGTTCATTGGTCCGTATGAGATAGTTGAGCGGATTGGGCCTGTAGCTTATCGTTTGAGGTTACCTTCTGAGTTAGAGAAGATCCATGATGTCTTTCATGTGTCTATGCTTAGGAGATATAGATCGGACCCTTCTCATGTTATGCCTGTTGAGGAGATAGAGTTAAATCCGGATTTGTCTTATAATGAAGAGCCTGTTGAGATACTTGCTTCTGATAGCAAGGTGTTGCATGGCAAGACCATAAAGTTGGTCAAGGTGTTGTGGAGACATATAGGCGTGGAAGAGGCCACGTGGGAGAGGAAAGCTAACATGGTTGAGCAGTTTCCGTATTTGTTTCCGTCAGGTAATTTCGAGGACGAAATTCCTTAAGTAGGGGAGAGTTGTAACACCCGGGTTTAGGGGTTAGGTGAGAATAATATTTTAATATTATTTGGGCTCGGGTTTATAATTAAAATAATCCTTTAAGTTTCGGGTTTTAAAAATAAATATTTGAAATGGGACCAAATTGATTAAATTGCAAGTTGAAGAGCTTTTAAAGAACAAGGGGATAGCCATTCATTAATGGCCTTTTGGTAATTTACCCATCTTTTAATTTAAATCCCCCTTTTACACAAAATAAACATTATTCACTCTCTTCCTCCTCCATTTTCAACGTGAAACAAGAGCTCTCTTCCCTTCATTACTATTCCATCAAAAAGCTCATCCATTTCAACTCATTTTAGAAAGGTAACATCATTTTTGACCTCTCCTCAACTCCCTCTCTTTAAAAGTACCATTTATTTTCATTTTCATTGAAGTTTTGAAATTGGGGTTTTCAAAAGATTTGATTAAAAATGGTGTCTTTGTGTAGCTAAACTTAATATTTCGATTTAATATGGTTAGTTATGGAATATAGGATCCAAATGGTATAACATATGTGAATTTTGAATGATTTTGAGCAATTTCCGAAATTGGGTAAAAATGGGTTTTTTGGAGGGTTTTGGGTGAGTTTTGGGGGTTGTTTTAGGTGGATTTTGATAGGTTATTGATAGTACTAAGGTTAGGGGTTGATTTGGGATCATTTGTGGGTGCAATGGATGTTGGAAACATGGATTTTGGATGTGGTTTTGGGGATGTCCGAGATTGCTAATATTGGGGTTTGTTCATGGCTTGCAATATTGTAAATTGTGTTCCGGGTTGGCCTTTTGATGTTGGGCTGATTTGAGATTGTTTGAATTGTGATTGAGGTTGTTTAGAAGCGGGAACTTGTGTTGGAGAAGCTTCGGGAAGAAATCCGGGATCGTGAGAGTGGTTGCTTGCTTGAATTGGAGCTTGGAAGCTTAGGTGAGTGGTTAAACGTTTTACGTGGTTTTTAAATGGTTGGTTCGAGTATGTGGACTAGGTTGGGCTTGGTAGACCCACCTAGAGTTAGGATTAGGGTGGTAGCCTAATCCTAAACTTAATCTAGAGCCATTGGTTGAACTTATGTATGGATGTTTATGCATCGTATGATTGTGAAATGTTTGATTTATGTATATTGTGTTATACATGTGAGATGAGGCATGATTTGTGATGCTTATGGCATGCATGGAAATGGTTCATGATTGTGATCATGGTGAGTACGTGCTAAGCACGGAATTGATTGAAATGAATAATGTGGAATGAGTTAAATGCTGGCACTAGTATGCTTGAGTACAAATGATCGATCATTAGGATGTTAGTGTGCACCCATGAGTCAAAAGTCGTGCGTGGTCTTGGTGGCGTTGAGTCACCAAGGAGGAGTACGGGTACGCCCGGAAATTGTATTTATGTATAGTCGATGATGAGTGGAATCCCATCGACGAGGCGTGAGGATGAGTGGAATCCTCTCTGCGAGACCGGTGATGAGTGTAATCCCATCGTGAGGTAAAGTGGTTGTTGGATGTGAGTTCCAACGTGTTTATCCGCGTATTCGGGTCATAGCTAGGTGCCAATGTTGATTGATATGCGTATCAATGTATTGTAGAATGTGACTTCTACTTGGATACTTATATGTGTTTACATATGTTATGAAATAGAGCTTGTTGAGCATGACATATAATTGAGTATTGTTCATGCATCTTTAACTTGCGGCTCTTGAGGATTCTTGGTAATTATGTATTTTACCTTGGTTGAGATCGTGCTTGGACCCTGCATTGTCGAGGTTTGTTTTTAAAGAGCTTACCCTCACTAAGCTTATTGATTACGCTCTCTCTTTGTTCGATAATGCAGATCTTTAGTTCGTGAGTTGCTTGCGCAAGTGGAGGGCCTCCAAGTGTGGTTGTTGGCTTTGAGTTCATCAAGTATGGGTTTTAATGCTTTGGACATGTAATAGTTAAGCAATGGGATTTGTGCTATTGTTGGTTGTTTAGGAGCATGTTTAGACTCCTTAATTATGTTGTTTTTGTGTGGCTTGTTGATGCCATGTTTGGATTGTAAAACCATGTCTTAATTGCTTACCATGTGTGTTGGCCATGTACCCTTTTGAGGTTGCCTTGTGTTTGAATGTTGAAGTATGAGACCTTGAATGCTTAAATGTCATCTATGATCAATTGCGTGATTTCCTTGATGTATGTACATGTTGGGTGCTTGTATGGCTAAATATTGGTCTGTAAATGTTGTAAGAATGCTTGTTTGAGTCCAAGGGAGTCTTAAATTGCATCTAGGTTCGAGTCTTGTATGTTTTAGCTGAATTTGGGAGTTTTGCAGTGCAGGGCGTATCGGTACGCCTAAGGGCCGTATCGATACGGTCTTGCCTCCAGGACTCAAGTTTGGCTGGGCGTATCGATACGCGAGGGTGTATCGATACGGTTTTTGCTCACTGGAATTCTGAGATTTTGGTGAGTTATTACCGTATCGGTACAGTGTGTTAGCGTATCGGTACGGGTTTATCTCGTTGACCACGAGATGTTGACTGGGAAGGGCGTATCGATACGCTCAAGGGCTGTATCGATACGGTCTTCCTGTGTTGACCCTTGAGTGTTGACTTTGGTCAAGGCGTATCGATACCCTTAATAAGTGTATCGATATGGCCTGCTTAACTACAGAAAATAGGCTGTTTTATGAATGATGCCTTGAATGGTCGATCCTTGTATTGCTCTTGTTTCCGCTTACGTGTTTCACATAGGTAATGGTAATGCATTTAGACAAGATAAATAAAAGAAATTTTTAGGGTTGCTAACCGAGGGGGAACCTTAACGGGTTTCGCTTCGGTTTTCCCCGTGTGACCCACTCGGACCGGTCAAGCGTCCGAACCGGGACGAGGGGGTTACAGAACTTCTCAAAATTTTGGGGGGTCGTAGCCCCCACTGTTCCCTTAAGCGTTCCGCCTCTGACCCCTTTCGAACGGAAGGAGCGAAAGTCGGTGCATTTATTATCTCCTTCCCCTCATACCAATAGACTCGTTTGGATGGTTTCTGATATAAGGCTATCTTTGCCCAAAGGTACTATTTTCCTTGTTTTCAACATCAGACAAGAGACTAAGTTTGATGTTGGGTTGGCGGTTTCCTACTCCGTTTCGAAGTTAAGAGTTTCGGAAGCACTGATTAGGTTGATAAGTCCCGAGTCCATGGATCAAGGAGCCTGCCTCCGGATGGAGCTCTTACCTGACCTTGTTTTCGAGCCTCCACCCTTGACGGTTGAAGGAGTGTTTGGTGCTAGGATGCTTCCCCTTTGCTGTTTGTGGCTTTGTCCCCAGTTATAGCATGTCTGTTTTTATGGTTATATTGTCTTTTTTTCTTTCGTTTGCTGTCGTCCCCCTTTTTGTTGGTCCCTGTGTTCGTGGCTGCCCTTGGTTGTGGCTGGGCGGGGTAGTTTTCTTAAGCAAAGGTTTATGCCCTTTGCTGGGTCTCTTTTTGTTTGCTTGTTGTCGTGTATCATGCATAGCCTGTATAGAATATTTACCACGTACGTGGCTTTGTTGTTTTTCAGTTAACTTTAATGAATGGCCTATTTGATTAAAAAAGAAGAAGATAACACTATGATGTTTTTATTTTCCTGTGAAATTTTAAATTCATAATGGTAATGTTACAAAAATAGTATTGTATATGTAACATAAAATAGCATAGTACTACAGCTGTAAATATAAATTAGGGTAAACTATTTGGGTGACTATCTTATTTTGACCATCCAACTAAAAAAATAGGTAAACACACCACCAGATTTTTAAATTGGTTATAATCAAATCACTGACCGTCAATTTTAACGAAAATAATAACATTAACCACGAAAATGGACAAAAATATTAAAAGAAGAACTTAAATTAAGGGAAAATGGTTTAAGTTAGAGAAAACCTACGGGAAAAGGGTTTAAGTTAGAGAAAACCTAAGCGGCTAAAATGTTAAACGCTAACTAGTCATTTGACCATTAAAAGAACTTTAAAAAATGTAATCTTATAATTTAATTTAAACTACCAAAAAATTAAGAGTGCAATAAAAAATCACAAACAATAATGATTTTTTACTATTATATTAAAAGGTAAACTACATCCATTAGCATACAACTATGAATTTTGTCAATTAAACCACTGGACTTTTAAAATAATTTCAATCAAGACAAAAGTTAACGGAATGATGACGTGTTAATTTGATAAATTTTCATAATTACACATTTGATATTCTTTACATGCATATTTTATTAGTTTAGTCCTAATTCTAATTTATATCAATAAATTTAATCTACTAATTAAATGACATCATCTTAATTAGAGTTTAATACACCAAACCAAAGAATTGCGAGAATTGCAAGCGCTAGGTGTCAAACCCAGAACCAGCCATACAATTATTTGCTAAATCCAGATGTACACTCAAAAGCTCAACTAAGTTTCAACCTCCGTGTGTCTGATATTGATGCAAACAAGTGAAATTGAGGGAAAATTGTGTAACTGGAGGGGTAAACCATTGGAATCTTAGGAAGTATATGAGTTGAAATCCGAATAAGTTCTTTCATAGAATATATATAGTTACCAATCCCATTCAAAGTGAAAAGCTTGGCCTAGTGAAAATTAAGATAAAATTCACATCTGATTGGCAGATTAAAATTAGAATCAACTTGATAAATTGTATAAGTAATAAGGACTAAATGTATAATTATATAAATTTATCTAATTGTCAAAAGTAGGGGTGATAACGAGTCGAGCTAAGCCCGAGGCTCGCCGAGCTCAGAATTTTAGGCTCGAGCTCGGCTTGGAAACAATATTATTGAGCTCGGCTCGGGCTCGAAGCTCGTCAGGCTCGACTCGGCTCGAAACGAAAAATTTTGCTATGGTTTTTTTTTATAAAAGATTCGTTAAAAGTCCCTTTCATAACCAACACTGAAACGAAATTCAATGGACTAAAGGGAAAAAGTGCCAAAATTAGATTAATCCAAATAACCAATAAATATTCTTGTAATACAAAACATAATTAAAGAAAATACAAAATCAAACACAAAATCAAACAACAACCAACTAAAGAAAATGCCCAATTTATTTTAGTTAATTTACTTTTAGTAGATTTTTCCTAATTTATTTTATTGTTTTTCTTTTGCTAAACATATTACTTTTAGTGCATATATAGATTTCGAGCCTGTTCACGAGCTTTTCGAGCCGGGCATGGGTAGGCCCGACTCGCTTGTTAAGGTTTCAAGCTGATCCCGAACCAAGTCAAACTCACTCGAACCGAGCTTTAACCGAGCTGAATCCGAATAGCTCGCGAGCTGGTCAGGCTCATTATCACCTCTAGTCAAAAGAACAATAGTGACTTGATTGAAGCCATTTCAAAAGTTTAATGGGTCATGGAAGTGGTTTACCCAATACTAACCATTTAGAGGCATATCACAAATGAGGAACTAGTGCAACAAAGGAAGCCCGGGAAAGGCCCACTATGAACCAAACTCTTACGTAATCCGACCCAGTTTGCCTTTTTAACCCGACCCGATTTGTACTTTTGCCTATCTCGGGTTCCGTTAAATTCTTTTCTTTGAGCACAAGACAGAAAACATTTCTTTTTTCTTTTTCAGAATTCATTTATTAATTATTAATTAATATACAAAAACCAAAATTGGAAGGAAAAAAAACCCCTCTGTAGGCTTCAGCTTCTCTTTGGTTGCTTCGACTGTGTAGTGGAGTCGGGATCGATGGCGGCCTTGCAATACCTGGAGTCTCTTCGAAATGAGCATCCAGACCTAGCCGACTGGTATACTTCTCTTTCAGATCTGTATCAGAAGAAGCTTTGGCATCAGCTCACTCTCAAGCTTGAGCAGTTCGTTGCTCTCACCGTCTTCCAGGTTTCTCTCCCTTTCTCCCCACTCCTTTCGTTTTGGCTTACGGTTTGTAGATCTCTTCCATATCAAGTTTTTTGAATGGAGTTGATTCCTTTTTTTTAATTAAGTTTGAGAATTTAGGTTTTTTTTTTTATAGAACTGGGCTACTGGGAGTTCTATTTGGACCATTTCCTTTCTTTAGCTTTCTTATTTTGAAATTGAAAATAAATAAAAAGAAATGTTTATCACCGTGATGTTCAATAACTCAAAGATAATTGGGGAAGGCAGTTTCAATTGAATTTTTCTTTATACTTGTTGATTGTAATTTTTCTTGTCATAGAAGATTGTTATGGAAATAAATTGTTGTTGGCTTGTAAATTTTTTTAGAGGAAATCTTCTGGTCTTCATGAGCTGCAATGCAGGAAGTTAGTTTCTTAAGCTTTGATATGTTTACTTTTAGAGAACTATTTTCTTAATTGTAGAATGGAAAGTGAGAGGTGCAAGCTTATGTTATATCTTAGTCATATGGATTATGAAACATTTGCTTCTAAAGCTTTGGCATCTTTATTTTAGGGGGGGGGGGGGGGGGATATCCTAATTATAGAAGGACAAGTGTTTAGGGGCAAGCTTATGTTACATTCTCTTACCCCTTTTGTATGGTACATGTGGAAAGTTCAATCATTGTTTTCTATTTGGTTGCTGGCTCATTTAGCTTGTCTTGTTTGAAAAATTAATCTGGAGTGTGGTTTAGTTAATGGTTCTCATTATTAAATAGTAGGGTTTGATATATATATATTCATATTCATGCATACATAAATAAGTGTGGTAGTAAATGTACAAAGTGTACCCTGCGCACTAGTTGTTGGATAGGTTATCTAACTTCCTGTAACTTGTTTCTCTTAAATTTCAGGCTGGAGATGCACTGATACAGTTGTATCATAATTTTATCACTGACTTCGAGACCAAGATTAATCTTCTCAAACTTGCACATTTTGCTGTTATAGTTTCTCGGCAGTATTCTGACAAAGAAGCTTCTACTAGTTATCTAGAAGGTGTGATTGAAAAGCTTCAATCCACTAAAGAGAAGCGCATAGAAGAACCGATTATTTATATTAAGATGCAAATTGCCAAATTCAAGCTTGAGCAGGGTGACCAAAAAGAGTGCAAGAAACTTCTTGATGATGGAAAGAGTACCCTTGACAGTATGACTGACATAGATCCATCTGTATATGCTAGCTATTATTGGGTTTCATCTCAATACCATAAGTTTCGCCAAGAATTTGCCGACTTCTACAAAAATGCTCTCCTTTATCTTGGATACACATCAGTGGTGTCTCTCTCAGAATCTTTTAAGCTGGTATGTTTTTATAGATTTGTGTGTTTTCTGGCAGGGAAATTGTATTATCCTTTGATACTACTTGAGTTCATAAGTTTTACTCGTTATTAAAATTTGATGTTACAAACTCCTCGTTCGTCGGAGTCCCTGCAAGAAATTATTGTTTTATCAACCAATTCATGTGCACCAGTGCCTTGAAAGTTTAAATTCTAGTCTTATTTGTTTGAGCCTTCTCTCATGCTACACATCCCCTTATCTTCAATATTTATTGTTTATAATAACATATATGAATCTAGTTGCCAGGTGTATAATTGACAATAAAACCTCCGTAAAATGACAGACCTTTGTATGGAAGGTACTGCTGATTGTGGTATGGCTGATGTGCTTACGTAGTCTGCCTTGGAGCCAGAAAGGCTGAGGACAAACTTACCATTACACCCAGGCATTAAAAATAGATGAAAAATAATAAATAAACTAAAGAAAGTTTACTGCTTTTATTTGGCCTGTACATATATTTATCTTTTCATTTTGTTTTATTTTATTTTAATCCTTTAACTTTTGTAGGACTTGGCATTTGATCTCTCCCTTTCCGCTCTCCTGGGAGATAACATATACAACTTTGGAGAACTGCTTGCTCATCCTATTGTAAGAAAATTGAGTTTCTTAATTTCAGTATAGATTGCTTCTTGTTTTTTCCCCAGGCAGAATAGTTCCATGTCATGATAGTTGTTTGTTCGTCTATTTAATTCAAATTGTATTAATCCTTGTTTGCCATTAATGATTTAATTACGCCTTAGTTGACTTTTAATGTTTGATAATGCAATTTACCTATTTAATAGATTGCTATTTTTGGTTAAAATTTAATTTTAGTTTTAACCTAGTTTGGGCTGTTAACCCAACTTTGGTTAAATGAAGAATGTAGATAATCTTGGTGTTAGTAAGAGCTCAGCAAAACTGTTGTGGAGATGATCATTGTAGTGGTTGATTGTCCCTTGTAGAAACTCAAGGAAAGTAGATGCATGGTAATGAGAATGGATTAGCTAGCTTTACAGGTTTATTTTATAAACACGGTTCAGCCTTGAACTTCCAAAGGATTGTAACATTTGCATGCATCATGACTTGAGAATAAAAGTAAATTTACTTATGCTACAAACAAAATGTTTGTTTGGTACATCAATCTTTCCATATAGTATTGCACAATCTGCTATCAGTGAACATCTTTGGAACACGTAAACACTTTTCTCTGTATAATTATGTACAATTGACAGTTCATAGTATGTGCTTTTTTAATTGCACAAAAGTAAGGCCGATAGGCCCCAGTTTGAGATGTTGAGGTTAAATGGACGTGGAAGGTGCAAGGAAGCCTAAGTAGTGATTGAAAAGTTCCATATGATAAGAGGCTCTTTTCGTTTTGTATTTTCTTTTAGGCTATTGCAGTTACATGCTTATTTGTCATTGTGGAGGATTGATATGAAAGGGTCTAGTGTTTTAGGTTTTGTTCCTACTGAATGCCACTGCTTTAGTCTATAAGCATAACTATATACACTTTTATTGTGTTTGAGATGATGACATCCTTGGCATCTTTTACAGATAACAAGCCTTTTGGGGACTAGGGTTGAGTGGCTTTACCATATTCTCCAGGCCTTCAACTCAGGCGATATAGCTTGCTATCAGGAATTGTGTCGTGTGCACAACGCTGCATTTAGGGCTCAACCAGCCTTGGTTGAGAATGAGAAGAAACTCTTGGAAAAAATCAATATTCTATGCTTAATGGAGATTATATTCAGGTGCATGTTTGCAGAGTCCTCTGATGGATTAGTTTAGACTTCAGAGTAAGTTGCTGATATCTGTATGTGTAACGTGTTAAACACTAAACTGCAATGTGTTTCCATGCAGCCGCCCATCAGAGGATCGAACTATTCCATTAGAAGTTATTGCTGAGCGAACAAAACTGTCGGTTAAGGATGTTGAGCATCTTCTCATGAAGAGCTTGTCTGTAAGTGAACTTGTACAAGTCCAGTCTCTCCATTTCCTTCTCATATGGACCTTTGCACCATTGGATACATTTAATTGCTCCTCTGCCTACAACCACTAGCCATATTAGAAAGTTAAAATCCCTGAAGATTATCTGTATAACCTTTACGTGAATCACTGCTACAGGTACATCTGATTGAGGGCACAATTGATCAAGTTGAGGGAACTATACATGTCTCCTGGGTGCAGCCAAGAGTTCTGGGGATTCCACAGATCAAATCCTTACGTGAGCGGTTGGATAGTTGGGTAGGCAAAGTACAAACCACTTGGTTATCGATTGAGGCCGAAACACCTGATCTTATTGCATCATGATTTTCCCCTCAAGTTCCTTTATTCCCATTGTAACAATTTCGTTATTTGAAAAAGAAAAGAAAAAGTGTGGTGAACGAGGATAGAAACAAGTCGGTCGTGTGGGGATATTATTAGTAGGCAGTTCATCGTTGGATTATTCTTGTGAAAGGAGAAACTCCCTCTGTAGTTTTCACTTATCTTCATTTGTTGGAGCTTACTTGCCTACTTGGTAAGCTTGGAAAGCAGCCCCCTTCTTTTTAACTTTGTATTGGGAATATTATCATTGCATACAATCAGATGATCTACTGATATGAAAGTGCTTCTGATATTGCACTTGTCGATGCCTGCAGTTTGGTAAACGGCATGAGGCAACAACAAACACAATGCAAGCTGCATTGTGCAAGAACTCATCCAGTTTGGGAGTCGGACGAGAATGCCCAGCAACATCAAGATGTTGCACAATTTATATAATAACCTAAAGATGTGCACTGGACAACAATAAAAAAGATTCTTAGACACTTAAAATGAACACTTGACTATGTGTTGTGAGATGTGATTAGTGCTAGTGGCGGATCCAAAAATTCAAGAATAAGGTTTAAATTTTTTTATTTTATTTTCAAATGGATATGCAGATTTTTCATTTTTCCTTTTACACACTAAATTAATTTTTTGAGAAGAAATTTAACACTTAAAACATTCCCGAAAAATAAGAGGGTAATTGCTCTCTTGGGTTGCCATGTAGGTCCGCCACTAGTTGCGATTATCCTCTCAGTAGAATGAAACAATCACTTTTACTTTTTTTAGATGCAGATTGGTAGTGTTGATGATTGAAGATGTATTTTTGGTTGTTGTGTGTACTTTGAATCACAACTTTTGCCATAGAGTTTAAAGAAATAGAGATTTGTGTCCAGGTCAATAATAACATACTATAAAAATTTAACAGACGCGCCTTTAAATTTATGTAGATTAAAATTGTCTCAAAGTAACATTTGATCTCCAAAATTTGATTTGGCAATACAAATACAATAGCTATGGTCGTCTATCCCATTCTGCATGCTAAAACCAAAACATGTTGAACTTATTCTATGAGGGAAAAAGTCAAGACACTATTTGCAAGTCAATAACGTGCATGCACACTTTCAGACCATAGGTGTGTTTAGGGGTGAACATTCGATTGAGATAAGTCAAATTTTTTGAGTTAGTTGAGTTGACCAGTTCTATTTTATAACTCAAATTTTAGTTAAAATTTTTTGAGTCGATTCGAGATTATAAAATTCGAGTCGAGTCAAGTTTGAATTTCTTTTCAAATTTAATTGTAAACATTTATAATGTTATGATACCAATTGATTCTAATTTAAACGGATTTCTATAACCATATATATATTCACACGCACGCACGCACATATATCTTCATATTAGATATACGTATATCAAGTAAAATAGAGAGACTCGACTTGAACTTGAAAATTGATCCACTAATTATTAAAACTTTCGAGATATTTGAAGTTTCATTTTATAACTCTAACTTTATTAAAAAAATTGAGTCGAGCTTTTAAAATTACGACTCTAGTCAATTCAAGTCAAATTTTCTACATCAAATAAAAAAATTTGAAATTTTAAAATCGAGTAGTTTTGCTCATTCTAGACGTACTGACAAAGTTAGGAAGTGTTTGTTTTTTTGTATGTTAATTAGTTGGGCTTTAGTTTGTTTAGCCAGCTGATTTATTAATCAGTTGGGTAGCTGGGCTGTTAGTAACCCGTTTTGTCATGGGTAATAATGGGCTTAGCACCCGATTATTGATCCATTTCATAAAAAAGAAAATGATAAATTATGTAAATTATCACTAAATTTTATTCTTAAACCTAGTTTAGCTTCTGAAATTTCAAAATTTTCAATTTACTCATTGAAGTTTTTACATTAAACGTTTTTGTCACTTATCCATTAACTTTTTGACGACATCTATTTATTGGAGAAAGAAAGAAAAATTCAAGATTTAAACGGTGAAAAATTTCATCGACATGAAAAAATAAACATACTGAAACATTTGACGGTGAAAGATGACGATCGACGAGAGAGAAATCAGAAAATTTTTAGTTGATTTGTGAACTTCAAAGTACTTTCTTACAAAATGAAAGTCGAATTTAAACTCAAAGGGTTAAAATGAAGTGACTAATAAATTTTAGGACCGCACGATCACCATCTACGATCGTTTGGATTTTTAAAAGAAATCAAAACGTTCATTATTCAAACTTTTATGACAAAAATATTAAATACCTGAATTTTAGTGGGTAAATTAAACGTTTTAAAACTTTAGCAACAAGTGACAAAAGAAAACCAGATGTTCAGATTCATTCCCTTCTGTTTGGTTATCTGTAACCCTTATCTGCCGCCTTAACCTTCATTTCTCCTCCTTTCAGATTCTTCTCCGGTCACCGTGACCGGTTCAACACATTTTGTATTGTTATTACTACTAGTTTATTCCATTCTTAGTTAACTAATAAGCATTTCATCATTAGTTTATTCCATTCTTTCGTGGCGTCTTAACAAATGATCAATGAACCTCTTTCCTTTAAACATATCAAATTTCTGATATGTTTATTGTGCTTCAGGAATCCTGA
Organism: Hibiscus trionum; assembly: GCA_030270665.1. Classification (NCBI taxonomy): domain Eukaryota; kingdom Viridiplantae; phylum Streptophyta; class Magnoliopsida; order Malvales; family Malvaceae; genus Hibiscus; species Hibiscus trionum. The sequence goes on from BSYR01000097.1 coordinate 1,450,683, forward strand.
GAGAGATGCAGAAATTGGGGGATTTCAAGCTTCCTCACTTTTTCAATTACCCTCCATACTTCACGTATTTTCCTCCCTTTTTCCTGATTTACTTTCTAGCAGCACTTGCAATTATTTATTATTCATTCTTGTTGCTCCTTTTAAGAAATGAAGAATTGAAGAAGGTTGATCTTCACCTGTGGTAATTGGAAATTAGAGTGAGCACTCTACCAAATCAGATGAACGTGGAATTAAGAATGAGCACTCCACCAAATCAGATGAATGTTGACATTTTAAATTTTTATTAAGTTATATCTGTTTATATAATATTTCTTTGGTTGTCAACACCTATTTCAATCTTCTCTATGAAACGTCAATGAATTTTTTCCTTACCTGCGAAGATAAGTTAGCTGGCTTATAATAAATTGCATCTCTATGTACTTTTCCTTTGGTTCATGCTCTTGCAATTGCCTTTTCCAGTAGAAAATGAAAAGCAAAAAAAAGAAAGAAAAGGAAATGAACTAAAAACAATAGATAAATAGCAAAAAGCAAAAGTACCTACCAGATGGAGCCTTTACTTCTTCCAGTTTAACCTGTCTCAGAAGATGATATGGAAGTGGAGCTGAAAAGTTGTCTCTAGAAAAGTTTCAACATTTTCATCATCTTTGTCAGTTTGTTAATGAGAATTTTAAGAATTAGGTTGATTTTTATGCAGTTTGCAGCCAGTGAGGGAGACTCGTGAGAAACAGGTACAACTTTGGAAGGAACTGATTCTGGATTACTGCAGGACTCAGAAGATATTTGTAATTAAGCTTGAGGAAGAATTTCCTCTCTTCTCAAATTCTGTGATAGAACGTACTGGTTAAGCCATCTGATTAGAGCTATCAACTGTAATGCTGCATTTTTTTTGGTCATTGTGCTTATAAAACTATTCTACTTGGTTTTCATGAGTAGTAAATATATATGAAGATACTTTTTTTTTGGTCTGGGTGCAGGCACTCTCAGTCATGAAGCCAGGGAAGCATTACTCTCGGCCTTGGTTGCAGAAGGTCTTTGCTGGTTCTGCTGCTTGACTTATGCATCCTTAATTCAATGGAATGCAACAGGACGCGCAGAATGGTTGGATAAAGGACGTAGGAATTGCCTTATCCTTTGGCACCGAATTCAAGTTATTGTGAATTTTGTGAGTTAACCTTGGTTCTTTCACTATTCTGGTCATAAATTCTTAGTTTTACATTATTTTCTGATATGTATTTGTGTTTGGCATAAGGTGAAAGATAATGGGTTTGAGGACAGTGTTATGACTGTTGAGGAAATACGATCAGGGATTGAATCTCGAGGGACATGTAATATACATTTCTTTAGATTAAGCAGTTTGTTGAATCCTGCTGCTTAATCGTTATTGGAGATAATTCTTTTTTTTGTAAATCTTCCTCCCCACAGTAGAATTTCCCCATCCGAAAAAGGAAACAAGAGCATATATCATAATCTACATGCATTTAATCATGTAAACACACTCGTGAGTTGGAGAAATTTCGTTTTCGTGCAGAGCTTCATGGGATAGACCGGACGATTCTAATGCGAGCTTTGAAATTACTGGAACAGAAGGGAAAGCTTGGAATTTTCAAGGGAACTTCAACTGATGATGAAGGCGTAAAATTCTCTGTATGATTCATCCAATTGGCATTCAGAGGCAAGGCAGCCACCTATTGCCTTATTGGTCATCAGAACATAAATCAGGAAAACCCAACTGATATATGTCGAAAACCAAGCCTGTTGGAATATTTACTCAACTTTACCTTGGTCCTGGACTGGAGCCATCAATGTCTTTTTTGTTTTCCATTTTCTCAAGATGTACTAAAATCGGTGCTGGGTATTTGATGAAGAGGTGGAGAAGAACCGGGAGTGGTCATTTAAATAAAAAAAAATTAAATCTATGTGAGAAATAAAAAGAATAATTAAAAGAAAATGAAAAATTATTTTGAAAAATAAACTAAGAAATATTTTTAATATTATGCCACATGTCAAATGTCAATCATTGTTTGGTCTGAATATATTTTTTTTTATAATTTTTAGAAAATGTATTTAATTTTTTAGAAAAAACAAACTTTAAGGGTAAAATTGAATAATTTATTAAACATTAATGACTAATTTGGCTATTAACTCTTAAATAAATGAAGAATTTAAAAATAAAATAAATACCATGTGTCAATTTCTTATTAGTCTAGGGGTTCACGTCAGATTCTGTGACGGAAATAGGCAAACCTGTTAACAGTGAAAAATTTTATGGATGAAACTGATAATTTTAAAACATTTTGTATGAAATTGAAAATTTCACATAGTTCATGTATTATTGGGGTAATTAACCCAAAATAAATTAATAGAAGAAAATGGAAGGGGTGATTCCTTACAATTAGTATCTCTATAGTGCCTAAAATAATAAAAATTCACAAGAACTTGGTAATTCTAAATGACTAATTCAAATGAAACATATGAAAACAAATACATATATAGGTAGCTACAGCCTACAGCCTACAGCATTTGCAAATAAATATGGAACATGCAATTGCCGAATGCCAACCGCCAAAAACCGGGCAGCAGAAACCTGTGCTGATCACAACGGCCTCCCTTAGTACTATTGTACCAGTACCCCGTACCACTTTTGTCCTTTCTAAAACCTCTATTTTTATTGTTTTATTTCAGGTTTATTTTTATGTATCCTCCATCTACTATGCTTCCTTGCCAATTCCATTTTGCAAACTCAAAATAGGACTAGACCCTAAAGGAATCAAACCCAGTTTTTGTTAGCCTGCCTCTGCTCCAAAGGTATTGTTTCCCACTCTTTCTAACCTTATTTCAACTGTTGAGGAGCAAAAATCGTTTTGGCTCAAGTAAATATCATTGTGTAACTTGCTTATGCTCTTTTCTTTCTTTCTTTCTGGATTTCAAAGTTCGATACACCTCCTTCCTATGTTCTTCATCTGAAAAAAAAGTTAAAAACTTTGCTTTTGATTTGATGTGAAGTTGGATATGATATTGGTTCAATCATTTTGTGAGGTAGCTCTTGTGCCATGTTTTTTTAGTTATATCCTTTGTCATTCTTTTGATTTGCAGGTAAGCTGCTGAATCGAAGTTGACAGTCTTTCGATGGTGATAGTCGAATCGATACTTGACATACCAGTGCAAGATCCCCCAGAGGAGTTCTCTTCTGCTGATTTGAGTTGGAAAAAGTTTGGCACAGCTGAGCACCAAGATAATGTGGCACTCATTCCACATGCTCGTGTAGATGAATTTATAATGGGAGAATGCTGCAATGTGGAATCCCCAACACGATTTCATATTGAAAGGGGCCGGAAACGATCAAAGGGCAGTTTAAAGGAGTACAAAAGTGATGAATATTTGGAATATAGACTGTAAGTTTGAACCATTGTGTGCTCTTTTAATTCCTTGACGCTGAGCATATTGATTGATTGATTCTGTCATTCTATGTAGTACAAACCCTGATGTGTGTTTAAGTGTTAGAAAATATGAAAATTTTATTGTTAACGTGAGTTCTAACGGAGATTAAACATCTTGTTCTTACGTTTTCCCTTGTATATGTGAAGATATTGGTGTTCTTTCGGTCCTGAAAATTATGGTGAAGGTGGAGGCATATTACCTAGTAGAAAATATCGTCTGAACACCCGAAATCGGGCTGCTAGACCTCAATCCATGCGAGGATGCACATGCCATTTTGTTGTCAAACGTCTTTATGCTCGTCCGTGGCTTGCACTTATTATATACAATGACAGACACCACGTAAACAAATCTGGTTTTGTGTGCCATGGCCCCCTTGACAGAGATGCCATTGGCCCTGGTGCCAAGAAAATTCCATATATTTCCAATGAGATTCAACAACAAACAATGTCTATGATCTATCTGGGCATTCCTGAAGAAAACGTGCTAGAGAAACACATTGAATGCATTCAACAATACTGCAGTTTAGATGCAACATTTAGTACACTTGCTTCCCAATACGTCCGCAAACTTGGGGAGATCATTAAAAGATCTACCCATGAGTTAGATCTAGATGATCAAGTTAGCATCCGTATGTGGATCGAACGCAATAAGAAATCTGTATTTTTCTATCAAGAGACTTCTGAGATTGATCCTTTTATTCTTGGGATTCAAACAGAATGGCAGTTGAAGCAGATGGTTCGTTTTGGCCATCGCAATCTCATTGCAGCAGATTCAACATTTGGTATTAAAAGACTCAAGGTAACAAAATGGTTGATTTGTGTTTGTTCAGAGATTTAAGAAAGCTATTTCATCTGGTAATACACGACAATGTTTCTGAATGCAGTACCCTTTATGCACCCTTCTTGTCTTTGATTCAAGACACCATGCATTACCTGTTGCATGGATCGTTACCCACAGCGTTGCAAAGTCGGATGTGGCTAAATGGACGAAAGCCTTGTTTGATCGAGCTCAGAGGATAGAACATGGATGGAAGATCAACGGTTTCGTGATTGACAATGCAGCCATGGAAGTTGATCCCATAAGGCAGGATGTTTTGCTTTAACTTTTTTTTTGGTTTGAACTGAATTGTAACACTTAGTCCTGTTTTTAACTGTCTTATCAGGAATACATTTTGTTGTCCCATCCTATTCTCCCTTTGGCGTGTTCGTAGATCTTGGTTGAGGAATGTCGTTAAGAAATGTCCCAATATTGAAGTTCAGCGGGAGATTTTTAAGCGCCTAGGTGAGATAGTTTACGGCATTCGGGGAGGCGTAAATACTTCGGTTGCCTTGGAAGAGCTTATTCAGGATTTTGTTGATCAAACTGCCTTCATGAGTTATTTCAAATCCTCCTGGGTGCCTAAGATTGGTTAGTTCTGTTTCACTATTACTCATGCACAGATAAGCAAATGCCACCAAGGTTTCCATATCTAGCACTAGCAGTACTGATGTTGTTTATGTCTGCTTGACCAGAAATGTGGCTTTTAACAACGAAAAGTTATCCGCTAGCAAGCCAGGAGGCATCTGGTGCCATAGAAGCCTACCATGTGAAGCTGAAAACGAAATTGTTCGATGATTCACATCTTGGTGCACTTCAGAGAGTCGACTGGTTAGTGCACAAGCTGACAACAGAGTTGCATTCAACATATTGGCTTGACCGGTATGCAGATGAAAGTGATTCTTTTCAGAACGTCAAGGAAGAATACATTGCATCAACGTCTTGGCACCGAGCGCTGCAGATTCCTGATTCTGCTGTTACCTTAGATGACAATTGCCATCTATTTGCAAAGGTAGCAAGTCTTAAAGAGAGCAGTATCACACATTTAGTTTGGAATCCTGGATCAGAGTTTGCTTTTTGTGACTGTGCATGGTCAATGCAAGGAAATTTTTGCAAGCATGTCATTAAGGTCAATATGATGTGTGAAAACGACCAAGGATGCAAACCTTCCATGTCTTTTCGATCGTTGGAAGAGATGTTGATGGATCTTTGGAAGAAACCAATGGATGACTCGATTGTATTGGATGAGTCAGTTGCATGGACCTACCATATGCTTGATCAAATCAAACAACTTGTTGAACTGAATGGTTCAAATGATATAGGCCTCGTGGTTAATAATATGCCATTGAAATGGATTTCTAAGAAGGGAAGAACATTTGTAGGTAGACCGGGTTCCTTTCGAGCTCTTCGATCTACTTCCAAGACCATCACCAAGAATCTGCAGAAGAAGAACACTAAATGGAAAAGATTATCAAGATTAAGCTGACCATCAGAGTCGTTTCTATGGGGCAGAACTTGGCTAACTTAAGACCCTAAGCTGTGGAACCTCTATTTGCAGACACTGTCCGATAACATCTTCAATTTTATTGCCTCAACTGTTGGAATTTGAATGTTAGCTGTATACAATACAAAGATCCGCGTATGGTTTTTCTTGGCAATATAAATTCTTTGGTTTTGTATTCGAATCTAAAGTAATTGTTTGTAGTTGTTTTCAGGGGTGACCATTCGATCGAGTTGAGTCAATTTTTTTAATTGACCAATCCTATTTTATGACTCAAACTTTATTTGAAATCTTTTCGATTTGAGACGAGTTGTTGAGTTTTTGTACAAATGTAATTGTAATTATCTATAATGTTATAGTACGGAATGATTCTATTTTAAACGGCTTTCTATAATGTTATAGTACGAAATGACTCAAACTTTATTTGAAATTTCTTCATATTTTTTCACATGTGTGTAATATTTGTAATGTTATTTAATAAAACAAATATCATCTAAAATTCTAAAATATACTTATAATGTTATTTTTTAAAGATGGAACTTTTGAGGGTAAAATATTAATGAGAGTATAAAGGAGTCAAGGAATTGATGAGAAGAAATAATCTACAAAAAAAATTATAGTTGAAAGACCAAATTGAATAAAATGCAAGTTAAAGGATGAAATTGAAAAAAAAAATTTGATAAAAAATATGAATTGAAGTTACATAGATATTATATAGCGGTAGTGGAGCATGTGGTTTAAATTTAGCCAAAAATAGACTTGAATCGAAGGAGGAATTAAAGAAACGAGGAAATCATACAAAATTGAGGGGCTAAATTGCAATAATAGAAAATTTATTTTCAAATTTATGAATTGAAGCTAAATAGGTGTTATATAGTGGTTTATGAAAATGTGGTTCAAAATTGGTCAAAATGAACTTAAAAAAGAAGGAAATGAAGAAATTATACAAATTTGAAGGGCTAAATTATAAATAGAGGAAATTTATTTTAAAAATATGAATGGAAGCTAAATAGGTATTCTACATTGGTTTAGGACATTTAGTTTAAATGCGGTAAAAAAATGTACCCAAAATAAATGAGGAATTGAAGAAAAAAAAAGAAATCAAGTACTAAATCACAAAAAAATAAAATTTGACCTTTTGATTTTCGAGTTGGTAAAATCGAACTCGACTCGAACTTAAAATTTGTACGAGTTATTCGAGTTTACTCAAATAACTAAAAATTGAAAAGAATTAAATTTTTTTCGAGTTGATTCAAATTTTGTTCACCTCTAATTATTTTATTTAATGATTTCTAAGAGTACAAAAAGATAAGAAGAATTTTATAAGGCTTAATACAACTTTTCCCCCTAAAATATACCTGATTTCCCAACTTGCCCCTTAAACTTCATTTTGCCCACTTTTTCCCCTTAAACAATTCGCCGTTATCCATATACCCCCAAAAAGTTGACGCCGTTAAAAAAAACGTAACAACCAATCAGAAGCTACCACGTAATCTTTTTTTATTTCTTATTTTCTGAATATTAGATAAGAATTAGATAAAATAAAAAAAATTAATACAATAATAATAATAACAATAAAATATCTTAAAAATAAATCTTATCTAATATTCAGACCCTCATTCCCCCTTCTTCTCCGACCCTCATTTTCCATTCTTCACCGTTTCTGGAAACATAAACCAACCTCCTCGGAGAGGGGAAGATTTGAGGAGTTTGAAAAGACGGAAGGAAGTTTTGTGAAGCATGAGCACTACCTGGATATACATTTTCCTCATTACCCATCTTAATAACCATAGAATGCAACTGTCGGCCAACTTCAAGTCTAGAAGAGGAAGCCACACCCTTAAGCAAACTTCCAAAGGTATCTTTTCATGTCTTTTAGTATTTCGTACGCCGTCCCTAAATTCTTACAATTTACAAATTCAGTAATCATCGTGTTCTAAAAAACAGTGTCTCTGTGGGGAATTTCGGCGAACACCTTGGGAGCAACATGTAAATCTTTGCATATCGCGTATGCATTTAAGATTTTATTAGCAGTGTAAACATCAGCAAGAGTTCATGATTTGAGAGCGCGACAATGGGTTATTAAGATGAGTTATGCAGGTAAATATATATGCAGGTAGTGATCTTTTGGATAAGCATGAGTCTTGGAAAAAGGAGGGACATCTAGAGCTTGAGAGAATTTGGATAATTCGAAAGAACTTGTGGAGACTTCCATGGGCGATGGAGTTGTGTGCATGCCTTTGTAGCAGCAGCAACATCAACATCAGCACATCATGGAGATGTTTCCAGTTACAAAAAATCAAGAGAACGATTTCTTGGATGACCGTGATAAGTAGAACGTAAACAAAAAATTTACTGTTTTTTCTTCTCGGCGTGAAGCTTTTGGTTTCATCCCCCCGAACTCGGCGTTGCTTCTTGGATAATCTTGAACCGATGCCAGTGGCGCAGCCTGGTGATCTGGTTGCAGATTGGGTAAGAAGATAAAAGGAGGATGAAGACGAGGGTAATTTGGGTATTTTGGGAGATATAATTAAATTAATAAATATTTTAATATATTTATTTTATTTTAAAATATAAAAATAAATAAATAAAGTGACGTGGCGTGTTCTGATTGGTCAAAATAAATTTTCTTTAACGGTGTTAACTTTTTGGGGTTATATGGGTAACGACGAATTGTTTAAGGGGAAAAGTGGGCAAAATGAAATTTAAGGGGCAAGTTGGGAAATCGGGTATACTTTAGGGGGGAAAGTTGTATTAAGCCATTTTATAATAATGTTTATTAGATTTTAAAATATTAGTACTTTAATTATTTTAATCTTTGAAAAATAATATTTACTTTTCAAATACAATATATGATAAATGGTGAAGACTTATGCTTAATAGATTATTCAACAACTCATGTTATACTTAAGTATAAGAAATATTTCTAATATGAATATTATATCCAAAAGTATTAAATCATAGAAGGCTTTAGTAGAACAAATATATTATTATTGATAAGAATTATTTTTAAATTAACAATCGTTATACTCTCTGAAGTCTCAAAGATATTTATTGAGCATGACTTTTAAGAACTTGGTAATTGACATGGATAACTTGTATGTTGCTAACAACCATAGGATCGTATGTTGGTATGTTGATGTTGTGTGATGCGTGGGCACTTGTTTGGTGGGATACGGTCCATCTGGATACTCAAGTAATGTGTTGCAACACGATGGTAAGTAGTACCGAACGTGCGTTCCCGATGCTTTGTGTCCCTGAGCCTTGTTCTCAAGGGGTAATTCCAAGTATGGAATGTATTTTCTCGATACTTCGTGTCCCCGAGCCTTACTTCAAGTGTACGTTTCCAATGTTGTGTGTCTACGAGTCTCATGCAAACTTTATATGGTTGATTGCTTGGATTGCTTAATGTATAAGTATGTTTGTTGATTGTTAAAGTGTGTATTTAGGCGACTAGTGGTAGTGCCTCGTATTGACTTTAAATGACATGTCATCATTTTAGTTACAAGCTTATGTTTATAATTTGCATGAAGCATAGTAGAGTGGAAGTGTATCCACTGAGATTTGTTAGCTCAGCGTTCAGAATCGTTATTACTGTTCGCAGGTTAGTAGGTTTGGCGTTACATTAGAGGAGCACTATTGGAGTAGGTTGTCACTGCATCGCTTGTTCAGGGTATGACATTTAGATTTATTAGGCTATGTATTCGTAAGACCCTATTGTGTTGTTGTAACTCTTATTTTGAGATTTATATCGAGCTAGTTTGAATGTTTTTGTTTTTTAACTTATTGGAGTTCATTTGTAAACATTTTAACTAATTTTTTTAAATAATTGTTGTGTTTTATTATCCAAAAAACAGTGAAAAATTGCTACATCATACCCTATACAAAACCCTGGGCAGTCATCTCAAAGAATTCTCCAAGCGGCACAAATATTTCTATTTACAATGTCTAATGTAGTATTTGTATATTGTACTCTACTGCAAACAAAATCTTTAATATAATTCAACAAAATTGTATAAGTTCGAGAAATGCCTCAAAAGCATCTTTGATATCTTTCTTCCCACACGTGGTAAATATATGCATGTCAAGTCAGCTTGAGCACAAAGATAATGAGAGACTTCCCCTTAAGCTATTGTATGCCCCATCGTAGTTCACCATCCCAGTTGATTACTTCTTTATGCAATCCACAAAGCTGGAGCACTTCAGACCATATCATTCTCGAGTATTAACAAGTGAAAAAGATGTGATCCCTAGTTTTCAGTTCCTCTATGCAATTCACACACATTTTATTTCTCACCTCAACTCCCATTCGACTCAACCGATCCATGGCAGGTCCTTTGTAAACATTTTAACTAATTTATCTACGCTTAAACCGTTAGATTTTAAATGATGTTGAAAATTGAATCTTTTGGGCTAAACCAGGTTGAGAAATTTTATGGTAATAGATTTGGGTTTGAGACCCAAATGTGACATATAAATTTAAGGTGTTACAAGGGTTTTTTATTTTGAACATATATGTTTTTTTATTAAGATATAAATTAGGGGTATATAGGTAAATGAGAAATCATTTTTAATTTTTTTGTAAAATATCAGGGATTCTCATGGTGATTTATACTAATATGGTTCGGTTACCCTCACGGTTCGAATATAACAATCCTCGTCCCCATCCCCATTTGAGATTCGGTGATAAAATTTCACTCGTCCCCATAGTAAAAATTTCGGTTATTCTCCATCCCCATCGATTTGGATCCCCACAATTTTCTGTTATTCCCCATCTAATTGCCACCCCTGATGAAACTTTTCTCTCAAATTCAGATTTTAGGAATGCAATTGATCATTTGATGTTTAAATATATATTTTTCAAATTTAAACAATGGAAAGGTTAAAGAGCATAAAAGCAATATATATATATATATATATATATCGATTTCACGATGATTAGACGGTGAAGATTATATATCAAAGTAAGATAAAGTCGAAATTTTTATTTGAGTCTTGTCGATTTCGAGTGAAATCAAATTGAGAAAAAGAATAGGAGAGAAAAAAAGTTTTGATACCAATTGCGTCATAAACGGGACACAAACGATGACTGATGACGATGAAAAAGAATGTCGGCTATAACAAAGAAGAAGCAAAAATATTTTGATACCGATTGCGCCACAAACAAAGACTGATGTTGATAAAAAAAAGGGTGTCGGCTATAAGAAAAAAAAGTAAAATAATAAGTTGTTTTCCTAAATAAAGATATTTATAATGCATCATTTTTTAATAAGTCAAAAAATGCATCATCTTGGTACTTTTATTTAAATAACTAACGGTTGCATGTTCCGTTGGATTTTTAGGCCAAATGAAAGTTAATATTTAGAATATAGGGGATGCTGAAAAATATTTGAGGGATATAGGCCATTTTCTACAGTACATGTGGACCTCGCCACCTGCAGGTGGCGTTCTTCATTTTTTTAATATTAAATAAAGGGATCTCGCCACCTACAGATGGCGTCCTTTGAGAAAAAATATTAAAAAAATAGACATTGCCACCTGCATGTGGCGAGGTCCTCCATGTACTATAAAAAATGACATATATCACCAAATATTCTTCAACACCCCTACATTCTAAATATTAACTTTTATTTGGATTATTCACCAAATTTCTCCAACTATTGAAATTTTAAAAATTGATTGATCAAAATAAAAATATGATGAACTCGAATAATTTAGCACTGATAAGCGTAGTACAAAAAGGTAGTAGATGACATTTGGTTATCCGATGTACGACATGATTTGTACTGCCCCAATTACATTTTTTTTTGAAGGTATGTATTAGGTTAGGAGCAAGGAAGTATGTGATCTTGGTTATTTGCTCCATCACTCGTAAAATAAATCATACCATTATTGTTAGTTTATGAATGATTAATTTGGATATCAAACTATTAAAAGATCTTTTGAATTCCTTCCTAGTCCTTTTTGAGGAGGTTATTAATTATTGATTAGTATTTGTTTAGTTAGTCTCTAGCTTACTTTATGAAATATTAAGATAAATTTACACTAGGTTTTGTTTGTGGTTTAAAAATATATAAATAATATTTGAATTATTATTTGACGTATTATTCGTAAATTTTTTTCTATATGTGAATTTATAAAATGACACATATTCCTTTTAGAAGTTATAAACTCCAACTTCTAAATTCTAAACCCTTATTGTTTATTATATTGGCCTTGTTTGGTAAATAGAGGTTTGAGCAAAAATTAGAGGTTTGAGGTATAATTAGAGGTTTGACTAGTCAAATCTACTAATATTGATGTTTGGTAAATAGCGGATTGGGATGAAAAAGCTAATTTTGAAAAAGCTCCTAATATGAGCTTTTTAATATTGGAGGTTTGATATTATAGTTGTAATGACTTTTTTACCTTTAACAATTACCAAAAATCTCTAAATAACTTAAATTAAATAATAATATTTTTTAATATAAATAATAACATATTAAATATTGAACTTATTTGTTGTTACTACTAATTTATATGGTGATATTTGTAAGTTAATTCTATTTTTTTATTATCACATATTTATATGTGCATATAAAAAATTTAATAATTATATAAATAATAAATTAATATATAAATCTTTCAAATATGTTTAAGAAATTTATATTAAAAAATAATTTTTACAAATCTAATTAATATTTATTAGATACAAAATATTAATAACCGATAAATTATTCAAACAAGTATTAAATATAAGCATGTCATTATATGTCATTTTGTTTGTTTAAATAATCAAACAGCTATCAGCTATCAGTTAATTTTACCAAACAATTTTATACAATCAGCTAATACAATCCGCTAATCAAATCAGCTAATGCAATCAGCTATCAGCTAATGTAATCCGCTATCAGCTATCCGCTAATTGTCAAACAGGGCCATTATTTTCAGTAAAAGTAATACGTACTTATTTAATTCTCTATCCTTTTTCTCTAAGAAACTTTATTTTTATTTTAAAATAATAAAGTGGCAAAACAAGAAAAAAAAACGCACAATTTTCTTTAAATAAAGTTTAGAATAATACAAAATGACAGAAGAAAAAATAAGGGGAAAAAAGAGTGAAGGAGAAGTCCACAAAGAAACTAGCTTCAACAACCACCACACTCCATCTTGAAGTATTTTTCACCATTATCAAAAGTCTCTTCAATCCTCTTTCCTCTTAAACTTGAAGGTTTTGGTTTAGGGTTTTATTTAAAAGAAGAAGAAAAAAGCAGAGTAAAAAATGCAGATTGCAGGAGTAACAAGCGAGGTGTTGGTAGCAATCCCTTCAGCTGGAACCTTCAGTTTTAGACACTTCAATTCCAACCCCTTCTGCGTATCTTCTCCTTCCTTCAAAGTATGACCCTTTTCTTTCCTTTTCCCTGTTTTAATATACATATTTATATGCTTGTTTCTGTTGCATCGAGTTTTCCAACTAGATAGAGAACATAAAAGTTGGTATTTAATTAGATAGTTGATACAAATTGCTGATGAATTTCGTGGTTTCTCCTTCTCTTTCTTGATACTACGGTTACTTTAGTTGTTTGCGAATACCAGCTTGATCAGGGACGGAGCCAGGATTTGGGGTTGGGTCAAAACATGAATGCTTGAAAGGGGGGCAAAATAAAAAATATACTAATTTGTAAAGAAATTTATATAGGAGGACAAAAAAAATCTTGGGGGTGGGGAGGGCAACATGCCTCCGTCCCTGAGCTTGGTTGATAGTTATTAGAAATCTGCTGGGGTTATCTCTTCCCACTGGATGCAGTCCACTGGCAATTGCATAAATCATAATCCTTGTTCATATTTGCTACTGCTACTATGATAACTTAAGCAAGTTGGATGTTAATTGAAAGATGAAATACTCGAATACCACTTTGACCTTGTACTTGCCTTTGCGAAACCTAAAGAAATAAACAAGGAAAAAACTTGGTACCATGCTTCTTTTATTAAGTAGTTTAAACAGTCCTTGAGTTTAGATGGCCTTTGGATCTTCGTGTTTTAGGAAGGGGTGTGTTTGTGACCCTGGAGCAAGAAACCTTTCCTTGTCTGATTGTCTGATTGCGAAATACGGTGTAGTTGAAAGCAATCTGGTTAAGACTTGCATAGTCTCTTGTTCATGTAGATTTCTGTTTGAGTAACAGTCAACGGTAGAGTACACATTACATGTTTCAAGATACTCCTAAAGCATGCTTGTTTTAGAAAAAGCCTTGCATTATACGGCAATGCCTGGAGGCTTGAGCCGTGCGTCTAAACAGAGAATCTTCAGTCTTTGATACTTTCCCTTGTCTTCTTAGCTCTCAAAGAATCTTTTCTATCCAGAGATGTCCTTCATTCTACACACCAAAGCTAGGAATGGCCCCCGATAAGTACCGAGGAAGATGCTTGACTATGAGAGCCTCAGGGGAGTCAGGTGATAATTTGTCACCAATTGCTCCTGTAGAATTTGAATCTCCAGCTGGCCAGCTTTTGGCACAAATATTGAGAACCCATCCTCATTTACTGCCTGCGGCCGTTGATCAACAGCTGGATAACCTTCGGAGTGATAAAGATGACCAGAAAGAAGAAACTCCGCCATCTCAAGATCTCCTCTACAAGTGAGCTTCATCTCTTTCCATATTAGTTCCTTTTATTGTGTAGTTGAAATACTATCGCATATTTAACATTTGGATGTGTGTTAGACTAAGCTTAAAGATTACTGGTTTTGTAAATTAACAGGATAATAGCATTTACCAGAGAACTGGTTTATGTCATGCTAAGTTATTTCCTATAATTATCGGTTTTTGACTTAGTTATTTCTAGTTTCAACTAGTGCTTACTATATTGTTTGTTTGCTTTTTAATCTATTACGAAATTACTGATATAACTGAAACAATTAAACTGTAGGAGAATAGCTGAAGTTAAAGAAAAGGAGAGGCAGAAAACATTGGAGGAAATAATATACTGCTTGATTGTACAGAAATTTATCGAGAATGAGATTTCAATGATTCCTAAGGTAACGGCAACTTCAGACCCTACTCGACGAGTGGACTTTTGGCCAAACCAGGAAGAGAAATTGGAATCCGTTCATTCTCCTGAAGCATTAGAAATGATTCAAAGCCATGTATCCCTTGTACTTGGAGACCGAGTGGTTGGTCCCCTCAGTACCATTGTTGAAATCAGCAAGCTCAAACTTGGAAAGCTCTATGCTGCTTCGATAATGTATGGATATTTCCTCAGAAGAGTTGATCAACGCTTTCAACTTGAGAGAAGTATGAAAACCCTTCCTGAAGATTTCACTAAGGACCAGGCAAGATTTGAGTTTCCAAATCCAGAGAAGCAGCTCTGGGATCCAGATTCTTTGATTAGGATCCCGCCTGATGATGACGATGATGGTGATGGAGGAGGATACGCAGATGCTGAAGGAAAGTCTTATAGACTGAGATCCTATGTTATGTATTTGGATACTGAGACACTTCAGAGATATGCAACCATGAGATCCAAAGAAGCTATTTCTTTGATTGAAAAGCAAACGCAAGCACTGTTCGGGAGGCCCGACATTCGGATTCTTGATGATGGTTCACTTGATACATCAAATGATGAAGTAGTTTCCATCACTTTCTCTGGGTTGACAATGCTCATCTTGGAAGCGGTGGCATTTGGTTCATTCCTATGGGATGCAGAGAGCTATGTGGAATCAAAGTATCATTTTCTTAAGAGCTAAACGGCATCTTTGCAATTGTTATCTGATGATTGCTATATCAAACATGATGAATGGTCAAAAAGTTCTACCGCATGCTAGTTTTGAGGGAATATGGTGTTAAGCTTGTACAAGTTCGGAAAATGTAAACAGTCCTGCAGAAAAAAGAATGAATACACTCACATTGTTAGAAACACATGGTATTTTTTTACTTTATTTGCAGAGCTGTTTTGATGATTCGACAGTGCAAAATTGAGAATGGAGGTTAAGCATTCAACATTCTTCAAAATTAATGCTAAAAAAATAGAGGTCCTACCGGGAGTCGAACCCAGGTCGCTGGATTCAAAGTCCAGAGTGCTAACCACTACACCATAGAACCAACTTGACGTAATCTTTCATCACGTTAAATAAATATATAAATTAAGAAAAGTAACATGCCTTATAGCAATACGTGTATATATAGGATTTATATGCGTTTTGGCTTTAGGGGGTGTGGAAATGAAAATTTTTTCTACAATAATATCAAAACATAAAAAGTAATTAGTAATTATTATATCAAGCCTTCGAATCGAGGTCTCGTGGAAACTACCTATACTTTGAGCCTACGATTGTTAGATATAATGAAACGAGAATTTGAAGGTTACCAAATTTTTTCATCTCCCTATATTCGAACAGTCGCCACAATCGTTTTGTATATGTGGTAAAACTTACGACCAATACTTAAATTATTTTTAGATACCGAGATCTAATGTTTCAATGAACTGTTTGATCGTCCAATTTGATGTGCAATCTTTATAACTGTTTTTATTTCATTTGGTTTAAAATAAATTCGATTTATAATTCGTCAATTATATTTCTAATTATATCATTGTAAAACTACTTTTATAATTGTGCATATGGATTAAGTTGCATTCATTTTTTTAATGAATTTTACGTTTTAACTTTATCGTCACAATTTTGTATTCTAAATTTATACCTTATATTTTTATTATCCCATATTTCCTTCACCTTAGAGTGAGAGTGTGTATTTTTAAATATCAGTCGATATGATCTATGAAAATTTTAAAATTTTAAATATAACAAAAAATAAATTGTAAAATATAACAAGATTTGCATCTTTAAATTTTTTTATTTTTTAAATTTTCAAATATAACAAAATATTAAATTGCTAAATATAATAAGATTTATATTTTAGATTTTCGAATAATTCAAATTTTCAAAAAATTCAAAACTGATCTGTATCCAATCTAAAAAATAAAATTTTTTGAATCAAATACTCAATATGAAAATAAAAGTCGGATGATATATTCAAATTTTCGGATTGAATCACTAAATACTTTTACACATCCCTGCCTGATAACCATAAATCACTCTTTTTATAAACCATAAACCCTAACAAATAACATCTCTTATCACATCCCTTATCAGACTATATTAAAAAACCTAAACCACTGACCCAAATAAAGCATAAACATCTCTAATCTCTAATCAACCCTAAACTTAAATATAAAAAACTCTAAACCATCAAAACACAGCCATTTTTCTTCTAAAAAACTCTAAATCTAAATTAGAAAACCCTAACCCACTCAAACACAAAACTAAACAATTTTTGTTTTAAAAATCTAAAGCTAATGAACAATTGATTTCCGATGTTAAGGTGAACAAAGAGAGCGCGTCCTAAGGAACATGCCACATTGACGGAAAACACTTTCAAGTGGGTTGCGCACCTTCCTCATTGTACGTCTGGATGCGCCAAAATAGATGTTATTTACTCAAATAATCTGAAAGTGGTACTATTTCGTTAAATAATCTTTGAAATGGGCATATAACGTTAACGTACATATTATTGGACCTTTAAACTCGAAAATATGATGTTATGCATCGGATTTGAACATATCATATACACAGTTAAGGATTGACTATATACTACTACAAGTTTGAGTCTTTCTGGGAAGTAAGATCTGTACAGCGCGAACCTGAAGCAGACTTTTGGGATAGGTTCAGTTTCCGATGGATTCAAGCTCTCACATAGAGAAGGTAATCTACTGTAGTGTTTGTCATCAACGGGTATCAAGAAATAAAAACATGGTTCGTCTTGCATGGCGTTGCATTCTATCTACGTATCTGATGGCTTCCTTGTTAAGGAGTCAAAATTTATGGAACGAAAATGACCTGGCATGCAGCAAATCAAACCCAATTGAATTAACATAAAACATCAGTAGGTGCTCATTATAACACAACAGAAGCATAGCTGTGCACTTGATACACCAGAAACATTAAGCCAATACCTATTACCGGATGTTGAGACCATGATAAGGTTTTGACTAGGTCCATGGCTGCGACAAAAAGACACCCGCAGTCGATGCCTCTAACCCTTGTTTGCCATGTATGGCACGTTTGAGGACATTGTATTGCTCGGTCACAGACCTATACAGAGCTTGTGCGTATGCGTCTTTAGCCTGTCCAAAATTAAAGCCAATTCATACTAAAGAGATCAACAAGCATACTGCATATACATACATGATGGTGTTTTTAGAAAGTTATCATCTAGCGCTTTTTAGAGCATAAAAATTGTGCAAATAGTTGTTATGGCTCATATCCAAACAAATTTTTTGACGGAGTCATTTTTGTCAACATGAAGTATAGATGGTACACTCATCTGCAAGTGTGGTCGATCATCTTCTATATAAATGATAAAGCTCATGTGAAAATCATAGAGATAAAGTTAAGTCTGCACTTTGCATCGATCAGAGGCTTCATCATTCAACGGCCAAGATATGTTTATTTTTCAAATCCATAGTGTGGTAAAGAATCAGAAACCAAGTGTATATGAACATAACCAACCTCTTCAGACTTTTTACAAGCAGCAGAAGTTTCCAGGGGGCAGATTTTTGGTGCCACTGACAATCCAACCCCATGAAAAGCAATGATTCTTTTTTCTCCAATTTCTTTTTCAACCTGGAAAATGGCGTTGGGTCACACAAGAGACAAGTTTTACATAAGAGAAACCGACAGGCAAATACGCACCTTGGGTGGAGGGGGCATGATGTCATAGCACAATAGAGCCAAGGGATATAAATGCGCTGCTGCACCTGAACGTCTTATGAGCCTTCTCATATTGTCTACTGAAGAAAAATCAAAGGGTTCCTAACCCCCCTTATATTAGTATGAATGAACACAAGCTTTTCATAAAAATAAGGTGACACATATTTGCGGCCAAAAGGTTCATATCCTTTTGAGGGTGTTAGATCTGCAGATTTTAGGATAGGATTTAGCACACTGTTTGTTTATTATTATTATGCATTGATGGTCTAGTAGTTACCACCGGTTATTGTGTTTAATTTATGTTGTTTAGTGGGATCCTTAGCAGTTACTAAGGGTTACTTTGGTGGGTTATTTATAATAGGAAGAAGGGAAAACATAACAGGTTTTTCAGTCAGTTTCTGGGTTAGTTTTGGGAGGAAAAAGGTCCCTCGAAGTACCTTGTGGGCTGGTATTACCAGATATATACGCAATCTGTCATTGGCAGTAAAGTATTATTGATGTATTATCCTAATTTCCTAACAGAGGGTCTAATTAGGACAAGAATTTATGCACCACATTGACTACTGCTTAGGGGGGCAGGGCTTACAATAATAAAAATATGAAATTCTTGAGAACAGGGTAAATATCTAGGGAAAAAGATATAAAAGACTAGCGTCAATGGGACCTTCATCGCATCATAAGGGTTGATTGTGGTAAAGTACATGCTCTTTTCACCTTATAAGTTGTTATTTGGCTAACTTCATTATGGGAAATTATTTGATACATCACAAGCAGGGTTAAATAAGTGACATATGCTAGTTTTGATTAATTTTTATTTGTTTAAATTATATATAAAGGCACATGACAGCCTTTAACCCCTGCTTGTGGAGTTAAAAAACTCCACTAGCACTGCATAGAAGAGTAATCCTTTCATTATTCCCACTTATTTTTTTTCCGTTGCCTAATCTTATGATATTCTCATTTCTCAACATGTTCCAAAAAAATAAAGCATATAAAATAAATTAAAAATTAAAAAGAAAAGAGTAGATAGCCTTACACAATCTTAACACCAATAACAATTAGAAATTCTCGTAATAATGATTTGTCTTATAAAAGAAGAGTATATTGTTATTTATATAGACTAGTAGCCTATTACTTAGACATGTTGGACAATCACATGTTTGGTTGTACAATCATTATTTTTTTTGTATAACAACCGGTGTCCAAATTATTGACCAACTAATTTGATCGAATACAATAAAGGTCTAATTATAAGGGTGACTTCTCAACCCGGTTTACTCCATTCAAAACGTCAAGATTCAAACCTTGGATGTTGTTTAAGGGATCTAGCATCTTGTTCCATTAGACGAAATGGTAGTTAGTTGATTGCACAAATTATAAATATACAATTATATAATTCTAAATAATATTAATTATTATAAAAAAATAAACTTAAACCCTAAAAATATTTAATTAAGTATTCAACAATAAAATTACTAGGATTGAAAAAAGGTGTTATAAATATAAATAAACATATATAATATGGATTATTATCCCACATACGAGCGGTAGAAACTTTTTGTTTCTACAAGCGTTTTAGTTTTAGGGTTTAAGGTTTTAATTTAAGATTTTGTGTTTTAGTGCATGTGTTTAGAGTTTAGGGTATATGGTTAGAATTTAGGGTTTAAGGTTAAAGTTTAGGGTAATATAATTAGGGATTTAGGTTTTAACCTATAAACCCTAAATTTTAACCCTCAACCTAAAATTCTATAAACATCCCCTAAATTTAAAACTACTACACTTACACTCTTAAACCGTAAACAAAGTCCATAAACCCTAAAACTAAGGCGCTTGTGTAAACAAAGTTTCTACAAGCGCTTGTGTAAACAAAGTTTCTACAAGCGCTTGTACATAAAATAATTACCCATATAATATATATTATAAAAGACTAACGTGTAGCAATGATAATAATGAATTGTAACTTGTAAGAATAAATAATAATAATAAAAAAAATAATAATAATAAAATCCCAAATTGTGAACTACTACTACTAATATCCATAAAAAATTGAAGAATGTAAACTTGCGTAATTACACCAATTCTCACCACTCATCTTAAGAATTGAAAAGTGTAATTGGGGATAGGAGTGAGTAAATAAATAGAGTAAATCGAAAACCAACATGAACCATAGTATTGGGACGGTTTATGGAACAACCACATCGAATTAATTATTTTTATTTAACTTATAGTTAGTTTTAGTTAGTATTTATTAAAATAAACATAAGTATTTATATCTAGAATAGTGAAAATAACTTCAAAATACTAAGTAATTATTTAATTGAAAATTTATCATTTTTGAAAATACTTATGAAAAAAACATTGAAACTTCATCAAATAATGTCCTAAAACCATAGAACAAAGCTATCTTTTTCAAAAAGAAGTCTAAAAAGTCGAAGCCTAAAATTCATATGGAAAACCAAGAACTGAGCCAAGTCGAGTTGAATTGGATTATCATAGACGGTTGAAAAATTTTAAAAACCAGACCGCACCAACCCAATCTCACCCATAATTGGGAACTTCCCATTACACCCAATTCAATGGGACCCAAATCACGGTGGTTGTTCAAACACACCATAACTATGTAATTACACCCAAATCAAATTACATGGTGGGTGTCAAACACAACCTAAAGAAAATAGGTAAGACTCTTAATAGGAAACTAACAAACTTGACTTAAAAACAAAACTTAACCGGATAAGAAAACTAAGCTAATATACCAATCCCAATATAGATGTAAACCGTAGGTTTAAAAGATATTGCAATTTGCCCTGTAAAGACAATAGTATCAAGATAAAATCTCTCAAGTTAATCCCACAATTAACTTATTTGTGTTCTGTATCATAAATATCTCCCAATGCATGGTATTCTTAGTTATCTACACTATCGTAATTGGCAATGAAAAATCTTGAACATGCCAATGCATTACATGGCAATCATATACACGCACAAAATCTGATGATCTGATCTCCTTAAGATATCTTAAAGGATAACATGCGAAATCACTAATTAAGCAGTACAGAAAGGGGAAAAAGAAAAAGTCTACTGATGTTGATTAAGCTCATTGCACTAATTTTACACTTAATATGTTTGCAAGCAACAAATCCAGATAATGTCAGATTCCCTTCCCCAACAAGAAATAATTTCTATGCTAATGATAATATGTGCTTCCATCTTCTGCTCAAGTTATTAAAATTTGTGCTTCCATCTTCTGCTCAAGTTATTAAAATTTGTGCTTCCATCTTCTGCTCAAGTTATTAAAATTTGGTTTCAAATCCAAATGGATACCCTTTTTAAGTGATAATATGTTCTGGATTCGACTCTATGCTAATGAAAGCAGCTTTCACACATTTCTAACATTGTACCCACAGTTCTTGAATAAAATAGAAAAAACAGTTAAAGATAAATTAAAGACTGCAAAAACTTACTGGATACCATTCTTCTGTAAGGGAATCTGGGCGGTCCCTGCCACCGCTTGGTGCAATCCACACTATTTTAGAGCCATCCCTATGATGAAAAAAAAAAACTTTTGGTCTAAGGCTGAAAATTAATGGTGAAACACCATGGTGCAGATTCAGGCATGTTAACGCAAGTTTTCGTTCTAAAAGTATGACAATGGTCATTAATGCACCTTAGCAGCAAAGCCATCTCTTTCAAACTTCTTGTGTTTGCTCTTCTTTTCATCTCAACATGCTCAGGAACATCATACATGTGCTTTTTGGAGTATACACATATAAGATTCCTAAAAGGAAATGGTAAAACCTTCTTTGTAAGTGACTCTTTAGCATATTTTGGAATAATTGATTCAAAACAGGTAGCAAATTTTTTAGTACCTTCCCATGCTAAAAGGCTTACAAAGAGGATCCGTTATGACTCTATCCCCTGCAACATAGATCTGCAAAATAGAATATAAGTTATGATCAAGTGCATGGACAACGGACACCGCCACTGGCTCAGAATGTAAAATCAATAATCACAATGTTCTCAGCAATATGTGGATTTGTTTTCTCAAGCAACAATGCGATGATGGCTGGGTCGGCTTCAGATTGATGGTTGGATATGAGTACAACATTATGACCCTGAAACCAATAGACAGCAATTATATACATAAAAGCCATGTATATAAACGATTTAGCTAGTACTACACACTTCCCAAGCTAAATTTGAATGTAAAAAATCTCCTGAACATTGAAAGCTTAGTACGACTATGCCAACATAAAATTGAAAGAAAAAAAAAACCACAAAAATTCCTTGTATGAAAAATAAGAAATTACTGGGAAATAGAAACAAATTTAAACATGCAAAAACATGTTATTTATATTTGTTTCTTTGATACATGTTCTCATTAGTTATTAAACAAATAACATTTAAGTGTTATAGCCAGAACAAAGATTTTTCATCCACAATCAAGAAGCTTAGTGATGGATAAACCAAGTTATGATCTTTAACTGCCTTTTCAAATGTAAACATGATAGAACATCCTGCCACAGCTTAGTGAAAAAATAATTTAGCAATACTCAGTCAGGTTCAAATGAGTCCAGGAAAGGGGGAAAAGTGAGTACTAGCACCTGCTTAAGCTTTTCTTCTATTTCATTGAAAACGGAAAGATTGCCAAGGTATGAATTTCTGCAATGAATGTAATACATAGATGTCAAGAGAAGTAACTAAAAAAACAATAAACCATATGCGTCTTCAGGTGTCTAAAGTATGGATAACAAAATATTCATACGAAGCACGTGAAAGCAGTGTGATTATGAGGTAGTTGACAAGAATTAAAGTAAAATACAAGCACCTATGAGACAGGTGAAATAAGATGTTGCAGAAACAGGAAAGAGTAAAATATATATAACACATGATTCTCTTTCTTGGCATTGTTGTCAATATAGTAGCTGATAAACAATCAAACACGAAGACAAGAAAAACTATCTGAGACCCTATGAATACTAAGGAGTCCTCTACAATTTCAAACGTACTATTACTTTAATTCAATACAATAATCAATTCTTGATCAAGAAACCCTCATGGAATTTATTAAAGAACCACCAAAGAGAATGCCAAAAATAAGAATCATAGAACAAGCTTAGTAGATGGTCTAAAAAGGTAGCTAATAGATAAATATTTCCTATCCACTAACCTTAAAATATAGTACCTTGGTTTACTTAATAGCGTTATGGAATTGAAAAACTACAAATTCCATTAAAGCACATCTTGAATTTTCAGGGGAACTTTCTGCAAACTAAATTGATATGAATAAAGAAACAAGCATTGGGGAACAGTGTGCAAGTCATCCAATTACCTGAAATCAACCAAAGGCCGTATATAATTTTGACCAAACATATAGTAGTCAAATGGCTCTCGCAAAGCTTTGTGGTAGGGTTCAAAGACAAAAGGATCCTGAAAAATTACTGTCATATTTCATGCAGAACTTTATAAAACTCATAATTGGTACGCAATACCGGAAAATAGAAGGTCATATACGTTACAAACTGCAGATTCATCTTGAAAGAAAATTTTAAGAGTTACCTCCAATTCCAAAAGTACACGGTCAAATGCAACAGCCATGTTTGACAGCACAATCTCAGCAGCTGCAGGATCTCCACTTTGGAAAACCTAAATGTCAGTTCAAACCTCAATACTCTGATTCTAAAGTGCAGATACAACACTCGAGTATAAATCATGCATTGAGTATAAAAATACAGAGATTTAAAAACATATGACGGTAGATCTGATAAAATATGATCTTAATAGTGACACAAAGGATAAATAGCACTAAAAAGGATGCTTGATGCTGCAACCAACACTAACATAGTACATGCAGAGGAGAACCTATCATATGATTCATATCTAGATTCCATTAATTTCCACTGAAGTAAAGAGCTCAAATATATTAGTTCACCGCATTTCTATAATTCTGATAAAGTTCTTCCATTCCTGCTGCAGCATTTGGGGGTAGTCTTTTTGCTTCCACTTCCTTCCTAATCCCAGATAGGAGTTCTGTAGACAAATAGGTAGTGTGATAGTAAAGTCAGCAGAAGTTAACTAAATAGGCTGTTCTAATACTTGAACATGATCCTGATCAATTCATGATGTCGATGCTCTTATCGATAACAGATCCCAGCAAACTTTATTACTACATCAGCTACACCATTCGTATTCCTAAATAAATACCCTTAAACAGGGGCCATTTTTGTAGCAACTAGCAAGCGGTTTCAAAGTGTAATTATTCATTTCACAGATATTTGTGCATTTAAGTGTATCAAGTTAAGAAAAATTGTTTTAATCCAAGCTGATTAGAAAGCCATAAAAAAGATTTGGCACGAAACCTTTGATCCATTAAAGCGTTCGTTAAATAATAAAACGATCTTCTCTTAAAGGCTATAACTGTGATGTAAGCAATTTAGTATTTCTTTTTTCCTCTGTTTTTTTAAAGAAGTTTACTAACATATAAAAACATAACCAAATCATCCAACGGCAATTCTTTATTCTGGCATTTTCTATAGCTAATTCTTTTTCCCTGTGAGGAAAAGAAAGGAAGAAGACAAAGAAGAAGAATAAAACGTCATAAGTTTTATAATACCTATTTCTTTTTCTTCGGGGGTAAAAGAGTATCACGACGCAGTAATATTTAACATACTTCATTTTTCATTCATCTGTTTATACAAATAAACACAAATATATATACAAATTCTAAAAAAAAAAGGAAAACGAACCTTGCTCGGAGCGAGCTTCAAGAAAGGTACGGGAATGCTCAACCTCCGGCCGCCTTCCGCCTCCACTACTACCGGCGGCGGGCGCACCGGATTCCTTATCTTGAACGAGGTCAGCCATTGCCTTTGCTTTGACGCATGAGAAACTCCTGGATGTTGTTTTGGAAGTGGATCGAAAGAGCAGGAGTGGCTGGACCGGAATCAAGGAATAAGGAACGGAAGAAGGAAGAGAAGAACATTTGAGTGTGGGTGGATATGGAGCCCTAGTGGAGGTGGATGTGCCCCTGAACCTGCAGAACGAAAGCGGCAAAGACGTCGACATTTTTGAACGAAGAACACGAATTCCGTCCCCTCTTTTATTGTCTTTCTGAAAGAGGGAAAAAGAAAATGGAAGGAAATGTAGAATTATGGTGGTGGCGGTGTTGTTGGGGGAGCACGTGATTTTCGATGAACACACCAATAGGGGAATAGATGAGATTACTGACGCGGACGGACACCGATTGGAGTAGTACTGTAGTAGTAGACTAGTAGTATTCGGCACGCGTGGCACCCAATGTTTACGTGTCAACCAACAAGATATTTTTTCCTTTTAACAAAAAAAATGTAATTTGGAGTTGGATAAACTACAACGGAATTCACTCAATTATGATAAGGTTATATTTGAATCACTGAATTATTGAAAGTTATATTTGAGTTACAGTTACATTTGAGTCACCCTTCATATTTAAAAAATATGAATTATTGAAAGTTATATTTGAGTTACGGTTACATTTGAGTCACCCTTCATATTTAAAAAATATATATCAATTTAGTTATTTTTCTTCCAAATCATTTGTATACCTTCATTAACACTAGAGTACTTTATTTGAAATCATTAATTGATCTAATGCACAAATTGATATATATATATATATATATATATATATATATATATATATATATATTAAATATGAAGAATAACCCAAATATAGCATTACCCATAATTGAGTGAGATTGTAACTTTTAATAATTAGATAAGTCAAATGTAACTTTACTCTTAATTGAGTGACCTTTATTGTAGTTTACCATTTGATTATTTGAGGTTGACACCATTTTTGTCGTCATGAAGTTCTGTTAAGATTTTTTATCAATAGTTCAGTTACGATTAAGATAGAAATCCATAAAACATTTATAATTTTACGAAAGAAATGAATTTTTAAATTTAGTTTAAAATCCGAATTCATTTGTTTATTGTATTAAAAAAGTTGTAAAGGTTACTGTAATAAAATTTAATTATTATAATTCATCCATTAATTATGCGTTTCATTTTTCAAACGTATTAATGAAATGATTATACCAAAGCAAGGCAAGTGCAATTAAATAGAAAATAAACATGGATCTTGACATTAGAAACTAACGCCTTGCGGACAAACACAAAAATCATTGCCTGCAGAGTAAATCAATGTGAAATACGAATGGAGATGGACAGGCAACAAATATTAATAAATCAAATCACACACTTCTCATTGAACCCTGCATCATCAGCCAAACTGCTCAAAACCTAATTTTGTGGATTCTCTTTGGCTGTTCTCATGCGTTGCTTTCTGGTTGAAATCTTTGATGAGCACGAATCAAGCTTTTATAGCGGCAAGGCAACCGATGTTTAGCACTAGGAATTCAACATCTCTAAAGATATTTACTAATATATGACCACCATTTACTTACCAATTGTTTCCTTTGCAACTCATAAATATAATAAAGCTTGTGAGTTATCAGAAATATATAGCAACAATATCTTAATGTTTATGAGTCGGGTGCTCCCTAGGCTACAACCAAACTGACCTAATGAACCGGCAATGTAAACTTGACCAGCCAGTGCCACATGTAAATTCAATACTTTTCATATGTTTCATACTACAACTTAACAAATATCAAGTCGGAACAAGCAAAATGACACTGAAACGTTTTTTGTTTTCCTCCGAGTAACTTCCAAACTCTACCAGATGCAACATCAAATTCTTACTACAGTTCCCGATTATATATGTTATATGCATAAACTCATAATACTGACCAAATCACAGCCGAAAACCAAGAGACCAGCAAACCTGGAGGCGTGATTTATCCAAGGAAATTCATTATCACTAAATGGGGCACCAAATTGCAAAGAACAAAATCTGCAAAGGCTCGCTCAGGTGGTAGATCCTGCAATTGATGTGAGCATTCTCAAGTTAAGTATTTAACACGATGAGGTAAGAGGATATATAGATATATACCCAACCCAACCCATCACCCGATGCCCAACTCAAGGAGACAATAAGTTGTTTTCGGAGGTTTAAGTCAACAAGTTTAGAAAGATTTGCAGCATCAATATCATTTGAATTTAGAAAGATATTAAGAACATTCCATTTTGTATTTATTCCTCAGCCTAGTAACTCATGTAGTAAAGCCAAAGACAGAAAACACAAACAGCCTTACCTTGAATTCCTTGTTTTCTTTGTTCACTTGAATACGAAGACAAACTGAATCAAGTGAAACCAAATCAGTGTCAGATGCGGTCATTTAGCTTGCAAAGAGGTACACTACAAAGTTGACTTACCAGCAAGGACTGCTGTTCCAACACAAGAAAGCACTCCAGAAGGAAATGAGTTGAAAGGAAATGATCCCACGATAGCCATGTAAACTACCTGCAGTCCTCAAAATCGGAGTACAAGTTTTTTAACATATATGCAACTAAATTAAATATATTGGAATATTAGTATAGAACTAATCCAACAAAAACTGGGGTTGCATTGCAACAATGCGTGTAGGAAGAAATATAGTGTAACTGAGCACAATCAAAAGATACATTTACGGATTTACCTTAATCCAACAATTAAATGGTTCCAGGGAGCACCCTATTCTATTTTGGTTGTCATGGAGTTTCAATACAATTCAATCATGATGGACCGAAGGATCTTAGGGGCAGTCTCACCCCTAAAAATTACAAATTAACAAATATTATAGAAATTTTCTTTATATTTTATATTGATCAGCTAATTTTGCATCCAAAAATTTTCAAATTCTCGTCTAGTTTTACTAAGCATACAAGTTTGCACCCCTAACATAAGATATTGTGTCATTCCCTGAATTCAACAAACTTACATTTTCTAATTCGTTATTAAATTTCATGCATTTGAAAAAGTGAAGTTTGAACGGATGAAATATAGTGAGAAAGCAAAGATTTAGAGAACGCATTTAGAAGACGAATGGAAGTACCTGGATCAAAGCGGTGAAGATTGCGAAACCCACATATAGATCAATGAACTGTGATTAAATAGAAAATCCCCAAAAAAAATTAAAAATTGAAGATTTGGAACAAAAATTTGAGAGTTAAAAGGGGAAGGAAGAAAAAGAGAAACCTTGAGATTGAGAGGGGTTGCTGCGTAAGCAGATCGAAGAGAATGGAAGAGGGCTCCAGCGTCTTCCTTGCCCGATGTTGTTCTCCCCATGTTTTTGCCCTAATTCAATTGCCCTCGTTGGAATCTACCCTTCTACTGCAAAACTTGTTTGTAAATGGTAGACAGTAATGTTATTTTCATGTTTGGTTTATCTTCATTTTTACCAACCCGAAAAGATTATATTAAAGATAAATATCCTATAAACGGTCGGTAGAAACTTAAAGTTTCCACAAACGCCTTAATTTAAGAGTATATGGAGTTAGTTTAGGATATAGAGTTTAGGAATTTAGGTGTAGGGGGTTAGAATTTAGGGGTTGTTGATAGAATTTAGGATTTATGGTTAAAATTTAGAGTTTATATGTTAAAACATAAATCCCTACTCATATTACCCTAAAACCTAAACCATATCCCTAAACTCTAAATTCTAACCCTACATCTTAAATTCTGAACATAAACCCTAAATTCTAAACCCCTACACCAAAACCTCTCAACTCTAAACCTTAAAACTTAACCCTAAACCCTGTAATTGAGGCGCTTGTGGAAACAAAAAATTTACAACGCCGCTGTATAGGATAATAATCCTAATATTAATAGTTGCATTTTTTTTCAACCTTCCGAAATGTGATTTTTAGCATTTATCAATCCCTGGCATTTTAGATTAAATTATCTTTGAAATAATGAGTTTTCTTAATTTGAATCCTATTTAAATAACAAATTTATTAAATAATTTTATTTCATATTAGTTTAATATTTAGGGTAAACTATCTGTTTGACCACCAATCTATTGGGAAAGTTTTAAAATGACCACCATAGAAAAAAACGCGTCATTTCACTACCCAAACTATTAAAATGGGATCAATTTGGCCACCTGCCGTTAAGTGTCTAACGGAAGGTGACGTGGCAGTTAAAAAATTAAAGGTATAATCACACATTTGGTCCTTACTATTTACACATTCTTTCAATTTAGTCCTAATTTTAATTTAATAAATTAAATTAATTATTTAATTATGTGGTGACACGTGTCACTATATTATTGGAGGGATTTAATTATTTATATTTAATTAAATAAATGTATTTTCATCCTCCAATCAAGTAGTGACACGTGTCACCACTTGATTAAAGGAAGAAAAGTAAAATATTCACAAACGCGTTTAAAGGGTGTCAAACCTGCGTCTTGCAGCAGGTAAGGGTGTTGCCTTACCACCAAACCAAATACCATATAATGATATGGTTCTTGCAATATTGTTTATCTAAATAAAGATCAAAAACTGAAAAATTCCATTATCATCATCAGCATTTGGTTAGGTTCTGGTCGGCGCAAACAATCTCCTTTACCGGAGCATTCGGAATGGTCGTCGTTTCGTCAATGATTGTAGCATCTTGGTTTGAATCTTGTTGGTTCGGAGAAAACTCGGGATCATCGTTTCGTATGTCGCAAATGTCACCGTTGTCACTCAGATTCGGCATCTCTTCATCGTCTTTCTGCTTCCAGTACAGGATGAGATCCGAACCCCTATCAGCTCTGTCATCGGAGATGTTACGATTTGAAGACCCGGGAATCATCAATTCATGGCTCGATTTCGGGTTTAGATTTCTACACATTCTTGCACCCGTGTTCTTGATCTCACAAATAACTCGATATTGATCCAATGACCATTATCTTGGTTCGCCGGTTGATCAGTCGTGATATAGAAAGTGAAGTTCTTTACTGGTTAAGCCACAAGGACGCCAAGTACCGGAACCCGCCTTCCGATGGCTTCTTGAACTATCCCTCTTCCTCAACGTAGTGAAAACCCAAAACAACTCTCTCGAGTGCTTGTCGAAAAGATTCCAAGGCTCCTTGTTTTCGCCATAGATTTCGAGGTCGAGAAAATTAGGAGGAATAAGAGCTCCATGGACGACTACCAGTATTAGAAACGAGGAGAAAATCTCTAGTTTGGAGGGACGGAAACGATATCCTGCAGGCAGTTGCACTGGTGAAGACATGGCGCCAAGAAGCCACAGAAGTGGAAACTCCGATACAATATATTGCAAGAAGCCACAGACATGGCGCCAAGAAGCCACAGAGTATCCCGAAGTAAATCTTTCCCTTGAACACCATTAGATACAATATATTGCAAGAATCGTAACATAATATTGCATATGGCGTGGTGGTAAGCTAACACCCTTACCTGCTGTAAGACGCAGGTTCGACACCCCTTAAACGTGTTTGTGAATATTTTACTTTTCTTCCTTTAATCAAGTGGTGACACGTGTCACTACTTGATTGGAGGATGAAAATACATTTATTTAATTAAATATAAATAATTAAATCCCTCCAATAATATTGTGACACGTGTCACCACATAATTAAATAATTAATTTAATTTATTAAATTAAAATTAGGACTAAATTGAAAGAATGTGTAAATAGTAAGGACCAAATGTGTGATTATACCTTTAATTTTTTAACTGCCACGTCACCTTCCGTTAGACACTTAACGGCAGGTGGCCAAATTGATCCCATTTTAATAGTTTGGGTACTGAAATGACGCGTTTTTTTCTATGGTGGTCATTTTAAAACTTTCCCAATAGATTGGTGGTCAAACAGATAGTTTACCCTAATATTTAAATGGTTTTATATATATTTAAAAAGTATTTTAATATTTAAACAAAAAAATCATTGCTATGGAAATTTTTGATAAAATGTCTAAATATTCTTTAAAATTTTTATAAAATTTTGGTGAGAAAATAAAATAGACACATAACATAATATTACAAGGAGAATCTTTGAGTCTATTGGTTTTATATTCTATTTTTGTAGAAATTCTCGTAATTTAGTGTTTCTTGATACAATCATCATCTCTTATTTATATTTTTCTTAACTTTATGCAAATTTATTATTCATTTTATTATTTCAATTGTGCTTTAACATTTGGGGATTATATTTATTTAAAAATTATTTTATATTATTTTAATATTTAAACGTTGCTACCTATTAAATATTTATTTATTTGAATTTAGTTATAATAATTTTAATAGTATTAATAAAATTATATATTTCATATTGTTTACACTAATTATATTAGTAATATGCTAAGTATAATTCTATGAATCTTTAAGCAAATATTTTTAATAAATATTGAAAGTTTAACTTGTTAAAAAAAATACTCCATATCACAAGGACAATATAGTAAATTTACTTCCAAGTATTGTTATATTCCTTCAACCAAACAATGTAATCTTACATTCCTACCAAATAAACTAAACAAGGTAATCTAACATTCTCAGTAATAGTTCAGGTAAAGTTACATTCTGAGAATCTTATTTTCAAGGGCAATCTTACATTCAGTGAATCAAACGCACTCAATCTGTAACAAGGCATCTCATGATTTGAAGGGTAAACAACATTGTTAGTAGTAAACAAACGGTTAAAATAATATTTTGATAATGGTAACTAAATTTTATTAAAAAATTATGAAAGATATCACAAATACAACGAACTAAAAAGAAAAATAATGGAAACTACTCTACCAAAATCTTATACAACAACCTAAAAGTACAAATAAAAGTAAATACTTCCATAGAGATTAATATATTGTCAAAACCCATAAGCCTTCATAATATCATTGTCTCTATCCAAACGAGACGCATTACGGGGTGAAAAAAAAGTGGTGAGCAAGCTAAACTATAGGCAGATTGCTCCGCTACTCATGATTGATTACATCGACAAACAACCATCAACTAAGTGAGGATTTATCTTTCTATGATCATCAGTAGAATCATAATCAGAAATTAACATCGTGAAGATCTTTGTACGGGCATCAAACGACCATTAAAGTATATTGAAATAATGCCAAAACGACAGATGAAACAAAACCACAAAATAAAGAAAAAGCGTGCCACAAAGGTAGAGAAAAAAGCGTGCCATAAAGGCAGAGATTCTTATTAAAAATATAAAGAAAAAAAACAAGTAAAGAACGGCCCCGTTGGTTGACAACCAATACTAAGACTGATTGTCGACCACTCGCTAAAGAAACAAAAAAACGAAGGTAGACTCGTCCATGGACAAGTGTAACATGTGATACGTCACATGGCCCCCAAAATTTAAGGGCCGCACTTTGGGGAAAAACTGTTAACCCCAAAAAAATATTTTCCTATTTTTTTAATTTTATCTATTATTATCTCAAGAATTTAATTGTAATCAATTCTTCAAAAAAATTCTTTAAATTTATGGTGTATAACAGACATTTTTTTTTATTTTTGTCCATTATAATTTTAATCTTCTTAAATTACTTTAGATTCAACTACTAATTAGTAATATTCATCTTCTAAAAATTTAAAAAAAATGTCTCTACTACTACTTTTAATTAGTTTTTAAGGTTGAATTTCTAATTAGGGGATTTGAAAGTGTTGGAATTTTGAAGGTTATTTTTTCTTTAATTCGGTGATTTTGTTGAAAGTTTAGTGCTTTTTATTTTTTTATTTTTTGGAGGATGTAAATTACTCTTTTCATTTTTAGTGTCATAAATTTATCAGTATTCTCATGTTTTTGTCTATTTGATGGTTGTTAATTGAAGATTAAATTTTTAATTGGGAGATAAAATGGATGGCTAAGGCTCTTGAAATCTTGATCGATTGATGGCTAATGTTTCAGACTTTTATTCTTCTAATTTTCAGGTTTTTTCTATCTTTTTAATTTTTGGTTTATCACTTGCCCTCTTCCTTTGAGAATTTGATCATAGGTCCTGCAATTAGAAAACACGATTTTAGATTGCATTGTGACATCGTAATATGATAAATTTTGATATTATACAATTTTATTTTATTATAAAATGTTTTATGGGCATCATTTTAAAAAAAGTCGTTGTGGTGGCGCTAGGAATGTTATAGAAAAAAAATAAGTTGAGAGAAAAATAAAACGTAATTTTTTTATATTTCATTTGATCCGATAACTCTTTAATCATTATGTACATTACCTCAATTCATTTAAAAAAACTCGTGACAAGCAAAAAATGTGTCACATATCATATAATAGATGTTACATATATAAACTTTAAGAAAATTCATAAAAAAATTCTAGACTTAATGGTGTCTGGGAGGGAAAAAATTAATGTAGCCATTTGATTTAAGAGTGAACAAAATTCGACTTAAAAATTTAATTTTTATTTTTCAATTATGAGTTGTTTAAATTAAGTTATTCGATGTGTAAATTTTGAGTTCCAGTCGAGCTCGATTTTACCAACTCGAATTTTACTGTTTTCTATTTAATTCATACTTACTTTTTTTTGTCAATTTTTCCTTTATTTTAAGTATATTTTTAAACTAAATTTGAACCATTTGCTCCTAAATCACTTTAAAACGCATATTTAGCTTCAATTTATATTTTTGAAAAAAAAAACTCATCTTTTAGCAATTTAGTCCCTCAACTTTGTATGATTTTCTCATTTCTTTATTTTCTCCTTCGTTTTAAGTCCATTTTGACCAAATGCTCCACTACTACTATATAATATCTATGCAACTTCAATTCATATTTTTTTAAAAAAATTATTCTTTTTTTTCAATATAGTACCTTAACTTTGTATTTTACTCAATTCTATCCTTCATTTGTAAATTTGTTGAAAATTATTTCTTCTCATCAATTCCTTCTCCTTATGCTCTCAAGTCTCATCAATAAATTGTCATCAAAAATTGATTCTTTAAAAATAACATTATAAATATATTTTAGAAATTTAGATGATATTTGTTTTATTAAATAACATTACAAATTTTACTCACACGTGTGAAAAAAATATGAAATATATATACATATCTTATATTATTAGAGAAAGTCGTTTAAATTGAATTCAATATGCACTACAATATTATATATAATTACAATAAAATTTGTACAAAACTTGACAACTAGACTCAATCCAAAAAAGTTCAAATAAAGTTTGAGATATGAAATAAGACTCGTCAACTCGACTAACTTAAAAATTATTTACTCAAATCGACTCGATTCGATTGAATGCTCACCCCAACTTTGACCAACAAAAAATAGCGTTGACCGTTACAATACTGGTTTGGTAGTTCATGTTACTGATGTGGCAGCAAGTGATGACGTGGCAAGAGGGACTTAATTGATTTTTTTGGCTGAGTTCAAGAGCATAATTAATTTAATCTTTAAACAAGAAAATAAAAATGAAGAAAATATTTTAAAAAAAAATATAAAAAAATATTAAAATGTTCAAAAAAAACAAATATTAAAAACAAAAAAAACTATTAAAATAATAAATTATTAAAAAATTAAAAAGTATAAATATTTGTTTTTTTTTAACTATAAAAAACTTAAGTAAGTCTTGAAAATAAAATTGTTTCAAAACAGTTTTACTTAAGAAGACATATCACCATTTACCATTAGCATCAATTTGAGGATTTAACTGAACAAAACCCTAGGCATGCCGTTCACATTCCCTCCGAACTTCTCGGAGCAGCAGGGACACGCACCGGTGGCAGAGTACAATGACTCTGGTGGCCAGCCCCCAGGAGGGGTGGAGTTGGTGGTGCCGCCAGTGTTGGAGCGGCCTGGTTCTCCCGCTGGGATGGAGGAGCAGCCGGCGGCAAAGAAGACATGTGCGATGGATGTTGTGATGTCGGAGGGTTCTACGGCAGATGCGAAAGATAGTACTGGTGCCGAGGAGATGAATGTACAAGCGGCAGACGGTGACAGGCCGGCGATGGAGGTACCGACGGAGAACAGTAACGGGGCGTCGATATCGTATACGGATATGGTGTCGGGTGGATCGGCCGGCAGTGGTCGTGGAACGGAAGGGAATTCCGAGGATGGGATTGAGGTGTTGGATGCGGATTTCTCGATCTATCGCAATGGGGTATTTCCTAAGATTACCTTTTCTGAAAAAGTTCATGAGTATATCGATGAGAGTATGCAACGCACTATTATAGTTCGGCCTTTAGGGAGGGCGATCGGTTTCAAGACTCTGGTGAACCGTGTCCATAATCTATGAAAGACGGAGAAGAACTTTCAGGTGATCGATCTGGATAATAATTATTTTCTAGTGAAGTTTGAATCTGCTGATGACTACACTAAAGTGCTTATTGGAGGTCATTGGACTTTGTTTGGGTGCTATTTAACGGTGCAGCCGTGGTCGAGGAACTTTTCGACATCGGAAAAGCATCCGTCAAAAGTTGTGGTGTGGGTACGATTGTCGGGGCTTCCATACCGTTATTACTCGAAGGCATTGTTTCGAAGGATAGCTGATGTGATTGGACATGTGATCAAGATAGATTACAACACTTCGTTGGGTGAGCGTGGTCGTTTTGCTCGCCTCGCTGTGGTGGTTGATCTGAACAAACCCATACTGTCTTGTATTGGAATCGATGGTCTTCACCAAATTTGTTTCAAATGTGGGCGATATGGTCATTCGCAAGATTCCTGTGGGGTTGGTATTAATGCCGCGGGGGTATCGGAGGGGGAGAAATTGGCTGCAACTAGCTCTGTTGCACCATCCGATGAAGTCATAGCTGAGGACAACCTGTTTGGACCGTGGATGGTTGTGGATAGGCAACGTCGGCGCTCAACAAAAGTGGTGGGAAATAGAAGCGATGATCCTCAAGCCAATAGTAGTGGCTCGCGGTTTGACGTCTTGCGGGGAGATAGTGCAGAGGGTGATCGTGCGAAAGTGCAGGAGAGTTCGCGGACGAGGGAGAGTTCCGCGGGACAAGGCCATAAGAATTTAGCACCGGGGCGTAAGGCTTTGGGTTCTCAACCGAATGGTTCTAAGGGAGTGGTGATAAATGAGGGTAATCGGTTCGTTAAGGGTGCTGGTAGCTCGGGGGCGAAGGTGAATGAAGGGAAGGGTGGCGTTAAGCCAGTGGAGAAAGGGAAGAGGGTTCTGTCGGATGAATGTTTGGGTACGGTGACGGGGCGTGAACAGTTTAGGGATGTATCGAATGTTGTTCGGGAACGTTCTACAAATGGTTCTGGGCATGGTGGCATACAGGTTATTCCTTCGGTGACTGGTGTAGAGCCGCAGGCTGTTGAACACACGCCGGGGATTGTTTCTGGTACTCACAGAGCTGTAGCAATTGCGGAGGGGAATCATGATATCAAATCGACGTCAAGGTTGAAACATGGGTTAAATTCGGTTAAAGGTGGAGCGACAATATGAGCCATACATAAGAAAAGTCTAAAGGTATCACGGAAATCGGAACCACGTGTGCCACCTCGCCCGGTATTGACAGAATGGGTACAGTCTCTCTCATCGAAGTTGGATACGCTTCGGGATTCTAGGGTTGATCCAGCGGCGGGAGGGGCCTCTGTTCCAGCGGAAGCGACTTCGACGGCGATGCATGGGCTGGCGGTTGGGAAGGAGAACCTTCCTTCCCTCCAGTAAGTTCTACTCCTCTTCTATTAGTGTGCCATGAATACTATGATGTTTTGGAATACACAGGGGGCGGCGAGTGCGGAGTTTCGCCGTCACTTTAAAATTTTTGTTAGAGCTAACAATCCGCAGGTGGTGGCTTTGTTTGAGCCACGTGTCAGCTTTGCTGAAGCTGATAGAGTTATTCACCGTTTTGGGTTTCCGAATTCTTTTCGTGTTGAGGCAAGAGGCTTCAGTGGGGGTATCTGGATTCTTTGGCGAGATGGATTAGAGATTGAGGTTTTATCAATCTCTAATCAATTTGTGCATGGTAAATTTGGGGAGGTTACCGGAAACAAGTGGTTTTTCTTTACGGATGTATATGCTAGTCCTAATGCGGGTATCCGACGGAGTCTATGGGATAAGTTGCGCCAGTTGAATCCGGGGGATGATGTACCATGGATTCTGGGTGGTGATTTTAATGCCATCCTTCGTAAGGAGGAGCGGTGTGGGGGTTCGAGCGCGGTTCTGGGGATTAGTACTCTTTTTTGGGATTTTATTACTACTATGGGTTTGGTTAAGTTGGATTATAAGGGAGATGATTTTACTTGGAGCATGGGTGATTTTTACCAAATGATTGATCGTTGTTTGGTGAACGAAGCTTGGTTTACTGAGTTTCCGGAGTCGATTGTTGTACATTTTGATCGGGTTGGAAGTGACCATTGTCCACTCTTTGTTCAACCAGGGGGTGTAAGGGGTAGGAGTGATTCACGATTATTCCGGTTTATAGCTGCTTGGCATAATCATCCGGGGTTCAAATCGATGCTTGATTCGGTTTGGGATAGTTCGGATTCGGTGGTTAACAACATCCAGCACTTTCAGGAGAGTGTGAAACATTGGAATGATGTGGAGTTTGGCTACATTGGGCGTAGGAAAAAAAAGGTGTTGGCGCGGATCTGGGGCATTGATAGGGCTTTGCGGAGAAATCAATCAGATTTTCTGACGGATTTATTGCATAAACTGCGGGATGAGCTTGACATTATCCTCGAGGAAGAGGAATCTTTGTGGTTCCAAAAATCACGGAGCCAATGGATTCTTTTTGGTGATAGGAACACTCGCTACTTTCATGCGTCGACAATGGCACGTCGGAGGGCGAACGCTATTGTGGCACTTAAAATGAGGGATGGTACCTGGAGCACTGATCAAGAGATGTTGCGTCAACAGGCGATTGATTTTTACAGGGTGTTATTCACGGCTGATACAAATTGCTCAGGGGTCTATCAGGTTCGTGGTATGTTTCCTAGCTTGAATGTACATATGTGTCAGGCGATAGGTGGACCGATTTTGGATGAGGAGGTGAAAGCGGTATGGGTCCGTGGAAAGCTCCAGGTATTGATGGCCTGCACGCAGGGTTTTACCAGAAGAATTGGGATGTTGTGGGGCCGAATGTATGTCAGTTTATAAGGAGTATCTTCAATGGTGAGTTATCCCCATCTTCCATTAATAATACTCTTATGGTTCTTATTCCTAAAGTCACTTCGCCTGAAACGATGAGTCAGTTTCGCCCTATCAGTTTGTGCACGTTGTTGTATAAAATTGTGACCAAAGTGGTGGTTAATCGCATTAAGCCAATTCTGTCAAATTGGATCTCGGACAATCAGACTAGTTTCGTTCCGGGTCGGTCTATTTCGGATAATATTATTTTGGCACAGGAAATTGTGCATTCGATGAAGAGAAAGTCTGGAAGGAAGGGTTGGATGGCGCTGAAGATTGATTTGGAGAAAGCCTATGATAGGCTGGAATGGGCTTTTATCGACGATACTTTGCAGGACATTGGTTTACCCTCGAATATTCGACATCTTATTCTTGACTGTGTCTCTAGTGTATCTACTCAGCTCATTTGGAACAGCGCAGTTACCGAGCCTTTTATACCTACTATGGGTATCCGGCAAGGGGATCCCATATCGCCTTACCTTTTTGTTTTGTGTATGGAACGATTGACGCAGGCGATTAATGAGAAAGTGGCTTCGGGTCAGTGGAAGGGCTTTTGTACTTCTCGACGGGGTCCTGTTATTTCACATTTGATGTTTGCGGATGATATGGTTCTTTTTGCGGAAGCGTCGATGTGACAGTTGGACGTGATTCGGGAAGTTCTCATTGAGTTCTGTAAGTATTCTGGACTGAAGGTTAGTGTGCAAAAATCAAATATTTATTTTTCGAAAAATATGGACACTGACTTGAAACGGGATCTGACTACTGTGGTGGGTTTTTCGGAAGTAACGGATCTAGGTAGGTACCTCGGTGTTCCTATGTTACATAATCGGGTCTCTAAATCGACATATACCTATCTGATACAGAAAGGTCGTGATCGCCTATCAGGGTGGAAAGCTAAGTATCTTTCGTTTGCCGGTCGTATTACTCTTGCGAAGGTTGTGTTGTCATCACTGCCTTATTATGCAATGCAAACGACGAAATTACCTTTAAGTGTGTGTGATGAGATTGAGCGCCTAATTAGAAATTTTGTTTTGGGACATTGTGATGGTAACAAAAAGGTGCATTTGGTGAATTGGCCTGAATTGTGTAAGCCTACTTCGATGGGCGGGTTGGGCTTTAAATGTCTAAGAGATCAGAATGATGCGTTTCTTATGAAACTCGCGTTTAATTTAGTTGATAATTGAGAGCAACTTTGGGTGCGGTTCCTTCGTGCTAAATATAAGTGTAGTGGAATTATCCCGGATACACTTGTTAGACGGAATTGTTCCCATTTGTGGCGGGGGATATTGTCGGTTTGGGAAGATGTTCGGGAGGGCTTGGTTTGGAGAGTCAGTAATGGAACATGTATCGATTTTTGGCATGATAATTGGATCCGGGGTGTTGGGCCGCTTGCAAACCTTGTGAGTTCTCCGAGTGGGCTGCAACAAGATTTTGTTTCCCTTCAGGATATGCGGAATAGTGAGGGGGATTGGGATTTTGATCGCTTTGAACAGATCTTGCCGAGTGATGTTGTTGATAGAATTGCTGCAATCCATTCCCCTGTAGACAGTGAGGTGATCGACGCCGTAGGGTGGAGTTGGAGTGCGAATATGAAATTTTCGGTTAAGTCGGCTTATGCAGCGAAGCGAGATGAACTAGAAGTATCGGGAGGGAATCTTTGGCGAAGTTTGCAGCGATTTCCGGGTCCGCAGCGTATTCGTTTGTTTTTATGGCTGCTGTGCAAGGGGCGGGTGTTGACGAATAGTGAACGATGTCGGAGGCACATCGCGGACACAGCAGAATGCTTGTTATGCGGACATAGTAATGAGACAATTGACCATGTGTTTCGACAATGTTTGACGGCGAGGGACACGTGGTTGCGCTTGGTTCCAGCTGCTAACCGGGGCTGGTTTTTCACGGCTCCAATTGAGGATTGGATTAGCGGGAATTTGCGAGGCAATGTCGGCAGTGGCGCGGAGCAGTAGGGACTGTTGTTCGGGGCGGTTGTTTGGTACCTCTGGTTAGCGCGTAATGGCGTTGTCTTTGGCAATGCAAGGCCGTGTGTTGACGATGTGCTATCGCGGGCCAGGCGGTCGGTGCAGGGAACGACCAAGGTTCTGCTGGGCGGGAGAGCTGTGCTGCACTGCAGTGCTGGGTGTGGTTCCGTGTTGGATACAAGGCAGCAGAGGAGGTGGTCTCCACCGCCGGTCAATGTATGGAAACTTAACGTGGATGGAGCATGTGATCTTTCTGAGGGGCGTGCTTCTTGTGGGGGTGTGCTTCGTGATTCCGCGGGGTCTTGGACTCGTGGTTTCTCGAAATTCATTGGTCGTTGTAGTGCTCTTGAAGCGGAAATATGGGCGATTCATGAGGGCCTGAGATGTGCGCTAGATTACAATGTTGGGGCGTTGATCGTTGAATCGGATTGTCTTGATGTGGTTCGTTTGATACACAAGGAGAGGGATGATGTTGGTCCATTGTCGCTTTTAGGTTCTGTCCGTCGTTTGATTTCACAGGTTAATTTGATTGAGTTTCGTCATATTTCTAGAGATGCTAATCGGATTGCCGATTTTCTTGTTAAATTGGGTCCCTGGAATGGTTATGAGCCTAGCTATTTTTATGCTCCGACGGATGCGGTGATAACGTTGTTGCATGAGGATTTACCTAGTCTTACCGTTTGATTTGGATGTATTTTCGGGTTATTTCTGTGCCTATGTAATACTATGGTGGGTACTCTTTTCCTCCATTTAGGTTAGAAAGGTTTTTAACGAGGTTTGCCATAGTATCCCCTTTATTAATAAAAAAAAGTATAAATAATTATAAAGTGTTAAAAAATTAAACATTTCCATTGAAATAGTCTTCGACTGTTTCTCATC
The DNA here is from genome assembly GCA_030270665.1 of Hibiscus trionum. Classification (NCBI taxonomy): domain Eukaryota; kingdom Viridiplantae; phylum Streptophyta; class Magnoliopsida; order Malvales; family Malvaceae; genus Hibiscus; species Hibiscus trionum. Next base: position 1,492,029 of record BSYR01000097.1, read on the forward strand.
AGTACAAGTCTACTATTTTTCATAGATCATATTTTCAGTCAAAAATATAATAATTTTATATATTTTTATTGTTTTAATATTTTATATATTTTAAATTTTAAATAACTTATTGATTAGGAGAAAATATTAAAATTTATTAAAACATACTAGTAATTTTATATTTATATTGCAATAAAATATTTTTTAATAATTTTCTACTATCAAGAAATTATTTAAAATATAAAAATATTAAACAAAATAAAAAATTATTAAAATATTCAAAACATAAAAATAAAAATACTAAAAATAAAAATATTATTAAAATTTTGAAAGAAAATATAAACTCTCAAATAGTCTCAGCTCTACGGATGTTTCATCTTAGCAAGCTAGACGATGAAGAAGAATATTTCAATTTTCTTAATCAATAAAATAATTATTATTATATTTTAATATTCCTCCCATTTAATAAATCATTTAAAAGTTAAAATATTTAAAATATAAAAACTTATTTAAAAATAAAAAATATATATATTTATTATATTTTTGACTAAAAATATGTTTCATGAAAAACAATAGACGGAAGATTATGAGCGACAATCAAAGACTTATCTAATGAAAGTGTTTAAATTTTTTATTATTTTATAAATATTCTCTATTTTTTTATTTTTTAATAATTTTACAGTTTTTTATATTTAACTTTTATTTTATTTTATTTTCTTGAATATTTAATATGTAATAAACCTTCTATTTCGCGTTTCAGGTTGAAAATATTAGGCTTAAGGGCCACTTTTGCCTCTGTAGTAGTCCTAATTTATCGATTTCACTCATATGATATTTTCGCATCAATTTAGCCCCTGAAATAGTTGAATTGCATCATCGTTTGCCCTTGACTGACGTAAACCAACATTGACCGTTACAATACTGACATGGAGGTCAACGGTGCTGACGTGGTGGTCCATGTGTGAAGATGACGTGGAAGAGGGGCAAAATTGATTTGTTGACTTAGTTTGAGTGCAAAATTGATTTTCTAGTTGAGTAGTAGGGTAAAATTGATTTTTAGATAGAAATACGATTTTAAGAAAATATTAAAATACTAAAATGGTGCAAAAATTAATAAAACGTTTAAAAATATTTTGTTAATATATGACTAAAAAATAAAAAAAATTAAAATAGGTAAAAATTATAAAATTAAATTACCAAAACTATTTAATTATAAATTATTCCAAAATCAGAACTTAAAAATAAATTCTACAATCTAATCCTAATTTCTAAATTTTAAACCCTAAAAATCTCAAACTCTAAATTACAAACCTTAAATCTTAAACTTTAAATGAAAATTTTATCAATATAAAGTGACTATGAATCATAAAAGTATGTGTATATATTTAATCAAGTAAAGGGTTTAAATTTTAGGGATTAAGGTTTGCGATTTAGAATTAGACTTAGAGTGTAGAGTTTAATTTTTTTAGTATTGAGAGATAGGGGCACCAAAAAAGGTTGAAGATTTGTGTTCGGTTGAGAGAATCACATTAACCTATTTTAAGATATTTTCTTCCTTACATTCTTTGAAGAGAAAGAAAATCAAAATCATCCATTTTTTTGACGAAGATTTTTATATTTTTTAATACTTTATAAATATTTCAAATTTTAATTATTAAATAATTTATAATTTATTATCTTATGATATTTTAATTTTGTAATTTTACTTATTTTTAAATATTTTAATTATTTTATTTTTAGTAGGGATGTAAACCCTACATACCTTAGCATGATTCCTGAAAAGCTCATTTAGAGCCGAACGAGAAACCCTCCGACTTAGGTTATCGACAAAAATAGTCCTCTCTTCAAGCTTTGGCGGAGACTCTTCCGATACAGTATTCCTAGCTGCGCCCGTTCTTTTCCTTGAGACATCTCTCCACTCTACATGCTCTGGTCTCGATGATTCCGGTCTTCGATTTTCAAAATCCTTGCCACCGTTTTTAAATTTTGACTATAATTACATTAAATAATTAAAATTTATAAAACATATATTTAAAAACAACTTAATTAGAAGTTTTTTAAAAATATATATATTTTCATATTTTTTATCAACAATAAATTTTAAATAATTATGAGTCAAAATTGAAACAAAATTTATAGAAAAAATTAATAAAAGACAATCTTCGTAAAACAGAAGGAGTATTTCTTTTCATTTTTCAAGTTCCTTTGAATAAACCGTTTTTGTCATTTCATTATCTTTCATAGTTAGTTGTTTTATCAACTTTTTTTTACAAATCTTAATTCTAATCCTGCCTAGAGGGTAGGGGAATGATAGATTATAGGTGTTGCGTGTAAAATAGTCTATCGCAATTGTAGTGCAAGTATACACGACGCAAGTAGTAAAGTGATACGAAGTATCGGATATCGTCTCCACAGGGATTGGGCTAATAGCTTCACCTTAATTCACTGCACGAAAGTAAAGAAGCTGTTGAGAAAGTTGTCACGAAAATAATAAAGTAAACGTAAATAAAAGATTCGAGATATCAAGATAGAGAGAATGAGCTGGTATTGAATTGCTCAGTAGTGCAGGTATTGCAGAGTTTAGGAAATCCAGTTCTGTCGTCGCGCCCGTCGCGGCAGCACCTGTCTCGGCAGCAGTCCGTTGATTGTGCGCGACAGTAAACACTCAACTCTGTATTTCAAGTTTGGCAAGAATCCCATATGTGCCTTGGCCTATCCCTAGGTCCAAGTCTGTCGATGATCACGTCTTTGATGATACCTCCCGGCGTGAATCGAAGGATGAACACCGATGTGTATGAATTCTTCTTTAGCCACTTAACCTCGTCCTATCCCTAGGCCCGAGATAGTTCAACTATAAACTAGAGAACTTGCTCTTATTTCTTTCGTATACTTAACTCTCCCGATGCTAAGTAAATTGATAACCTCACAATGCTCTCCCGATGCTCTTGCAAGATATTAATAACCAAAATAAGAGAACTTGAAGTTTATTTTATTGAACTGAAAATTCCTAAAAAAAAGCAACCCTTGCAACTACTTTACAAATCAACCTGTGGCCCTAAGGAGAATTTAGAACATGGTGTGGGAAGGAAAACGACTAGAGGTTGAGAGAGAAGGCTAGGGTAATCGGTTATGCCTCTAGGTTAAGATATATGCCCTTATATAAGCTTTGGGCTCAAGTTATCTAATTTAACAAGGATTACAACTTTAATTTAAAGTATGATTCTAATAAAGACTAAATCTTCAAGGAATCTACTTTCCAGCCGTCCTCCTTGTTTCTTGGGATTTTCTCTCCTTGAACTTTGAGCTTGACATATCTTTTGATCTGGGGCTTGGAAAAATATAAGGTTTTCACACAACAGACGGGCTGAATTTTCTCTATCTGTCGAGGTCCACTTTACTTCTTCTCCTCAAAACTGCTGTCGTCCTCTGCTGTCACGGCAGCACCCATGGCAGCATCGTCCTCTTTGCCTGCTTGTCCAGTTCAGCTCTTCTACTTCACTGCCCAGCGCCTGGCCTTTCCGTCTGCTACGGCAGCAACCTGCAAAAACAACCATTCTTAGTAGAAACTGTGCTTTTTAATATATTTGTGATGTTTTGCTGTAAACTAACCTAAATGCAATGAATAATGCTTGAATGCAGCATAAATATGGGTTAAGATGGGTGTAAATAATAGAACTTTTACACACTCAACAATAGGAAAAAGAACAGATGCTATTAGTGGATCTAGAACTCATAACCTTAGAGAATATGAGGAACAAATATGAGCAGCTTGACCAACCAGCTAAATGTGTCGGCTTAGTTGTTTTTATCAATTTTAAAATTACATGTGTATTCGGATTTGAATAATAAAATTCGACTTAATTATTAAAAAATTCATATCAACACCACTGTTATTTATTTTTAACCGTAGATGATCAAAATAATAACAAAACTAATGTTCAAGACATTTTTACAAAAAGAAAATTTGATGACTAAGATATTAAAGCATGAATAGTTCGATTAAGACTTAAAGGCATTATTGCCCCTAAACTATGCACTTTGTATCAAGCTGCCTCTTGTGACATTTTGTCCTATAAACTTTAAATCGTTATTTTAGTTTTCTCAAACTGTTAACTCCGTTAAAAAATCTCATAGACTAATCAGGCCACATGTCAGTTTGTAAGTAAAAATAGATAATTATTTGATACACTAGTGGTGTAAACTTTTAGTTTCTACAAACGCCTTAATTTTATAGTTCGTGGACTCAGTTTAAGGTGTAAGGTTTAGGTTTAGTAGTATAGAATTTAGTGACTGTGAATAGAATTTAGAGTTTAGGGGTTAAAACCTAAATCCTCAACACATTACTCTAAATCATAAACCTTAATCTATAAACCATAAATCTTAACCCTAACCCATAATTCTAATCATTACCCATAATTCTAAACTCTTAGACCCTATCTCCTAAACATAGTACATAAACCCTAAAAATCTTTATTTAACTCGAAATTAATCCTCATTTATTTCTAATTTTTATAGTTTATCCTAATATTTTTAATATGATGATATTATTTTTTATTTTAGTCCTTATAAATCTTTATTTAACCAGAAATTCACTCTCATTTCTTTCAAAATTTTAAAATTTAGTACAATATTTTTATTAGGATGACATTTTTGTTTATTTTAGTCCCTAAAATTTACGTAAGTCAAAATTCACCCATATTTCTTTCTAATTTTTAAAGTTTAGGCCAATATTTTTAATATAGTGATATTTTTGTTTTTTTTTAGTTCCTAAATTTATTTTATCCAAAATTCACCCATGTTTCTTTCTAATTTTTAAAATTTATTCTAATTTTTTTAGTACGATGATATTTTTGTTCATTTTAGTCCCTAAAAATTTATTTTAGTAGAAATTCACCCATATTTCTTTCTAATTCTTAAAATTTAGTCCAATATTTTTAATATGATGATATTATTCTTCATTTTAGCCCCTAAAAGTATTTATTTAACTCAATATTCACCCATATTTTTCCTAGTTTTTAAAATTTAGTCTAATATTTTTAATATGATGATATTTTTATTCATTTTAGTCCCTAAAAATCTTTATTTAACCTAGAATTGACCCCTATTCTTTTTAATTTAATAACTTATATATTATTGTTCATTTCAGCCCCTAAAATTTTATTTTAGCCAGAATTGACCTCATTTCTATCTAATTTCTAAAATTTACTCTATTACTTTTATAATTAGAGATGTAAATAATGGTAGATGGTGGCGAGGGTAAAAACGGTCTTGCCTAGGCCTGTAAACAAACCAAACGTTCAGCGAACTGTTCGACGAAAAGTTCGTTTATTTATTAAACGAAAAAACATGAACATGATTTTTTGTTCATTTAATTAAATGAACGAATACGAACAAGTTCGTTTATTTACGTTCGTGAACGCTCAATAATCCGTTCATTTATGTTCGTTCAAATTTATTCATATATACCCATTTATATTTATTATTTTTAATAACAAAAGGATTGTATTTTTTAAAAAGAAGGATAACACAAACGACGGAGGAAAAAATAGAGGCGAGAGGACAACAGGGGTGGAGCAGGGTTCCGGCCAGAAGACAGACTTTCAGAGCAGACAGGGGCGTTCATTTTCAGGCGACCAGCATTGAGAGACAAGATGGGAATAACAATCCGAATGGCGTGTGGACTGTGTTCGTGTATAACTTGAGTAGGAGGGTGACTAGAGGAGCACTAAGAGATTTGTTTAATCTTCATGGTAGGGTAACGAGGATCTTCATCCCGATGACCAATAACAAAGCGAGATACAAGGAGACAACGTTCGCTTTTGTCACCATGGCATCGAAGTTCGACATGTTCCGGGTAATTGAGAGGGTAGACAAAAGGGTGATGGATGGAGCGACGATCAGAGTGTCTAAAGCTAGGTTTCCAAGGAAGCAGGGTAGTCCTTTCATTAGGAAGGAGAACGACGGGACAAGGGGGAGTGGGAAAAGTGACGGCGCTGCTCCACAACCGACCACACAGGCTGGTAACATGTCAGCGGAGGGAGAAAAGAGGAGAACGTACAAAGAGGCACTAACCGACGAGGAAACCTTGAATGGCAGGAAGGATAAGGCAACGATTATGGATTTTAGGATACCAGCAACAGACCTAGCCTGGTTGAAGAATTGTTTGGCAGGTGTAATTAAAGAGCAGTTTGAGATCGAATTTGTGCAAAGAGCATTACTAAATGATGGCATTGATGTGAAAATTGAAAGATGGGGGGTTGAATGTGATTCTTGTGTAGTGATATTCAAGTCGGAGACGGATTTAAAGGAGGCGTTGGAAAAGAAGAAGGAAGCATTGTGTTTCTGGTTTGATTTCATCGATCATCTTTTGATCAATGGAATCCCGCATTACTTTTGTAACACCAGGCTTTACGGGATTCCCCTTCTATGCTGGCATAGAAACTTCTTCGAAGCTATCGGAAACAGATGGGGCCACTTCGTGGATTTGGACGAGGAGACCAGTGGAAAAGGAAGATTAGACGTGGCGAATATTATAATTCGAACGGCAAGTATGAAGGTCATACCAGGAAGTATTAAATTAGGTTCCATGGGGTTCCCTTTTATGATCAAGATCCAGAAAGGGAAAAAACAAGAGTTGGAATCAGGATTGAATGAGGACTCTCAAAAGGAGGTTTACGAGGAGGAGTGGTCGGAAATTGATTTGAATGATCCGGCGGCCTGGGGGGACATCGGAGCAGAGGGACTTGCCGAGGGGCAGCAGGAAAACGATAAGGCCGAAGAATCTGAACAGACTGGATCGGAGGAGAACGAGGGGACGTGCTCTGGGAATATGGGTGCAGTTAATTCGAATGCACAGCCGCCAATGAATTCGCACGTGGAAAACGCGGAGGTTAATGAAAATGTTGGTGACTGCGAAAGGACAAAGAATTTGGATGGGGTTATTAATCAAGATGGTCACGTTTTGAATATGGAGTCAGAGGTGGGCCCGCAGGATATTCAGAATAATGGAATAGATCGTGGGACGGTTGTGGTTGACCCAAATGAGTCAAGCAACGTGGGTCGGCTTGGACGGGTTAACCCGGTTTCAATTTGCAATACAACAGAGGCTGTTAATCCAAGGCCCATAGATTGCTGCAATTGTTTTGGACCGAGTGAATCAAGACCCAATTCCGGGTCCAGAAGGGGTGAGTCTTCTGAATGGGTTCCGGATAGCTTTGATATTTCCGAGAAAAACCCAAGCCATAATGTATCACCTCCCTCACTTGGAATTTATCGAATTAGAGACTATGGCACAATTCCTCCTTCATCAAATGGTCTTTTTAGAGCGGGTTATAGGAGGAAATTCAGGCATGTGGTGCGAGAGGTTCTGGACAATGTGAGAGAACCGTTAATTGAGAGAGAAAGACAATTAAGCTTGGGTGAAGAGATGTCGGCTGTGGGCTTAGAGGCAGAATCAATCTGGGAGATCAGCAACATCCTCGAAATTTCTTTTAGAGGCGGAAGGGGGGAGGTAATCAGTCGAATCCGGGAAATGGAAAAGGAGTTGCACGATGCAATCTAAGGTATTGTTTCTGGTAATACTAAATATTTTTGAATGGATTTATCTTTAATAACATGGAATGTGCGGGGATTAAGAAGAAAGGAGAAGAAGAAAGCAATTAGAGATTTAAGCAGGCGTTACAAGACGAAGATGATTTTTGTACAGGAAACGAAAATGGAAACTATACAGAGAAGAGAGGTGAAGCGATTATGGGGGAGTGATTCCTTTAATTATGAATTTGCAGCAGCAAATGGGTCGGCGGGTGGATTGCTATGTATTTGGGATGACTCGGTTTTCACGGTTTCGGATACAGTGGTGAAGGACCGTTTCGTGGCACTTATAGGTGTTTGGCAACAATCGAAGGTCAGGTGTGGTTTTTTGAACTTGTATGGTCCATCGGTAGACAATGAGAAAGCAAGTTTTTTGGCAGAGGTACTGGCATTTCTCAAGTCATGGCAAATTCCATGGTGCGTTGGGGGCGATTTCAACGTGTTCTTGTCATCGGAGGAAAAAATAGGCTTCACCCTTAATAAGTCACTATTGAACTTGTTTAATCAGTTCGTGAATGAAGCCGGCTTGATAGACTTACCGCTAGTAGGGGGAAATTCACATGGAGCAACAATCGGGATCCCCCTACTTACATAAGGTTGGATAGATTTTTAATCTCGGCAGATTTTTTAATGGGCTTCCCTACGATTGTCCAGAAGTTGGTCGACAAATCTTTGTCGGATCATAATGTGGTATGGTTGTCGGAGGTAAGGAGGACTGGGGGCCTATACCCTTCAAATGCTACAATTCGTGGTACATGGAGGAGGGTTTCGACGATATGGTAATCGACACCTTTAAAGAATTGAAGAATAAGAGTGAGGGAGGTAAAATTGGATGGCTAATGAGAGGGGCTAAAGAAAAATTGAAAGGCTGGAGTTGCAAAGAGGGTAGGAAACATATTTCTCTTATTCCATTATTGGAAAAGGAAATTTCATCTCTAGAAGGGAAGATGCAAAAGGGGAGGGCAGTGTCGGGGGATTTTCAAAAGCTTGGTGAACTTAAAGGCAAACTTTGGAATCAATACAGAGCTGAAGAACTTCAATGGCTCCAGAAATCACGGCTAGATTGGCATGTTCTCGGGGACAGAAATACACGATTTTATCATTTGGTGGCGTCGGGGAGGAGACGGGTTAATTCCATATATAGCATTGAGATCGATGGGAAGGTGCTTACTAAGGCGAGAGAGATAAAGTCGGCAATTCGAGATCATTTCGCCAATAGCTATAATCAGAATCCGGCCTTAGAGGTAACTGACATGAATTTAAATTTCTCTCAACTCGACAGTGAGCAAAAGACTATGCTACAAGGTCGATTTTCCGAGTGCGAAATTTGGGAGGCTCTTGTCTGTTCGGATGGGAATAAGGCACCCAGACCCGATGGTTTCAACCTCAACTTCTTCAAGAGGTATTGGGAACATTTGAAAGATGGGATTCTGATTTTCTTTGATGAGTTTTATGAGGAAGGCTTTCAGGAAAGGGGTATCAATCATGCTTACATAACTTTAATTCCGAAAGTTCCAAATCCGTGTGCTATTGATGAATTCCAGCCAATTAGTCTAGTCAGCGGTTTATACAAATTGTTATCGAAGGTGCTCGCTAGGAGGATGGGGAAGGTTATGGATACGATAGTGGGCGATTCTCAGTTTGCATTCATTCACGGGAGGCAAATCTTAGATTGTTCGCTCGTAGCAAACGAAGCTATCGATTCCAGAAGAAAGTCAGGGGAAGAATGAGTGACCTTCAAGATTGACTTCCAGAAGGCCTACGACACTGTTTGTTGGAGTTTCCTATTACTCGTGCTCAAGAAATGTGGGTTTCCTGAAAAATGGTATAAGTGGATCCACAGTTGCATTTTTTCAGCTTCTATTTCTGTATTAGTAAACGGGGTGCCGACGGAAGCTTTTACAATTTCCAGAGGTTTGCGACAGGGATGTTCTTTATCCCCGTTGCTTTTTAATGTGGTGGGCGAGGCGTTGAATCTCTTATTAAGGAAGGCGGTAGACTGTCACTTGTTCGAAGGGTTCCGTGTTGGCAACTCGAGTTCGCAGATCTCGGTTTCTCACCTCCAATTCGCAGACGACCTTTTAATCTTCTGTGGAGGCTCCGAAACGCAAGTGCGAAATGTTAAAAGGGTTTTGAGAGTCTTCGAGCTAGCAGTCGGGCTGAAGCTAAACTTGAAAAAAAGTAAATTATTCGGCATCAACATGACAACTCAAGTCCTAGCTAGTTGGGCAGATTCTATTGGATGCACGGTTGATTCACTGCCTACGAATTATTTGGGTCTACCGTTGGGGTCAGTGAAGAATTCTTTCAGTTTGTGGGAACCAGTAATTAAGAGGGTGGGAGACCACTTAGCAGGTTGGCAACCAAAATTTTTATCAATAGGTGGTCGTCTTACAATGATAAAATCGGTGCTGTCAAGCTTGCCGATCTATTATATGTCCTTGTTTAAAATTCCAGAAAAGGTGGTAAATGTTCTCACCAAATTAGTGTCAAACTTCTTTTGGGGAGGCAATTCAGAACAACGCAAAATACATTGGGTGAGTTGGGCAGCGATGTGCAATCCGGTTGAAAATGGTGGTCTTGGGGTTGTTGATTTCAAACTCCTTAATTGGGCATTGTTGAGTAAGTGGTGCTGGAGATTTGGGAATGAAGAGAAAAGTCTTTGGAGGAGAGTTATTGGAGAGAAAATTCCGTCTAATAGGAACTCGATGCTACCACAAAAGTCACTACGTAATCAATCTTCATGGATTTGGTTCGATATTGCTAAGAACCTTCACAAGGAAGATGAGTGGGGTAATCTTTTGAGAAAGAACCTGACGTTGAAGGTGGGGAAAGGAGATCGGGTCCGTTTTTGGGAGGACATTTGGGTGGGGATGCTTCCTCTATGCATTTCCTTCCCTCGCATTTATGCTTTATGCACTGCAAAATCGGCAATGGTAAATGAATTCGGTCGGATGGTTAATGATAAATGGATTTGGGAAGTCCCCATTCGTAGGCATTTGTTCGATTGGGAAGTGGAGCAGTGGGAGGAACTTTTGACAATGTTGAATAATTTCAGATCGAGTGGATTGGAAAAAGATTGGATATGTTGGGACGGCTCGAGCGACGGAAAATTCTCAGTGAAATCAGTACGGAAATTAACAAATTCGAGCCTCAATGTGGATAAATTCTGGAGGGAATCGATATGGTTGGGTTTCGCTCCTCTAAAGGTCGAAATTTTCCTTTGGAGATTGGCCTTGGGAAGAATTCCGGTAATGGTTGAATTATTGAAGCGTGGAGTTATGTTAAACCCTGATCAGTGTTGTCCCTTCTGCTCGATGGAATCTGAATCCATCAACCACATTTTCTTCACTTGTTCCCGTGTTTGGAAATTATGGAATAGGGTCTGCAACTGGATAGGGGTGCAGACAGCTTTTAGCGAGAACCCAAGATCGTTTTTAGAAGCATGGAATAGTTTGAGCCCGAGGAGCTTAGAGAGATGGTGGTCTTTTATTCCAAGTGTGTTCATTTGGTCCATTTGGTTAATGCGAAATGAAATCATTTTCCAGGGGAAGATTTTTGATGAACATCAAGTGGATTTTGTGATTAGATACAGACTTGTGTGTTGGTTGAAGGCCAGATTTTCTGGGAGTCTTACCTCCATGGAAGCGTTAGTGGACTGTCCGAAAGTTGGCGCGGATGTGGTGAAGATCAAAGCAATCAAAAAGACAGTTCGACAGAGGAGCAATGTGCCATTGGGTTTTGTTAGATTAAAATGCGATGGAGCTTATTCTAAGGACAGGAAGGTTGGGGGTATTGGGGGAGTGATCAGGGACGAACTTGGGAACTTAATCCTAAGCTTCTCGAAGAAGACTAGGGATGTTCCTCCTGCAATTGTTGAACTATTGGCAGCAAAAGCGGGGTTGGATTTATTCCTGGGTTCAGCATGGGCCAATCAGAGGAGATTAATCATCGAAACGGATAGCAAACTTCTTTGTGACTGGATTTTTGACAGGTGTTTTCCTCCCCCGGCAGCAGTACAGATGGTGCGAGAGTTGCAGGGTTTCATCAAGGATCGGGGAATGGTGGTCAGGCTCATTCCAAGGTCGTTTAATGCAGAGGTGGACTCCTTAGCAAAACAAGGGATTGGATAGGGGGTTGGGTTGTATTCCGTTAGTTGAGATAATATTCTCCAGGTGATCGGGACTTGTCCGGGCACGACGGGGATCATTTACTAAGCATTATAACTGTATTTCTTTTATTTTGGCATTAATAAATTTCTAGAGGGGCACTCTTTTCCCCTTCCAATAGGGAAGGGGTTTTTAACGAGGCCCACATCACCGTTCAAAAAAAAAAGTATTGTATTTTTTAAAATAAATGAATTCACATATGTTCGTTTAAATTTATTCACATATGTCCTTTTATATTCGTTCGTTCGTGTTCGTTTACGTTCGTTTATCATTTAAACGAACGAAAATAAACGGACATGAACAAGATACATTCCTTAACAAAAGAACACGAACAAAAAATTATGTTCGTTTAGTTGTTCGTGTTCGTTCATTTGTTCGGTTAAATTTACTTTGACTCTTTAAAAAATTTACTTTGGCTCCTTCAAAAAATTTAAATTTCCTATTAAGTTTTTATTTCTTTAAATATTTTTAATCATGTCCCATTTTAAATTTTTAAAAATTTCTCATTAAGTCTCATTTTAAAAAAAAAATTAAACTTAATTCCATTGTTCTCCAATCATATTAAAAATAATGGCCTAAAATTTATAAATTAGAAAGAAATATGAGTCAATATCGGCTAAAATGAAATTTTAGAGACTAAAATGAACAATAATATCATCATTATAAAATTATTGGACTAAGTTATTAAATTAGAAAGAAATATAGGTAAATTCCATGTTAAACAAATTTTTAGGGACTAAAATAAAAAATATCATCATATTAAAAATATTAGACTAAATTTTAAAAATTAGAAAAAATAGGGGTCAATTCTGAGTTAAATAAAAAAATTTAGGGACTAAAATGAACAATAGTATCATCATATAAAATGTTTGACTAAAATTATAAAAACTAGAAAGAAATATTATTATATTTTAGGTTAAATAAAATTTTTTAGAGACTAAAATGAACAAACATAAAATTTAGCAGAATGTGGCGCATTTTGATTGATTCGTGAGATTTTTTTAATGTAGCTAACAGTTTGGAATAACTAGGATAACAATTTAAAGTTCATGGGTAAAAAATCGTTCTAAAAAATACTTGTAATTTAGGGGCAATGGTGCCTTTAAGCCTAACCATTTTTGTGTTTGTATTTATTTTTTTGGGTTTGGGTTTGGGTTAGAGTATAACTGAATATAGGTCGGAGTATAATTGAATATGGGATATGGGTTATGAAAGTTGGGCATCAAACAGGAAAGGGAATGGAGAAAAGGGAGATGAAGTTGATGATTTGGATGATGGGGGTTCGAACAATGGGGTTTTGGGAATTTTTGTGTTGAAGCCCAAAAATGATTAAAATATACCCAATCGTGAACAACAATAAATGTAATCGCGTATCTAAATTCAGTTCGAGGGTCTGAGATAAAGAGATCATCAACATAATGAAAGGAGCGTCATCTTGACCAGTCATGGCGTCGTTAGATCTAACCCTAATAGAAAATCAAAAGAAAAAAAAACGTGCCAAAAGACAGAGAAAAACGTACCAAAAGGTAGAGTAAAATCGTACTACAATAGCAGTATAATTTATTGAAAACTAAAAAGTAAAACAAACGAAACGATAGAAACCAACAGTCGACAACCAATATTAAAACTGATACCACCACCGATATTTAAAAAAAATAGAGCAAAAGTTGGAGAAGAAAAAAAAATTGAAAGAGCGGCGGTCAAAACTCTATTTTGAATTTTGATGAAAAAATTTATAAACTGTGCAAGCTCTTGAAACATTTAATCACCCTAGTTTCTTTTAAAATTCCTGGGTCAACAAATCGCTTTATGAAAATATTAATAAAATCTCGAATGAAAATTCAAGTTTTAAAGAGTTGTCCAATAACATACTAATCGTGAAGATCCGTGAATTGTTCTCTCAGAGTTGGGAGACTAAGGTACGATCAACGAGAAATTAATACAGTAATTGATAAATTAACTTTGTTATCTCAGAATAAATAAATTAATAATGTTCTCTTCCACGATCTACCAGACATCGTGGCTTCGCTCGTTTTATAAGAACAATTAACTAGTCACTAAATAGCTGTTCCATTCTAGGAAAAAAGAGTGGCGACCACAACCATGAGATGTAGTATGATGGTTGCTCAATCATAAGGTCAAGGGATTAATCCTTATCCAATAGAATAGAGTACATTTCATAGTTAGTTACCGAATACACCCGTAATAAGAGGATTAGTCCCAAAAAGTTGAGTGATTGATTGGAAAGAGTTGTGGGTAGAATAACCAGGGCAACTGCAAGCATAGCATGATTGACATGTCAAATGGATGGAAAACAGATTTGATATCTGAAAATATCGGCCCTATTACAACCCAATAATCTCTCTAAGCTCTGTCAGATCTACAACTAAACAAATATGGAGTATCAAAGGTTGTGTCTGTTGGAGCAGGGAATTTTACAAGACAGAACAAATTACGTTGGCATATACATTCAATGAATACAACCAACCAACAGTAACAAAAACCAAATCCTATTTTTTCAACTTTTACACGACGGCTCCCCTGCCAAAGACAGGAAAAACACCCCGGCCTGAGAACCCACATCAATCAAATCCACTACGTGTGCAATTTGCACAAAGAATATAAATTTGTTCTAATCTTCGCCTGCTACTACTCCCTGAACAATATCAATCATCTTTCCGTATGGTTAGAACTTAGAACTCCATTAGATTAGCAAAAGTCAGGCTCCATCTATGTCCTCTATAACTTCACTTCAATCCAGTCTTCTTTCCGAACCTACATACAATGGCCCTGGCCCCCTCACTTTAATGCGTTTTGGACCCATCTCTAATGGAGGAGGTTCCCTCGCGCACTTTCCTACCTCATGTTTGAACCTGTCATTTTGGTGCTGCTCTTCATGTCGAACCATTGCCTCGTCATTTCCCAACTTCCTATACTTGATAGAAATGGGAAGGTGGCCTCTTCGAGCTTCTTTACAATCGGAATTGCGACTAATGCCGTGATGTCGTTTGTCATTTCTACAGAATTCGGATGGCACTGATGGCCCACACCTTCCTTCATGTTGGAGTTTCTTTAATCGCTTGAGCCCCTTTAAAATGAATAAAAGACAACTAAGGCCTCTGAACAAATGAACAAGGCAAGAAACTATTGCACAATGCCAAATGATAACACAATAATCAGAGCAAAGATGATAACTATAATAGTGGAAACATATGTAACTAATTACAAAAGAGTCAAAAGCTAGTTTAAGTCCTCTAACAGATGTGAAGCCATGAACGAACCTTGCGACATTATTTCTCAATTTCATGAATTTGTATGGAACAAAATTCATGTTTTTACACCTTTAACATGTATAATCATATTGGACTATATGTTTCACAAAATTCAACTTTTGACTCTAATAAATAGTTTTCCATTCATTTTATGAAAACAAAAGGCACCCTGGAAGTTAATTTGGCCATTTTATGATGAACATAAGAAATTAACTTTGGAGTGCTATAATTGTACCTGCTGTTCGGAACTCTTTGATGACATGGTCTGATTCCCATTTCTTTTCTCGACCTTCAAAAAAGAACGCCGTTTAACCCTAAATATCTCTGAATCGGAACTATCACTGTCATGGTCAACTATAGACCTACTCACTGGTTCATGACCATTATATTGATGAATACCCGGACGATCTTCACGTGTCAAACAGGATACAGACGATTCATATGTATTTTCTGAGACTTCTTCAGAGAACCTCATGTCATAAGTGTTTCCTAGGTTAGCTAACTCCTGTACCTGCTTTGAAATTTACAAATAACAAACTCACTTAGCACAGGATCAGAAGCTGAAGTAGAGTCATAAACATTATAATACTAAATGTGGCAAATACTCGGCAGGTAGTCACTGGATCTTACATTTTTTGGCGAGGATCCGACTTGCTCCACTAAACAACATAGAGTTGATGCGGCCTCATGGCTCATTGAAGGATGTCCATGTTCCACTGATTGACCCGTAATTGAAGTTATTGTAGCAACCTCCAGATTCAAAACAACAGTTATCTCACAGTATGGAAAGTACCCATCCTCTACATCATTCTGAAACTTATTTGATAGTGGATAGGAATACACGTCATCACCATTTTCAGCTCGTCGCTCAACCGCTTCTAATATGGCACTGTCTTGCTCAAATTTCTTGGCAGCAGCTTCCATCTCTCCGACATCATCCCTCAAGAAAAGGCCATGATATTTCCCACAGGGGAAGTCAAGTGACTTAACATCTGCAAAAGTTTGATGGAATTCATCACAAAAGGGAAAATTTCATAACAAATTGAAATTACCAAAAATAGATCAGGATCAGAGAGAGGTTACCATGTCGCAAGCAAACAGGATGAGAGTAACAGCTGCAGTTAACAAAAGCAACGTAACAGTCGCGTTTGCATAAAGTGCAGACGATAGTTCGATAATAATTTGGAGATACACTGTTACATGCCCTTGATTTCATGATAGACCAACGGGCCCGGTGCAAGAAACGTATCAGCTTTACAAATGAAACCTTAATGGAATGATGAGAAGCCAAATCGGCTGGTGGAAAATCCAAATCTTCCAGTTCTAAACTTGTACTGAGAAGCATGGCTTCTTTGCACAAAAGTTCCTCGTGAGGGAGGAGAGGCACCCTATTGAGATGTGCATAACGCAAGCTTGCCACAGCTCCCAAAGGAAACCAATCACCAATAGCAAAATTCACAGCCTCACCACAGTTGAAACCTAAAAGATTACAATTAGAAACATATTCTTTGAATTCTGTAAGAGCAGAGAAAGAACATCTTAAGTAAATAGGCCTTACCATGACTGAAGCCAGCATGATAGGCTCTCGGAAAGGTAATTACAAACTCTCCAGGATTCTGTACAGCCTTGTAGACAGGAACATCATGTTCCGACAAAATATTTGGAGGAAATAAGGTCGTTTTACCCAAAAGCACATCAAAAGCTCCATCTTCACCATCCACCGATAGGATATCATTAGTGTACACATGTTCCTTGGCAACCTTCTCAAATCTTAAAGCAGAATGACCAGGTACGCCATACCAAGTTTTTGCAGCCCCGCAATGATGATAATTAATGCTGCCACAAACGGAGAAAAGGTTTAATTACAAAATATTGAGAAAGTAAATAACTTAAAAAGGAATTAAAAGTTTGATAACATTTACCTATACAAATAATGATCCTCCACATGCCAAGCAAACATACTAAATAGCATTCCAATGTAAAGCATGGGATCGCTTACTCCCTGAAACAAATATCAGTTCAATACCATAGAACATAAATCTAAGCAGATCAGCGATTTATATTTGGAGAGAAAAATTGAGATTTGGATCAATTCAATACCGGAATTGAAGTTTCGAGAAGACGCAAAGTGGACTTTGGCAGCCGTGAGAGTTTCTGAAATCAACCAAAACGAAGTACATAAAAACCAATTGAACCATAATCAAGAACAGGTATAGAGTCAATCATAACAAGGTCAGTATCAAATTGTTCCTCAGTTCAAATCAACCTTGAAGTCATTAAAGTTCAAACAGCAATGCAATAAAATAGAAAATTTACTTTTCTAAAATTTACTATCATGGAAAAATTAAGCAAACAAGCCTCTGCAAAAAAAAAAAAAAACTAGAGATGATAGTACTGAGTTCAACACCTTCAAATTCCATTTGCTAGTTCCAAGCGGGTCACTGGGAGAAGAAGAAAAGGCACTACCCTCAACATCACAAGCATATTCAACACTTTCCATCTTCCCACAAGCAATTTCATGCCAAAATTCTTTTTCCAAGTATGTTGCAGGAAGACAACCAGCACTATAATATCTACGAGAAAAGACCTTGTTCGCCATTTTCTCGAAATCACGAAACGTATAATTTCTGAAAAGACATTAACAAATTCAAAACCAAAATATACACTAGGCACAAAATAACATTTGTTTTGAGTAAAAGAGCTCACCTTCCACTCATGAAAAAGGTGACTCTGTCATCAGTATCCCACTCAGCAAGACGAAGCGGCTGCACTCTAGTTGTGAACTTGAATCCTACTTTCTCCTTCATCAATACAGCTCCAGCAGGAACAGTAGCACTTACAGGGGAAATGATTTTGCATATTCCTGTGAATTACAGAGAAAATATTCGAAACGCCTTAGCATTTATTTAAGTAGGAAAAAAAACTAAAGAACTGTTTTTTAGAAAAATTTTCCTTCAAGATCCAAAGAATTTAACTTGGTTTTATTGGTGTGCCAAAGTACTAAACATTTCTTCCATAAATACTGTTGAAACATTAGACCCTGATAAATAATTTCAAAACAGATCCATTTATTCCGATCTTTCTATTTATGCAACTATGGAAACAGGATCATGTTACTGCAACTACAATGAAAACCTTCACAAAAGATGTATAGCAGCGAAGACAAGCAATACCACATAGATGAAGCAGCAGTTGCTTCATTCAGTCCCTAGAGAAACAATATTTAATAAAATACCCTTCCAATAAGAAGTTACATGCATTGATGTCTAGTAAAAAATGCATATAAAGACATAAAACCAAGATATGGACCATCAATTCATCATATGTCTCTATTTTCTGTGTTTTATTTTTAGGTTGTATTCTCTAGTTCTCCAACCAAGGTTGGAATGGGGAGTGGATGTTGGTGTTGGGATTTGGAGATGGAGATGGAAAGTGTTGAAATTTCTAGAAAGGCTAAAAAACACAGGTCTTACCATATTTGGAAGCTTCAGGAGCTATCTTCTGCAAATAAACTAAAGGATCTTCAAACTCTTCCTTTGTCGGGTAGAATACAGGACATTCTGGAATTTTCTCAGTCCATTCTAGATCGTTAGTGTAAAACTTATCAACCTTGCGCTTTGAAAAGACATCCTTCTCACTTGAAGAAACATTTGACCTAGAAAATGATTCTGCTTTCCCCTGCAACCTCATTCCACATGATGCTGAAACTCTCAAAGCATCTCCCCCACTTCTAGACATCATATTTGTGACACCAGATGTCACAGAGACAGTTTCAGATTTTATTCGTTGGAGCCTTTTACGCTTCAATATCTCTAACCC
Source organism: Hibiscus trionum (assembly GCA_030270665.1). NCBI lineage: Eukaryota > Viridiplantae > Streptophyta > Magnoliopsida > Malvales > Malvaceae > Hibiscus > Hibiscus trionum. Next base: position 1,510,858 of record BSYR01000097.1, read on the forward strand.
ATTTCTTACCTCTTTGGATAAACACACCCTTCCTTCCACCTACCAAAAGAAAGTAGATAAGCAAATTTAAAGAATCATATATCAGTAAATAGAAACAAAGACAGAAGCAAACTTGAGAAGCATGTAACCACAGTACAAAAACAACTCCAACATTCCCCACGTATGAAGTTAAATACTTCAACTTGTCAAACATATTAGCACCTAATTGCTATCAAACTGATATCCATACTTGCATGCAGCAACAACATTCATAACACACTAAATGCACACAGGCAACACCATTAGTTTAAAATGCTTTCAGTAAGTTACAGTTAAATATTAGTTCAACCTCTGCTGCATTAACTACTATCACCTAGACAGTAGACTCAGAAAGCAGAGATTTCAACTAAGCTCTTAAGTTTAACAGAATTTTTTTGCACCATTCTCATCCAAAATAAATAAAAATTAAAAACCATATTCTAGTCTAACAATCAAAGATCATTTCAAATCAGAGCACCAAGGTGACAAAAGTATGATGTATAGGCCCAATACAGTCCATGCAATGCATATAAGAGAAAACTATAGCACAAAAAGATAATGTGAATGCATTTACGCCCATGTTTCAATCGCCATCACTAGATGAGACTCCCAAACAGTAATAATGTAAAAGGGATCAAAGTTCATTCTGAAATGTTAACAGTGAGAAGGAAAATTTTGGGAGCCAAGAATAAATGTGAAACCAAAAGGCCGACACCATCAAAATTCAGAACCAAGATAATTTCTAAAGCATACAGAACACAGATGGTTGACTGAGTCTAAATCAAATCAACGGTCCAAGTAAATTAAAATTACACCCCAAACTTTTCATTAAAATCGTGAGTCAAAGGTTTACGACAAGTTGAATTCATCGTACATACCATATATGCCATAAATATAAAGTCAAAAATTGATTAATAACAGAAACTCATGTTAAATCGTCAGTCAAAAACCAGGCAACTTCAACAATAAAACACGGAATTACGAGAACTTCTAAAAAATAATTAAACAAAATATGAAATTCATTAAATAACTTAATCTTATCCACAAATTTTAAAACGTAGTCAAAATAAACTCTACCTCAAGAAGGAAATTCAACAAACAAACATGTAAATTAATTTGTGCAAAACTATTTATTAATAGTTATATAGGAAAGCCTGTAAATTTTGAATTGTAAATCTAAAATGAATGATAAGAAAAACTGTTGAGCAAAATCCTCAGCGCATGAAGTTCTCATTGATGAACTTCTTTCTAGATTTAAAATTTAAGTTTCTATTTTCTGAAAGGATGTAGAACAAATATAAGAAACCAGAAGAAAAAAAAAACATGAAAAAATTAATAAACCGTTTCATAATTATAATGCTTTGGATCCGTACAACGACACGCGGGGTTCTTTGCAGAAAAATAAAACCGTGGAAAATCGTTAAAAATCTGGAAAAAAAAGGAAAAGGAAAAAGAAAACAACAGAAGAAATGACTCACCAACTCATTCCGTAATGGTTCTTTGCAGGCCACCGTTTTGTCGCAATTCATCAAAATAAACAGTCCAAAGAACAACGAAAAAAAGAGTAAAATCCGCAAATACCAAACCCTAAATCACGATCTTCACCATTTGGAAACGTCAAACGTCAACGAAACACGCCACATTCTGAAAACGCGCCGCGTACTCCACCGGAACGAGTCAAACCCCGGAGATCCGTACCCGAATCACGAAAAAGAAATGCTTAAAAACATTACAGGAAAATGATCAACGCTAGAGAGATTGGTGGTTCCCGGCGACAAGGAGACCTACTTCGCCTGATAAAAGGGGCGGTTTCCCGGCGGAGGGAGGCGGTTTTCCGAAGGAAGGCAAGAGAGAGAAAACAGAGGAATGGAGAGAGAAAGGAAAAGGAAGGCTTAGAAAAGTGGAAAAGAATAACGATAGGATAATTTATACGTTTTATTGCCAAATTTTAATGCTTTAGATGAGCTTTAATATTATTAATTCAATAAAAAATGATTTATGAAGTAATCTTTTTTTAATAAAAATAAGAAATAATTGAAGAGGAGTTGTGAAAGAAAGTGGTTGTTGTTCGGTGGTTTAACATAAACACCTTGCCGGCCAAAAATACTTTTTTATTTTCCTTTCTTCTCGTTTTAATTAAGGAACCTTCCCTGCTAATTACCCTTTTACATAATTACCCTTATAACAAAATTTTAATTATAAAGAGAAATTAATGGCTAAAAAGATGGATTAATAATGGACTTAACTGCATTAAACACTCCTAAGTTACGGTACATGTTATAAAACTTTAAAACCTTATAATTAAATTGTTGAAGCATTATATTCCATCTACTCGCTAAAACTTTTCATCATTCTGATCATTAGTTTTAATATTAAAAATCGCATGAACCAACTTACCTTAGTGTTTAAGGGAGTAATTGTTATTTCTAGAAGTTACGAGTTTTGAACTAACAACTGCAACATGATGAGAGTATATTCAAAACATATACTACTTGTAATCACCTTATCTTTCAAAAAAAGTTTTAATATTAAAAATCAGATAATTTAATCACTGAACTTAGTGTTCACTTTCATTTACATCACAAACTTGTAATTTAATCAAATTATATCATTTAATTTTTTTTTATCTATAAACTAAGTCACTTATATTAAATATTGTTAAATAATTCTAATAAAAACTAAAATCAACACTTTTACTTAACATGTTTTTCACATATCATCATCAAATAATATTTAATTAACAATTCAAATATTTATCTGTAAATTTTTTTGAAACAATTCATTTAAATAAATTCAAAGGAAAATAACTTAATTTTTTATCATGACAAAAAATATTTAAATTATAATTAAACAGTATTTATCAATGATATGTGAAAAATATGTTAGATAAAAAAAATAATTAACAATTCAAATATTTATCTGTAATTTTTTTTGAAACAATTCATTTAAATAAATTCAAAGGAAAATAACTTAATTTTTTATCATGACAAAAAATATTTAAATTATAATTAAACAGTATTTATTAATGATATGTGAAAAATATGTTAGATAAAAAAAATTAATTTCAAAAATTTTACATTATAGTTATCTAACGATGTCAATACAAGTGACTCAATTTATAAATAATAAAAGTTGAATGATGTAATTTGATTAGATTAAAGTTTTGTGATGTAAATAAAATGGATGTTAAGTTTGATGATCTAAAATGTAAATTACTTTTAAAATCAAATTAAATTTAGAGAAAAACTTTGACACATAAGTTGTATGAACTAAAGTTTATATTAACTTGTCAAATTTAGGTTTGTGGCTTTAATTTGAGATTTAAGGTTTTAGATTGTATGGTTTAAAATTTAGGGTTTAAGGTTATGGTTTAGGGTTAAAGATTTACATTTTAGATCGTATAGTTCAAACAAAAAGGACAATGTAATTTTTTTTGTATAACCATCGATATCTAATTTATTGATTGACTAATTCGAACCAGATATTATAAAGACCAAATTTGTGTAATTTTTCTAACATATATTGTGTATTAAAATATAACTGACTCTTACATTTAGTGTAGAACATGTTAAAAATACGAAAAACAATATATATATATATATGTATATATATAACACATGAAAGATTTAGAATTGACATGTTAAAGAACAAATAATCTTGAATTTAATAATGTCATCTAACTTGTCAAGACAGTACATTCAAGTTGTTTGTACTCTAAATATTAGTCATATTTCATAGCTCAAATTTTATTTGAATCTTTTATTTAACTTAAGTTTATGAAATTTGAGTCAATTCGAGTCGAGTTGTTCGTCTTTTTGTTCAAATTTAATGTAATTATTTATCATGTTATGATACTAATTGGTTCCAATTTAAACGACTTTATATAACCATATACGATGCATATACATATTCTTCATATACATATATATTTCTTTATATTTTTTTCATATGTGATATACATATATCAGACAGAGTTGAGAGACTCTACTCAACTCGAATTTGAAAATTGATCCATTAATTACTAAAAAAATTGAATTATTTGAAGTTTCATTTTATAATTGAAACTTTAATTGATTTTTTCCGAGTTAAATAGAGTTTATGAAATTATAATTTAAATTAAGTCAAATAAAAATTTGATTTTTTAATCGAGCTAAATTTTACTCACCTACAATAAATACACATATTTATAGTTTAATTTACATGTTTTAAAAATGATCAACTTCATATCCGAGCTTAGCATTTAAGTTCTAAATAAAAATTTTGGCTGAAAAATGATTTGATTATTCGAGGATTTAATTAGAATATTTTAAAGTTTAGCGTCTAATTTAAAACTCGTTTCATAGTTTAGAGACTTCCGCCACAATTAACCCCTAATATTTTATGTTCTGTAGGGCTTTCTTGTCAATTCATACGGACGGTGATACCGAAGACTTCTGGTTTCTGTTTTTGGTCAGAGAAAAGAAAGAGTCTGGAAGGATCACAAAATCACGTGTATGTAAAATGTGGGTTACTAATCAAATCTGACCGTCCATTGAAGTTAATCGGGGATTTTTAACGGTCGAAAGTAACGAACTCAATGGATTCGGCATCCTAATGGGCATTGTTGGTTCAAACAGCTGAGCTGTACAGTAACAGCTTCACCTACCTTGTAGTTAGTTAGGCCACCCCAGGAAAAGACAAGAGCCTCCTTATGTGGTTGGCCCTCTCGTACGCAAAAGCAGGGTATTTTAGACTGTCTACAATTACCGAGTCAATTCAGTTTGCAAGGAGATAAAATAAATTTAGGGTAAACTATATGAATGGTCCCTCGACTATGCTCTATTTCTTTTTGTGTCCCCTGACTATCAGAAGTTACAAACTGGTCCCCGACTTTAAAAAAGTAACAAATTGGTCCGATGCCGTTACAAATTTAACGGCTGATGACGTGGCAGTTAACATAAATTGATATAATTACATAATTAATACTCATGTTCTACACTTATTTTAATTTGACTCTAATTTTTAAAAATTAACCCACATAATTTTAATAATCTATCAATTTACTCCACATTCTTTTCTATTTCTCCTCTCTTTTTATTCAAGTGTCAAAAGCACTTGAAGAAAGTCGAAAAGTAAAGAGTTAAAACAACAACAAAAACAAGTGTGAAAGCATGCCCATTTCAACAGGTGTGTCAAAAATGCAATTAAAATCAGGATAAAATTTGCAAGAACCATTATACATGTAATTTAAATACAAGATACAATAAACCTGTGCAAACACTAAAGCTCAAGACTCCCTCCAGCTCTTCAACAAAATTGTTCCACAATTACTGAAATCAAAGCATGGTGAAGCATAAACATATTCATCATGGATTACTGTTCATCTCCTTTATATTCAAATAGCTAGATATCTTCCCATAAATACAACTGTCTTAATCTTTCCTACCAATCTCACCTTCCAATATTGCATGCCTTGTCAAGACAATCTCCTTCACAAGAGTCCTATAAGTAAATGGTCGAGCCGCTTCTCGCAAAAGCAGCTCCGACGAGATTTTACGCTTCTTAATCCTCTTGCTCCATCGACAAATCCCGACCGAGATTTTATTGATTTTACTCTTTCTAATCTTCTTAATCCGATGAGTAAATAAAGAGGACTAAATTTATTGTTTTTTTTAATTATGAATAAATTGATTGAATGTGTAAATATGGAGGACTAAATATTTTATTATGCCAATTTTTGTTAACTGCCACGTCGTCAGCCATTAAATTTTTAACGAAACCGGACCAACTTGTTACTTTTTTTAAGTTGAGGGTCTATTTTGTAATTTTTCATAGTCGAAGACCAAAAAATACTCTATAATCAGGAGGGGAAATTCTACAGCGCTCGACGAGTACTGATGAGAACCACTAACGACGAGCACCGATGAGCACCACTAACGACGAGCACCGATGAATACTATTAATTTAATTTATAAAGAATTAAAATCTAAAAGACTCAATATATAATTATAAATTATTTAAAAATAAAAAGATAAATTAATTAAAATATATTATTTTATTTTTAATTTTCTTTTAAATATAGATCAAAATACCTATATGCCCCTAAATTACAAAACCTTAATTTTTGTTTATTTGAAATTCAAGCCGTCGTCGTCGCTGCTGCAGCCGCTACCTCCTACTGCTACAAAAATTAGAGTTTTGTAATTTAAGGGTAGATAAGTATTTTGATTTATGTTTAAAAGAAAATTAAAAATAAAATAATATTGTTTTAATTAATTTACCTTTTGGTTTTTAAATAATTTATAATTATATGGCGAGTTCTTTAGATTTTTAATATTTATAAATTGAATTAATGATGCTCATCAGTGATCGTCGTTAGTAGTGCTCGTCGAACGTGACAAACTCATCCAATCAAAGAGTCTATTTATATATTATACCTAAGTTTTATTCAAGAAATGAATCATTAAATTTATTAAAAATTGATATAAATTCAAAACTAAACCCAAATTTTCCGATATGTAATGAGGATATAATCTAATAATTAGATTAACATAAATTCAAAAGGAATATAAGAGCTGTGTTCACGCATTTAGGCCAGTCAAAGTAGATTTTATTTTTTGAGAAATAATGAGGCAGGCAGGAACTGACAAAACAAGCCTTTTATTTGTATTAATTACTTCCTATATAAAGTAACTGCCACGATAAAAGGAGTGGCTTTATGGAGTTGAAGGCTCCTCCGGCTCCAACTACTCTGTTTCTCGCGTCTACGCTTTACATCTTGCAAATTAAGAGGTGTTCATTCTCGAATATTTAATTTTTTGGGTACTCAAAATATCGAATACTCAAAAATGATCACTCCTGACTGAAATATTGGGATGTAAATCTACAGACACTCCATGAAAACTGGCCTGAAATTGCAGAAAAAAGAAATGGGTGCATAGGTTGATAAAGAATAGTTTCAAAGGATGGTAAGGAAATTGATTTATTTATCATTAATCAGATCAGATATAATATTTTCTGTCAATAATATTAGCCAGCACATGACAGACCCTAGAGAGGAACACTTGAAAACAGCAAACAGAATACTAAAGTACTTGAAAGGAACTCTAGGTCACAGTCTATTTTTTTTTTAAAAAATTAAGACAAGAGACATCAAGGTGTATACAAACTGAAGCTGGGCTAGGGAACTTACTGAGAGGACACCAACCAATGGGTATTGTACATTTGTATGAGAAAATTTAGTAATTAAAAAAAGCAAGAAACAAACGGTGGTTTCAAGAAGTAGTGCTGAAGCAGAATACATGACATTAGTATTGAGAATTTGTGAAAGAATATGGCTGCTGAGATTACGAAAAGAATTAGAGATGGAACAAAAAGGAAAGTTTGAAATCTTGAGTAATAATTAATCTGCTATTCAGATTGCTAGAAATTATGTCCATCATGATCGAACTAAGCATGTGAAAATCGACCGATATTTTATTTCAGAGAAAGTTAGTGGAGGGATAGCAAATTTATTATATGTTTCTACATAAGAGCAGTTAGCTGATGTGTTTACCAAACACTACCCAAATATCTTTTGATAAGTTTCTATCAAAATTAAGATTACACAATGTATACTCACCTCTCGAAGAGAAGTGTAAGTTGTATACGATTAGTAGATTACTATTTAGAGTTATCATATAATGTAAATTAAATTTTATCCTAATTCAAGATGATAAGAGATAGAAGTTGTATGTTAGAAATTCTTAGTTGTAATTAAACTCTTGTACTAGAGTCTTTAAATATATATAAAACTATTAATGATAATAAAACAGAAACCGTACTCTATTTTCATCATAATCTTCGCATACAATATATGTATTTAAAAAAATAGGAAAAACTATACTGGTGGTCACCTAACTATTATCTATTTTTTGTTTTGGTTCCCCAATTAATTTTTCGTCAAAATCATCCCTCCCGTTACATACATTTCATGTTTTAATCCTCATCCGTTAAAAACCTAACAAAATTGCTGATATGGATTTTTTAAAAATATTTTTTTATTATTTTCTCTCCCCTCCACATATTATTTCTAAAGTTTTTATTCAAACTAATGTGGTGGTGACACATGTTACCACCACAAAAATAATAAATTAGAATAGAAAGGAGCTAAGATTCAAACATACGACCCTAAGTGGGTAGGTGAGTGTGTTAGCCATTGGGCTAAGCACCAATTGTAATAATGGTTTATCACAGATTGTTCTTAAATTAAAGAAACGAACTCAAACAATAAATTAAATAATCATTTATTTTATTTTTATAAAATTAATATTAAATTATTTTAAAAGGATCTTAGATCATCTAAAAATAATAAATATAATTTAAAAAAGTTTATATTCTATAACAAATAAATAATATTAATTTAATTTTTAAAATAATTTAGTAATAAATTTATAAAAATAAATAAATAATTATTTAATTAATTTTGTCATTATCAAACAAAGTGAAGATGAACTCTAGTTTGATTTTTAATTTTAATCACTATTTAGTTAAATATAATTTAAGTTAAACATATCACAACTTTTTAGTTTAACTTGGTGTTTAAATATTTAAATTTTTATCAATAAGTTTTTGTGTTTGAATCACTATCCTAGCTTTAATATTTTATTTTGTGTTGTTGGTAACTTAATATACGTTAAATATAATTTTTAGTGAAAATAAATCAAGCTCTTCGCCTGACACATATGGTTCGTGCTTAGCTTTTCATGCTTTGGGATGTGAGTTTGAATCTTGTTGCAAGTCACTTGTTTTAAATTTATATATTTTTAATTTTGGAGGGTTCATTTAATTAATTTAAAGAACATGTGTATGTGTGGTAAAATTTCACTATATTTGAGATTTAGCCCAGGCTAAAACACTTGCTTAAGAGCCTGGTGATGCGGGTTCAACACCCATCTCCTTCCCCAAATTTAATTTTTTTTTTGTAGTGGTGACACATGTCACCACCACATTGGTCTGAGTAAAAATTTTAAAATATATATGAGAGGAGAGAGAAAATAATAAAATATTATTTAAAAAAAACCGACGTCAGTAATTTCGCTAGTTTTTTAATGGAGGAGACCAAAAACAAAAAAAATATCTAATAGTAGGGACGATTTTGGCGAAAAAATTAATTGGGAGACCAAAACAGGAAAAGGGTAATAGGTGGGTGACCACCAGTGTATTTTCTCAAAGCAGGGTATAACTGGATCCAAAAAAGCATGAATGTGAAAATGGATATCTCACCCTTATGGAAGGCTTTTCAAAAGTTACATACTTTGCCTAAGATCAAGATCTTCTTGTGGAAACTTTACCATAATGCCATCTATATTGGTGAAAAGCTTGCAACAGCTCATTTTGGTCCAGGCTTATGCCCTTTATGCACCAGAAGATCTGAGTCTCTATTTCATGCCTGTAGAAATTGCCCTACAATCCAAGAAACTTTTGTTTATTGCGGCCTTTGGGCTTAATACCTATAGATTATGTGGACAATTGTAAGAAATGGCTAGAGAGTTGCTTGGAGAAATTAGACAAATAACAATTTACTATTTTTTTATAGTGTTGATTTGGAACTTTTGAAATAGGAGAAACAACCTAGTGCTTAAATCTATTTTGTTGCCCATTAGAATTATTGTGTACTATGCTCAATTGTTTGTAAATGACTTTGTAGCAGCTTTTGATCATAATATGCCTAATGTTACTTGCAACAGGTCTAATAAATGAAAATGCCCTCTTGAATCGGTGTATAAAATCAATGTTGATGGAGCTTTTATTCCTGAAATCGGAGTAGCTGCCTTTGGAGTTGTGGCTCAAGATGAGTATGGTCTCATGGTTGATGGACACGCCCAAGTCATTTCGAAGATTCTCACGGCTGAACTTGCGGATGCGTGGGCGTTCTTAGAAGGCATCAAGCTAGCGACTTCCAACAGATGAAGCAAGGTGATCATAAAAGGTGATTTTATAGGTGTGATCAACATGTTACATTCTTCCGGCCCTAATCTCTCTTTAGCCGCCATTATTCTAGAGGAGGTAAAGCATATTCTTAGGACACACCATGATTTTTTTATTTCTTATATAAGTTGTGAGGCAAATAGAGTAGCTCATTCTCTTGCTCATTGAAGCTTTTCATGTATTGAGCCTCTTTATTTTTATGCTGACGTGCCAGACTGTGTGATAAATGATTTTGTAGATGATGTTATTTATGGTTGTTAATGAAGTTTCTATCTTTCCTTTAAAAAAGTATGTCTATAAATTGAGGCCTCCTCATTTCATTTCGGTCATCCACAACAAACAATCCTTTGTTAAAACACTCTGTGTCTCTCTGTTTCACCATAATTTATTTTTAAAATCTGAGTTTTGTTTTTAAGAAAAGCAATACAATCATTGTCTGATATACGAATTCTTGAAGAGACCGTGGTAATTTCAAGGGGAGTTCATCCATTATACCGATTACACACATCACCTGAATTCACTTCTAAGGCAGTAGTTTATCATGACATAGTTGATGATTCTTTACTTCGATTATTTTGATTATTATTGTTTTGTCAATGTTAACACCTCGTTTTGCAACAATATTTTACCAACATATAAAACACCAAGGTAAATAATTAAAAATTAATTGAAATAAATTAAAGAAAAGAAGAAAGATGTCATTCAGTAGGCGGCTTTTCTATTCTTTTAATTTATTTGAGAAATTTGCTGAAAATTTAAAAGTATTTTTAAAAAATCAATAATTTTTTTTTGAAAAGATTTTTTATTTAATTGTTCATAATAATTTTTGATTTTTTATTTTTAAAAATAATTAATAAAATAATTAAGAGATAAATTGAAAATAAATTTTCCATTGCTTTTAAAATGTTTTAAAGATTTTCTTAAATATTTTTAAAATTTCAGCAATTTTTCTAAAATAATTAAAAATAAATTTTTAAAAAGAAGCTACCTACACTAGAGGACGACTTCTCCTTTTATTTATGGGGTTTTCTCTCTGTTTTACCCTAAGTTGTTTTTAAAATTTGAATTTTTTTCGAGAAAAGGAATACCACCTTTTTCCGCGCCGATTTTTGGATGTACGAATCCTCGAATAGACTGTGGTAACTGTCGCAGCCTTTACGAGCTCGACATTTAAAAAGAACAATGGAATCGCCAACAATCCTTTTTCGAGGTGTGAATGGATCACCTAAGAATAGATCATTTTAATAAAAACAAATTGTTTTATTAAAACAACAATTTTGGTCTGCGAAAACACAAAAAAACAGGTTCGGAAGTCGGTTATGCGTGGGGAAGGGTGAGCACCCCCACATCGTCCAAAAATTGGTATCTAGCCAATTACAAGTTGTTTTAATGTTGAAATTTGTAAGTTCATGTTGAATTTAATTTATTGTCAATTTATGAATACGAATTCATTTTAACGGCTTTACCATCCGGGAAATAAACAATAATCACTGTAACCCCCTCGACCCGGCCTAGCCACCAGACCGCATTAAACGGGATTACACGGGGAAAATCGAAGAGAAACCCATTAAGGTTTCACTCCGATTAGCAACCCTAATTTCCTTTTTTAATAACTTAATCTTGTCTAAATGCCATTTTAAAATCTATGTGAGGAGACTAGCAGCGAAAAAGCAAAACACGAGCAAGAACCACTCGAAACGAGCTTTTTAGGTTACTTTGTATAGTTTTAAAACACGTGATATCGATACGCTCGGGCCCATATCGATACGCCTTCAAGTGTCAGAATTCCCAAGTCAACCTTAAGAGGTCGTTCCGATACGCTTAGAGACCGTACCGGTACGAGCAGATCGAAACACTCTCGAGGGTTTCGGAACGCCAGCCCATATCGAAACACCCTCGAAACGTTTCAGAACCACAAATTTCAGTCGCAAAACGTACCGATACGCGCCCAACCCATATCGATATGCCAAGGCCCTTTCAGGTCCCCCGTTTCGATACAACCTCGACCGTATCGAAATGGTAGGCCTGAAATGACTGAATTTGCTGGTTTAAGCCAAAATAAAACCACTAAAAGGCATCCCAACAATATACAACACTCAACAAACTCAAAGAAACCAATAATTCTCATCAAGACATGCTAGAAACACATCATGGCAAAACTTAACATAACAAGATTCAAAAGGAAAGCCATACTTTGCATAAAATCCAACAAACAACTAAAACTCACAACAAGTCATACTTCAACATAATAAGAGCGGCATATCAACATATCCCAAACAACAAGGAGTTCTAGCAACATCTCCAAAACAAAAGGCCCTATCTCATTGCTATATACTAGTTATTATGTCGAAAACCATACTTGAGCAAAAACAACCTCCTTGGTCACTCCCTGATCCAAAACTCACATTTGATCAACTTGGCATACAACCAGTTGTCTAATAATTTCTGTAATACCAAACGCAAATGCTGATCATGATCCTCCTCGGTACGAGAGTACACTAAGATATCATCAATGAATACTACCACAAAATAATCCAAGTACTCATGAAACACCCTATTCATCTTATCCATAAAAGCTGCTAGTGCATTCGTCAAACCAAAGGGCATCACTAAGAATTCATAATGTCCATAACGAGTGCGGAAAGTTGTCTTCGGTACATCTTAATCTCTTACATTCAACTGATAATAATCGGATCTCAAATCTATCTTCGAAAACACTGAAGCACCTCCCAACTGATCAAACAGGTGGTCAATCCTCGGCAAAGGATATTTGTTCTTCATTGTCAACTTATTCAACTGTCGGTAATCGATACACATCTTCAAACTGCCATCATTCTTTTTCACAAACAACACTGGTGCACCCCAAGGTGAAATACTCGGACGAATGAACCCTCGGTCTATCAGTTCCTGAAGTTGTGTCTTCAACTCTTTCATTTCTTTAGGAGCCATTCGATACGGAGCAATCGATACTGGAGCAGAATTAGCATAAGTCTCTATAGCAAACTCCACCTCTCTAGCATGCGACAAACCAAAAAATTCTTCCAGAAATACCTCAGGAAATTCACAAACAGTTCTGATGTCTTGCGGTCGTGCCTCACTCATATTTGGATTCATAACATAGGCTAAGTATGCCTGACAACCAACATCTATTAACTTATAAGCCTCTAAAGCTGAAACAACATTGGACAAGAACTTAACGTTCTCGCCTACTACTACTACCTCATAATCATCTGAAAGCCTCAAGGAAACACGCTTTGTCTCGAAATCTACCCGAGCCTTATGTTCCACAAGCCAATCCATGCCCAAAATTACATCAAAGCCATAAAATGACAATTTCATCATATCAACGGAAAAAACATGACCCTGAACCATCAAAGAACATCTTCTGTACATCTTTCTAACTACAACTGTCTCACCAAAAGAACTCGTGACACTCATACCCACATCTAATATCTCAACCAGAATATCTAACAGCTTCGCATGCTCACTCAATATATATGAATGTGTAGAGCCGGAATCAATCAAAGAAAGCAAAGTCAAAGACTGTAACGAGAAATTACCTGCAATCACATCTGTGTCATTCCTGTCCTCACGATGCACATACACTCTAGCCGGTCCACCTCCCTCGGGCTGAACTTCCACAACATGAACTATATTCCTCTGACCATCATTCCTAGGCTGAAAGTTACCTCGGCCGCGCCCACGGCCTCTCTGATGCTCAACAACTTGTGCAGGAGCCTGTCTATCCCTAGTCGGATGTGGACAATCACGCTTCAAGTGCGCTCGAGACCCGCAGTTCCAACATGAACCATAAGTGCCCCAACACTCACCGAAATGACGTCTACCACACTTTGTACACTAAGGAGTACGGTTTTTAGCCCCTTGGACGTGATGGCCTCGCCCCAGATTACCACCTCCACGCCTATGATCATGATGGGGTCTTCTATCCTTGTGCCTCTTGGCACGGTCTCTATCCCACTCGGCGGTCCTTTTCTCTGAACTAGATCCACCTCTACGATCCGTAAGTCCCAAAAACTGTTCAATGTCCTTGGCCCGAGCGACCAACACATCAAAATATGTATAGTCAGAAGCCAACATGTAGGTCTTCACCTCTTGGATCAAACCATATCGAAAACACTCACATCGTTCCCTCTCAGTAGGAACCAATTCAGAAGTATAATGACTCAGACATACGAACTGTACCTCATACTCGGACACTGTCATGCTACCTTGAACTAGAGCCATGAACTCTCTCTTCTTCTCGTCTAGGTATCGAGGACCTAGATACTTCTTACGAAAAGTATTCCTGAAGAATTCCCAGGTAACCTTGACCTCTGGCATACCCGTTGTGATGGTAGTCCACCAAGTATAGACATCTCCCAAAAGCAAATAGACGATGCAACCTAGCTTACGTGCATTAAATCACTCCATCTGTCCCAAAATATGAACTGAGCTCTCAAACCATGCCTCTAAACCCTCGGGTGACAATCCTCAAAACTCGACTCCGCCAAAGCTACGAAGTCGTTCTAACGGCAGACCAGAACCTGCACCCTGAGGAGGTGTTGCAACCTGAACACCCGCTAAAGCTGTCTAAATAGCCCTGGCTATAGCCTGAATCAACGGATTCACATTAATGCCAGCCTGTCCCTGACCAACCTGGGGTCCAACACCTCCGACATTCGCTCCACCACTACACGGAGGAGAAGGATGAGGAGGAGGCAAGTTCTCTCCTTGCACATCCTCAACATTCTCAATTCGCTCAACCCTCGGAATATCCATTATGGGCCTTCCCCTTGGTCTCACCATTCTAACAGGTAATAAACACAACAAGTGAAATGATTTGGGGTCAGCAAGGAACAAGGTCCAAGGCGCTCAAATCTTTAAACTTAAAACCACTTGCAATAACAGTATACTAGCAATGGGTGCCTTTATCTATCTCCCAACCAACACAAAAGAAAACCATAAGCATGTATACAATCATCGTGCATCACAACCAACAACCATACACAATAAAACTTACCTCACTTACCTTTTGGCTTTGTGGAAACTCAGCGAACCTGGCTCTGATACCAACAAGTGTAACCCCCTCGACCCGGCCTAGCAACCAGACCGTATCGAACGAGATTACACGTGGAAAACTAAAGAGAAATCCATTACGGCTTCACTCCGATTAGCAACCATAATTTCCTTTTTTAATAACTTAATCTTGTCTAAATGCCATTTTAAAACCTATGTGAGAAGACTAGCATCGGGAAAGCAAAACACAAGCAAGAACCACTCAAAACGAGCTTTTGAGGCTACTTTGTACAGTTTTAAAACAGGTCGTATCGATACGCTCGGGCCCATATCGATACGCCTTCAATGGTCAAAAATCCCAAGTCAACCTCAAGAGGTCGTTCTAATACGCTTAGAGACCGTACCGGTACAGGCGTATCGAAACTGTCTCGAGGGTCGGAACGCCAGCCCGTATCGAAACACCCTCGAAACATTTCAGAACCACAAATTCCAGTCGCAAAACGTACTGATACGCGCCCAACCCGTATCGATACGCCAAGGCCCTTTCAGGTCCCCCGTTTCAATACAACCTCGACCGTATCAAAATGGTAGACCTGAAATGACTAAATTTGCTGGTTTAAGCCAAAATGAAACCACCGAAAGGCATCCCAAAACATACAACACTCAACAAACTCAAAGCAACCAATAATACTCATCAAGACATGCTAGAAACACTTCATGACAAAACTTAACTTAACAAGATTCAAAAGGAAATTCATACTTTGCATAAAATCCAACAAACAACCAAAACTCACAACAAGTTATACTTCAACATGATAAGAGCTTTTACAAGTCTATATAGGCATATCAACGTATTCCAAACAACTAGGAGTTCCAGCAACATCTCCAAAACAAAAGGCCCTATCCCATTGCTATATACTAGTTATTATACCGAAAACCATACTTGAGCAAAAATGACCTCCTTGGTCACTCCCTTGTTCCCTTGGCTGCACCGAAACACTATGAATCTGCATTGTTGGAAAGGAGCGTAAGCAAGAATGCTTAGTGAACGGTGCTCAAAATAGTAGCTACGACAATGCAGTTTTTAAACCATAGTTTACTTGAATCCAAAAAAACCATTTCCAAATCATTTCCCTCATGCTTGAACTCATAACAAACATGCATTTAACATCTCGTGCATTTACCGAATGCAGCCACAAGCCACAAGCTTACCTCATGCTCATTCTCGTCATACATACAACGTAACCAACAACATGCATAAGCATAAATGGAAATGAACGATAAAACATGTTCAACACGAGAATTTAGAGCACCATGGGTATATTGACATTTAACACTTTTACTTTGATATGCGGATAGTTCTCAAAACCACTAGACACTTTCGGTGGAATCTCACATCACCATACTCACTCGTCTAGTAAAACACAGCTTCCGATGAAATCTCACATCACCGCACTCCTCTTTAGTGGAATCTACCATCACTAAGGCCACGTGCGACTTTTACCCCGAGTGCACTCTCATCGTATTAGTCGACCAACTATATCCGGTAATAAGATTTCACATTTTCAATAACCCACCAAACCAACACTTACCTCGTGTTCTCATGGTCACAACTAGGGATGTAAAAACAGGTAATCGGATGGGTTTCAGGTCGGGTACTGTCAGGTCGGGTAAAATCGGGTACATGTCATTTCAGGTCATTTTTTTTTGTTTTGACTCGACTCGGGTCGGGTGCAGGTCCATTTTAGGTCGGGTCCATTTCAGGTCGGGTCCATTTCAGATCGGGTCCATTTCAGGTTGGGTTCATTTCAGGTCGGGTCCATTTCAGGTCGGGTCCATTTCAGGTCGGGTCCATTTCAGGTCGGTTTCATTTCAGGTCGGGTCCATTTCAGGTCGGGTCCATTTCAGGTCGATTTCATTTCAGGTCGGGTGCATTTCAGGTCGGGTAATTTTAGGTCGGGTAGTTTCAGGTCGGGTAATTCAGGTCGGGGTATTTTTAGGATTGAAATTCGTATTGAGTTTGAGTTTAGTACAACCGTATAAGTAGTCGATAGACTTTAGGTTGACTTCATCAATCGTCATTGATTTGGAGTTAATTATTTAAAGTCATATCAAATTAAAATTATAAAACATTGGAGTAATTAAAAAATAATGAAAAGATGTCAATTTGGACTGAAAAGAGGTTAATTTAGATTAAAAATAAAGTTTCACTGATTATAATAAACAAAAACATCAAATTAAAATTATAAAACATTAGACAAATTTAAAAGAAAACAATGAAAATGGGTCAATTTGGAATAAAAATAAAATTTTGGAGACTGTAATGAACAAAAATATCAAATTAAAAGTATAAAGATTAGAGTAATTAAAAAAACAATAAGTAGAGGTCAATTTAGAAAAAAAATAAAGTTTTAGGGTCTAGAATGAACAAAATTTCAAATTAAAATTATAAAACGTGATGAATTAAAATATATATATATAGGGGTCAATATGGAATTGAAATAAAGTTAAGGGACTAGAATGAAGAAAATATCAAATTAAAATAATAAAACATTGGACAAATTAAAAAAATAAATGTGGGTCAATTTGGAATAAAAATAAAGTTTTAGTGTCTAGAATGATGAAAATATCAAATTAAAATTATAAAACATTAGACGAATTAAAAAAACAATGAATAGGGGTCAATTTGGAATTGAAATAAAGTTAAAGGGACTAGAATGAACAAAGTACAAATTAAAATTATAAAACATCGGACGAAATAAAAAAACAATAAATAAGGGTCAATTTGGAATTAAACTAAAGTTTAGGGACTAGAATGAACAAAATATCAAATTAAAATTATAAAACATCGAATTGTTTACTCAATTTCAAATGAAATTGAAAGATGGGAAATGATCAAATGAGAATTGGATGTCGGGTGAAACTTGGGATTGAGAATTAAGATTGATTATCATTCCTTGAGATTTGAGCTAAAAAATGTTAATTTGGATTAAAATTAAATTTTAAGGACTAGAATAAATTAGACTAAATTACCATAAATATAAATCAATATGAGTCAATTTTGACTAAAAATTAAATTGTATGGACTATAATAAATAAAAATATTATTCGACTAAATTACCAAAAATAAGAATATATACGAGTTAAATTCAACTAAAAATATATGTATGTATGTATGTATGTATGTATGTATGTATGTATGTATGTATGTATGTATGTATGTATGTATATGTGTGTGCATATATATTATAAATATATATGTATGTAAGTTTTAGTATGTATAATATGTATACTTACATATATATATATGTATTGTTATAATTAATTAAATATATGTATGTATATATATATATATATATCTACATATATATATACACACATATACATATAAATATACATATACATATATTATGATATATATATATATATATGTATTGTTATAATTAATTAAACATATGCGCACACACACACATATATATATATATATACACTAAAACACACACATGTATACATACATACTAAAACACATATATATGTATGTATTTAAGTTTTAGTATGTATATGTAAGTTTTAGTATATATATACATATATGTATGTATGTATGTATGTTTCAGTATATATATATATATATTGTTATAATTATATATATACATATATATGTATGTATGTAAGTTTTAGTATGTATATATTGCTATATATATACTAGAACATATATATTTGTATGTATATATGTATACCCCTAAACAATACCCTTAAATCTTATAATCACTAATAATTAGAGTACATGTCCAATCCCCTAATCCTTAAACTAATCTCATAACCCCAAATAATTAAGTTGACACATTTACCCCTAAACCCCAAACATGAATATCTAAATCTTACAGACACTATTCACTAATAATTAGAGTGCAAGCCTAATCACATTATCCCTAAACTAATCTCATAGCCCCAAACAATCAACTTGACACATTTACCCTAAACCGTAAATATAAACCCATAAATCTAACAAACAAAATAAATTGAAACATAAAAAGGACAAATCTAAAAATAAATTATTAATTAGAGCCCAAATCACAAATGAATAAAATTATTAAACCTAAATACTTTCCAAATATTTATACGAGGACCAAATCAAATTTAAAGCAAACCAAAAAGCTTAATAATTAATTAATTTATGAAGCATGACCTAATTGAATGAAATTTAAAGAAACTAAACCAAAAGTTAGGACTAAAAAAACAAACTAAAACCTAAAAAACCTAAACCTAACCATCTAATTTAAGAAGGACCTAAAGGATAATTAACCCCTAAATAAAAAAAAATCCCTCCACCACATCCAATTTTGTTTGTTTTGGCGGCAAAATCCCCTCCTCCCCAATAATTCCCTATCAATCAAAAAAACTTTCCCCCCATTAATTCAAAAAAAACTTCCCCTAAACTAAAAATATTTTTTTTATTATTTCAATAGTTATAATTAAAAATTTTAATAAAATATTTTTTAAATTTAATGATCACAATTAACAATTTGATTTAAATTTTAAATAATTTGTTTTAAATTCATCTATCACAACTTATTAATTTAATAAAACTTTTAAATTTCAAATATTTTTTTAATAAAATAAATTTAAATATATTAATTCTTATTAAACTTCACAAATAATTTATATTGAACGAGTTAGTACTAAATTAATTTAATAAATTAACACTTTAAATTTATCAAATCGTAGACTTCCTCAACTATATGTCAGGTAAATATCAAGTCAGATCAATATCAGTTCAGTTTAAAAATAGGTCGGGTTCAAAGCAGGTCGGGTCAATTAACAGGTCGGGTTCAAAACAGGTCGGGTCCAAAATAGGCCGGGTTCAAAACAGGTCGGGTTCAAAACAGGTCGGGTAATATCGGATCTCGGGTCAATTCAGTCGGGTAAAATCGGTTATCTGCCAGGTCGACTTCGGGTTCGGGTTCGTTTCGGTCGGGCGCAGGTCGGGTTTCAGGTCTACAGTAACAGGTCCAATTCGGGTTCGGGTCGTTTTCAGTCGGACGCAAGTCGGGTTCGGTCACTACAGTAACATGTCAAATTCAGGTTCGGGTCAACAACAGTCGGTTACAGATCGGGTCTGGGTCATTAAATTTTCAGGTCAAATCAGGTTCTGACTCGAGCAAGTTTCAGTCGGGTTTTCAGGTCGGGTCAGCTTTTTACATCCCTAGTCACAACCATAACCAACATAGGATCAATTAAAGCAATCATATGCATAACACAAGGATATTCATGGCAAACATGCACTATAGAAATCATTCATAACACAGTAGAATTTATCAAAAATAAAGACTAAAATGCTTAAAACTTACTCTTGAGCTTATATTGGCTTATCAAGCTCAATCTAAACCCCCAAAAGATATCTTTAACCAAGTTAAGGCTTAGAAAACATTTCCACTCACCAGCCAACACACAAGCAATAGTCGGTACACCGATTCAAGCCCCCAAATCACCCGGTATCGCGTCTGAAGAGCCCAAATCTATTTGCCCTATTTCTAACCAATTCAAAAATGGAGCATTAGACCCAATTCAAGCCCACAAACTTGCAGCAACACAGAAACTCATCATCTATCATCAAAACCAATCGATTCACAACCGAAAATATTTGGAAACATTGTCAAAACGACTCAAACTAACTAGCGGCCAAAACCCAACGAAGTTACCATCAAAACCACACCTTTCAACATCCAAAACACTTACCCAAAGTCTAGGAACCATCAGCCCAAAGTTCTTCACATGAACAAACCAAAAACCCAAATTTTCAACTCCAAAAACCTCTCCTTTTTGCTAGTTTCGGGTTTTCCATTATTAAGCAACTATCTCAACATTATTTGAACATCAAATCAAAGTTAAAAACACTTTTAAACCTAGCATCAAACAACCCAAACGAAAATTCCCTCATTTTCCTCCTTTTCCAACATAAAGCATTTTGGAAACAAACTTAGACAATGAGTTATGGAAAGATTTCATCAACAACTAGTTTAAGGAAGAGAAAATTAAAATAAGAAAAGATTACCTTGAAAGCTTGCTTAGATGAAGTGCTTGAATCAATGGAATAGTGAAAAATGGTGTTTTGGGAAAGATAATGTGAAAATGGGTTTTAGGAAGATGATGGCTATTTTCAAAAATCCCATTCTAATTTTTAATTTCCCTTTTTACCCTTTTTCTTTAAAATACTTAAAGTTGTTTATTAAAAAAGGTTCTCCAAAATTAGTTTAACCCGAACCGATTTAACCAAACCCGAATATCTCCCAGGCCCTAAACTCGGGCGTTACAATCACCGCCAACATTTCTGGCGCTAACCCGTTTACCTACTTTTGGTGAGACACCACATTGCAAATTAAATGTCCTGGAGTTAAGCACGACATCAAAGAAACAAATTCATTTAAATTAGGGGTTGTGGTTTTCTTTTATTATTTTATGTTAATGGTTAAACTTAATTAATATTTATCCCTAGAAGGTCTAAACTATGCTAAGAATTTTAATTAAAAGATCCCTAAAATTAAAATAAAACCTTGACTAAAGAACCAATTCCTAAAGCTTTGAAACAAAGCTAAAAAAAAGCTAGCATTAAGAATTTTAAAGGAAATTAAATAAAATAAACAAAATAAACCCAGACAAATCGAACAACATAAAATTAAATTCTAGAATTAAATATATGCGTAAAATTAAATAAATGTTAAAGAAAGGGAATAAACGGGTGTTAAAAGCATGCATCCTTCCTCGAATAAGGTCAACACATAGTATACGAGCTGAAAAAAATAAAAATTCTAAAAAAGAATTTACAATAAGTAGAAAAAGGAAACAATATTAAAAAAGGCGTAAAGAGTAAAATGTGGAACTATTAGCTAGGATAATTTTAAAAATAATAAAAATGATTAAATTAAATTTAATACAATGGCTAAATTAAAAAGAAACAATGTTAAAAAGCCAAATTAAGGATCATATTGCATAAATTTAAAAAGAGGAGCCCGCGACGTGAAACCCATGGAAGGGTGCGGGTTTAAGCCTGGATATAGGTCGGGTTTTCGGGTAATATAAATACCGAAAAAACAAACAACTTCATTCTTTGAATAGGACCAGAAATGGATCAAAATCCTTTACTTTATTTTCTCTAAACTCGTTCTTTGAGTTTTTCATTTTTTAAGAACATGGTGAACATCCATCGTGCCTGTCGCTGACTGTCAGCGGCGAAAAATAAAAAATAAAACATTTTTCTTTTAAAAATTCAAACAAAAACCTTCCTTCAAAATTTTTTTTTCAAAATAAATTCGATTTTTTAAAGAAAAAAAGAAAATCATTCGACATTAGATTTTTTGAATCGATTTCTTGATTTAGGGTTAAGGAAAAGAGGGGAAATTGAATAGGAGAATCATGAATAAGAGAGAGAGAGAAAAAAACGATAAAATTCTGATATATTAAAATTGAAAAAAGAAAAGGTTTAATATATATACAAAAGACTTAGATACCTGTAATCCTTAACTTACTAAACTACCCTTAACAGCCTTTAACTAACAAAATAACAAACTCTTAATACCCCCTCAAGTTGGAGCATACAAGTTTTGGATGCCCAACTTGAAGATTGAAGTGTGAAAAGTTGTCACAGGCAGAGCCTTTGTAAAGCAGTCAGCAAGTTGATTCTGACTTGAAACAGGCAGCAATGTAATAGTCCCATTGTGAACCTTCTCTCGAATGATGTGGCAATCAATCTCTATATGCTTAGTACGTTCATGGTGGACTGGATTTTCTGCAAGTTTAATAGCAGACAATGTGTAAATCATGAAGTAAATAATTAAGCCATTGAATTTCACAAACAATGGTGGCCAGAGCACGATATTCAGCTTCGCTGGAGGATCGTTACACTGTTTGTTGCTTCTTAGATTTTCAAGATATAAGAGCTGAACCAAGGAATATGCAAAAACCAGTGTTAGAGCGTCTAGAGTCAAAACAGGAAGCCCAGTCTGAATCAGAAAAAGCAATGGAAAGAATAATCCCTGGCCAAGAGTGGCCTTAAGATATCTAAGGACCCTATGAACAACAGCCAAATGAGAATTAGTAGGTGCAGATATGAATTGAGATAACTGTTGAATGGCAAAAGAGATGTCAGGCCGTGTATTAGTAAGGTATAAGAGTTTACCAATAATTCTTCTATAAGAGGTTATATCAGTTAAGGGTTCATCATCATCTTTAGAGATGGTTTTATTTGGAACCATTGGTGTAGAGACTGGTCTAGAATCAATGAAACCAGAATCTTTTAATAGATCCAATGTGTACTTCCTCCGACATAGATTGATGCCTTTACTTTTCCTAGCAACTTCAAGACCAAGAAAGAATTTCAAATTTTCTAAGTCTTTTATTTTGAAAGTATTATGAAGATATCTTTTAATTAAGTCAATTGAAGTTAGGCTAGGTCCAGCAAGAATTATGTCATCGACATAGATGACTAAAACAATAAAATCACAACCTTCATCTTTAGTAAAAAGAGAAAAATCTGAAGAAGACTACCTAAAACCTTGTTCTAGTAAGGCTGAGGTTAACCTTTCATTCCATTGACGACTAGCTTGCTTTAATCCATAAAGACTCTTTTTAGTTTGCAAACTAGACCAGGAGAAGGAGGAGTAAAATCAGGAGGCAATTGCATTTAAACTTCCTCATCTAAATAACCATGCAAAAAAATATTATTTATGTCAAGTTGATGCAAAAACCAGTTTTAAGCAGCATCAAGAGCAAAAATTAATATGACAGTGGTTAATTTTGCCACATGACTAAAAGTATTAAGGTAATCAATTCCAGGTTATTGGGTGTACCCTTTTGCAACTAACCTAGCCTTATACCTCTCTAAACTATCATCAGAGTTCAACTTTGTTTTATAAACCCATTTACATCCTATAGCTAATTTACCATGAGGAAGTGGGACAAGATCCCAGGTCTGATTTCTCTCTAAGGCTAGAATTTCCTCATTCATAGCAGTTTTCCAACATTCATGTTTAATAGTTTGAGTGTAATTTTTAGGTTCAATAAGGATTTCAGTAGTACAAACATAAGACATGAATGCAAGAGAAATATGTTGGTAAGATATTACCTGAGCAATGGAGTGATGAGAGGTTCTTGACTTTGGCAAAGAGACTTGATAATCTCTAAGATGTGTAGGCAACTGCTTACTTCTTGTTAGGCGTGTAAGAGCAGGTGGTTGGCTGTTTGAAGAATCAGAGGTTGCAGAACCAGTTTGGATGAATTCTTTTAGGGATTGATTCTCAGGATTATTGCTTGTGAATGTATCATTATTATCAAGAGATGAACTTGGAATTTTATTCTTTTGTTTATCTTTAGAAAAAGGATCCACAAAACCAGTGTTTTGACACTATGGTAAAATAACATTATCCACAAGTAATTTTTTTTCTTTGAAAGGAAAAATATGTTCTGAAAAAGCCACATCCCTAGAAACAAAAACGATTCTACTGCTAAGATCATAGAGTCTAAAACCTTTGATGTTTCTAGGATACCTTATGAAAACACATTTTACTGCCCTAACATGAAGTTTAGTTTTAGGTTTTGGAAGAATACTAGCAAAAGCAAGGCAGCCAAAAGACTTTAAATGTTCAATCTTAGGAGTTTTATTATATAACAGTTCAAAAGGAATTTTATTGTCTAAAACAGGAGTAGGGGTGATGTTAATTAAAGAAGTAACATGTAAAATGCAGTCAGTCCAGAACATTAAAGGCAAATCAGCTTGTAATCTTAAAGATCTATCAACATTTAAAAGATGTTGATGCTTCCTTTCAACAACATTATTCTGCTGAGGTGTGTAACACATGAATTTTGGTGAATTATTCATTTAGCACTGTAGAAATCATTCATCTCGAATTTCTTAGCATTATCAGATCTTATGCATTTTATTTTAACAGAAAATCAAGTATTTATCAATTGATAGAAAGATTCAATTAAACTCCTAACTTCAGATTTAGATTTCATAGGGTAAATCCACAAGAACCTACTATTGTCATCTACAATAGTCAAAAAATAGAAATGATCATAGATGTTAGCAACAGGGAAGGGACCCCAAACATCTACATGAATCAAATAAAAAATACTTTCAGAACAGGAGGAACTCACTGGAAAAGGCAGTCTCATGTTTAGACAAATGACAAATTTCACATTTATTTGCAGAACTAGGACTTATTTGAATATTAGGATTTAACAAACAAAAATGTTTCATCCTTTGTGTTGAAGGATGTCCTAGTCTAACATGCTAAAGATCAAAACTAGAAGCAGAAGCAGAAGCATTACAAGAAGTATTACAAGAATTATTAAAAACAGTACAAGAATCATGAGACTGAAAATGAAAAACAGAAGCACTGACATCAAGCTGATACAGACCAGCAACAGCTCTAGCTAAACCAATCCTCTTCCAACTCTTGACTTCCTGAATGAAACAAGAGTCAAAATTAAAAATTAAAGAAATATCACCAGATTTAGTTAACCGAGAGACAGAAACTAAATTAAATTTAAAGAAAGGTATACATAACACATTAAACAAAACAATATCAGCAGAAATTCTAACAGTACCAACATGAGATACTTTTACTAAACTACCATTAGGGAGTTTAACAAACTTATTATTAATACTAACATAATCTGTAAAATATAATAGGGAACAAGCAACATGGTCAGTAGCTCCTGAATCCAGGATCCAGGGAGTTACTGAATTTTGAAGAGAAGTAAAACAATTAAGAATGATACCTGACTCCTGAGCTGTATCAAGGTCAAAGGCAGAGTTCAGCATGCTCACTCTAGAAGTTTGAACAAAGGAAGAAGCAATGGGAGTTTGAGCAGGTCCACGTTCTTGTAAAAAATTGAGTAAACCCTCATATTGTTCCTTAGTGAAGGATACATTTTGAACAAATTGACCATGTGTAGAACTAATGTTTTGATATAATAATTGAAAAATACTTTTGGACTAAATTGAAAAGATTTCAAAAATGCTTTTAAGTCCAAACAACTTGAAAATAAGTTTGTGGATGTTTTAAATGGTTTTGGCAATGTTTGAAACGTTTTTAAGTAGCCAAACTAGTGCCTTTAATGTACCCGTTTCGATGCAGGCATAATCTGTTTCGAAACGTTTTGAAACTGTCAAAACCCGTTCCTATACGGCCTTCCCCGTTTCTATACAGCCGTTCCTATACGGCCCTACCCGTTCTTATACAATCTCACCTGTTTTTATACGGCCGTTCCTATACGGCCTCACTCGTTTCTATACGGCCGTTCCTATACGACCTCACCCGTTCCTATACGGCCTCACTTGTTTCTCTATGGTCATTCCTATACGCCCCCTCCCGTTTCTATACGGCCTCACCCGTTTCTATACGACCCGTTTCTATACGACCTCCTTATTTCACATAACGGCTCTTTATATTTTGAGACTGTTTCGAAACATGGACACATGTTTCGATACGGGTAGCTGCAGAACTGTATTTGTTGAGAGAAATAAAGTCTCCAAAGGCTCCAAAACATCCCTAACGGCTAGTAACGGTCACAAACTCAATTGGGACTATAAATTGAAGGCTGGAACACTTGAAGAATGTTAGAGACAACATCCAAGCAATATGGTCAAGAGAATTAGAGTCTAAATCCTTATTTTACTATTCTCTTGTACATAGTCTTTAGAGAGTGAGCTTTATTGTAAATCATTGTACTCTTGTGAGCTTAAATTTGTGTAAACACCCACCTTGTAAGGTATTAAGTTTACCAAAAAAATCCCTTATAAAAGGAGAGGTTCTAGTTTAGCCTTGAGAGAAAAACTAGAGTTGGTTCTATCTTAGCCAAGTCCAAAAGATATGGTTGTAACGGTTTCCTCCCAAACCGGGAAACGAGGAAGAATTCATTGTTGAGTGAATTGGGAAATCCTTAGTGGTGTGCTAAGGTAGTGGATGTGGGTTCTTGTTAGAAGGCTGAACCACTCTAAAATCATTGTGTCTCTTGTTTACCTTTATTTTGATTTTAGCCAATTCAACCACCAAACATTTACAACCCTCCTTAACGATTTCGGTGATCGATTCGAGCGTGTTATAAACCCAAAAATTGGTATAAGAGCCTCGTCTCTATCGAAGGACTAACATCCTAGAGTAAAGATCATTTGCTCGAAGTCCACCGTTCAAGAAATTGGCAAGATTTGAAGAAGACCGCTCTATCTCGTATCCTCAGCTCTTCGAAGGAGAAGCATACTTCCAATGGGCAAATATCATGAAATTCTTCATCAAGTCTCAAGACTATGAGGTTTGGGACATCATTGAAGATGGGTATTTGGAAGCTCCGAAAAAGAAGAAAAAGCAAAGAAGTGCCAACGAGACGAAGGCAGTGCTAAACACCAAGGCGATGCACATTCTCTATTGTGGCCTTAACGAACAAATTTCCAAAAGGATCTCCACATGCAAAAGTGCCAAAGAACTATGGGAGAAACTTGAGAAGCTTTATGGAAACAAGAAGGGAGAAAAGAAAGATGATGATCAATCATGTGCAAACTTTCTCTCCAATCTAAAGGTGGATGGTGTTTTGGCTCTCAATGAGCCTAAGGTATCTTCTAACTCAAATGAGCTTAATTCTTACTCTTTCGATGAGTTGCAAGATGCTTTTGATGAATTATTTTTGGAATTTGAGACCATGAATTCCAAATTTAAGAAAATGATTTCAAAACTTGAATTTGAAAATGATTTTCTTTTGAAAACAAAAGTGGATTTTGAAAACCAAAATGAAATTTTGAAAAATGATTTAGAGTTCTCAAAAACAAGTAAATATGTTTTAGAAAAAGAAAATCTTGATTTGAAAGTTAAGCTTGAAAGCTTAACAAAAGAAACAAAAATTGTTTTCAATAATTCATCTTGTCACATAATGGAAAAATGCTCATATTGCCATTATCATGATCATTCCTTACAAACTTGTCCTATTAGGAAGAGAAAATCTTATAAGATTAGACAAGTATGGGTTCCTAAGGGAACTAAAGACATTGTGACTAACGTAAATGGATCCAAAGCATTTTGGATACTAAAAATAAAGTGAATGTCTTTTGTAGGTGTGTTGGAGCAATGGGAAGAAATGCAAAGACATGAAAATGCTCTAGTCACACAAGTGAAGAAATTGGGTAACCTCTAAGCTTATAGCTTTTATTTTCTTTTATCTTTGGTTATCTAATTTTCGTTTTAAAAGTCTTGGATTATTTGTTAAGCCTAACAATGATGTTTGAGTAAGGGGGAGACTTTTTAAAACTAAAAATTCTTATTTGTGTCAATTTTTTTAACCTCCTAAGTTATTTTGAACTTAAAGTTATTTAAATTCTTTTTGATATAACAAAAAGGGGGAGAAATGGTTTGAAAATTTGATTTTTCAAGAGAATAAGGGGGAACTTTAACTTCTTTTATTTTTTGAAATCTCTTATTTAAATTTTTAAAATACAAAGGGGGAGAATCCCAAAAAAAATTTCAAGATGGTTTTATTATATCAAAAAAGGGGAGATTGTATAACTAATGTTTTGATATAATAATTGAAAAATACTTTTGGAATAAATTGAAAAGATTTCAAAAATGCTTTTAAGTTCAAACAACTTGAAAATAAGTTTGTGGATGTTTTAAATGGTTTTGGCAATGTTTGAAACGTTTTTAAGTAGCCAAACTAGTGCCTTTAATGTACCCGTTTCGATACAGGCATAATCTGTTTCGAAGCGTTTTGAAACTCTCAAAACCCGTTCCTATACGGCCTTACCCGTTTCTATACGGCCGTTCCTATACGGCCTCACCCGTTCCTATACGACCGTTCCTATACGATCTCACCCATTTCTATACGGCCGTTCCTATACGGCCTCACATATTTCTATATGGTCGTTCCTATACGGCCTCACCCGTTTCTATACGGCCTAACCCGTTTCTATACGACCCTACGCGTTTCTATACGGCCTCCTTATTTCACATAATGGCTCTTTCTATTTTGAGACTGTTTCGAAACAGGGACACATGTTTCGATACGGGTAGCTTCAGAACTGCATTTATTGTGGGAAATAAAGTCTCCAACGGCTTCAAAACATCCCTAACGGCTAGTAACGGCCACAAACTCAATTGGGACTATAAATTGAAGGCCGGAACACTTGAAGAATGTTAGAGACAACATCCAAGCAATATGGTCAAGAGAATTAGAGTCTAAATCCTTATTTTACTATTCTCTTGTACAAAGTCTTTAGAGAGTGAGCTTTATTGTAAATCCTTGTACTCTTGTGAGCTTAAATTTGTGTAAACACCCACCTTGTGAGGTATTAAGTTTACCAAACAAATCTCTTATAAAAGGAAAGGTTCTAGTTTAGCCTTGAGAGAAAAAGTAGAGTTGGTTCTATCTTAGCCAAGTCCAAAAGATAGGGTTGTAACGGTTTCCTCCTAAACCGGGAAAAGGGGAAGAATTCATTGTTGAGTGAATTGGGAAATCCTTAGTGGTGTGCTAAGGTAGTGGATGTAGGTGCTTGTTAGAAGGCCGAACCACTCTAAAATCATTGTGTCTCTTGTCTATCTTTATTTTGATTTTAGCCAATTCAACCATCAAACATTTACAACCTTCCTTGACGGTTTCGGTGATCGATTCGAGCGTGTTATAAACCCAACACCATGAACCTTAGGGACATTCTGCAGATTCTGATCACCCTCACTACTCTCATGTAACCCAAACTGATTTATCTTATTAGATTGCTGATTTCTTTGCCTATAGTTTGGAGGGAAACCATGTTTCCTATAGCATTTATCAATGGTATGGCCGTAAAGATCACAAAAGACACAAAGGGGCTTTTTGGCAACACTAGGATAAAATTTATTTGACATATTAGTACTACCAGACCTAGCATCCTGTCTATCTCCTCTATCCCCAAACTTAGCAGTAGAAAATTTGTCAACCAAAAAAAATATTAGACTCATTACTAAGAGTATTAGAAAAGGTATGTTCATGCTGAACATCTATGGCAAAGATTTCGTTTATAGTGGGCAGAGGCTTAGTCATGAGGATTTGAGATTTCTGAATCGAGAAATGATCATTTAAACCCCTAACAAATTTTAACGCAAAATCTTGATTCCTATATTTCAACGCTAAACAGGAACAAGAACCTAATGGCCTCAAATTCGATATTTCATCCCAGAGAATCTTTAAGTGAGTATGATAAGAAGTAACTGAAAGAGTACCTTGTTGTATCGCATAAAATTCGTGAATCAAGTCCGATATACGGACTAAATCCCTTTGATTAAACCGATCATAAAGATCCTTCCAGAGGTCATATGTCGTGTCGATCCAAATTACACTTTGAACAATATCTGGGTGGATAGCCCTCTGCAACCACGAGAGAACCAAGTTGTTGCACTTGACCCACGTTTCATACTGGGAATCATCATCGCGTGGCACCAGAAACAAAACGAAATTTGTTCTTTGATATTAGCGCCATCTTCATTGATCTACCCCAAGCGTGATAGTTGGCTCCGGTGAGAAGACTGAAAACAAGAACGAGAGATGTATTCTCGTTCGGATGAATATAAAACTCATCATGTGGATCATCAGTGCGATAAACCTAGTTGGAATCATGCAAACGCGAGACGAAATCATCTTCTTCTGATATCATATTAGATTTCTTGAATCGATTTCTTGATTTAGGGTTAAGGAAAAGAGGGGAAATTGAAGAGGAGAATCCGTAATAAGAAAGAGAGAAAGAAACGATAAAATTCTGATATATTACAACTGAAAAAACAAAAGGTTTAATATATATACACAAAAGACTTAGACACATGTCACCCTTAACTTACTAAACTACCCTTAACAGCCTTTAACTAACAAAATAACAAACTCTTAATATTCGAATCTCCTTTTTTAAAAAACGTTTTGGCTCCTTCGACAAACATGCATATGTCATCGGGGATGCGGCCTCGGGTCCTATACGCGACGGCGGCGCAAGGTGTGCCCTAACCTTTTCTTCCTTTTTCGAATTAGAACTTACAAATAACATAAAAAAAAGAACAGTAAAAAATGCGTGCTTGATTCTTGTATTTCTAGAATAAATCGTGTGTTTACAGGAGAATATGGATCGAGTTTTTATAGCCATTTTACAATGATGGAAACATGTAAAGTGAGAAAAAAATTCTGATTTTCACCTAATTACATTATGATTCCCTTCCATTTTAAATTGATTTTTGTTTTGATGATTTGCTTTCTTTTTTCCTGGACTGATTTTGATCTAAATTGCTTGATCGATTTACATTCTCCTTTTTTATTTTTTGTGTTCTGCTTTGTTTGAATTTTCTTTTTTATTTGATTCAGACTAAAATTCTATGACTACAGTAATCTCATGGGAGTTTATCCATTGTACCGATTAAATACGTCGGATGAATTCGCTTCTAAGGCAGTACATGGTTGAAGATTCTTTACTTCAGTTATTTTAATTATTATTGTCAGGTCAAATGTTAATACCTCGTTTTGCAATAATATTTTACCAACATACAAAACACCAAAGTAGATAATTAAAAATTAATTAAAATAAATTAAAGAAAAAAAAGATGTTGGCCATGTTTGGCAATTAGCGGATAGCTGATAGCGAATTACATTAGTTAATAGCTGATAGTCGATTGCATTAGCTGATTTGATTAGCGGATTGTATTGTTCAGTAAAATTAACTGATAGTTGTTTGATTATTTAAACAAGCAAAATGACATATAAGCACATGGCTATATTCCATAATTGTTTGAATAGTCTATTAGTTAACAATATTTTGTATATTAATTAGATTATGAAAAATAATTTTTTAATATAACATTATTAAGCATATTTGAATGATCTATATATTAATTTATTATTTATATAAATATTTTTAATGCAATTTAATTAATTATTAAATTTAAGTACAAATATAAATGTGTGTGAATAAAAAGAATATTAATTTTACAAATGTCACAATTTAAATACGCGAGGGTTAAAATTAAAATTGAAAATTGTTAAATTTAGTTTATTTGTATATTTTTAATAATTGTTAAGGGTAAAAGAGTTTTTTATAACAAATCTTTAATTTCAAAAAGTTCCTATTAGCAATTTTTTCAAAATTAGAGGTTTCACTCTAATCCGCTATTCCAATTTGCTATTTATCAAACATCCAAATTAGCAGATTTGACCGGTCAAACTTCTAATATTAGCTCAAACCTCTAATTTTAGCTCAAACCGTTATTTACCAAACATAATCGTCATCTAGTGTAGGCGGCTTTCCTTTCTTTTAACTTATTTAAGAAATTTGCTGGAATTTCAAAAGTACTTCTAAAAAATCAATATATTTTGAAAACAATGAATTTTTTTTTATTTGTTCATAATAGTTTTTGGTTTATTTATTTTTTTAAATAATTACTAAAATAATTAAGAGATAAATTGAAAATAAAATTTTCATTGTTTTTGAAATGTTTTAAAGTTTTTCTTAAATATTTTTGAGATTTCAGCAATTTTTCTAAAACAATTAAAAATAAATTTTTTAAAAAAAACTACCTACACTAGAGGACGACTTCTCCTTTTATTTAAGGGTTTTGCTATTATGAGCTCAAGGGGTGTCGACAAGAATATATAAATTCTGACCATTAATGTTTATTTTATTTTTCAATAGAATATAATTAATTACGTTCTTAAAAAAATGGGTTCTATTAATTTTGACCAAATTAATTTTTTTGTTATGACTTGATAAGAATTGAATATAACATAAAAAAAGTTTTATTAAATTAAACAAATTAAAAGGTCACTAGATTGAGAACAAGACAGAGGAGGACATTGGTGATGCAATAATCCTCAACTCTTCTCTCACACGGCCACCAACATTCGGGCGTCATCCTAAATCTATAAGTAACATATAATATATGAAAAATTTTAATTTAATAGATTTCATAATTATTATATAATAAAAATAAAATTTTGTTAGATGTAAATAAGGCATAATGTAAAAAAGAAAAAATAATTAATTAAAGCCATGTGACAATAATCTGTGAACGAGACAATGAATAAGATAGAAAGTGAGGGTAGAAGAATTCCTTTCATATATAAATGTAAAAGTATTTGATTTATTTATTATAGACAATAATTTGTATAAATTTAAAACTAAAGTTATATAATCATCTATGAAAATAAAATAATTTTTTAATCATTTTAAAAATAAATAAACGTAAAAATATAAAATTATGTTTCTTAAAATTTATAGCATATAAATGAAAATATTATTGAAAATATTTGAAGATACAAAAATAATGAACATTAACAAACGTATTAATTAGCATGTATGTTTTCTATAAAACTATTAAATAAATATACGTGGGTATGCCTTAGGGCAGGGCAATGCTACATCTACCCACTGGGTAGATTACCCAACTGATGTGGCACATGATTTGTTAACTATTAAATGTAATATAATATATATTTTAATAAGCAATAAATGCAGTGCAATTAATACCACTTTTAAGTTTCATCAATAAATAATTTTAAAAATTATAACTACACTACTGTAAAAATATGTGTTTTGATATAATAATTGAAAAATAGTTTTGGACTAAATTGAAAAGATTTCAAAATGCTTTTAAGTCCAAACAACGTGAAAATATGTTTGAGGAATTCTTAAAGGGGTTTTAATGCGTTATCTAAAGCCAAATTTTACAAAATCACTCATGTGTTTTGAAACACCTCATAGGTGTTTCGATACGACCATTCACAGTGTCAAAACGTTTCGGTACAGTTTTGTCTGTTTCGAAACGGGCTTAATCTGGGTGAGGGTTTTCACATAGCGTTTCGATACGGGCTTCACCGTTTCGATACGCCTATATGGCAAAGACCTCAACGGTCAAAACCCCCCAACAGCTATTTCCCAACGATATTTTAAATTACATCTCAACTGTCACTCGTACCGAAGCAGTTTGTAACCGTTTCGATACAACTCAATACTGTTTTGATATGGCTTACTGCATCAGGCTTCAACGGCTAGTTCTGAAGAAGATCGTTTCGATACGGGCTCGCTTGTTCCGATACGTACAGCTCCAAAACTGTAATTAACGAGGGAAATAAAGTCTTCAACAGCTCCAATTCAATCCCAACGGTCCTTAACGGCTACAAACTCAATTGGGACTATAAAAGGGGCCTCCAAGCATCAAAAGAAGACTAATGCTTCAATTGTCAACAACATTATGATGAAGAAACTGTCTTAGAACTTAAATTGTATATTTCTTGTATAGACAACACATGTGAGCTTAATTGTCAAATTTGCTCAAGTGTTTAGGTTTTGGATGAGTGCTTAGAATTGCAAACATACACATATTAGAGGAATTTCAAGTTTGCTTATAACTTCTCTTGTAAGAGAGTGCTTGATCAAGCATTGGGTAGAAAGATTGATCGTTGTAACGGTTTCCTCTTAATCCGAGAAAATGAGACGGAATTCTTAGTGAATTTGATTGAAATCCTTAGTAGGAAGCTAAGGTAGTAGATGTAGGCTTTAGGTTAGAAAGTCGAACCACTCTAAATTTCTTGTCATTTTTCTTTATCTTTTAGCTTCCACAAAATCACCCAAAATTCAATCTTCTCCACACATGGAAAGCATCTCGATTGTGACCATCGAGCTCAACAATTGGTATCAGAGCTTGGCTCAATTGACGCAATCCATTGACAAGTCACCCTTCTTCAACGGGAACAACTATGCTTATTGGAAGACAAGAATGATGTTCTTTGTCAAATCCAAAGACTACAAGCTTTGGGACATTATTGAGGATGACTCGTTCGTACCACAAAGAAGCAAGGTAGATTGGAGTGTCGACAACCGCAAGAAGATGGAACTAAATTGCAAGGCTTTGCACTTCATCTTTTGTGCACTTAGCCTCAACATCTATGAGAATATGTCTTCTTGTGAGAGTGCCAAGGAAGTGTGGGACAAGATCGAAGTTACATACGAGGGAACAAACGAAGTAAAGGAGACCAAGACCGGCCTCCTCAACTACGAGTATGAAAACTTCAAAATGAAATCGGATGAAGACATCACGAAGATGTTCGATAGATTCTCCACCATCACCAATGGACTCAAAGGTTATGGAGAAGCCATTCCGAAAGAAAAACTTGTCTGAAAGCTTATCTACTCCTTTCCCGAGTCATGGGACTCGAAAAGGACCGCCATCATCGAAGCTAAAAATTTCAAGACCTTAAAGCTTGATGAACTCATGGGGTCACTTCTCAATCACCAAATCATGAAGAAAGACAAAGAAGATGAGAAGAAGAAGGAAGAGATAAAGAATATGGGGAAGAAGAAAGTCATGGAGCTTGGCATCAACACTAATGTCATTGCTCTCAAATCCTCAAAGTGCAATCATGTTGAATCAAGTGAGGAGGAATGTGAAGATGAAGAGATGGTTTATCTCTTCAAGAAATTCTCCCGATTCATGAAGAGCGAGATGGCTAAATCCAAGCATGAATCGAAGAAGAAGATGAAGGATTCCTACAAGTCCAACAAAAATTGATCATCTTCAAAGAAAGCATATGTGGCGACATAGAGTGATGAAGACTCCACCGATGATGAGGTAGCCCACCTATGCTTCATGGCCCTCAATGAGGGGGAGGTAACTTCTAACTCATCTTGCTAAAATTCTTATTCATTTGATGAGTTACAAGAAGCCTATGATGAATTGGTTTTTGAATTCAGGGCTTCATTTCCGAAAAAAAATTGATTTCAAAATTGAAAAACGAAAATGATTTGCTTTTAAAAACCAATTTTGAGTTTGAATCTAAAATCAAAGATTTTGAACTTAAAATTTCAAATTTACAAGAATTGCTTCAAACCATGGAAAAAGATCATCAAAAGGAAATTGACGGTCTTAAGAAAGAAAGATTTGATTTCCAATGAACTTTAAAAGAAAAACAATTTAGGAAAATTAAATTCTTATGTTAGACAATCTAGTGCCCCTAGATTTTTGAATGGAAAATGTTTTAGAAGTGTTTGGGTTCCAAAAGAACTAATCACTTCAACTAAAACGGATGAAATTGAAAAATAGATTCCTAAGAGGACTAAACTATGTGCAACTAATGTCTATGGAGATTGATCAACAAGTCCAAATTTGAGGGGGAGCTTCATGCACACAAGGAAGAACACTTGAAGAAGGAAGGCTTCACATCCTCCCATGAGTTCAAGTGTGGTAAAATCTAGTTACTTTATTTGCTTAATTTGATTTATTTTTAATTCAACTAGATTATCATATGTTGAACTAACTCTTAATGATGCTTTGAGTAAGGGGGAGCCAATTTTAAAAAGTATCATTTTTGTCAAATTAGTTTTTTTAAAAAATCTCTATTGTTATGGACTTCAAAATTTTCAAACATAGTTTGAACCATTTTTGATATAACAAAAAAGGGAGAATATTTTGAAAAATTGAATTTTCAAATGAATAAGGGGGAGCTTTAATTGATTTTGAATTTAATTTCTCTTATTCAAAATTTATTTCACTAAGGGGGAGAATCCCAAACAATTTTTCAAGATTGGTTTTATTATATCAAAAAGGGGGAGATTGTAGAAATATGTGTTTTGATATAATAATTGAAAATTAGTTTTGGACTAAATTGAAAAGATTTCAAAATGCTTATAAGTCCAAAAAACTTGAAAATATGTTTGAGGAATTATTAAAAGGGTTTTAATGCGTTTTCTAAAGCCAAAATTTACAAAACCACCCAGGCGTTTCGAAACACGATACGACCATTTACAGTGTCAAAACGTTACGATACAACTCTGTCTGTTTTGAAACGGGCTTAATCTGGGTGAGGGTTTTTACATAGCGTTTCGATACGGGCTTCACCGTTTTGACACGCCTATGTGGCAAAGACCTCAACGGTCAAAACCCCCAACGGCTATTTTCCAACGGTATTTTAAATTGCAGCTCAACTGTCACTCGTACCGAAACGATTTGTAACCGTTTTGATACAGCTCAATACCGTTTCGATACGACTAGAGGCGTTTCGATAGGCTTGCTGCATCATACTTCAACGGCTAGTTCTGAAGAAGGTCGTTCCGATACGGGCTCGCTTGTTCAGATACGGACAACTCCAGAACTGCAATTAATGAGGAAAATAAAGTCTGCAACGGCTCCAATTCAATCCCAACGGTCCTTAACGGCTACAAACTCAATTGGGACTATAAAAGAGACCTCCAAGCATCAAGAGAAGACTAATGC
Organism: Hibiscus trionum; assembly: GCA_030270665.1. Lineage (NCBI taxonomy): Eukaryota > Viridiplantae > Streptophyta > Magnoliopsida > Malvales > Malvaceae > Hibiscus > Hibiscus trionum. Next base: position 1,548,099 of record BSYR01000097.1, read on the forward strand.
TTCAATTGTCAACAACATTATGATGAAGAAATTGTCTTAGAACTTAAATTGTATATTTCTTGTATAGACAACACTTGTGAGCTTAATTGTCAAATTTGCTCAAGTGTTTAGGTTTTGGGTGAGTGCTTAGAATTGCAAACATACACCTATTAGAGGAATTTCAAGTTTGCTTAGAATTTCTCTTGTAAGAGAGTGCTTGATCAAGCTTTGGGTAGAAAGCTTGATCGTTGTGACGATTTCCTCCTAATCCGAGAAAATGGGACAGAATTCTTAGTGAATTTGGTTGAAATCCTTAGTAGGAAACTAAGGTAGTGGTTGTAGGCTTTGGGTTAGAAAGCCGAACCACTTTAAATCTCTTGTCATTTTTCTTTATCTTTTAGCTTCCACAAAATCACCCAAAATTTAATTTTTTCCACACTTGGCAAGCATCTCGGTTGCGACCATCGAGCTTATTATGGCATTTAATATGAAACATTTAATAAGAATCTCATTTAAGAAGATTCTTTGTTTATTTAACTCATTTAATAATATTAATTCTCATATTAAGTTGTTTAAGTGTTCATGGTCTAAGGTTTTAGGGTCAGAGTTTATGATTTAGGGTTTTGTGTTGGGTTTTAAGATTTTTGTTTAGGGTTTATATTTTTTGTTTACGGTTTAAGATTTTTGTGTTTATGGTTTATGGTTTTGTTTAGGGTTTAGGGTTTTTTTGTTTAAGGTTTTTATCTAGGTTTTGTTTAGTAGATACTTGTACCATAGATTTTTTTTTCTTTTATAATTAATGTCACTCATCTATTTTTATTATGCTCTATATTTAGATTTATTCACCAACAAAATTGACCAACTCTTTTCTTTTTTTAACGTTTTAACTCTATTCCAAAGGGCCCAAAAATGGGTATTGACTTCGACAGGAATTTAAGTCCAAGTGGAAGCGGTCAATAATAAAATTGGTAAGAAGTATTCTCAAGTATTACTCAAATTAAATGCGATTTCACCTTCCTTTTCAATTTCCTTTATCGAACATAACTTGCCAGGTCAGCGGCAAAAACTTGTCTTGAAATGCAACCCAAGGAAAAGAAGAAGCAGCCTTGCTTATAAAGATTTGCTTAATTGCTCTCTCTCACTTATGTGTGCGTGCCACATTGTTTTTTTATTAAGCAGATATCTAATTATATTTTTAAAATAAATGTTGAGATTCGAACTCATATAAAATAAGATAATATAAGTATTCTTGATCACTTAATCAACTAATAGATCTCTACACGTCACATTATTAAATATTATTTAAAAAAATAAAAAACCAATTCCATTCAGCCAACATCAATAAACACTAAATATTAATCAATTTTGTTGAATCATAGGTTAAAGAGTTTAATGTTCTTGAATTAAATATCCGCTTCAAGTTTTATAAATAAAAAACGTTACGAGTGCTACATTTTGTTCATAGATCTAATTCGATTCAAATATGATGTCAATTCAATCATGCAACCTTATCCTATTATAAATACATCCTTCTAAGTTCTATCCACAACATTATCTGCAAAAATAAATTTTATTTTTTATTGGTAACAAATGATTCCAACAAAAAGATTAACACTAATTAAATAAGGAATCCAGTTGATGTTAGGTATCTTAAGAGTATTATACTAGCAAAAAGGGTGAGTCCCCAATACCCACCACCAATCATTAAAACCATAATTAAAAAGAAAGAGAAAAGTTAGCAATCATCCAAATCATTATGTTACATCATTAATTTTGAATTAGTGGTGTCCTAATCAGCTAAAATTTAACGCGTCGTCGGTCGTGTCTTTTGGGCACGGACAAGGTCGTATTGAACCATGGTTGGTGCCAGTGGTGGAAATGAAATGTACTGTGAAAAATAAATTAAAATAAAATAGACTTAGATAGGAAGGAAGTGTTTTTGTTGCTTCCAGTTAGAGTAAAGTAACCGAGCTGACTTGCCAGTATTTGTTCTGCAGGGACCTAATTTTAATTCAAGGGTAAAGTACACAGACGGTCACTGAACTTTGGTAAAAAAAATAAAATGATAATCAAACTTTCAAAAATCACAATATGGCAATTAAACTTTATGTTTTATAACAAAATGGTAACTAGACATTAAATGCCGTTAAGTACTGTTATAAAATTTGGTATAATAACGAATTTAGTCCTTTATATTTATACATTCAATTAATTTAGTCATAATTCAAAACAATTCACTAAATTTAGCCCTCGTTATTTACGCATTCTTTCAATTTGGTCCTTAAAGCAAAATTTTCAAAGTATGGTAACATGATAAATAATTACAATTAAATTTTTATAGGAACTCGAAAACTCGACTCGAGAAAAAATTCAAATAAAGTTTGAGTTGTAAAATATGACGAGTCAACTCGAATAACTTGAAATTTTTTGACTCGACTCGATCGAACGCTCATCTCTATCTTAAGATATGACGCGTCAACTCGAATAACTCGAAATATTCGAATATTTTAAATTAATTTTTCTTTTAAATCGAATATTTTTTAAAATAGAATATTTAATATTTTCATATTTAAATCACATCGATTATTTAATAACAACTTTAAATATTTGATTTAAAAGAAAAAAATTAATTTAAAATATTGGAATATTTAATTAATTTTTTTATAGGAACTCGATTTGTCTCGAATCGAAAAAATTTCAAATAAAGTTTAAGTTGTAAAATATGACGCGTCAACTCGAATAACTCAAATTTTTTAACTCGATTCGATCGAACGCTCATCTCTATCAGAAGATATGATGCGTCAACTCGAATAACTCAAAATATTCGAATGTTTTAAATAATTTTTTCCTTTTAAATCGAATATTTTTTAAAATAGAATATTTAATATTTTCATATTTAAATCACATCGAATATTTAATAACTACTTTAAATATTCGATTTAATTTAAAAATATTTGATTTAAAAGAAAAATGATTTAAAATATTCGAATATTTGATAACTATTTTAAATATTTTTCTTTTAAATATTTGAATATTTAATAACTACTTTAAATATTCGAATATTTTAAATCAAAATTTTTCTTATAAATCGAATATTTTTAAATTAAATCGAATATTTCAAGTAGTTATTAAATATTTGATGTGATTTAAAAGAAAAAAATGATTTAAAATATTCGAATATTTCAAGTTATTCGAGTTGACGCATCATATCTTAAGATAGAGGTGAGCGTTCGATCGAGTCGAGTCAAAAAATTTTGAGTTATTCGAGTTGACGCGTCATATTTTACAACTCAAACTTTATTTGAAATTTTTTCGATTCGAGTCGAGTTTTCGAGTTCCTATAAAAAATATTTGATTTAAAAGAAAAAATGATTTAAAATATTCAAATATTTCGAGTTATTCGAGTTGATGCGTCATATCTTAAGATATAGGTGAGCGTTAGATCGAGTCGAGTAAAAAAATTTCGAGTTTACGCATCATATTTTACAACTCAAACTTTATTTGAAATTTTTTCGATTCGAGTCGAGTTTTCGAGTTCCTATAAAATTTTAATTAAATATTCCAATATTTTAAATCATTTTTTTCTTTTAAATCGAATATTTAAAGTTGTTATTAAATAATCGATGTGATTTAAATATGAAAATATTAAATATTCTATTTTAAAAAATATTCGATTTAAAAGAAAAAATGATTTAAAATATTCGATTATTTCGAGTTATTCCAGTTGACGCGTCATATCTTAAGATAGAGATGAGCGTTCGATCGAGTCGAGTAAAAAATTTTGAGTTATTCGAGTTGACGCGTCATATTTTACGACTAAAACTTTATTTGAATTTTTTTTGATTCGAGTCGAGTTTTCAAGTTCCTATAAAAATTTAATTATAATTATTTATCATGTTACCATACTTTAGAATTTTGCTTTAAGGACCAAATTGAAAGAATGCGTAAATAACGATGGCTAAATTTAGTGAATTGTTTCGAATTAGGACTAAATTAATTGAATGTATAAATATGAAGGACTAAATGTGTTATTATACCAAATTTTATAACAGTCACTTAACGGCCTTTAACGTCTAGTTACCATTTTGTTATAAAACATAAAGTTTAATTATCATTTTGTGATTTTTGAAAGTTTGGTTACTATTTTATTCTTTTTACCAAAGTTCAGTGAACGTCTGTGTACTTTACCCTTAATTCAAAGTTCAACATTTTCTCAGGATGCTAGACAATAAATTCGATTTTGGGTGAGTCTGCTCTGCGGTATTTTAAAAAAACGGTTAAAAACGATCTATCTAAAAAGTTATTAAAATATATTTCTTCGTCCATGTTTTTCTATAAGCTAGCTTTGTCGAGTATCAAATCCTATTTTTTGTCCTATTAAATTTTTTAGTATTGACTTTTTAAAATTTAAAATTTTAAACTTTGGTCATAAATATTTTAATTAATTAAATTGTATAAAAAATATATTTTTAAACTACGTAAAATAATTTTTTTTTACATTTTTATTAATAATAAATCTAAAGTAATAAGGAATCAAAGTTAAAAAATGACTAGAAAAAAGTTAATATTAAACAAATTTAGTGGGACAGATGGAGTATAATTTTCTATAAAATGTCAATTGTGTAAAAAAAATATGGTTGAAGATTCAAAAGTTTTCTTGTGATCATTATCGTTAACGGTGACAAAACTTGATGAAATAGTTTGAAAGGGCCAACTTAAAATTTCTAAAAAAATATATTTGGAGGTTTAAACTAAAATTTTCAAAAAATTGAAAGTGTTCAATTTACATTTTGCTTCAAAAACAATTTGGGGTCTTACTAAAAATATGAAAATTCGACACCTTTAATGAAAACTTTTAAAAATTACATGAGGGAATTAATTAAGAATATTTTTAAAAATTAAGCTTAATATAAATTTTTAAAAAAAATATGGGGCCAAGTTGAATTTAAAAAAAAATTAAGGGATTAATTCTAATTTGAAGTGGACATGCCGCCACACACCTCTATTGTATCCTATCATTAGCTTCCGTTATTTTTTAGTTGGTTTATCTAAAGAATGAGTAATTATGGACCAAGTTAAGATCAAACATTGAGAGGAGCAAATATAAGTCTTTAAATCCAAAAATTGAGAGGGACAAAAACTTTATTTTATTGCTTTTTAAATTAAAAGGGACCTCAAATACAATTATACCAAACAAATTAGGAGGGGCAAGAGCTCCTCCCAATGTGGTCTACATGGCTTCGTCCCTATGAGTAATCTCATTAGTTGCCCAACTATTACCGTTTTCTATTTTTTTTATTTTTTCATTAATGTTATTGACCGTTCTTGAACTAGTATAATAACAAATTTTATTTTCAAAGCTTACAATTTTCTCAAATTGATGATTATTCTAAATAAATTAACAAATTTAACCCCACATTTGTATACTTTATCAAATTCATCTTTAAACACATTGTCAACATCAACCCACTATCAACCTAAATACCATTACTCATAACTATACTCACACATTTCATTTCATCAACAATTCATCACTCCAATTTTTGGTAATTATGTGAACATTAAACCCAACATCGACAAACTTCAAACAAATAAAAAGAGAAGTTAAAGAAAAATGTTAGATTTATTAAATTATTGAGAATTAAAACTATATTGATAAATCGTGTAAACATTTAGGACTAAATATGTTATAGTAAAAGATGAATTTATCATTTATGTTAAGGATTTCACATAGAGTGGATGAAACATGAACAATCAATAATAAAATAATTTTATTGACGAAATTGATTTTATTTTTATAATTTATTGAGCAAAACCACACTCATCATTACGTGACTAACTATATAATTACTCTTAAAGAATATATATATATATATATAGTTAAGATGATGTCAAAGCTAGAGCTCCAACAAGTCAACAACAATATTGATCACAAATTCAGCATTGTATGTGAAACCGTTGTTGCTTGTTCGAGCTCACAATAGTAGAAGAATTCAAAATAGTAGTTCAGTTGAAACAATATTTTACTCAAGTGCTTGCTTGATTATCACCCAATTCGATAGGCCAGAAGTGGGTGATGGAGAGAAAAGGGGAGAGGAAACGAGAGGTTAGAAGTGAGTCTCGCCAGGGTTCCAACGACGGCAAATGGACGGTGTTTGTTGACAACCTCAGTAGAAGAGTCTCCAGAGGTGCTTTATGGGAACTATTTAGCCATTGCGGCAAGGATAGGAAGGTTTTCATCCCAGCTGTTAATAGGAAGCCAAAATATAAAGACAATACATTCACTTTTGTGTACTTTAGAAGTGGTGAAGATATGTGCAAGGCAATAACAACGGTTGATGGTTCTAAGATTGACGGTAGGAAGGTTTCGGTGTCAAAATCCAAATTCCCTATTAAATCGAATCAATCTCCTTCGTTTCCCATGGAAAAGGTAAGACCTGGAAGGTTTGTGGAAACCACAAAGCTGGGTGAATCCCACAAATCTATTCCATGTCCTATTAAGAACAATACCAAAGATCATAGATCATATAAAGAGGTTTTGTTGAATAAGAAAGTAGCGGAAAAAGGCCCGTTCATATCGAGATAGGGGGTCGAGTCTGCTGGAGATAGATTGTCTGTAAACAATAGTATTGTGGAGTTCACTATTCCGACCGAGGAAACATCTTGGATTGAGAGTTCATTTGTCGGTATTCTAAAGGCGGGATACGAAAAAAACTTCGTGCAAAGGGCATTGGAGAGTGATGGGATTAAAGTTAAAATTGCTAAATGGGATTGTAATCACTAATTTTGTCCGAACCTTTAACCCCTTTAAGTTTTTGTTAATCTGGACTCATATTGGGCTATTAAGACTAAGAAAAAAAAGAAAAAAAAAAGAAAAAAATATATAGTATAACTTGTTTAATTATTGTTGTTATTATTCTTTATTCATTTACTACTATTATTACCTTATATTATTATATAATATTATAGCTATTGTAAATACTATCATCATGTTCATTGAGACCTTACTATTATTATTATTATTCTACTACTACTATTCTAGTTTTTATTATTATATAACATTTATTCTTCTTGTTAATATTTTTATACTATTATTCTTATAATATTTATTGTTTTCGATTATCACTTGTTTTCAATAGTATTATCTTTATTATTATTATTATTATTAATATTCTGTTATTATATTATATTATTATCATCGGATATTACTAGTATTATTACCATAATCTAAATAAACATAAGTAAATAAAATCTAAACTTTGATTAAAATAAGTAAGAGTCCATACTTAAAATAAAATACAATAAGCCCGAATTATACAGATTTAATAATAGCCCAATAAAAAGCCCAATCCATTGTAAAAAACCCTAATCCCGTTTTTTTATGTGCAGCCGTCGCCTCAGCCCACAGCCGTTGGATCTGGCTTGGTATTAACGGTCCAGATCGCACCCTCCAAGACCAAACCCTAGAGAGCCCCCTTTGCCATTCGCGCCGCACACCTCCAATGCCGTTGGATTTGGAGGCAATCCAACAGCCCAGATCAGCCCGGGTATGGAGAAACCCTAGCAAGCACCCATTGCCCTAGCGCCCCTCTCCTTGTAGCCTTTAGATCGGGGTCCATCCAACGGCCTCGGATCGACGCGGGGAATTCCAGAAGCCTCACGCGCCCACGCTCGGCTCCTCGTCTGCCAACGCGCGCGTGCAAGGACCACGCGCCTGACGATTCTGTTTCCTCTGCCGCCACCACGCCGGTGTCCCTCCCCATTTCGGCCAAGACCAACAGAGAAAAGCAAAAAGAAGGACGTCAGATACCCAAAACCGGAACGAAACAAAACACAAAAATCAACCAGAAGCATCAGAGATCAGAATCACAGAGAAAAAGACAAAAAACAATAAATCGAGCACAAAGTCAACCATTTCTTTTTCATATTCGAATGTAATCTTTCGGATATAAATCCGAACCAAAAAGCCATTGTAAATAGAGGATTTTGGAGAGAAAAAAAATCAATAACAGTGAAAAAGCCTTCTGAGGTATCCTTTTCTATTTTTTTCTTTTCATTGCAAGCATCAAAAGAAGCAACTCAAAAATAAAATAAAAAACAGTAAAGAGTCTTTCTTTTTTACCTCTGTTTCGAGTCGGGATCCCCATCGCCGTTGTCCGTTGCCGGCGATAAGCCTTCTGGCTCCCTCGGAAGCCATGCATGGTGAGCCGGTGACACGAAAAGGGTAGGGTTTGTGGTTTTTCTTTTAGTTTCGGTTTTTTTGGTTTTTACAAAAAAGAGAAACGTTTTTTGTTTTTAAAAAAGGAAAGGGGCTCTCTGTTTTGGTTTCAAAAAAAGAAGAAGGTTTTTTAGGGTTCCGGCGCCGGCAACGGCGACCGGAACCCCTTTGCGGCGCCGGAAAGAAACCAGAGAGGGGAGAGGCTATTTCGGTTTAGGGTTTTAAAAATAAAAAAAGGGTCAAAAAGTTTTAAACTTGGTTTATATAGGGTTTTGTTAGTTTAAAACTGGTTTAATCGCGTTATAAGCCCCTCCGCGTCACTTTAATTGCGCGAGGGAGGGCTTCCGCTTTTTAAAATTCTTCCCGAAGTCCCTCATGTGTTTTGGGCGTTTTTAATTTGGTCCCCAACTTGGTTTTAATCGGTTTCCGAAGGGGGAATATTACCGTTTAGGTCCCTGTGGCTTTTCATTTCCTTTTGATTGGGTCCCATTTCGCATTTTAATTAGTTTTATTTTTAGGTTTATTATATTTTCAGTCCTTAGAGTCTGTCCTATGTTCATTTTAGTCTTTTTCAGCATAGTATTGTTACATCTCATGCATTTTAATTTTCTTGCTTAGTATTTATATTCCTTTGATTTTAGTCCATGTTTTATTTATATGTTTTATATATGTTGAATGATGCATGAATAATACGGTATGTAATGTATGCATATATTTATATCTTTTATGCCTTCTTATGTTTTTATACCTTTTTCTTGGCTTTGCATATATTTGTATGTCCAGTTTATGATCTTTTTTAAGTTGCATCTCGAACTTATAAAATGCAATGCGAGCGTCTTTTATATTCGGGAACGAACGAGGCCAGTACCAGTCGTAGTGGTGGTGGTTCGGACGTTCCTTCTCGAATATTAAGACCTTTAAAATTCACTCGCTCATATAACCAAATTTCGATACGATTCGTTACTTTAATTCACAAAATTTAATATTAATTAAGCGGTAATGTTTTGGTACCAATTTTGGGCACGTCGAGGGTGCTAATCCTTCCTCGCGTGTAACGGACTCCCGAACCCTTTTAAATCTCTGGTTTTATTTCGGTATCCGGTCTACCATTTTTAAATGGCCGGTGGCGTCTCCTCTATTTTTTATACAAACCCGACTAAATCTTCAAAACCAATTTAAAACCCGGTACGTCCGAGCGACATCCGAGGTACTATGTATTTTTCTAAAAAAATTTAGTCGCAACAGATGGCGACTCCGCTGGGGACAAATTTTGTTTTCAAAAACAAAAAAAAGAGTCAAGCCAAAAAAAAACTTTACCGCTCAATTAATATTAGAAGTTGCGAATTAAAGTGACTGAATCGATCGTTATTTGTTTATAAGTGCGAGTTTATTTTAAACGCATTTAAAATTGGCATTTAAACCCGTTTGTTTAAGTGGGGGGAAAACGCTAGTGCTTTCGTGGGGATATTGTTCCTCCGTCTGGGCCTAGCAAGTACCTTCGGGGCTCGAATACCCTATATCTTCGTGAGAATATCGTTTCTCCGACCGGATATAGCTAAAGGGTCCCCTCGAATTGAACTCGGTTGAGAGGAGCCTATAATGGGTGATGACCGGGGGCCTTGCTACCCTTAGAAGGGGACAGCGAGGACAGTTCGAGTACCTCCTAGAACCAAAATTACATTTAGAGAACTAGAAAGCCCACCCCTTTTAGAGCCATGCGGACAGCCTAGGTTTGTTAGACGGGATAAGTAGGGTTGCTTGCTTTCATGCTTGCCTTTTTCTTAACATGTTTATCTGACACTAACGATCTTTCTTGTGATCTTCTTGCATTTTTTACCTGCATTTCATGACATAAAGGTGTTGTGTCAAGGTGGTTTTACCCAATCAAGGGCTATCATTATGGACGGGAGGTTTCTAGAAAGGATGGTGTCAATTAGCAAGTCCGACAACGGTCAGGGTTGAATTAGAAAGGTTAAGGGAGCAGCTTACCGAGCGAACACACAGTGTCAGATCTGATGCCCACCATTGAAGGAAAGTACAACCCTTCTCCATCCCGAGGAAGTCAATCAAGATCGGATCTACTCCGAACATCCAGAGTCACGAAACTACCCGACCAAGTGCAAAGAGGCAGCCGGAAAGAGCGTGGCGACCGGAAAGGGCATGTATTAGGTCAAGAGATGGATTCAACTTCGAGGAAATACCTTGTTTTCCGGGACTTGATACTAGCAGCTTTAGAGGGTCTTGAATTGCTTGAGAAGAAAGCAAATCCGGCCCCAACAATTTTTGCTAAAGTTTTCATTTCCTTGAACATGATTCAGGGGCAAGAAGGGTACCCGTAGGACTTTTGCTATGACTATCTTGTAACAAGGATCCTCCTTTACGTTCAAATGAAAGTTGACCTAAGGGGAATCACCTATATGACCAACACCTTTGACTTGCATACATTTGTAACATTTTTAGCATATATCATTTCAAAGCAACATCGTCATTCATGCATTCATCTCATGATCATGCAATTGTTAATTTGTGTTCATAATACATCCATCATTGGACATTAAAATTTGCTTAAGGCATTTCATCGCATCATTACTAATTGAAAAGAACACTCATCCGAGGGAGAGAAAGAGAGAGAGAGAGAGAGAGAGGAAAGAATAGACAAGGGAACAGTTTCTAACCAGTACAGCTTCAGAAGCATGAATGACCTAATGGTTAGGATGGATAAGCTCAAACAGCTTCAAGAACATTTGTTTCAGAAAAAAAAGGAGATAATATTGTATACGAGGAAAATAGATCATTTACAAAAATCCAATTTTCATGATTGGTGAAAACTGATTGTACCCAGGGAAAGGTACAACTAGCCCGGAGCAAACGGTTACTAGTAAAGGCATTCCAAATCCGTTAATCCCTGTGCATTTGGAAAAAATGCAAGTCTTGGTTCAAGAAAAGTGAATTGGAGACATTGCATTGCTTCATGAAAGAAGAATCGATGTTTGAGAAAGTCCGACAGAAATGTTGGCACAACGTGCTTAAACGCGGTAAAGTTTAAGACAATGGATAATTCAAATGTCTATCGAAAATCCATTTTTACGAATGGTCGAAGGGAAATAAGTCCTTTGCAAAAATCCAATTCTCATTACTGGTGAAAACTGATTGTACCCAGAGGAATGGTGCAACTAGCCCGGAGCAAACGGCTACCGGTAAAGGCAATTCAAATCCGTTAGTCCCTGTGCATTTGGGAAAAATGCAAGTCTCGATTTCAAGAAAAATGAATTGGAGACATTACATCGCTTCAAGAAGCGATGTTTGGGCAAGTCCGACAAAAATGTTGGCACAACGTGCTTAAATACGGTGAAGTTTAAGACAATGGATAATTCAAATGTCCATAAAAAATCCATTTTTACGAATGGTCGAAAGGAGATAAATCCTTTGCAAAAATCCAATCCTCATTATTGGTGAAAACTGATTGTACCCAGGGGAATGGTACAACTAGCCCGGAGCAAACGGCTACCGGTAAAGGCAATTCAAAACCGTTGATCCATGTGCATTTGGGAAAAATGCAAAGGAAATAAGCTAAGCTGTAGATTTTTTTATCATAACGAAAGTTTCATTTTGTTATTTAGAAAATGTTTTGGTATTCCTTAATTCTTTAAACATTTCATAAGCTTACTCTTGTTTTCCAATTACACATGTATATACTTTTTTGAGATTAACTTTAATTCAATTTTCTAAAAGACTAAATGTTGTGAGGACGCTATAAATATGAAAACCCTTTGTTCTACTCAGGCCAAGAGAGGGGTGGCAACGAGTGTTTAGGAATAATGGGCCACTCCCATTGAGTGAATTTTCCTCTCGGGCATTGTTGTCTAAGGTTCTTGAATGAAGTGATAACCCTAAAACTTCGACCACCTGAAGACCAATTTTGATGTCAGTGTATGGGAGGACATTTGGCATTCCTTCGATTCCATTCACACAGAAAAAAAAATAAAAAAATACCCATTGTTGTCCCCGTTTGAGCCTATCAATTTTTTTTCTTCTGATTGAACCCAAACCAAGGATCACCCCTACACTGGGGGCAGAAAAGGATAGAAGTTTGCGGACGAATGAATGACAGTGGATCCTGAATATGCTATAAAGACGAGGCCGTGTGAATTAAGGGGCAATAAAAAATAGAGGCATTGAATACATTATTTTTAAGTTTGAGCAGCAGAAACATCAAAAGAAAACAACGAAAAGGAAGTCGGTGCTCAAAGAGCTACCCAAATCAAGTCGAAAGTTACCGACATAAAAGTTGAAGAAATCAAAAGTAAATGCACTAAAGTGAAAAATGCAATTTTGAAAAGAGAGATAAGCGGATAAAGAAAAGGGACAAGAGAATTACCTATCCAAATGAATCTCTGCTTAGATGAGCCTCGAAAGATTGTTCACCTTTAAGCAAGAGCCTGCACTAATACAATGCGAAGGTGCAATTTGATCCGAAACTACGCTTGATAAAAGGAAATGAACTCTAGGGTGAAAACCCCAACAAGAAGGGGCAGTCTAGAGCGATCCAAAGAAGTAAGAGAGGTAATAGCATTTCATCGGAGCATAATTGAGACTTCAGATTGGAAGAATTGATCCTTGGTTTCACCACCCTTAAACACTTGTTTGGGCCTATTTACCTTTTCTTTCATAGCCGTGAGCCTTAGCCTACATTACAAGTCATAAAAGACCATTTGGACCATACGCGGAAGGATGAATTTGTCTTCAGATCACATTCCGCCTATCGGGGTTAACCTTTCTTCAAGGATTGCCACACTTCTAATGCCTGATTGAGATCAGAAAAGAGGGAAGGATGGGGCAAGGTGAGTTAGTGAGTTAAAGAGAGCCACTTTTAAATCTGGTAGAAACTAGGAATGGGAGTCGTTCCTCTCGGAAGCCTAATAGCCCAGAAAAGATTTCATATGTGCATACCTGCAACATTCGGAAAATTTCACTCGAGTCAACCTTTTTTCAAAGACCCAAACTTGATTTTCACTTGACATGATTCTTTAAAATGTATATTTACATAATAAAATTATTTTTACCCAATCACTTGCATAAGTCTCCTACATAGGAATGAACAAGTGGACTGACCATGGCTCGAGGTAAAGCCACTAGTACCCGGAGGGGCACCCTCGAGGTTCAAACATCGCTACTATTACCTCCAGTTGAAATATCCAGATCGTCTTCGGTAAAATGTCGAGCTATGAAGTCGACCTTCGCTAAGAAGTGTTGGAATAGAACATGAGGGTAGAAATTTTGACGATGAGAATCGGGGATCAAAGTTACCCTCGGAGCCTAAGCATCTTGCCGGAAGGAATGTCCCGAGAAGAACCATGTGTGCCGCGCACCAAGATGAGACAATAAATATGATCTGAAATCAACTCGACAAAAGGCGATGAAGACAGAAGTACACCTAAGAAAAGGAGAAAGATAGAAAAGAAGAAGAAGAGAAGCCGAGTCGAAAACCCAAAAGGCACTTTGGGGCAAAGGAGCGAAATTTAGAAAAGGCACTTTCAAACCACAAATTTAGAGAAACAAAGGCCCAAAGGTTGAGGGGCACGACGCGAGGTGGAACGATGAAGAGTCAGTGAGGCTAAATTGCTGTGATGGGGCACCATTGTCCGTGGAGGAACTAAGGTTTTCACGTAGAGAGGTTCAAACCGAAGTATGTAAAAGATAGCACAAGGCCATAAAGGATTTAGAATGCGACCAAGGTCACTCAACTTGGGTTTTAGAACGAAGAACGAGCGGCAGAAGTTTAGGGGGCCAGATTTCTCAAGACACAAGATTAATGGATGGTTGTAGTCCCAAGACAACGACCACTGAACCTAGAAAACAAAGACAAACTAAATCCATGCATCTTTGTATTCTCATAAACACACGCACCTTTGCATTCTCATGAACGCATGTATCTTTGCATCCAGAAATATGCTCATGCATCATCAAAAGCTAGATATCACCCATGCTAGGAGCATGCTAAATCATATCATAGCATTTTGTTTTCTCTAAACAGATATTTGAAGATTGGTAAAAGAATAGATCTACAGCTTCACGAGAGGAGAAACGGATCTCACAAGAATCAAGAGTCCCTCGACTTGCGTAATTCATATTTCTAAAATCCTTCCAACCCTCGGTTTAAATCTTCCAGATGGTTTTCTTAAAATTCGATTTTATCCTTCCAAAAGGTCGTTTTCCTCAAAACTCGATTTCTCAAATTTTATCCTTCCAAAAGGTCGTTTTTCTCAAAACTCAAATTTCTCAATTTTTATCCTTCAAAAAGGTCGTTTTCTCAAAACTCAAATTTCTCAATTTTTATCCTTCCAAAAGGTCGTTTTCCTCAAAACTCGATTTCTCAATTTTTATCCTTCCAAAAGGTCGTTTTCCTCAAAAACTCAAAATTCTCAATTTTATCCTTCCAAAAGGATGTTTTCCTCAAAACTCAATTTCTCAATTTCATCCTTCTCAAAGGATATTTTTCTTAAAAGTCAAAATATCTCAATTTTTATCCTTCTAAAAAGATTTTTTCCTCAAAACTATATCCTTCCTAAAGGATATTTTTCTTAAAAAAGATCAAAATTTCTTAATTTTATCCCTTTACACAGATTTTTGAAAGACAACTTGAATACCTCTCGGGACGAAGAGAAAATGATAAAGCGAGAACTAAAAGGATTTCAGGCGAAGCCTTTCAAGCCGCCGCTCCAGAATGTCAGGCGAAGTCTTCATACTCGCCACTCAAGGATTTCAAATGAAAGCTTTCAAGCTTACCGACAGATTTCAAGATAAAGGATCCTACAAGAGAAAGGATCCAAACAAGCTCTATATAGGAGGAACTTGCGACTTCAGGATCTCGAAAGTGGAGGGTCCTACGGGGAGGGGACTTGTAGATTCTTGATTTCAGAGAAGAGTTCTATAGAGAAAGAGCTACTACTCGAAGAGTACGCTAAGGAAGAGGAGTTTAGTGGAGAAAAAACTCAGAATCCTAAGGCTTCAAGATCTCGAAAGCGGAGGGTCCTACAGAGAGAGGACTTGGAGATCTTTAATTTCAGAAATACGAGGACGAGAGTTCTATATAGGAAGAACTGTCACTCGAAGAACACGCCAAGGAAATGGGTTCTATAGAGAGAGAACTCATATTCTTAAGGCTTCAAAGAGAAAATTACTCGGTGTGGCGCGTTGCAGCTCCAGGAGAGTAAATCGTCCAACAGGGAAGTTGGACAGATATAGTTATGACCAGTTTTCTTTACGGTCGTGAAGGGAAAGCAAATCCACTTGGACGCCCAAGTTCTCCTTTCTGCCGCAAAGAGGAGGCAAAAGTATTTGGAATTTCAGCTTGCTTTTTGACCGCGAAATGGACAACTTGCTTTTAGACCGCGAATGGAAGGCAAAGTTGTTTGGATGACTAGCATGTTCTTACGGAAAAGAGAAGACAAAGATATTTGAAATCTGCTCATCTATTCGAGCATTTGGAGAATAGAACCCGCTTATCCGTTCGGGCACTTGGAGAATGGAAATCTGCAAAAAAAATCTGCAAAAAAAAAACTCTCTGTCTACCTGCTCGGGGCATCCGGAGGAAGAACTCACGAGTGGAAGGCATTGGGAAGAGGAATTACTTGGAATCGCGTGGCTGCGTCGGAAGTAAACTGTGTGACAGGGAAGTAGGACAAAATTAGTGCTTATGGTCTTTGCTTTATTCTTGTTCCACAAGTATAAGCAAAGAGGGGCAGCTGTAATCACTAATTTTGTCCGAACCTTTAACCCTTTTAAGTTTTTGTTAATCTGGACTCATATTGGGCTATTGAGACTAAGAAAAAAAGGAAAAAAAGAAAAAAATATAGTATAACTTGTTTAATTATTGTTGTTATTATTCTTTATTCATTTACTACTATTATTACCTTATATTATTATATAATATTATAGCTATTGTAAATACTATCATCATGTTCATTGAGACCTTACTATTATTATTATTATTATTCTACTACTACTATTCTAGTTATTATTATTATATAACATTTATTCTTCTTGTTAATATTTTTATACTATTATTCTTATAATATTTATTGTTTTCGATTATCACTTGTTTTCAATAGTATTATCTTTATTATTATTATTAATATTCTGTTATTATATTATATTATTATTATCGGATATTACTAGTATTATTACCATAATCTAAATAAACATAAGTAAATAAAATCTAAACTTTGATTAAAATAAGTAAGAGTCCATACTTAAAATAAAATACAATAAGCCCGAATTATACAGATTTAATAATAGCCCAATAAAAAGCCCAATCCATTGTAAAAAAACCCTAATCCCGTTTTTTTTATGTGCAGCCGCCGCCTCAGCCCACAGCCGTTGGATCTGGCTTGGGATTAACGGTCCAGATCGCACCCTCCAAGACCAAACCCTAGAGAGCCCCCTTTGCCATTCGCGCCGCACACCTCCAATGCCGTTGGATCTGGAGGCAATCCAACGGCCCATATCAGCCAGGGTATGGAGAAACCCTAGCAAGCACCCATTGCCCTAGCGCCGCTCTCCTCGTAGCCTTTAGATCGGGGTCCATCCAACGGCCTCGGATCGACGCGGGGAATTCCAGAAGCCTCATGCGCCCACGCTCAGCTCCTCGTCTGCCAACGCGCGCGTGCAAGGACCACGCGCCTGACGATTCTGTTTCCTCTGCCACCACCACGCCGGTGTCCCTCCCCATTTCGGCCAAGACCAACAGAGAAAAGCAAAAAGAAGGACGTCAGATACCCAAAACCGGAACGAAACAAAACACAAAAATCAACCAGAAGCATCAGAGATCAGAATCACAGAGAAAAAGACAAAAAACAATAAATCGAGCACAAAGTCAACCATTTCTTTTTCATATTCGAATGTAATCTTTCGGATATAAATCCGAACCAAAAAGCCATTGTAAACAGAGGATTTTGGAGAGAGAAAAAATCAATAACAGTGAAAAAGCCTTCTGAGGTATCCTTTTCTATTTTTTTCTTTTCATTGCAAGCATCAAAAGAAGCAACTCAAAAATAAAATAAAAATAGTAAAGAATCTTTCTTTTTTACCTCCGTTTCGAGTCGGGATCCCCATCGCCGTTGTCCTTTGCCGGCGATAAGCCTTCTGGCTCCCTCGGAAGCCATGCATGGTGAGCCGGTGACACGAAAAGGGTAGGGTTTGTGGTTTTTCTTTTAGTTTCGGTTTTTTTTTTGTTTTTACAAAAAAGAGAAACATTTTTGGTTTTTAAAAAAGGAAAGGGGCTCTCTGTTTTGGTTTTAAAAAAAAAGAAGGTTTTTTAGGGTTCCGGCGCCAGCAACGGCGACCGGAACCCCTTTGCGGCGCCGGAGAGAAACCAGAGAGGGGAGAGGCTATTTCGGTTTAGGGTTTTAAAAATAAAAAAAAGGGGCCAAAAAGTTTTAAACTTGGTTTATATAGGGTTTTGTTAGTTTAAAACTGGTTTAATCGCGTTATAAGCCCCTCCGCGTCACTTTAATTGCGTGAGGGAGGGCTTCCGCTTTTTAAAATTCTTCCCGAAGTCCCTTCTGTGTTTTGGGCGTTTTTAATTTGGTCCCCAACTTGGTTTTAATCGGTTTCCGAAGGGGGAATATTACCGTTTAGGTCCCTATGGCTTTTCATTTCCTTTTGATTGGGTCCCATTTCGCATTTTAATTAGTTTTGTTTTTAGGTTTATTATATTTTCAATCCTCAGAGTCTGTCCTATGTTCATTTTAGTCTTTTTCAGCATAGTATTGTTACATCTCATGCATTTTAATTTTCTTGCTTAGTATTTATATTCCTTTGATTTTAGTCCATGTTTTATTTATATGTTTTATATATGTTGAATGATGCATGAATAATACGGTATGTAATGTATGCATATATTTATATCTTTTATGCCTTCTTATGTTTTTCTACCTTTTTCTTGGCTTTGTGTATATTTGTATGTCCCGTTTATGATCTTTTTTTAAGTTGCATCTCGAACTTATAAAATGCAATGCGAGCGTCTTTTATATTCAGGAACGAACGAGGCCAGTACCAGTCGTAGTGGTGGTGGTTCGGACGTTCCTTCTCGAATATTAAGACCTTTAAAATTCACTCGCTCATATAACCAAATTTCGATACGATTCGTTACTTTAATTCGCAAAATTTAATATTAATTAAACGGTAATGTTTTGGTACCAATTTTGGGCACGTCGAGGGTGCTAATCCTTTCTCGCGTGTAACGGACTCCCGAACCCTTTTAAATCTCTGGTTTTATTTCGGTATCCGGTCTACCATTTTTAAATGGCCGGTGGCGACTCCTCTATTTTTTATACAAACCCGACTAAATCTTCAAAACCAATTTAAAACCCGGTACGTCCGAGCGACATCCGAGGTACTATGTATTTTTCTAAAAAAATTTAGTCGCAACAGGGATTGCCTCCCTAACTCATGTATTATCACCTTCCCATCAGTAGAGGATATGGAATGTGTTTGGAATTCTAAAATGGAAGAATTATCTTTCTGGTTCGAGTATCAAGATCGTTATGTTATGGAGGATGGGGTTCCATTATCCTTTTGTCCCGTTTCTTTAATTGGGATTCAGATCCATTGCTGGAGTGAGAGTTTTTTCACGAAGCTGGCTAATAGGTGGGGAAAACTCATTAAGATCCATGAATCCACGTTGAAAAAGGACGATTTGTCTACGGCTCGCCTCATTCTCAGAGTTTTCAGTCAGTTTGATATTCCCAGTTCTATCAAGATCCGTATCAATTGGCGATCATTCACAATAGTTATTAAAACTGATGAAGTATTCTTGGATCCCTCCGAGGAAGAATTTAACCCCGATGCTGGTCTTTCAGCTGACGTCTGGCCGGAAATTCATTTTGATGCCGGGAAAGAGCTCCCTCCAGAACAAGTGGAGAACATTGCTTCCCAGCCACCTTCGGCGACAATACCGATGAACAAAAACCCGACGGAGATACCTGATGGGTCTTCTGAATCATCTTCCCAATCAGCTCCATTGGAAAATGTTGCGGGGAATTATCAAAGTGTTACGCACGTTTCCAATATTGATGTGGAATCGAATAGGCATGCGCCTATTTCCGAGGGTAATCAATGTGACAATCTCTCAAATTTGGATTTGAAGTATGTTCAGCTGGGTGGGGCTGGTCTAAATTTAGCCCAAAGCTTCTCTTTTAATCTCGCTGGGCTTGGCCCAAATAATAACCCTTTCACTGTGCGCTTCTCAAACCCCATCATTGAGTTATCCAAGCCCGTTAACCCTCTTAATATAGCAAACTTATCCCCTACGGACAATATCAAAGATTTTTCCCAGACCCACCTTTCGTCGACCATTGTCCCTGAAATTTTTGAAGAATCCTCCACCCCTGACATCTTTTCCGAAAACAGGGTGGTGACCCCCTGTCAACTTTCGAGTGTCTCTAATTTTGTTGCTAGAGAAGGCAATTTTTACAAAGTTGGTGTTAGAAGAGTAATCAGAGGTCAAATCCGAGAATCATTGGAGGAGCAGGTTCAGAACCAATCTTCAGGATACTCTTCCTCCGCTCACGATTCAATTCACCTAAACTACATTGAAGAGGCGTTGGCTGTGTGGGGGTAAGTAACATTTTGGGTATTTCTTTTATGAGAGGCAAGCAATCTTTGATTGATAAGGTCGTAGAAATCGAAAAAGGATGTTGATAGGTTTCTATCGGCACTGTGGTTTGTTCTGGGTTAACTTTTAATTATCTTATGGACTTCTCTATTCTTTCTTGGAACATTAGAGGTTTGGGGCAGTGGGAAAAAGCGAGAGCTATTAGGAGACTCATTCTTGGCAAGAAACCAACAATTGTTATGCTACAAGAAACCAAACTCAGTAAGATTGGTCCATCCGTACTAAGGAGATTGGGGTGTGGTAAATCTATGGACACGATAGTCACACCAGCTATTGGTTCGTCTGGAAAGTTACTCTGTGCTTGGAATTTTGATATGTTTGAAGTCTCAGATAAAGCTATTTTCTGCAGATTTATGGCTATTATGGGAAAATTCAAATGCAATCAATTTGTTTGTGGTTTTGTTAACGTTTACGGGCCGTCAGTGGATAAAGAGAAGGGTGAATTCTTTGCCAAACTTTCTCTTTTTTTTGAATAATCGGAAGATACCGTAGTGTGGGGGGGGGAGATTTCAACGCCTTTCTATATCGAGAGGAAAAAATAGGACTAATATTCAATCTATCTACAATGCTCATGTTTAGGAACTTCATACATGGAGTTGGTTTGGTGGATATTCCCTTATCAGGTGGTTCTTTCACATGGTCCAACAATAGGGACCCCCCGACGTTTTTTAGGATGGATAGATTTCTTCTCGATCCGAATTTCCTTATGATCTTTAAGAACCTTTCTCAGGTTTTGTTGCCGAAGTCGATATCCGATCACAATGCCATTTTCCTTTCGGAAGAGTGTAAAAATTGAGGCCCGCGTCCATTTAGATTTTACAACTATCTTCTGGAGGAAGAAGGTCTCGAGGATACTGTGCGTTCTAATTTGCTACAATTTAAATCCAAGAACATGAGAATTGGCATATTAGGCATCCTAAAAGGTTCTAAAGCAGCCATCAAAACTTGGTACTCAAAGAAGAAGCTTAATCCCCGGGAAAGGATCACTTTACTTGAAGATGAAATTCATAACCTAAAATTAAGTATTCAACAATGATCTCCCTCGGCTAAGATTTGGATTCAATTGGCGAAACTTAAAAAGGAACTTTGGGAGTGTTTCAAGAGGGAGGAGCGAATTTGGCTGCAAAACTCCAGACTCAAGTGGTTCAAGGAGAGGGACATGAATACTCGGTTCTTCCATATCACTGCCTTTAATAGGCGAAGAACTAATCAGATACAATCAATATCTTACTGTGGTAAAACAGTAGTTGATCTAGGCAAAATGAAAGAAGTTGTTTGTGATTTCTTTTCGAAAGCATATAACAGTAAGTTGACTCTTGAAGTTGATGATCTTAATCTGGAATTTTCGAAAGTATCTTCTGATCCGAAAGTCAGGCTTGAGAGGTCATTCACTGAAGAAGAAGTTTGGGAAGCTTTAGCTTCTACGGACAGCTCTTGTGCACCGGGACTTGACGGCTTTAATATGGGTTTTTAAGAGATTTTGGCATTAGTTGAAAAAGGACATGATGAAGTTCTTCGACGACTTTTTCCATGGCAGAGATTGGGAGAAGGGTGTTAATCACTCTTTCATCACTTTAATTCCGAAAAAAGTGGGTTCAGTATCTCTAGAAGATTATCGACCCATAAGTTTAGTGGGTGGAGTCTACAAGATCCTTTCGAAAGTTTTATCTCTCCAATTAAGGGAACGTGTAGACTCTGTAATAAGTAAAACCCAATTCGCTTTCATTCCGGGGAGACAGTTTTTGAATTGTGCCTTTATTGCTAACGAAGGGATAGATTTCATTCACAAGCAGGGATAAAAGGGCTCGATTTTTTAAATTGACTTTAAAAGAGCATATGATTCAATCGATTGGAAATTCCTCATCAGAGTTTTAAAGGAAATGGGGTTTGGAGACATTTGATGTAAATGGATCTATAAATGTGTGTCCTCGGCTACAATATCTGTTTTGGTTAACGGGGTACCTACGCCTCACTTCTCTCTAGCTAGAGGTCTCCGACAAGGTTGTTCTCTCTCTCCTCTGATTTTTAATATTTTCGGAGAGGCCTTGCATCTAATGATTGATAAAGCTGTCGATAAGGGGTTCTTCAATGGTTTTTAGATTGGTAAGGAAAACATTATTACCTTATCACACCTACAATTTGCGGATGACTTGATTATTTTTTGTGGAACTTCTATGGGTGAAATTAAAAATGTAAAAATGGTGCTCATAATTTTTGAAATTGCATCGGGTCTTCAATTAAATTTAAACAAAAGTTTGCTCTATGGTGTATCAATGTGAACAAAGAGGTGTTGTCGAACTGGGCTTTGGAAATTGGGTGTTCTGCAGGACAATTTCCTTCGAACTATCTTAGCTTACCGTTGGGTCAATTTAGAAACTCCGCTGCTTTGTGGGAGCCGGTTGTCAATAAATTCTATAAAAATCTAGCGAGCTGGAAGGTGAATAATCTATCGCTTAATGGCAGACTAGTACTAATTAAATTTGTTTTGTCCTCATTGCCTTTCTATTATTTATCGCTCTTCAGAATGCCAGCTTCCATCTCCCTAAAAATTAACAGTCTTATGGCTAGTTTCTTATGGGGTGAATCGCTCTCGTCTAAGAAAATCCACTGGATTAAGTGGTCGTACGTTTGCGCTCCAACGTATAATGGTGGTCTGGGAATTCGAAGCTTGGATATTCAAAATCGTATGTTGTTGTGTAAATGGGTGTAGAAATTCTCCCACGAAAGAGAGAGCCTCTGGAAAAAGTTGATCTACTGTATCAACAATATAGATTCCTCGGGTATTCTTCCAAATCAACTTTTTGGCAGATTCTCTTCTTAGATTTGGAAAGGGATAGTAAATACCTTCTATAAAGATGATGAGATTGGGTATAAAACGAGAAATCTGAGATTACATGTGGGAGATGGTAATTCTATTTCTTTTTGGCACGACAATTGGATAGGAGACGCTCCTCTTCAGGTAAATTTTCTGCGCATATATGCTTTGTCGATTAATAAGCCTGGGAAGGTTGCGGACTTTGGCACTAAGTCTTCAGTGGGATGGGAATGAAATATTGGTCTTAGAAGAAGGTTATTCGACTGGGAAGTCGATCAATGGAATTTGTTGATGGATTCGTTAAAAAACTTCAAATCAGATGGCATTGAGTATGCTTGTTTTTTGTGGAGGGGCTCTGAAGATGGTTCTTTCTCGGTTAGAGCAGGGTGTAAGACAGTGCTGGACCAAGGAAACACTAATTCCTTTTGGTGCAAATACGTTCCCCGCCTAAGGTGGAATCCTTCGTTTGGCAGCCGATGTGGGGATGTATTCCACTTAGGGACGAGCTACGAAAAAAAGGTATGTATTCGCTTCAAGATTTTTCCTGTCCCTTTTGTCGGGAAGTAATTGGAACAGTGTCACGCCTTCTATTTCTGTGCAAAATTTCTTGGTCACTATAGATGCGTTTTGAGAAATTCTGGAATCTTCATTTGGTTTTCCCGAGAGATAATGTCTCTGCTCTGTTGATGTGGCAAGAAGCATGTCCTAACTCCAGTAATATGTCTATTTGGCATTTTATACCTGCTGCGGTCATGTGGTCTATTTGGTTAATGAGGAATTAAGTAATTTCCAAAATTGGTAAGTTGGACATCCAAAATCTGTTTTTCGTTTCCCAGTTCAGGCTAATTTCATGGTTTAAAGTCAAATATTCGGGATCCTTGGCTTCTTTTGGGGACCTTGTTGCTAACCTTGCGATTGCGGATGATTTAAACTAGAAGAGAAGTACAATTCAAGCCCCGTCTTCTTGGTCCCCTCCTGCGATTGGATATTTGAAACTGAACGTTGACGGTGCTATGCTTAGGAACGACAGTGCGGGTGGTACTTGGGGTCTTACTCGCAACTCGGATGGACGGGTGATAATATCCTTCTCAGAACCCACTGGCTCGGGACCCTCTATCCTCGCTGAACTACTTGTTATCAGGTTTGGTTTGTCCCTTTTTGGATCGTTGAACGCTTGTAAGAATCAAATGGTGATCGTGGAAAGTGATTGTTGTTCTGCAACCAACTGGATT
Organism: Hibiscus trionum; assembly: GCA_030270665.1. Taxonomy (NCBI): domain Eukaryota; kingdom Viridiplantae; phylum Streptophyta; class Magnoliopsida; order Malvales; family Malvaceae; genus Hibiscus; species Hibiscus trionum. Next base: position 1,572,020 of record BSYR01000097.1, read on the forward strand.
TTAAACCTTGTTATGCGCCCTACTGTTTTTAAGGATTTGGTGGGAGAGATTAACATGTTAGGCAAAGTAGGTTCCTGTCATTTCAGGGTAATTCCTAGGGTGTTAAACATTGAGGCTGATAGTCTAGCAAAGGCAGGAATAAGTTAATTTGTGGTGGTTTGTATAAGTGTGCTTTGTAAGATGATTTTTCTATGCAATAAAACTTGTGGCACTTTTTTCCTCCTTCCGCTTTCGACTAATGCTTCATTGCGTGTGTGTGTGTATATATATATATATAGTTAGAGTCAACTTACATAATGTAAAACTTTTTAAGTTTTACACGTTTTCTAGATCGTTAGATGGGGGGAAATGGATGGCTCAGATTAACTCCTTACTCTTTTTTTCAAGTGATAATCGTCACATATTTACTGTTAATCTCATCCATTCGTTTCACTCATCCAACGATCCAAAAAACATGTAAAACTTAAAGAGTTTTACACTGTGTAAACATATCCTATCTCTCACACACACACACACACACATATAGAGGTGGCAATCGGGTCATTCGGTTCGGATCATTTCGGGTCTATCTAGAATCGGTTTAGATTCGGTTCGGGTCGGTTCGGTTCGGGTTCGGGTCTAATTCGGGTCTGTGATGAGTCGGATTCGGTTCGGGTATTGGATCGGGTCAAAATCGGATCGGTTGTTTTCGGGTCGGGTCAATATCGGATCGGTCGCTTTCGGTTCGGGTCAAAATCGGGTCGTTCGGGTCGCTTTCGGTTCGGGTTAAAATCGAGTCAATTTCGGGTCAGGTCAACATTTAAATTTTCGGGTCAATTCGATTTGAGTTGGGTTAAAGGTTTGAGGTTTAGTATTTATGGTTTAGTTTAGAGTTATTGGTGTATGAGATTAATTCTGATTCAACTTGTTAATCTATGCATTTGAATTTGATTAAATATTTAAATCAAAGCTTCATGTATCCATATAATTTTTTTTTGTATAATTATATTAAATCAAAGTTTATAATAATAATAATAATAATAATAATAATAATAATAATAATAATAATAATAATAATAATAATAATAATAATAATAATAATAATAATAATGTCTGAAATGAATTAATTTATTAAACTTAGGATCTAATTGAACTAACTAAAAAATCTAAAAGCATAAATCACGGACATAATTAAAATAATTTTAAAACTAAATGTGAAATTTCAATTAAATTAATCTAAATTGAAATTCAATTAAATTAAGAAAAATAGAAAGACAATTGGTAAAAATAGAGAGGGAAAAAACTAAATTTTGGAGGGAAATAAGCCACCAATTTTTTAAGCTAGATTGAAAAAAAAGAAAAAGACAATTGGAAAAAATAGAGAGAGAAAAGACAAAATTTTGGAGGGAAATAAGCCACCAATTTTTTAAGCTAGAGATTAATTACTTTTTAGGTCATGTTGCATTTAAAATGTTACATTTTAGTCAACTTTAAGTTTTAGTTTAATTTAATTTAGTCACAAGTATTCCCACGGTTTAGACTTCGGATATAGAAATCCCCTCCCGTAGTGATATTTAGTCTCTAAAAATTTACTTTTAGTTGAAATTAACTAATCTTTGTAATTTAGTCTATTAATTTAATATATTGATATTTTCGTTCATTTTAATTTCAAAGATTTAATTTTTAGCCAAAATTGACCCCTATTTATTTATATGGTATAATTACAAAATTGGTCATTGGACTCTCAAATTTCTCCACTTCCAAATTGTCAATTTAGTCTACAATTTCAATTTTATGCTATATTTTATGATGAAATTATAAAATTGGTCACCAAGATCTCAAATTTCTATACTTCATTTTATTATTTATTATATTGTTAAAAATAGATATTCGGGTTAAAATCGGGTTAAAATCGGGTCGATATTCGGTTCAGCTTTCGGTTCAGCTTTCGGTTCGGGTAGCATTCGGTTCGGGTCCATTCGGTTCGGGTCCATTCGGTTCGGATCCATTTCGGTTCGGGTCCATTTCGGTTCAACAAAAAATTTCGGTTCGGTTCGGTTCGGGTTTCGGGTCAACTTCGAATCATCATGTTCGGGTCAAAATCGGGTTTCGGGTCTCGGGTCAAGTTTGCCAGGTCTATATATATATATATATATAGGATAAGATCCAGTTATACTGTGTAAAACTCTCTATATATAGGATTTATATTCAACACATTGGCGGTGAAAACTTTTAGTTTTCACAAACGCTTTAGTTTTAGGGTTTAGAGACTTAGTTTAGGGTGTATGGTTTAGGGGTTTAGAATTAGTAGTTTATAATTTAGGGGTTATGGTTAGAATTTAGGGGTTAGGGTTAGGTTTTAGGATAAAATGTTGAGGATTTATACTTTTACCTATAAACTCTAAATTCTAACCCTAAATAGTAAATTCTATTCACAGTCCCTAAATTCTAAACTACTAAATCTAAACACCTAAACCCTACACCTTAAACTAAGTCCACAAAATCTAAAACTAAGGCGCTTGTAGAAACTCTAGTGTATCAATAATTATTCATATATATATATATGAAGGGAAAAATATAATTATTTAAGTTATTTTCAACTCAATTGGCGATTGATTAACTCGTTATACAACTCAATTAGAACTTTGATATATAATATAAAAATTTAAAATAAAATATAATAGAAACAAAATAATAATTTAAAAGTCGAACTATTGGGAACAAAAAGAGTGGGTATTACGAGAAATTATTAGATGGACCCGACTCACCACATCATCTATGGTCTCGGTCAATAAGTCACATTCACCTTATTTTAACTTCTAAATAACTACTTATTTTTTTACATGTAGAAAAGAAGTAAAAATTCACCTTAAAAAATGACATAGAAAAATATTATTGAAGTGAGAATTGTGCGGTCAAAAGCATCATCATTTGAAGTGGATCTATACAAAATGTATCAAAACAACTTCAGTTTTCCCTTCTTGATCATTTGAGTGTTTACACTAATTGAACTCTATAAATTTTTGGCCAATTTAAATATATAAAAAGAATGAATTATAGTGTCTCAAGGTAGGAATTTTATGTTAGCTCATCTTTTGATGAACAAGTTATAATTTAAACACTGATGATTTGGTCAAATGCACATGATCTCAAGGCCAAGCCAAGATGCTACAAACTAAGTACATTTTGTGACATTAAAAGAAATAAATAAGTTGGAGAATCCTTATCCATTTTGTTACAAATAAGCCCAGGAAAATGAAAGTCGATTGTTGAATTAAATATTGTATTGTATTGTATTATATTATATTATATTATATTATATTATATTATATGTGTGTGAAATTCATCATTGATGGAGATTTTGACAGATTCCATGTGCCTACATTGATAACAATGTTTAGATGGGAAACTTGGGATCCTCTTGCATCAATGTTACAATAATTACATCATGACCTTTAAGAAATGTTAGTGGGCATAAAAATATTTGTGACAACATGTGCTTATGTTCCTTAACAATTATAGTTTGACATTTTTAAATAATAATAATAATAATAATAATAATAATAATAATAATAATAATAATAAGTGTAACATTAAATGGATATTGTTCATTCACTTTTCATCTCCTATGGCTATTGATCTTTTACATTCTTGTACACTCTTATTGTTCCTATGATTCTAGTCTTATAAATAGCGGCGTTGTAAAGCTCATTATACACAAGAAATAAAAATATATTTTTTCTCATATTATGTTCATCTTTTATTGTTTTACTACCATAATTTATATTTCAATAGTTTCTTAACACGACATCAACACGGACGCTTTAGTTAACGAAATAACATTGCCCTTTTGGTTACTCATATTAAGATGAAAGTTCTAACATCAATTCAAAAAATAGTAAAGTATTTGATCTTAGCATGAAAAATCTGAAGTAATAGCCTAACTAACTTCATATTGATACAAGACATGGTATTGTTGTTTATTTTCCCCTCTTCTACGGTTGTATTTATAATATACATATATTTTTAAATTATTAAAATATTGATAGATTTACAATGGGTAAGAAAAAAATAATATTATCAATAATTGCAGTGAAAAATGCACCGGAAACTTACGAGACTTTTTTAATGCTTTAAAATATTAACAGTAACTAGAAAAAATGATTTTTTTTTGATAAATTACATGTCTATTTTATGATTTATATTTGAGATTCGTGACTCTTCCTTCTAACAACATCTATGTCGTTTCCAAGGTTTGAAGTTGGGTTCTCTCCTTAGGAGAGCAATGTGCATTGCCATTGCACCCAACTTTTGTTGGTTAGACACATGTATGTGTATATATTCTATAAATTAAATATTTGAAAAAAAAATATGCAAATATAATGAATGTAATGGTTTGGTTTCAACCCATCTATGATATATAATTATTGAGATTGGTTGATATTAAGTTTACTAATTTTGCTTTAATGAAGTGTGTTATCATCCCTTGATTCAAGGAAATGAGTAATGGTTTCACTGAGGAAAGGGAATCCATGTGAGCATCATTTATAAAAAAAATGTAACAACTGTAGTGAGATTTGAACTCATGCTCACAAATTACTTAACATTGATCATGTAGGGATGACAATTTGATTCGAATCCGATTTGATTTGAAAGAATTTATCCGATTCATATTTGATTGAAAAAAATTCGAATCTGAATTCGAGTAAAATGTCTGAGTACTAATAGAAGATGGGTTGGGTATGGATCATGCCAAGATCCGATCCGAATCCGATCCAAATCCATGTCTGATCCGAATCCGACGCATCCGATCCATATCTGAGTCCGAATCAAAATATTTAGGACTTTTAATTCCTTAAAACAAAATATCATGTATAATATTTACATTAAAACAAGAAGACAACATAAATAAAGTAAAAAATTAAACTAAATACATTAAAAGAAACATAACTACATATATTTTTTAAACTAGAACATAAATGTATATATTAGGTAATTTGGAATAATGGTAAAAACAAAATTAACTTATATATATATATATACATTAAAAGTGATAATAAAAATATAAATGTCTTAAGAATGTAAGTTAAATAATAATAATATTTATTTTGATTTATATATATTAATTAACCTTAATATAGTGTATTATATCTATTTATACCATATGCATGTATAAATAAATATGAAAAAAATGCAAGATAATGTCATAGATAAATAAACAATAAAATAAATACAATGGAGAAACAAATAAATGTAAATATCAATGAATTACTAAAAATTAAGGAAGTTAGTGAATGAAATAGTAAGTAATGTGCAATCGATAGATAAAGTTATGATATATTATGAATTAAAATAGAAAACAAATTAAAAGCATAAACAATAAACACAAAAAATTAAATGTAGTCAACAAATAAGAGATAAAAATGAACAAGTGTAGAATTAAATAACATAAATTAAATGTGTGATAAATTAAATATACAAAAATATGGATTGATTTGCACTAAAATAAAATTATTAGAGGGTCAAAACACAATATACGCTAAAGACGCTAAAATTTACGAATCTACCCCTCAGACTTGGGTCAAGACTAGGGATGACAATTTAATCTGAATCCAAAAACTCTGATCTAAATGCGGCTGAAACAAATCCGAATCCGATCTAAAACAATTCGATCCAAAAACAATCCAATCCAAATCGGTTTGAAAAAAAATCCGAAACCAAATCCGAAAAAATATCCGAGTCCGATTGTAACGGATTCGGACTTGGATTTTATACAATCCGGTCCAAATCCGATCCATAGCCATCCCTAATCATGACCAATTAAATACAAATTATTTATTACTTAACGTTTTTTGGATCGTTGGATGGAAAAAAAAAGAATGGTTGAGATTAATTACTTACTTTTTAAGGAATAACATTTATATATTCTACTGTTAATTCATCTGTTTTACCCATCCAACGATCTAAAAACCGTGTACAACTTACAAACTTTACAATGTGTAATATATTATTATCATCATCATCATCATCATTATTATTATTATTATTATTATTATTATTATTGTTATTATTATTATTATTATTAAAGCAACCATAATATATATATATGTGGGTGATAAGGTATATGTTTACTTCAAATATGCTCCCGAAGTAACACTATAACATAAATAAATGTTTTGAAAAGATCTCATTCCTACTTAGCATAATAAATCACGAAATACAAACTGTTGTTAAAATTTACTTAGTATATTTTAAATAATTTGAGCTCTATTTTATATTATTTGTTTTGAATTTATATATAAAGACTTGATATTGGGCTTGTAAGAGAAAAATATGATGATGGTTATACACACACGGAGTTTGACCAAGTCTAATTTAGTTGAAAGCGGTCGATTTCCCCATGTGCATGAACTAGAGGCCCAATCTATTTTCTTATTTTTCTTATTTTTAAAATTCATTTTAAAATGAAAATATTTTTATTTTTAACTATTCGTTTTTTGAGTAATTTTAACCATATTTTAAATAAAAGTATCTTTATTCTCAATCATTCTTTTTGTAACACTCGGGTTTAGGGGTCGGGTGAAAATAATATTTAAATAATATTTTAGGTCTCGGTTTATGATTAAAATAATATTATATATTATTTGGACTTTGTGATTTCAAAGCAAACATTTTATGATTGGACTAAATTGAAATAAAACTCAAATTACATGGATTTTAAAGTAAAGGGGAATTGCCATCTCATTAATGGCATTTTCGTAATAAAATGGACTTCAATTTAAAAAGCCCCCTTTTCAATTAAAACACCCTTTTTATCATCTTTTCACTATTCATCTTCTTCATTCCACGACCAAAGAGAGCTCTCACCCTATTTCACTATTCCATTTCATCCCATCTTCATTTTGGCTCGGTTTTGAAAGGTAACTACATTTCCAACTTGCTCTCATCTTCCTCTCTTTAAAAGTACAACTAGTTTTCATTTTGGTCCAAGTTTTAGAATTTGAGTTTTTGGGAGATTTGAATAAAAATGATATCTTTATTGTTTTTAACTTAAAGTTTTGATTTAATAGTGTTAGATATGTTGTTTAGGAACCTTGAAGTCCAACATATATGATTTTTAAAGAGTTTTGTGAAGTTTTTCAGATTTGGGTTTTCAAGGGGTTTTTGAAGGATTTTGGAGTGGATTTTGGGTGTGTTCTATGTTGGAATTTGAGGGCTAATGTTAGTATGTTAGTCAAGGGTTGTTTTGGAATCATTTGGGAGTGTTAAAAGTGTTGAAATCAAAGGTTTTGGACTGTGCTTTAGGGCTGCTCGGGTTTGATAATTTTTGGGTTGTTCATGGCTTGAATTAATGTGTTTATTGCTTGAAAAGTGTTTCGGGTTTGCCACATTGGTGTATGGACTGATTTGAGATTATTTTGATTGTGTTGGGATGATTAGAAGCAATGATTTGTGTTGGTGAAGCATCAGGAGTGAATCCGGAAGCTTGAAGGGTTGATTGCTTGGTTGTTGAGCTTGGAAGTGAAGGTGAGTGGTTTAATGTTTTTAAAATGGTTTTGAGTATTTGGTTCAAGTATGTGGACTAGGTTGGGCTTGGTAAACCCACCTAGAGTTGGGATTAGAGTGGTAGCCTAATCCCAAACTCTAATTAGAGACTTTGGTTGCACTCTTTAATTGTTGTTTGTGCCTCATGTTGATTAGTGTGATGATGGTTATGTATAATTGTGATATACATGTGTGTTGAGGCATGGTTGTGATGCATTGTTGTATGCATGAGACATAGGCATGATGTTAATCATGGTGAGTACGTGCTAAGCACGAAATGGTTGTGAAATGATATTGTGAATTGTGTAATGTTGGCACTAGTATGCTTGGGTACAAATGATCGATCATTAAGATGTTAGTGTGCACACGTGGGTCAAATGCGCGCATGGTCTTGATGATGGTAGTCATCAAGATGGAGTACGGGTTCGCCCGGAAATTCTTCTTATTTATATGATAGTCGGTGATGAGTGTAATCTCATCGACAGGGCGTGAGGATGAGTGGAATCCCCTCCGCGTGAACGGTGATAAGTGTAATCCCATCGTGAGGTAAAGTTGTTGTTGCATGTGAGTTCCAACGTGTTTATCCGCGTATTCGAGTCATAGCTAGGTGCCAATATGAGTTGATATGTGTATCAATGTGATGTGGAATGTGATTCTTATATGGATTATTATGTGTGATTACATATGATGTGGTTTGAGCTTGTTGAGCATGGCATAATATTGTATATATGTTCATGCATCATTTATACTTTTGGCTCATGTGGATCGAAGGTAAGATCATGCATTCTACATTGGTTGTGCTCGTGCTTGGACCCTGCATTGTCGAGGTTTGTTTTTAATGAGCTTACCCTCACTAAGCTTTATGCTTACGCTCTCTTTTGTTCGACAGTGCAGATCCTTAGTTCGTGGGTTGCTAGTGGAAGAAGGGGCCTCCAACTGTGTGCTTTGTGGTGCTAGCTTAGCTACCAAGTATGGGTATTTTTAGTTATGATGTAATGGTCAAGCAATGTGATATGTAATTGTGGCTTGATGCTTTTGAAGTATGTTATTGTTGGCTGTTTAGGAGCATGTTAGACTCCTTTTATATGCCATGTTGTTGGTTGGCTTTTGGTTGCCTTGAATGCTTGTAAACCATGTCTATCTTGCCTACCTTAAATTGGCTAAGTGTATGTTCTTTTGAAACATGAACCTTGAATGCTATGTATGATCTTTGAATGGATGCCTATCTTATATCTTGAGTATGTTTGCTATAGGGTGTATGCCTCTAGAGTGTGGTTGTATGATAAGTATGCTTCTTGGAGTCGTTTTGGACGTTTGGGATCCATTGGAGATGTTTAAAACTGATTTTTGGAAATTACAGACAATGGGTGTTTCGAAACGGGTTGTCCTGTTTCGAAACGGGTGTGGTTCCAGGGCCCCGTATCGAAACCCGTATCGATACGTTTTGGCTACTATGTGTAACCCCCTCGTCCCGGTCTGGCCAGATGACCGGTCTGAGTGGGCCACACGGGGAAAACCGAAGCGAAACCCGTTAAGGTTCCCCCTCGGTTAGCAACCCTATTTTTTTCTTTAACTTATTCTTTTCTAAGAGTCCATTTAAGTCCTATGTGATCAACAGCGGAATAAGATACATGAGACAACCATTCGAACCCAAAGCAACATTTAAACAGCCCAATTTTAATCTTTTAAACAGGCCGTTTCGAAACACCCTTGAGGCGTATCGAAACGCCTTGACCAGGTCAACTGCCTCAGAGCCTATACAAGGGGTCGTATCGAAACGGTGGTCAACCGTTTCGAAACGCCCACGACGGTCAACTTCTCGTGGTCAACGAGATTTTGACCGTTTCGAAACCTTCAGGCCCGTTTCGAAATACCTTCATCTCGTGAATTTCTCAAATTCTAGTAGCCAAAACGTTCCGATACGTGTTTCGGAACAGGGGTTTCATAGGCCATACCGTATCGAAACACGTTCCGATACGGGGTCCCTGAAGCCTACCCGTTCCGAAACGAGCCTTCCCGTTTCGAAACGCTGGCCATCTGCAACCTTTTAAATTCAGATTTGGGTGAGTCTTGACAAGTCTAAAGGTCCCCTAGGACCCCCTAAAGGCACACAACACCATCAAACAAAGTCTAGAGGCATACGTCCTAGGTTCAACATACTCAAGCACCCACAAACATGGATTTACACAATCATACATACATGACAAATATACATTAGCCTTTCATACAAGTCATGCTTGAAACATTGATAAGTAAAAGCATCATTCACCCCGTAAGGGTTTACATACCATAAAGCAATATTAATATTCAAAAGGCATACATCAAAGAGCATTTGGCAAGGTAAACATGCTTACAAACCAAGTCAAGCATAAGCATCAAAATCACCAATGAGTCATACAAGCTAAAAACAAACACACTCTCTTGCCATATTGCTTAACTACTACATAATTAACAACCGTACTTGAGTCACAAACTTGGAAAGCCCTTCTTGCCTTGCTCCGAGCTAACACCACACTAATGATCTGCATTGTTGAAAATGAGAGCGTAAGCTATAAGCTTAGTGAGGATGCTCTAAAACTGAAAACATCAACAATGCAGGGTCCAAGCATGTATTCCCTAAAACTCGTATCTAACATGCATAGATAAAGTTACAAGTAGACCTAGCTAGTCTTTCAAGAGTCATGTATGGCATCTCACATATATCAAGCTCGAACATTAATAACATTATCATATATCAACATCTTATATCACAATCATATGAACAAGTTTAATTGACCACTATTAGATTACCTGGATGTGCGGATTTAAATCTCAACATTCACATTACCTCGGTGGGATTACACTCATCACCAGACCTTGCATGTGCGGGATTCCACTCATCGCCACATGCCCTATGGATGGGATTCCACTCATCATCCTGTAGAATATATAAAAGCTTCCGGTGGAATATTACATCACCGTACTCCTCCTTGATGACTTAACGCCACCAAGGCCACGTACGTTTTGACTCAATTTGTGTGCACACTAATCCTAATGATCGATCATTTACACCCGGTAAATTATTAGTGCCAATTTTCGTTTATCATAACACATATCCATCACCACATCCCATGCTCATCACATATACATATCATGGAGTACGTGTACAAGTCAACCACATATTACAAGAGCATGAATAGGCAATACACATAGCATTCAATGGAAGTCAATAGCTAAATTAACAACTTGAATTAGATAGAAATGGCCTACCAAGCACATTTCACCCACACACTACACACACTCGAACCAAACTTTAAAACATGATTAGAACCACTCACCGCCCTTCCTTAGCAACCAAAGCAAAACTCCTACGAGCCCAGACTCGATCCTAACGCTCCTTCGACGTCTCCTCTTGCTTCTAGCCAACCAAAAACACAACCATTAATCCCAATCAATGCTAACAATCAATCAACACTCAACCCTTGAGCTCAACTAACTTCAACCAAATTTCCAATCAAGTTAAACCCCCCAAAACATCAATTTTCGTGCTTCCTCAAACCCTAGCTGAAATTTCCATTTTCAATCCTCCAAATGCCCCCCAAAAGGTCCCAAAACATCCTCCTAACATATACAAACCATCAGCCCTTCAATTTCCACCTAAAACCCACCCAAAAATCAAGTTTTGACATCCCAAAAATTGCTCCAAGAACCCACTTCGGGTTTTCAACAAAACCCAACCATTTTTACATATATAATACATCTTAATGTGATTAAAATAAAACTTAACTTTATATTTCAAAACAAAGTGAAAATCACCATAAAAACTCAAGCTTTAGCAAAACCCTAACATTTCAAAAGTTCATAGTTTTAAAATCTAAAGCCATGGTTAGATAAAGGATGAAGAGGAGAGTAAGAAAACATCTTTACCTTTGAAAAAGACCTTGGAATGATGAAGAAACTCAATGGAATAGTAGATAAGGCTTAGAGAGGTTTTGAGATGGGTTTAACGTTGGTAGGGAGATGGGGAAAGAGAAGACAACTTTATTTTCTTTTCTTTTTTGTTAACTATTCAAAAGGTATCACCCTTTTAAATTCTTTAGGGTCAATTTACCTCTTTGGTCCCTCCCCTTTTTATTTAATTTCAACTAATTCATGTCATGACCAAAATGTTTTAATTTAATTTTACCGACTCGGACCACAAACCCGACTAACTTCTAACCCCAAAACACGGGCGTTACAACTCTCTCCCACTTAAGGAATTTCGTCCCCGAAATTACCTGACTGAAAGAGATATGGAAACTGCTTTTCCATATCCTCCTTCCTCTCCCAAGTGGCCTCGTCCACACCTCGACGTTGCCACCGCACCTTCACCAACTCAATCGACCTACCCCGCAACACCTTACTGCCAGAAGCTAAGATCTCAACCGATTCTTCCTCATAAGTCAAATCCGGATTCAATTCAATCTCTTCTACGGGCATAACATGTGATGGATCGGACCTATACTTACGGAGCATCGAAACATGAAATACATCGTGTATCTTCTCTAGCTCGGAACTATCCTACTCACGATATTGAGTTAGCCGCAGTTGTGTTTGCATTGAAGATTTGGCGTCATTACTTGTATGGTGAGAAGTGTTTACACCGATCATAAGAGCTTAAAATATTTGATGACACAGAGAGAGTTGAACTTGAGACAAAGAAGATGTCTTGAGCTATTGAAAGACTACGATTTGACCATTGAGTACCATCCGGGTAAAGCGAATGTAGTAGCCGATGCTTTGAGTAGAAAAGTTGCAGTTGAGTTGAGAGCTATGTTTGCTAGATTGAGTGTATCCGATGATGGTGGTTTGATCACAAAGTTGCAAGTGAAGCCTTCCTTAATTCAGTTGATTAGAGAGAAACAGTTGCAAGATGTGTCTTTAGTTTCTCATGTTCAGGACATAGTCGAAGGTAGACCGACCGAGTATAGTTTCAGTGGTGAGAATGTGTTGTGTTTTAGAGACAGGGTTGTTGTACCTGAAGATGTTGAGTTGAGGCGTCTGATTTTGAGTGAGGCACATCCAAGTCCTTTTTCTATACATCCGGGTAGTACCAAGATGTACCGTGATTTGAAGAATGACTATTTTTGGGTTGGTTTGAAGAAGGATGTAGCCGAGTATGTGAGCCGTTGTATGGTTTGTCAGAGAGTGAAGGCGGAACATAAGGTTCCTTCAGGTTTGTTACAGCCTTTGAAGATTTCGGAATGGAAATGGGAGAGGATCACTATAAACTTTGTGTCAGGGTTACTGTTGTCTCCTTCGAAGAAGAATTCTGTATGGGTGATAGTTGATAGATTCACTAAGTGTGCTCACTTCTTAGCAGTGAACACTACAGATTCTTTAGACAAGTTGGCGAATTTGTACATCCGTGAGATTGTGAGACTTCATAGAGTTTCGAAGTCTATTGTTTTAGATAGAGATCTGAGATTTACTTCAAGGTTCTGGGGTTGTTTGCATAGTGCTCTAGGTAGCCGTTTGCATTTCAGTACTTCTTATCATCCGCAGTCCGATGGACAGTCAGTGCGAGTGATACAGATTTTAGAGGATATGCTTCGTTGTTGTGTGATTGAATTCCAGGGATCTTGGGAGAAGCACTTACCTTTAGTTGAGTTTTCTTACAACAACAGTTACCAGGCTAGTATACAGATGGATCCTTATGAGGCTTTGTATGGTAGGTGATGTAGGACTCCGATCTGTTGGGCTGAAACGGGTCAGAAATTGTTGCCTATGCCAGATTTGCTCAAGGGTACTACAGATTTGTGACCGTTTGAAAGCAGCTTCCGATCGTCAGAAGTCTTATGCAGATTTGAAGAGAAAAGAGATTGAGTTCTCAATGGGTGAGAAAGTGTTTCTGAAAGTATCTCCGTGGAAGAAGGTGATGAGATTTGGCTGGAAAGGCAAGTTGAGTCCGAGGTTCATTGGTCCGTATGAGATAGTTGAGCGGATTGGGCCTGTAGCTTACCGTTTGAGATTGCCTTCTGAGTTAGAGAAGATCCATGATATCTTTCATGTGTCGATGCTTTGGAGATATAGATCAGATCCTTCTCATGTTATGCCTGTCAAGGAGAAAGAGTTGAATCCGGATTTGTCTTACAATGAAGAGCCTGTTGAGGTACTTGCTTCTGATAGCAAGGTATTGCGTGGCAAGACCATAGAGTTGGTCAATGTGTTGTGGAGACATAGAGGCGTGGAAAAGGCCACGTGGGAGAGGAAAGCTGATATGCTTGAGCAGTTTCCGTATCTGTTTCTGTCAGGTAATTTCGGGGACAAAATTCCTTAAATAGGGGAGAGTTGTAACACCCGGGTTTAGGGGTCGGGTGAAAATAATATTTAAATAATATTTTGGGTCTCTGTTTATGATTAAAAAAATATTATATATTATTTGTACTTTGTGATTTCAAAGCAAACATTTTATGATTGGACTAAATTGAAATGAAACTCAAATTACATGGATTTTAAAGTAAAAGAGAATTGCCATCTCATTAATGGCATTTTCGTAATAAAATGGACTTCAATTTAAAAAGCCCCATTTTCAATTAAAACACCCTTTTTATCATCTTTTCACTATTCATCTTCTTCATTCCACGACCAAAGAGAGCTCTCACCCTATTTCACTATTCCATTTCATCCCATCTTCATTTTGGCTCGGTTTTGAAAGGTAACTACATTTCCAACTTGCTCTTATCTTCCTCTCTTTAAAAGTACAACTAGTTTTCATTTTGGTCCAAGTTTTAGAATTTGAGTTTTTGGGGGATTTGAATAAAAATGATATCTTTATTGTTTTTAACTTAAAGTTTTGATTTAATAATGTTAAATATGTTGTTTAGGAACCTTGAAGTCCAACATATATGATTTTTAAAGAGTTTTGTGAAGTTTCTCGAATTTAGGTTTTCAAGGGGTTTTTGAAGGGTTTTGGAGTGGATTTTGGGTGTGTTCTATGTTGGAATTTGAGGGCTAATGTTAGTATGTTAGTCAAGGGTTGTTTTGGAATCATTTGGGAGTGTTAAAAGTGTTGAAATTAAAGGTTTTGGACTGTGCTTTAGGGCTGCTCGGGTTTGATGATTTTTGGGTTGTTCATGGCTTGAATTCATGTGTTTATTGCTTGAAAAGTGTTCCGGGTTTGCCACATTGGTGTATGGACTGATTTGAGATTATTTTGATTGTGTTGGGATGATTAGAAGCAAGGATTTATGTTGGTGAAGCATCGGGAGTGAATCCGGAAGCTTGAAGGATTGATTGCTTGGTTGTTGAGCTTGGAAGTGAAGGTGAGTGGTTTAATGTTTTTAAAATGGTTTTGAGTATTTGGTTCAAGCATGTGGACTAGGTTGGGCTTGGTAGACCCACCTAGAGTTGGGATTAGAGTGGTAGTCTAATCCCAAACTTTAATTAGAGACTTTGGTTGCACTCTTTAATTGTTGTTTGTGCCTCATGTTGATTAGTGTGATGATGGTTATGTATAATTGTGATATACATGTGTGTTGAGGCATGGTTGTGATGCATTGTTGTATGCATGAGACATAGGCATGATGTTAATCATGGTGAGTACGTGCTAAGCACGAAATGGTTGTGAAATGATATTGTGAATTGTGTAATGTTGGCACTAGTATGCTTGGGTACAAATGATCGATCATTAAGATGTTAGTGTGCACACGTGGGTCAAATGCGCGCATGGTCTTGATGATGGTAGTCATCAAGATGGAGTACGGGTTCGCCCGGAAATTCTTCTTATTTATATGATAGTCGGTGATGAGTGTAATCTCATCGACAGGGCGTGAGGATGAGTGGAATCCCCTCCGCGTAAACGTTGATGAGTGTAATCCCACCGTGAGGTAAAGTTGTTGTTGGATGTGAGTTCCAACGTGTTTATCCTCGTATTCGAGTCATAGCTATGTGCCAATATGAGTTGATATGTGTATCAATGTGATGTAGAATGTGATTCTTATATGTGATTACATATGATGTGGTTTGAGCTTGTTGAGCATGGTATAATATTGTATATATGTTCATGCATCATTTATACTTTTGGCTCATGTGGATCGAAGGTAAGATCATGCATTCTACCTTGGTTGTGCTCGTGCTTGGACCCTGCATTGTCGAGGTTTGTTTTTAATGAGCTTACCCTCACTAAGCTTTATGCTTACGCTCTCTTTTGTTCGACAATGCAGATCCTTAGTTCGTGGGTTGCTAGTGCAAGAAGGGGCCTCCAAGTGTGTGCTTTGTGGTGCTAGCTTAGCTACCAAGTATGGGTATTTTTAGTTATGATGTAATGGTCAAGCAATGGGATATGTAATTGTGGCTTGATGCTTTTGAAGTATGTTGTTGTTGGTTGTTTAGGAGCATGTTAGACTCCTTTTATATGTCATGTTGTTGGTTGGCTTTTGGTTGCCTTGAATGCTTGTAAACCATGTCTATCTTGCCTACCTTAAATTGGCTAAGTGTATGTTCTTTTGAAACATGAACCTTGAATGCTATGTATGATCTTTGAATGGATGTCTATCTTATATCTTGTATATCTTGAGTATGTTTGCTATAGGGTGTATGCCTCTAAAGTGTGGTTGTATGATAAGTATGCTTCTTGGAGTCGTTTCGGACGTTTGGGATCCATTGGAGATGTTTAAAACTAATTTTTGGAAATTGCAGACAGCATGTGTTTCGAAACGGGTTGTCCTGTTTTGAAACGGGTGTGGTTCCAGGGCCCCGTATCGAAACCCGTATCGATACGTTTTGGCTACTGTGAGCCCCTGTTTCGGAACCAATTTTGAAACACTTTGGCTACTGGAATTGCCTGTTTCGAAACTGGTATCAAAACGGCAAGGCAAAATGAGACCATGTTCCGAAACGGGGTGGATGCGTTTCGAAACGGGTGTCTGGCTTTTTAGACTGGGCTCGTGTTTCGAAACGGGCTCTAACTGTTTCGAAACACATGCCTGAATTTGGGCTTTCTGACATCTCTAAAGGGTATCAATGGTTGGGCTTAGGCCCTGTTTGTTGTTGGGCTTCCGCTTAGGTTTTATTGATGCATCTAGATAAGATAAAATGAAAAAGTTTTTCCTAGGGTCGGTAACCAAAGTGTGGAGCCTTAACGGGTTTCATCTCGGTTATCCCCGTGTAGCCCACTCAGATCGGTCAAGCGCCCGGACCGGGACGGGAGGGTTACACTTTTTATTTCTGACATATTTTCCCTTGATTAAAGCCAAATTTTAAATACCTTTTTGGCATGCATGACACTATAAATACCATGCATATATGCCTTCAAAAATTATCCCAAAGTAGAATCTACTTACTTTCTTTTCCTCTCTCTCCTTTTAAACATGTTTTGAAGCTGAGTATTTATTGATTTTTTTCTCTTTCTGTTGAATGCTTCAGCAGAAGTGCTTGTTGAATCCTGGAGGGTATGTTTCACCACGAAATATCTGTAAGGACAATTTCTAGTGCACGTCTCAAACAAGTCCCTTTTTAATTTTTTTTTTCAACTTAACCAAATATTTTTCCTACACAAACAATTGAGAATGAAAGATCATTAAGCTCGTCGTGTTTGATACTTTAAGAAGACAAGTACTCATCTATTCAACGAGATTGCGTTTACGTGATTTAGTGTTGATATGTTATAATTAAAATTGAGACAAAGCTTTAACGGCATGGACTCGAGTGTTATCATTCTATAATATTTGCTTCATAATTTTATAGTATAATGTTGACACAAAAATATTATTCTGACAGTGAAAAAAGAAAAAAAGAAGAAGAGAAAATGAACACAAGAATTAGTATAATCACAAAAAAAAATTAGATGATTTTTTTTCAAAACGAGTAGAAAAGCGTTTAGATGGTGATGGGTTGGGTGTAAATAAAGATTATATTGAACATTTTAATGAAAATTTGAACAATGAAAATTCTCTCAATGAAGATACTGCTAATTTTAATAATGAACAATAATGTACTTGATGGGTCAAATGTTGATATTAACATTGATGAACATATAATTTATCCTTTCGGTATATATGATCTTAGAAATTAGGGTGTTGTTGATATTAAAATCATATATATTTTGATTGAAAATGGCCCATTAGGGAATTGTATCTCACATTTCCTAAGTATAATCTTTTTAAACATTTTTAGAATTATTACTTTTCTAGAAAGTTGAGCAATAAAGAAACTCTTGATAAAAAATGGTTAGTATACTTTAGACATGTACATGTGAATAAAATACATTGCTTTTGTTGTAAATTATTTACTTTTCAAAATAACAAAAACCTTTTAACAAGCAATGGAATAGATGATTGGAAGCATTTGAGTGAGAGGCTCAAACAACATGAGAATAATATTGAGCATATGACTAATATGGATACTTGGAATGAAACAAGAATGGGATTAAAAAGAATAATGGGGCGTTTGATTTATAAAATGTAATATTACTTTTGATAATATGATTCATGAAATGTAATATTACTGGTAATGTTACATTTACATTGTTTGGTTTGTTTGACATGATTATAAGATTGCAATGTTTGGTTGGGAGAATATAAGATTACTTAAACCTTACACCCTCAAAAATACACCCTACACCCAATACTCTAAACTATAACCCTAAGCCCTAACTTTAAACCCTAATCCAAAATCTTAAACTTATTTTTTTTAATTATGGGACATAAGTAGGAACACCAAAAAGATAAACGATTTCTACTATGTGGAACTCCAATCGATGATATATTGTACTAGGTTTTAACCGCTGGTTTTTAGAGTTATGATTCCATATGCTCTATCAACATACGAATGTTTAAAGGTGGTTTTGAAAAATCCAGGTTATTACTTTAAAGATATCAACAAGTGGTGGTATTAGTTCAATTATACTACTACCTTACAGTGACGGATCTAAAATTATTAAAGTAAGGGTCTAATATATTTTTTTCTCTTGAATGAGTATGTAAATATTTTTTTACCTCTACACTTTAAATTTAAAAAAAATAAAAAAAAATTAATACTAATTTAAATATAATTTCTAAAAATGAGAATCATGTGTATCCCTATAAGGTCACACGCATCCGCCCCTGCTACGTTATAAAAATAGAAAGGCTAAATTATATAAAATTAAAGTAAATTGATCAAAATTTTGATTTCAATATTATAGAGGAACTAAAGTAAAATTAGACGAAGAAAAAGGTGAATTATAATGTTTGTGAAGTGATGGGTTTGTATTTTTGTAGTTTGACCAAGTTCATTGTGAACCCAAATTGTTTAATTGTTTATTTCTTCTTTTTATACGAGCATTCAAATTAGGCAATAATTACACGTGGAAAAGCAAACAAACAATCAAAAGAACTCAATTCCCAAAGTCCAACACAGGCCAAAATAATAGTAAAAAAAAAAACAAATCAAAACTTCAAATTTCACAACGACCAGTCCACCGCATAACATTCTTGGACTTGCCTGGTTTTCATGCGCGGAGACAAACTACCAGGTTTTAGAAGCAGCTGCTCCTCTTTTGACCAAATGGTAAAAGGACGCTGTTATCAGGCGACACCTCTTAACTAAAACCCACGTCGCAGCCCTTTTTTTGGTTTGAAAAGGTCAAGCACACCCACCGTCTGAATGCACGCACCATGCCCTTTTCATTCAAGGGAGGAACAAACATCTCACTAAAGTTGGTTCAGTGGACGAGACGGTAGCTTTTTTTTAAGTAAAGTCAGAGCTTCAAACTTTGACGTTGTAAATAGATAAAATTGAGTTGTGAGTAGGGATGGACACGGGTCAAGTCGGAGTTTTGGCCAAACGAAATCCGATTCGACCCGAACCAAAAACTATATTCATAAACTCAAACTCGACCTATATATATATAAATCAATTCTAGGGACTTAATTGTAAAGAAAATTAATTTTAGATTCCTAATTGTAAAAAAAATAATTAAATTTCAATGACCTAATTGTAAAAAAATAATAATTAAATTTCAATGACCTAATTGTAAAAAATATATAAAAAGGAGATATTATTACAAAATATCCCTAAAAAGTACAGAGGAAATTGCACTAATAGTCCCGAGTTGAGTCGGATATTTTATACCCTAAATCCGAACCTAATTTTTTTAACAAAAAAACTCACCCGATCGGGCTGGGTGAAATGTTCATCCCTAGTTGGGAGGATTGTCCCCAATCCCCATATATGACTTATGCAAAACTTGATATGAATTAATCGATTAATGACTCGGATACATGTGATTAAAAAAACACCTCGAATTTTATACTGCTGCTTCTACTACTTTGACCGAATCACTTATATAACTTTCCAAATTTATTTTCTATGTGCATGCCTTTTTCGGCCTTAATTTCAGCTCATGGGTCAATGTTTTCTCCTCCCTAATCTAAAGTAAATAAAAATGGTAAATGGTTTAACACACGAACCAAAATAAGAAAGCAAAAGGAAAAAGGTTGTTTGTGGCAAAGGAAAGTTCCACGTTGCTGTGCTCCAAAACCCAATGGCAGAAAAAGCAAAAGCCAATTGTTTTTCTCTCAACTTCCTTCTTCCCAGGTGTAATTGTGGTTTTAGTCCCTCTATGTTTATTTTTTGATAATTAGTCCCTCTATGTTTATTCCGACCTTTGTAAATCAGTACCACATCTGAAAAAGTGGAGGGAGTGGCTGACCAAAGTCCCTTTTTAGATTTCTATCGGCTTACTGTTGTTGTGATAAGGCACAAAATGAGAGGCCAATTTTGGGTTTGGCACCTTAGAATATGAAGATTCTCCATTTTTGTCAGCTCTACCTTTTGGTTTTTATTTATGAATTTTCCTGACAACTGTTTTTCAAGTATTCTTTTCTATGTTACTTTTTTACCTATTCTTTAAAATTACTTTGTTATTCTTTTAAAAAAAAATTATCAGAATCCTTTTATTTTTTTTCTCTGACGTTCATACTATAGGGAATTTTTTATTCCCTTTACACCTCAGCATGCCAGCCTTTCCTTTCCCCAAAACACTTATCTATAGAATTTATCGACAAGTTCTGGGTGGAACCAGGATGTCACAATTCACCAAAGCATGAATAAATATTAGCGAATCAAAACCCACATACATCAACATGCCCATAAATTTCTATGCCATTTGGCATTATCATTTGAATATTTATTATTAATATAAAAAATATAGTAAAAAAACCAATTAAAATGCATTCGTTTTTGTTTCCAACTTTTTTTTAACTAATAATAATCTAATGATAAATTTTTACAATACAGTTTGTGAATTTTTTTTTATTTTTAAACAGAGGTTAAAATTTAAAATTTTCAAAAATTTTAATTGAAAAATCTTGGAGTCTAATTAACTTCTTTAAAATTGTAGATTTAACGAAAAAATTTAAAAAAAATTAGAAATGATTTAATTAAAAATATTTTAAAAATTTAAAACATAACACGTAGATTAGTAGGCTAAGTAAAAGAGCATTGCCATTGGTTGGTGTAGTCGGGATGCTAACGACTAAGTTTGCCAGCTATTTTCCTAAGCTACAACTCTTGAAAAGAGATTGAGCGATTCTAAAAACGTGTTGTCTAGAAGATTTGAATGATTTGATTTTGCTTCATTTCCTTCTTCAATTTGGACTTGATAAACAGAAAGGGATGGTCAGATTTTAAGCAAAGACCACACATTTAACACTACTTTACTATGAATAGAAATCATCTACTATTTTTTTGTGTCTTTATGTATGTTTCAACGTTAAAAAGTATATTTAAAGTTTGAGTTTAAGATTAAAAATATAACATTAAAGTGTAAAATTTAGTTTTTTAATGTTGGATATATAAAAATATAAAAAAGAAACGCAGGATTTTTGTTCCTTTATTATACCTTGTCTTTTCTCAAGGAATGACTCAAAACTGCAAATCAAATCTTTGCCTTTATATTTTGATGTTCCATCTTCCTAATTTTGTAACTTAATTTGTTCTGTTGGGCCCATTCTGTAAAAAATAAAGGGGGTGGGGATTAGACGTCACTCACCAATATCAACCTCAAACAAGGAAAATGATAGCCTATGGTCTAATGCCTTCTCTCTCTCTCTAAACAAATTATAAAGTTTCATTCAATCAAAAAACAAAGATTTGGAGGAAAGTTGTCACTGTTTTTGTTGAAAGGACCATGTTTGTGGGACATAATTAAAGCGTACCATGCATATAACTTTAAAACCCCAAATTGAGTCCAAATGATTCAACTTCAAAACGCTTTGGTCACTCTTCTTTTTATATATAAGTTGGTGAAGTAAATAACCGACACTCTTTTAACATCGATTAAGCATTTTACCTTCCACCCTCTCCGTTCAAACTTGAAATTCTGATCTTTAAACTTAGAATTTTCTAATTCAAGTATACTTGAGAGGATTATAAATAAATTCATTCATTAGAATGTAAAAAGGTATGAGTGTTTATGGTAGGTTAACCGTACCGATTAGCTTAAATGATCAATTAACTGTTATAACGGTTATTGAAACGTAATTTAATCGTTAAGAAATGGTTAACCGTTTTAACCATTAACAGTTAGCCGTTATTAATGGTTCGGTTATAGGTTAACTTGTAACCTATTATAATTTTTTTCACATGTTCATTGCTTCTTTTGTGAATAATGAAATTATCTCTCCGACAAATATTATATTATAAGAGGGCATAGAGATTGACAGCCAATTTTGTAAACAAAATATATGTATAAATAATTTAATAACGATTAGCCTATATGTTAACTATTATTTTTTACGGTTCGATTAACTAAAACCGTTCATCCTTAACGATTCAATTAATTAACATATAAAATGTAACGATTATACCAGTGAACGATTACACATCCCTAGTCAAGTAAGATTTGGGAAATTCAAAAGCAAAGGTTAAAGTCGGTAACGGGCTTAAAACAAGCTTTGCTCTCCCCTCAAAATATAAGCCCAGGCCCAAAGATGGTTCAGAAATCCCAACTCTCTCATCATTGCAACACTTGCTTTAGAAACCAATCCCCATCCACCGGATTGCAAAGCAATAACATAGGCTCATATTTTTTTCCTGATTCAATCTTCAAATTTCTACCACATACGGAAATTTAGTTCCCTAAATTCAGTGCTAAAAATCACATATAATTTCCTTGTTTTTTTTTTTTGATCAAGACATATAATTTCATTGTATTCAGGCGATTCACTTAGAAATAGATTCCACAACCACCCAATTGCTTTCAAGTTTCACCTGCAAGTAATAAGTTTTGGCTGGCCCGTGACGCAATGTTGGGCGGTAACCATAAATTCATAGCTCTGACATTGTTAATCAGCATCCAGTATTTGTCGTGTTCAATACAACCATCTGCTGGGTTTGTGGTCACCTTTTTTCCAAAAGTAAACGTGACCTTAAGAAACGAAGCCGACCACAGCGTTTATCTCAAGTGCGGATTCGATGAAACCAAGGACCAAACGCTGCAGAGGTTGGAGCCCGGGGAAACGAGATGGTGGACGTTCGTGGAGATTCTGTTCCCGCTGCGCTGGTGCTACGTTCATATAAACAATGACAACCGTGGAGCTTTCTGGGCGTTCACCGTCTTCTTGAAATGCGCTAATTGCTCCTGGAGCATAAGGGATGACGGTGCTTATCATTTCAACCATCGTCAAATTTGGAAGAAGCATAAACTTTACCTCGACTACTGAAACCCTGCTATCTCCATTTCTTGGGGAGATAAATTCAGAAATTTTAAAAAAGCTTAGGAGTTTTCTTTTTTCTTTTTGTAAAGCTAAGCAGTATCACTAGGGAAATAGATATCGTAAATGTTTTAGGGTTTAGGACAATAACAACGAATTTTTCACCAAAACGGTCAGTTCTTAACTAATTTAATTAATATTATTAATTAAAAAGTATTTATTATTTCTCGTTTGCTAATGATCACGTAATGTATTCTCAATAATAAGAAACAAAACAGATAGGTCAAACTAAAAAATTAATCACGTAATGTTGTGTCTTTAGTTTTTAATATATGTAATCTAACTATGTGAAGCTATGAACGAGAAAAACAAAAACAGATAACTTCAGCTTTACCTCGTACCTTTTCTTTTTTATTATTATGGAATATAAATAAGATATAAAGCATAAATTAAAAGTAAAATAATATTTAGTAATCAAGATTATGATATAAAACTTTTTCCCATGTATGAATCACAATTATGAACAGGGGCGGATCTAGAAATTTAAACTTGATAGTTCACTCACCGATAATAAATACAATCATATATAAGTAAGATAAGAGTAGATTGAATAAGTCATCAAAAATTACTTAAAATGTTCATAACTGACATGACAAAGAACCATTCAATCACACCTAAATACATATGTAAGGGGTCCACTATGATTTAGTTACTAACTTTCTTTAATAAAACATGTATAAAGCAATTCACACTAGTCTATACAAATTTTTTCTCTAATCAAATCATTCTAAAACATCATTTTTACAACTAATGCTCTGAACACAAAACATTTTATATTACTTGTAAGTAACTTAAACCATCTAAAATAACTTCCCGCACTTTTATATGAATAATCACTAATCTCTATCATCAAATCTTTATCAACTTCACTTTTTAAATGAAAATACACAGACTTACTAAGAATTTAAGAAATCTGTTAAATAATAAAAATTCAGTAACTTAATAAGTTTAATTATTAATTTGTTTTAAAATAAAAAAGAAATAATGAAGTCGTTTAAAAATATATGAAATTATTAAGAAAATTATATAATAATACGAAAACTTTAACTTTTGTAGAAAATTACGAGGTAGCAATAACTAAAGTAGAAGGTTTTCATAAATAATTTTAAATAGATTTCAATGAATTTAATTCTAATGTAGATACTAATTATAGATCTAACGTTAAAAATAATTATAAATATATTTACATTTATAAATTTGCGTACTAGATTAATTAATGGTTTTAAATGAAGTACTCTAGTGTTAACGGAGGTATGCATGTGATTTGGAGAAGAAAATGACTAAATTGATGTCTTTTGTAAGTATTAATGGTTAAATTTTTTGAATTAATTTGAATTAGGATTAAATTGGTAGAATATATAAGTTTTGAGGACTGAAACTATCATTATACCAAACATTGTTAGATGTTCATTTATATTTTAACGGAGGAGTGATCTGAGCATAACTAAAACTTGAATTAAGTGACTTAATTGTAACTTTTAATAATTAAATAACTTAATTAAACTTTATTAATAATTAAATGACATCTAAAGTAGTTTATCCATTTTTTTATGGTAGGTCAAGTGACCTACCTTGACCTATGGTAGATACGCCCCTGCATATAACCAACTTAGAAAAGTTTGAGTTATGTCAACAATGATGTTTTATTTATTATGTGTTGAACTACGCCCCTCCATTTTTTTATCCCGTTACTTTTGTGTTGAACTAGTGCTTTTATTGTTGTTCTAAGAAAATTTAATATTAGATTGAAAAAAAAAAGTTCAGGTAAGGTATATTTTGTGCCCAACAAAAGTAAAACAATGTTCTATTCTAGAACAAAGAATATATTTATAAATTAGAAAAAGAAGTGTATATAATTATTACTTCATATTTAAATCATGTCATAGATTGACGATTGACACTAAAATAACCTTTACAGTTTTGGTTTGTTAGCGAGAGCATATAATACAGGTGCTATTTTTACAGTTTGAGAATATTTTAGTATATTATTTTAATAAATTTAGCTATTATTTTACGATCTGATCACATTTGATTGAATTATATTCTATTTGTTTTCTCTTTTGCTTATGTTATTATATTATTTTATGATAATTAAAATTATATATATATATATATATATATATATATATATATATATATATCAATTATTTAGCTTGATGTAATTATGTTTCATAAAAGAGACGGACAAAATTAGTACTTATTTGAAAGTGCACGTGGTAGATAGTGTTTAAGGATGACCATTTGACTCATACTCGATGGATTTTGACCCGGCCCGTATTTATAGGGTTGGGTTTTTTAAAAAAAAAATTGGGTTCGAGTTGGGTTTGAGCCTAATTTTTTGAGGTTAAAATCGGGTCGGGTTTGGATTTAAGGTGAAAAATACCCGACCCGACCCGAAATAATAGTTTAATTTTATTCTAATTATTTAAGTATAGTTGCTACAATGTCTCTCTCTTTATATATATATATATATATATATATATATATATATATTTCAATTGTCTCCCTATTTTGTGTAATAAAAATGAAATAATTATTATAATGCTCCCTCTTTCTTTGTATTTTTTCAATTAGCTCTTTATTTTATCGAATAATAATGAAAAGTGATTATTTTTATTTATGTTGGGTCGTGTCGGGTTGAATTCGAGTTTTTATTCTAAAATTCGAGTTCGGGTCGGACGGAACATCATAAAATATCAGGTCGAATTTGGATGGTGGTGTTAAATTTTTGGGTCGGTGCGGATCGGCCAAAAACCCAACCCTACCCATAGCCATCTCTAATAGTGAAGATACAAGTTACAAATTGTATAACAATTATGGTCATGGCATGGGGAGTGTAAAAGAATAGTTATTTTTCTGGCACTAAAGCATTTGCAGTAAAGATTTCTATTAATCTAAACAAGATTTTAAAGAACTTGAAGGCACCTAGGACACAAAAAAATAAAAAATTAGAACTGAGTAAACGATCACTTATTTTATTTTTGAATATTATAATGAGTTGGCAACCTCTTCACAAAAAAAAAAAAAAAAACTCAAGTCAGCTCTATCAATTCCGGTAACCAAAGTTAATGTCATAAGAATTGATTAATGCTGATATTTGTCCAAAACATATTTATTAGTACACGTCGAATGAAGTAGGGGTGCTGAAAATGTTGGATTTACACGTTGAGATTGTTATAATCAAAGATTATTTAACTATCTCAAGGTCAAAACAAGTGAAGATTTGATATATTTTTTTTACACAGTTTAAGTGAATTACGAAAATCAAATAACAATAATCTTTTGGAGAGATTATAGATCAAGACTTGATTATAATTATTTTAGAGATGTGATTTTTTTATATAGCTTAAGGTGCCAATACATATAATTTGATAATTGTTTTATTTTTAGGAATCAATCATTATTGACAAACTATAATGTTTAAGTGCGTATTTTTATTAGATGAGAGAAATACTTCTTCTATATAAGCTAACAATCCTAACGTCTCTAACTAACAACACCTATTTGGATAGTGAGACAAATCTTTTTGCCAACCCATGTGGGATATAGGCTTTTGCCTTTGGTTCTCTCAGCTTAAGCATTACCAACATTATATAGTGTCACTATATTGAACCTTTAATTTCACGATCTCAATACTTACAATGGTCGTGATTACATTCGTTATGCGACCAAGAATACAAATTCCTATATTGAACCTTTAATTTCATTAATTGTTTATCCGTGATTACATACGTTATGCGACTAAAAATACAAATCCCTATATTGAACTTTTAATTTCATTAATTGTTTATCCATGAATACATCCGTTATGCGATCGAGAATAAATGTTGTAGTTAGGGTTTAAGAAATCTATGGCGGCGTTTCTATTAATAAACGCCACAAAAGCTATACTATTGTGGCGTTTGTTTAGATAAACGCCACTATCCCGAATCCCTATTGCGGCGTTTATGATAGAAAACGCCACGAACATGAACATATTGCGGCGTTTATGATAGAAAACGCATGTTACCCTATGGCGGCGTTTCTTGTACAAACGCCGCTAATATTGCCGTTTTGTGGCGTTTACTTTAAAAACGCCGTTATAAGTGAAATGGTGGCGGCGTTTGTATCAAAAACGCCACAAATAGCGCCGCCATAGAACAGATCTGGTGTAGTGTCTAAATTGATTGAAAATAGAGAATCACGCAGAAATTATGATAATATAAGTACACATTTCTAATAATAACTAGAGGCAAACATATAAATTAAAGTATGAGAGTAGCATACAAATAAAGCAAGAATAAAGGGCAATATAGCAGAAGTCAATACCCGAACCAGTACAGAGGGCCCAATTTTAGGGCTTACAAGAAAGCAAGGATCACAACTGGTGCGCTCTTGACTTCCTCCACCTATTGCCATTTGCCACCACAAATGTCTTTAGCCTCCCATCATATATCAACAACAAAACTACTACTAAAACATTTTTATTTACCACATAAAACTACTAAATCTGCATCTAACTTGATAATCCCACTGCTTGGTTTTCAGTAAATTACCAATAACTTCCTCACTTTTAACACCCCATTTCCAATTCCATAAGAAATGAGGATGTTAAGGGTAATTCACGAAGGACCAAGACCCTATTTTTCTGGTGCATTAGCAGCATCACCGCCATTTCCAATATCAGGGCAGCTAAAGGTGCTACAGCTGCTACTACTCAGAGCAGCACTGATTTGGTGAACGGTTGTGCATAAATGGTTGTTGATGGCGGCAATGCTCGAGAGATTGATCTTTGCTGTTGGAATTGTGCTGGCAAGAACTTGAAGTCCAACGGTGAGTAAACTGCCTGCAGACATATGATGCCCATTGGCCTCTTCAGTGTTGCCAGCATCTTTGATGAGTTCCATTGGGGTTATAAAAAACCCTAAGGGAAGCAATGGGATGCAAGATGGGTCCTCCCCGCTCATTGCAACCTGAATGGAGTCGACATCGACGGTTGAGTAAACAACGAGGCTTCCGGATCGGTCCGTGCAGCTCTCTTGCAGCATCAGATCAACGTGCTGTGAGGAGTTGCTGGCAACCTGCATTTAATGTAATTAGTAGCTATAGGGTTCATCTCATGTAAGGGGGGAATGTAGAAATGTAAGAAGGAAATTTACATTGATTCTAAGAAGTGAAGTGCAGTTTCCAGGATTGGCGCCATTAGCAATGTGAGCCACCTCATGTAAAGAATTCCCATTTGAAAGTACCTCCAGCTGCATAACATTACATTAAAATGCTGCCATTCCGAGACGAAGCTAAAAGATGCAAACAGATGAAACAAAATGGAACCTGAGCTCTGCGGCGTTCATCCCTCAAAAGGTCAAAGACTTGATGGTGGGGGTATGGCAGCCAAGTAGTGGAAACAGCACAGAGAATGAGTCCGGTGGGTTGGCCTGGTTCAGTGACTTTCCTTGTGGTGATTCTGACAGTATCATCGGGGGAATCTGGAATAGCTGTCCATAACTGACCACTGGAACTGCTGATGTTGACACAGAATGATCTTATCATCCTTTGAGCCAGCCTCATCAGATTCCTCCTTGCTTCAGGGGAAGGTATAACTGAAAGTGAAAGAATTTAAAGGTGTGAATCTCATTGTAATGGAAACCAAATCATTAAAAAAAAATAGGGTTTGACAAAGATGAGAAATTTGGAAACCTCCAGTGTCAGTGATATTTCTGGCCATGAGGCTAGCAATCCTTTCACATTGTCTTTCTAAAACAGCTAACCAACGATTTGCTCCAAAAGCCATCCCACTCTGAACCAAGTGGCTAAATATCTGACGGATAGGTTTCTCTTCTATCTCTGCATGTTCAACCCATGTAACCTGTGCAATCCAAACCCGTTAAACTCAAATGAACAACTCTAACCTTAACTGATTACCAAGATCCGAACCCGTCCGGTTGATATGTCTAATATCGAATCAAGCACAACTTTAATTTGAAACATTTATATACACGAGAAGGATATGTTTAACGCACCCTTGAGTAACCATTAGGCATGTCATGAATTAAACAGCCAGAGGGCCTTCTCTTGTATAAGGGAAATAAAGACTGTAAGTTATTATGAAAGCCATCGAGTGGGAAGTCAACAATTGCCCAGTACGTTTCATCGTCCAGATTTTGTTGCTGGCAATAGCGAAGGAAATATGCCTCTCGAGTGGGCACCAATGGAGATAGAACTTGCAATTCTGCATACATCTGCTCAAAGCAACAAAAGCAAACTCATAAAATGGAGAAGACTATAAGCTTAATGAATTATAATGTAGGCATTACCAGTTGGAGGCAACCATTAGTCCCTGAAACACCTGGTGATATAACTTGAATACTTTTGGCTCTAGCAACTATAGAGGGAAAGAGCTCGGTCCATTTGTTCTACAATCGTAAAGAAACCATTAAATATGGCTATTGTATGAAACTGTGAGAGAAAATTAAAGGAAAGAAAGCTTACGGCATCAAGGAATGCATCTACCAAAGTGATGCTATTCATTATAACAACTGTACTATCACGGCTAGATTCAGTCCTCAACTCACTTGAGCGCTGCTTGAGATTTAATGGCCAATGGAACACCTTGGCATGCTCTTCCGAGTTAAGTAATTCCCTGCCGGTTTCTTTGTTTCGGATCCAAAGAGGCTCATTTGCTCGGCACATCTTAACCAGTTCATCCACGGCAGACATAGCAAGCTCCATTGCAATAGTTTTCTCCTCCTCCATTAAAAACAGATTGTTATTCTCGGGAAAGGAGGATGCTTCGGGAAGTATAGGAGGCATAGGCTCAGGGAATTGCCTTGGATAAATGTTCATGTCCAAATCTAATGAAGGTGGCATCAATGCACCCATTGCTTGGATTGGGCGTCCCATATATCGTGAGGTAATGGCGCAGACACGTTCCAACTGTTAAAACATATCAACATTGACAATGGATTTACTCATATTCCTATATATAAAAAAAGAAACTCATACTTCATATCCTAAATCAAAACCAAAAAGTGTAAATATGAATATATGATAGAACTGGTTGTGCTTTGATTTAATCTTTGTACATAAAAATGTCATACTAATTCCGCTTTTTGGATTGAAAAGTATTAATTCAATTATAAAACTTGTTAGTATTTTCCCTAAATTAATTTTCTGCTAATACACGCATACAATAATAGTAACTCTACACGTAAGTTATTATAAACTATGTACACATACCTCTTCTGCAAGCCTTGCATTCTCCATACGAAGTTCTTCGAAGGAAACTCCTCCGGACAAAGGCGGACCACCACAATTTGGGCAAACAAGTTTGCTGAGTTCCGCTTGAAGTCGATAAAACTCATTCTTGAGAGACTCATTCTCAGCTCTAAGTATCACGTTCTCGGATCGGTCTTGCTGAGCCTGATAATAAATTTAAAACAACAAACAATTAAAGATACAAAACCACACATAAATTATATCCTTAAGAACCATAATGATTAATGAGTATACATAAATTACATAATCTGCATTAACTGTGAGAACCCTTTGGGAAGCACATGAGCAGGTAAACGAGTTTAATGCAAAACCCAGTACTCCACATTTATGAATACAGACTGTGGTTGCAGTGGCCCCAAATTAAAGAAGATCCTTCCTTTTCAGCAGTTTAGGGTTTGTGCTGGTTTTCCATGCAAACCCATCAACGCGTTTCCTTGGGATTCGGGTTTTTTTTCTTCAGTTTGTATAGAGAAAGATGAAAATAAGTTGGTTTCATGTTTTTCACCTTCATCTGAGTGCGGCGATTTTGGAACCAAAACTTGACTTGGCGAGGCTTGAGGCCAAGTTCTTGGCTCAGTCTCATCCTTTGCTTGTCATCAGGATGGGGGCATTCCTTAAAAACACTGCAAAAAACCCAAACATTACTCTCTATAAACAGTGGACTTGTTATAATTATGAATATGTAAAAAAAAAAGAGAGTTAAAGATGAGTGGAAATACGCTTCCATTTCTTGGATCTGGCGAGCAGTGTGGCGGTGGTAACGTTTCTTCTTGAGGGGCTGCGCCTGCTCACTACTATTCTCTTCATTCCCAAGCTTGTCTTCAGCTTGAAGTTCACTCCCAGACCCGCTTTCCATTTCATCTTTCCCTCCCAGCAACAACCCATTTTCTTCTTTCTATTAAATTTAACCCCAGAAAAGGTTAAAAAAAGGAACAAATAGTACTAGTACAACTTAAGCAAGAACAAGGGAAGAGTGACTTACAGGCATCATGGGAGGTAAAGGTTCGAAAGGCAAGAAGTTGAAGTTAGGGTTTTGAAATGTTGATGAAAATAAGGTTTCTGTGGAGATCACGTTCCCTCCCATTGATGAAATGACTGGACAATCTTCATACATTTTTTAAGTTTGGACTCACAGTGTTTTTCTTTTGATTTTTCAACTACACTAAAATCGTGCTCTTTTGGTGCACCTGCAACAATCAAATAGTGTAAGACCAAAACAGCTTCATGGAAAAAAGAGAGGAAAACCCTTCGTAAACAGCTTCAGAAATTGAACCAACTACAAAGAAATTAAGTAAAAATATAAAATAAAAATGAGTGAAACGGATAATAATAAAGATAAATTATTTTTCAAAAAATTCAATGTAGGAGTAAATACCAGAACCAATGTTGTCGGTGTTTCCTTTGTAAGAGAGGAAGAGGATGAAGAAGAGGAAGAAGACAACTCTCCGATTTCTTCCCTTTGATTTCTATACCTAAAATAGACACGCACATCTATGTTCCTCTCTATATTCCTCCTTGTAATAAATATTTAGGTGAAATTGCGATGGCAGTCCTTAATTTTAATAAAGTTTAAAAAAACCGCAAATTTCATCAAATTAAATGGACTAATTTTGGATTTTGGCCTAAAAGTTATTTATATTTTACCGTTCGTGGTAAACAAGGATTGTAACCGCAGTTTCATAGAAATCAAGCAACGCCAGTTACTCCGTTTGTTATCTTTTTTTAAAAAAAAACGTGTCCGTTTTGGTAATAAAGGGATTGTATTGATCTCCCTTCATACGTTTCCCAAAATGAAAAGGTTTTATTTACTATTTGAAGTTTGAATTATGCTGTTTTTTCATTTTAATATCTAATTTGTTTGAACTTTTAGTATTGAAATCGTTATTTTCATCTCGTTTTATCTTAAAAATGATCGATGTTCAACCTTGTTGCTTTTATCGGTAGAATTTTTCAGTAAACTGTAGTTTAAGTATCGAAATGATACAAAAAAAACGTTCAAGTACCGAAGTGAAAAATATAGTATAATATAGGGATCAAAAGTGAATTAATAATAGAAAAGGGAATGAGTGAAGTCAAACATTTTTAATTAATTTCTGCCTTAATAGACGCGCATGACGATAGCGTGAAGTTAAAGTTGAATTGATTTGGATTCCTTATTTACTTTCGCGCATTATTTTCGGGAGCGTTATTTTTGTTTGTGTACATTCTTTTACTTGGGGTTTGAAAGTCAAAAAGAAAATTTTAGAAAGAAAGGTCACAATTTGTCAAACGATCAAAGCCGTTCAATAGAGATTTGGGTCCCCTCAATTTTGGCTACAAACTTTTTTTATGAAAAAAAATAGTAACATAAGTCTCCTTATAAACATCGCTAAACATAAATTGATTTAATTATAATTTTTTAATTATGGGTTAAAAATTTATTATTGATGGCTTCACATTTGATATTTTTTAGTATTTTTAATGTATCTTATTGTAATGTCAGTATAAAATATTTAAGTTTATGTAATATTTAATCTAATTTATTCGATCAATAAATTAAATATTAATAATTATATTAAAATTTTATATTCTCCTGCAATTAGCATTATGTAACTCACTAATAATTTATGGATTTATATACTGATGTATAAATACAAAATTTTTATACACTCAATTAAACTAAATCTAGAGTAGTCAAAGGCTCAAAGCAGTGTCGAAGGTACATAAAGCCGTTTGTGATTGGTTTAAGGAATCCAAAACCATTTATTTAAGTAAATTTAATGGGTTCATCCAAGCATAAGTAGTTAGTGTCGCTTAAACAAGTCTCGAATTCAAAGCTTTGTGTATGCAAAAAAAATTCGTTGGAAAATCTATTTATAAAATTTAAATGTGCGACACAAATCAGTCCAAATTAATCAGGACATAGCCTTGAAAAATAAGGAAGAAAACGAAAAAAATAAAAACATTACCAAACAAGGGAGAAAACTCAACTTTTGCTTTAAAAAAAATCAGTTATTAAACCAGCTTTTTCAACCAAAATGAAAAGTAAAAAATAATGCACGCAGCTTTCCGTTTTGCAAAAAACGTTTGGATGAAATTCATTTTTTAACCTTAGCAAAAGAAAAAAAAACTTTGTTCCTTTTATATTTTCTTTGTTCTGTTTTGTCCTTCATTTTTTGGCTCATTATTATTTATTTTGTTAGATTATATAAAACACACACATATATATATATATACCATGGATAAATATTTTATACACAGGCGGTGGAAACTGAAAGTTTCCACAAACGCCTTAGTTTTAGGTATAGGGAGTTAGTTTTGGGTATATGGTTTAGGTGTAAGGAGGTTAGAATTTAGGGATAATTGTTTCAATTTAAGGTTTAGGGTTATAATTTAGGCTTTATAGGTTAAAACCTAAATCCTCACCATATTATCCTAAAAACTAAACCCTAACCTATAAACCCTAAATTATAACCATAAACTTTAAATTGAAATAACTATCCCTAAATTTTAAACCCCTACATCTAAACCCCTAAACCCTATACTCTAAACTAACTCTCTGTACCCTAAAAATAAGGCGTTTGTGGAAACTTTCAGTTTCCACCGCCAGTGTACAGGATATTAATCTATATATTATACGTTTTTAATTTTTTTTATCAATAAATCAAGTTTTTACATTTTATAGATCAAAATATTACTAAGGTGTTCTCATAATTTTTGTATATTTTTATTATAATTTAAATTTATTTATTTCATAATATATTATAATGTTAACAAAATTGAACATCCCTTAAATTAACTTATTTTTATTTAATAATATATGTCTACAATAGACATTTTATCTTTTTAAAAGTATTTTTTTCACTGTAATATCAAAACACTAAAATTTTAAACTCAATTTTTTAAAAATACATTTCAAAAACAATATCAAATTGACCCTTAATATAAAAAATGGGAGAAGCCATTATCCCTCTAAATTTATTTTTTGTGCAATAGTATTTTGGGTACCTATAAAGTATAACTTTAAATTTAAGTTAAAATAAGATTTTGTCCCTTCAATTTTTAAAATTAAATACCTAATAAGGTTTTATTATTTTAAAGGCTTAAGGGTTCAATAAACTATTAAACTTTTGTAAAAAAATTAATTTAACCCTTAAACTTATTTTGCACTCAATTAAACCCTTAAACTCAAGAAAAAAATTAATTTGGCCCTTTGACCAACGTTGACCGTTAATTTTAACGGTTTTTTTTGAAAAGTTTGTCGCAATAGGACAATGCCACTTGCCATTTCTAGGAATTTTTTAAATTTTAATTGTTTAAAAATATCTAAAAATAGAAAAAAAATAATTCTAATATTTTTTTCCAAATTTTGGAAAACTATAAAAAGTATTTTAAAAATATAAAAAAAAAATTAATTTCGAAATTTATTTTAAAACAATAAGTTTTCAAAATGTAAACATTTTTAAAAATAAAAAATCAAATATTATTATACAAGTATAAAAAATAATTTGAAAAAAATAAAACAATAAAAGTTATTTTGATTTTTAAAATATATCTAAAACTATATTTTTACAAATATTAAAAAATATTTTTTAAAAATATAAAACAATGAAAGTTATTTTGAATTCTTTTATAATTGTATAATAATAGTATTTATTTTTTTTAATATTTTATTTTTTAAAAAATATTTTAATATTTTGAAAAATCATTATTTATTATTTTTAAATAAATTTCGAAATTAATAAAAAATATATTTTTAAAATAATTTTTACAATTTTCAGAATTTTTTGATTTTTTTCTTATGTTTTTTTATATATTTTTAAAATTTTAAATTTCCTAGAAACGACAAGTGACATTATCATGTTGCGACATATGTCAAAAAAATTCAAAAAGAAAAACGTTAAAGTTAACGGTCAACGTTGGTCAAAGGGCCAAATTATTTTTTTTCTCTTGAGTTTAAGGGCTTAATTGAGTACAAAAAAAATTTAGAGACTTAATTAATTTTTTTTGCAAAAATTTAAGAGCTTATTGAACCGTTAAGCTTATTTTAAATTTAAATAATTTATTTCTTAATATTTAATTTTAACTATGCCCCTGAATTAAAAAATTTAATATCACATCCTCAAATGCACAACTCTCACCAAGATTTAATATTGGACAAGGGGTACAATATTACTTAACCACGGGGAGAATAGGGCTGTCAGCTCCTTGTTCTTTCTGTTGTATAAAAATATATATTATTATGAAAGAGAATTATTTTGGGCTGTTAGCTCTTTGTTCTTTCTTTTAACTATGTACTCTCGGACAAAAAAATTTCGCCATTTTCAGTGTTCTTTTTATAAAAATTAAATTTGACGTTATAATTTTAAATTTTACACCTTAAAAATACACCTAACTTCTAATTCCTTATAACTTAACTATAAATCATAAACTTAATTTTTAATGTAAAGTATAAATAAGAGCGCAAAAAGTAGACAATTTCTATTATGCACTCTCAACAAACCGCAAGATATTACATACTAGATATACAATAATTATTTATTTTACTTTTAAAAAATTGTTAATTATTTAGGTTATGAATTTGTAGGCATAAAACAATAATGTGAGAACGACACAAAATAAGACACGAGTAAAAGACGAATTTTAATATGATTTGACATTGTTTACCTCTACGGACGAGAGAAACAATAATTTACTATAAACGTAGAGATCACGAAGAGTACAAATACAATATATCTTATGTATCTCAAAAATTGATATATCCAAAATACACTCAAGACGTCCATACAATACTGATCTCAACAACATAGTCGTAATAGTTGTAGAGGTCATCAAAGTCATTACATCTCTCCAAAATAATTCTCTTTCATAATTCTAAAAGTTAAAACATACTTTATATTTATAAAATCAAATACTTAATTACCACAAAACCTTATTCTATAAGACTTATTATCTAATACAAATATTTGCTTATTAAATAAACTTAATTATCAAGTATTATTCGACACTGAAATCAAAATCTAACTTAATTATTAATTGGAATACGTGTCCATATGTAACAATTTGTTAATAAGTGATTTATTATTATATGGTTAGATAGTAATGTTAGAACTTACGAAGATTGAGAGATTGTCGTTCTTTTAAGGTTTTAAAGGATAAGGATCCTTGGTTGATTGGTGATGCAAATTCCTATTATGGAGTTAACTTTAGTTTTTCTGTGCTCTGTCCCAGCTCTCTTGGTGTGGCGCTTTGTTTTGTTTTATTGTATTAAATTTTATTTTCAAAAGGAAAAATAATGTAAGAACTTTGTTGAGTGGATCGAAGAATCGATATAAGCCAAGAGGGGGTGAATTAGATTTTTAAAAAATTTTGGTGGTGGAGTGGAAAATGAAAATTTACTAGACAAGAGATTTAGAGTGATTCAAGTTCCAATTAAACCCTACATTCACTACCTTAGCTTCACTAAGGATATTCCAACAACTCCACTAATTGATCTTCCCCTTTTCTAGGCTTAGGAGGAAACCTTTACAAAGTGGTCAATTTTTCTACCCAAAAATTGACCCAATCCTCACTCAAAGATTACAAGAAGATTTTGGCTAATAGCTAGTATCTCTCAATACAAATGTAGCCATTTTTACAAGCACTCAACCCAATTGAACAAATGTGACTGAAAATACAAAGTTCTACAATTGAGGTTTACAAGAAAATATGGGATTTTAGCACAATTGCTTGAATTTGATGTTTGGATAATTCTTTTGGGATCAATAGTTGTTGTTGGTGCTTTTAGAGGTCCCTTTTATACCTTCTCATTGAATTCTAGCCGTTGGGGTTGTTGCCTTCATTATTATAGCCGTTGTGATGTTATCTTCCCTCCATAAATGCAGTCTGCAACTACCCGTTCTGAAACGCCCGACCCTGTTTCGAAACAGACCAAAATAGAAATAGCTGTTGGGGTGTGTAATTAATAGGTCGTACCGAAACGGACACGATCATTTTGATACGCTAAGAGCCTATTCCGAAACGTGCTGAAGCCCGTTTCGAAACAATTTGCCACTGTCAAAGCCTGTATCGAAACGACTTAGAAGTGTTTCGATACACCTTAACTAAATCTTTAAAATCAGTTATAAAACTCAACGGTCATATTTTGAAACCAAGTTTGAAATCCGTTTGGAAACGTTTGAGGTCGTTTCGATACTACCATATCGAAACGGTTCAAACCGTTCTGTTGTTCTTCATCCGTTTCGAAACACAAATAGTTATTTCGATACACCCGTATCGAAACGGGAAAGCTAGTTCCGAAACAGAGGTTAACAGTTTCAAAATGTTCCGAAACGCCCAAAGGCCGTTCCGAAACGGTGACTCGAAATCACTGTTTTGGCTTGGTAAACACTTAGAAAATTTTAGATAAGTTAGAGTTTTGACTTGGACATTTTTCTTTAAACACATAGAGAGGTTTTGAGGACTTAAAAATTTATTTTCTTTTTTTCAATTTAGTCTTTAAATCCTTTGTTATATCAAAATCAATTTATTAGTTTCACAATCTCTCTCTTTTTGATATAACAAATACAAGTTTGAATTTTTAAGAATTTTGAAATCTTGAAGACGTTCTAACCCCCCTCAATGTAAGATGAGTTTTAAAGTTTTAAAGAGATATAAAATTCAAGTGTTTGAAACTCAAAACCAAACTTGAAAAAATTGGCTATTATATTACTTCTCCCCCTTTTTGTTAGATCAAAAAGAATAATAATCAAGGCTAAACATAAGAAGAAACAAGGTTAAAAGCAAGAAACCAAACAACATAATATAGATAGAATTACGTTCAAATAACCAAACATAAATACTTAAAGCAATATAGTTTAATCTCAATCCCAAACAACATAAGCAAAGCATAGGTCTTTAAAGCATAAAAATAGAAAGGTGCAAACTTATTCCTAATATGATAGACTAATATGATATGCAATGGAAATCCTATGCCTCATTATCATCGTCATCACCATCATCATCATCAAGAGAATCATCATTGGCTTTAGCTTGAGCACGACGAAAGTTCCTCCAATCACCATAGAATGTGGAGAAAGATAAGTCCATAGATGATTGTTGATTCTCAAGAGCGGTAAGACGATTCTCGTTTCCAAGAAAACGATCCTCCAAGGATTGCAAACGAGTGTTGATAGCACCAAATCCCAAAAGCGATGTTTGTATCCATCGAGTTGAACCGCTCGGTAAGGAAAGCCATAAGTGCCTCATTGTTAGGAGCCGGAGCTTGCTTATCAACACGAACCCATTGGCCAAGAGTGTAGCGAAACCCAGACTTAATGAGAGAAGATTCACCAATCTTGCGCTTGTGGGGTTCCGGAGAATCATAAGAGCAATCAATGTTGAAGGTACCAAAAACATAGCTTAAAACATCACCATAAGTGAATGATGTAAGAGCATCGGTGGTGCGAATCTTCACATTTTGGACCATCTCGGCGAACATGATTTTAACAAGGTTTGGCTGTTGTCCTCGACGAAAGCACTCTATCCAAAAATAGTCAACCTGACGAACGTGGGCAAATTTACCTCCGGAAGGGCGGATGAACCAAGAGATCATCAAATTGAGGAACCAATCATGAGCATCCAATGAGAGAACGGATCCGATGTGAGCACCAAGTGGTTCTCATCCTCAATGCCTTCATCTTTGAGCCCAAGAGCATTCTCTAAAACGGATATATCAATGGTGAACTTCCTCCCCAAAAGATACAACTCAATGCAAATCACCTCGGTATGATCTTCGTTATCAATAAGAACGACATTGGAGTAGAAAAGGAGGACCATATGCTAGTAGACAATGTCCGAAATGCTCAAAAAGGCCAAGAAGCTCCATTCTCGCAAGAGAGCTATGTAGCGGAATTCAAAACGCTCAGAGTTAAGGAACGTGATATCCACAACACGCTCTCAGCGAACGGCTAAATCCATGATAATTTTGAAACGGTCCTTAGTCTCTTGATTTCGAAGACTCTTTTGAAATAGGAGGGTGAGGTTAGGACGAATGTTCGCTTGGGATGAAGCTTCACCCGTTTGAGTC
This sequence comes from Hibiscus trionum, assembly GCA_030270665.1. NCBI lineage: Eukaryota > Viridiplantae > Streptophyta > Magnoliopsida > Malvales > Malvaceae > Hibiscus > Hibiscus trionum. The sequence goes on from BSYR01000097.1 coordinate 1,611,560, forward strand.
GTCTTGCGTTTCTTGTTAATGTTTTCCATTAGATTCCTAAAAACATAAAGCAAGCAAATAAAATTTTAAATGTATGCATGTAATTCTTTAATTCAATCCAAAGGAAAATCTCATTTAGGTTTTAAATAAAAACACTTTAAAAACATATACACATATAAAAAAAATTTGAAGAAGAAAAACAACTTTTGAAAAATAGAAAAAAAAATCGAGTAAAAACAAATATATTCGAATAAAAAACTTTGAGATTTTGAATTTTTTTTACAAATTTTGAAAAACCCAAGTTTCAAAACATATAAACTATACAAAATTAATAATTTCTAACCTAAGATAGGAATAAAATCAAAGGAAAAAGAAAAAGGATGAAAAATATCTCAAAAGGGATTTTTGGATGAATGAATGGAAGAAATTGCACCAATTTATTAAAGCTTGCTTAGACTTTAGTTTGTGAGTAAAAGTCATCAAGATTTGATGAAAAATAATGAGATTTAGAGGGTTTTTATAGGGAAAAATTGGGTTTATGGGTTTTAGGAGTTTTAATGAAAAGCAAACTTTATTAATTAAAGCCCTTAAAAAGTTGTCCATATACGCGTTTTGGAACAGGCACGACCGTTCCGGAACGAGCGTACAGAAACTTTGACTGACGTTTCGAATCTTTTTGACTATTCTGATACGGCTTTGACCGTATCAAATTCCACGTGGTAACCCATATCGAAACACTTTTGGGCCATTTCGATACAGCTCTTGGCAGAGGCAAAACATTTCGAAACCCTCTTGGGCATTTTGAAACACCTTGGTCATAAACCATTCTTTTAAGGCACCCGTATCGAAACAGATTGACCCGTTTCGATACGCCTAGGCCTGGATGTGCAGATGAGGCTCTAAAATGCAGAAAAATTGAATTCTAATGTGTCCTAAATGCATAAATGCTAAGTATGAGCAAGAGAGACATTTAAAAACATAAACATACTCCCCCTAACTATAAGCATGGATGAAATTAGGATTAAAAACACATAAGCATGACATTTTGCAAGAATTCAAGCAAATTAAGCACACAAAAAGGTCTTAAAAGGTCAAGATAGGCTAGTTAGACCTAACTCTCTCCTAAAGGACCAAAAACGCTCCTTATCTAGAGGTTTTGTAAAGATGTCTGCTAGTTGATTTAAGGTGTCTACGAACTCTAAAACAACATCTTCCTTAAGGACATGATCTTTAATAAAATGATGCCTTATTTCTATATGTTTAGTTCTAGAGTGTTGGATGAGATTTTTAATTAGGCATATAACACTAGTGTTGTCACACTTAGGGGGTATGGTTTCAACTTTAACACCATAATCTAAGAGTTGTTGCTTCATCAAAAGGACTTGAGCACAACAACTCCCTAAGGATATGTACTCGGCTTCGGTGGTAGATAGAGTTACACTATTTTGTTTCTTAGAGAACCAAGATATGAGCATGCTACCTACGAATCGGCAAGTTCCCGAAGTACTTTTCCTATCAATTTTACAACCCCCATAACTCGCATCCGAATAAGCATGAAGGTTAAAGATTGAGTCTCTAGGATACCAAAGACCTAAACAAGGAGTATCTCTAAGATACCTAAAGATCCTTTTAACGGCTATAAGGTGAGACTCTCTAGGACTAGCTTGAAATCTAGCACACAAGCAAACACTAAACAATATATCTGGTCTACTTGTGGTAAGATAAAACAAAGATCCAATCATAGAGCGATAAAGCTTAGAGTCAATACACTTACCTCATTCACCTTTGTCGAGCTTTGTAGATGAGCTCATTGGTGTGGCTTGAGGCTTTGCATTCTCCAAGCCAAACTTCTTGAGCATATCCTTGATGTACTTAGCTTGATTGATGGAGATGCCATCCTTCATTTGTTTGATTTGGAGTCCCAAAAAGAATGAGAGCTCCCCCATCATGCTCATTTCAAATTCACCTTGCATCAACTTAGAAAAATATTGACAAAGCAATTCATTAGTAGAACCAAATATAATATCATCAACATAAATTTGAACTACTAATATATCTTTGCCATTATTTTTAATAAAAAGTGTTGTGTCCACATTTCCTTTCTCAAAACCTTTTCCAACTAGAAAACTTGAAAGTCTTTCATACCAAGCTCTAGGAGCTTGTTTTAAACCATATAAAGCTTTTGACAATTTAAAAACATGGTTTGGAAAAATTGGATCTTCAAAACCCGGTGGTTGTTCCACATACACTTCTTCATTTATAAAGCCATTTAAAAATGCACTCTTGACATCCATTTGAAAAAGCTTGAAATCATGATAACATGCACATACAAGTAACATCCTAATAGCTTCCATTCTAGCTACGGGTGTAAAGGTTTCATCAAAAATCAATTCCCTCTTCTTGAGTGTAACCTTAAGCAACTAGCCTAGCTTTGTTTCTCACCATGTTACCACTCCCATCTAGTTTATTTCTAAATATCCATTTAGTTCCTATAGTAGATTGATTTCTAGGCCTTTCAATTAATGTCCACACTTTACTTCTCTCAAACTGATTTAACTCATCTTGCATAACCATAATCCAAAAATCATCTTTTAAAGCTTCTTTAATATTTTTAGGCTCAACGCATAAGATAAATGCAACATGATTAAGCATTTTAAGAGAAGAGCGAGTAGTTACCCCCTTGGATGGATCACCCAAGATTTCACCACCTTTGACATAGTTGTACTCCCTTGGGTAGCTCACTTCTTTTTCCTCAAGAGCCAAGTCCTTCAAGGCCTCAAGAGGTGGATCTTGTGCATCTTCTTCTTTAGTTGGAATCTCGTCATTCTTTAAAGTTTGTCCTCCATCAAAGGCATCAAGGATTCCTACATCATCATCATCACAAGATTCTTTCCTCGAAAGGAGGTTATCATCGAAAACCACATGAATAGATTCCTCAACAACCAAAGTTATTTTGTTAAACACACGATAGGCTTTAGAGTTTAAAGAGTAACCTAGAAAAATAGTTTCATCACTTTTTGCATCAAATTTACCTAAATTGTCTTTTTCATTATTTAAAACAAAACACTTGCAACCAAAAGGGTGAAAATAGCTAATGTTAGGCTTTTTATATTTTAAAATCGCATAAGGAGTTTTCTTTAAAATAGGCCTAATCATTACTTGGTTTATAATATAACAAGCGGTGTTAGTGGCTTTCGCCCAAAAATACTTAGGTAAATTGTTTTCACAAAGCATAATCCTACCCATTTCTTCTAAAGTTCTATTTTTCCTCTCAACTACCCCATTTTGTTGAGGAGTCCGAGGAGCCAAAAATTATGGCTAATCTCATTTTCATTACAAAATTCATTAAAACCCATATTTTGAAATTTCGTTCCATGATTACTTCTAATATGTGAAATTTTAAGTTCAAGATCATTTTGGGTTAATTTTGAAAATGTGATGAAGTTTTCTAAAGCCTCATCCTTAGTGTTTAAAAAGAAAACCCAAGTATATCTAGAGTAATCATCAACAAGCACAAAAGCATATGATTTTCCACCCAAGCTAGTTGTTCTAATTGGCCCAAATAGATCCATATGAATTAGTTGTAAACACCTACTTGTAGAAACATCATTAATGGATTTAAAGGATGATATATGTTGTTTACCCTTAGAGCATGCATCACATATTTTATCATTTGAGAACTTGATATTGGGTAAACCTCTAACTAGATTTAGGGAAACTAATTTTTCTAAAACACTAATGCTAGCATGTCCTAGTTTCATATGCCATAACCATGCATCATTTTCATCTTGAGCAACAAAACATGCATGGGATGTATGAATGTCATCTAGTTGCACCATATAAATGTTACCTATGCGATGACCAATGAGCATTATTTTATTTGATTTAATGTCAACAATTTTACACCCATTTTTATCAAACAAGACATTAAACCCTTTATCACACAATTGACTAATGCTCAATAAATTGTGTTTTAGACCATTGACATACAAAACATTTTCAATGAGTATAGTAGATTGATTACCTATGGAGTCAATACCTTCAATGTGGCCTTTGGAGTTGTCGCCAAATGTCAGTACTCCTCTACTTTTTGGCTTTAAGTCCATGAATCGACTCTTGTCTCCAGTCATGTGCCTCGAGCATCCACTATCAAGGTACCATGAGTTTTGCCTTTGTGCTTTGGCCTTGTAGCAATGCTCCCCATACAAACAAAGAGTTAAGCTTTGACTTTTGGTACCCAAATCATTTTGGGTCCATGAGTGTTAGTTCCCAAATACTTGGTTTTCTTAGGAATCCAAGATGAAATGGCTACAATATTGTTAGAAATTACAAGTTCCTTAGGAACTCATACACTTCTAACTTTCTTGTTCTTATGATACTTATGGGAGACTATTTGTTTGTTGTTAACAAAGTTTATCTTCACATGTTGGGATTTTGAAGAAGATGCTTTTTCAAAACCATTTTCCCAACATTGGTTAGAGAAGCTTTGAGTTTACCAACCTCCTCTTGGTGGTAAACATGATATTTTTCAAGAAGGTCATTTAAATCATTTGATTTCTTTTCAAACTCATTTGAGGAATTTTGTAAAACCAAGATCTTCTTTTCTAATTCCGAGTTGGTTTTAGAAAATGGGTCATTTTGGCCTCTTAAAACCAAAATCATTTTCTTATTCTTTAAAACTGACTCCTTGTATTTCTCAACCAACTCATCATATACCTCTTGCAACTCATCATAAGCATCTTGAAGTTCATCAAATGTAAAATCAAAGGTAGATGAGTTAGAGGTTACCATAGAGGAATCCTTCTCAATAGCCATAAGGAAAAGGTTGGCCACTTCATGTTCTTCATCCTCAGATGACTTCTCATCACTCCAAGTAGCAAGCTTGGCCTTGAGCTTCTTCTTCTTCTTCTCAAATCCATTCTTCTTGAGTTGAGGGCAATCAGAACGTATGTGACCCGGCTTCTTGCACTCAAAGCAAATGATTTGGTCCCTCCCTTCTTCTTTGCTTTTGTTCTTGAAATCCACCTTTCTTTGAAATTTTCTCCCTCTGTTGGACTTCATGAACCGTGAGAATCGTTTGGCTATCATGGCCAATTCCTCAAAGTCTTCCTCCTCATTAGAAGAGCTCTTCTCATGTAGAGAGGCTTTGAGAGCAACTCCTAGATTCTTTTTCTTTTCTACCTCATGCTTCTCTATTCTTCTCTCTTCCTTCTTTTTCTCTTCCTCTCTTATTTGCTTTATGATCTCGTGTGTAAGAAGAGACCCAACAAGCTCGTCAAGCTTCAAAGTTTTTTTAATTCTTTGCTTCAATGATGGCCGTCCTCTTACCATCCCAAGATTTCGGGAGAGAGTATAGAAGCTTCCTCACTAGCTTATCTTCGGGAATTACTTCACCGAATCCTTTAAGGCCATTGACGATGATCGAAAAATGATCAAACATCTTTGAGACGCTCTCATCGGGGTCCATCTTAAAATTCTCATAGCTCAAGTTTAGCAACCCAATCTTCGTCTCTTTCACATCGTTAGTGCCCCTCATAAGTCGTCTCTAAAGTGTCCCACACTTCCTTCGTGCTTTCGATGGATGAAACCTTTGAGTAGATATCTAGACCAAGTGCACAAAATATGATATGTAGAGCTTTGTCGTTGACTTGCGTCTTCCGTCTATCTTCCTCGGGCATCTCCGACTTTACTTTTGGAACTAGTCTTCCTTCATCGGTTCTCTTAACCGAAATGTAGGGGCCTCCTTCCACCACATCCCAAACCATGTAATCCATTGACTTGATAAAGAGACGCATCCGATTCTTCTAATATGGGTAGTTGTCCTCATTGAAGAAGGGTGATTTAGTGGTTGATTGTGACTCATAGAGGTTGGAGGTTGAAGTAGATGTCATGGCTTGTCTTTAGAATAGATCACACTCTCCTAGGAACTTCTCTTGTGGTTGTTAATCCTTCAAAGAGGTAGGCTTTGATACCAATTGTTGAGTGGATCGAAGAATCGATATAAGCCAAGAGGGGGTGAATTGGATTTTTAGAAATTTTTTGTGGTTGAGTGGAAAATGAAAATTTGATAGACAAGAGATTTAGAGTGGTTCAAGTTCCAATTGAACTCTACATCCACTACCTTAGCTTCACTAAGGATTTTCCAACAACTCCACTAGTTGGTCTTCCCCTTTTCTAGGCTTAGGAGGAAACCTTTACAAAGTGGTCAATTTTTCTACCCAAAAATTGACCCAATCCTCACTCAAAGATTACAAGAAATTTTTGGCTAATAGCTAGTATCTCTCAATACAAATGTAGCCCTTTTTACATGTACTCAACCTAATTGAACAAATGTGATTGAAAATACAAAGTTCTACAATTGAGGTTTACAAGAAAATATGAGATTTTAGCACAATTGCTTGAATTTGATGTTTGGATAATTCTTTTGGGATCAATAGTTGTTGTTGGTGCTTTTAGAGGTCCCTTTTATACCTTCTCATTGAATTCTAGTCGTTGAGGTTGTTGCCTTCATTATTATAGCCGTTGGGATGTTATCTTCCCTCCATAAATGCAGTCTGCAACTACCCGTTCTGAAACGCCCGACCCTGTTTCGAAACAGACCAAAATAGAAATAGTCGTTGGGGTGTAATTAATAGGCCGTACCGAAACGGACACGATCGTTTCGATACGTTAAGAGCATGTCCCGAAACATGCTGAAGCCCGTTTCGAAACAATTTGCCATTGTCAAAACCTGTATCGAAACAGCTTAGAAGCGTTTCGATACACCTTAACTAAATCTTTAAAATCAGTTATAAAACTTCAAAGGGTATTGTTGAGTATGCAAAAGTTCTACTTTTTACTCCTTATTTAACTCATATTTCTGCTGCATTCAAGCATAATTCATTGCATTTAGGATAGATTTCACATGTACATCACAATTATATAAAATGGCACAGTTGCTACTGATTTTGGCTAATTTTGCAGGTAGCTGCTGTGGCAGACTCAGGGCAGTGAAGAAACAAAGCTGGAACACAGGACTGGAGTTGAAAAGAAGGACGCTGTCGTGGCCACTTCCGTGGCAGCCATGACGACATCAATGGTGAAGGGAAAAGTGAAGTGGAGCTTGACAGATAGAGGAAATTAAGCCAGTCTATTGTGGGCCACTCCTATATTTTTCTGAGCCCTAGATCAGAATGAAGGCAAAGCCCAAAGTTCAAGGAAGAAACCCAAAGCAAGAAAAGAGGACGAATTAAAGGCATCTTCTCTGAAGATTTAATCTTAATTAGAGTTGTACTTTAGTTTGAACTTGTATTCTTACCTTATTAGAAAACTTGAACCCAAGGCCTATATAAAGGCATGTAATTCGACCTAGGGAAGGATATCTTCTCTCTAGCCATCTTCCCCAAAACCCTAGTCGTTTTCCCCTTTCTCATCATGTTCTAAGCTTCCCCTAGGGCTATGGGTTGATTCTGTAAAGTAGTTGCAAGGATTGTACTATTTTTAGGAATTTTCTTTTCAATAAAATATACTTCAAGTTTGCTTATTCTGGCTTTAACATCTTGCAAGAGTATCGGGAAAGCATTGCGAGATTATATATTTACTTAATATTGGGAGAGTTAAGTATACGAAAGAAATAAGCGCGGGTTCTCCAGTTTATGGATGAACTATCTCGGACCTAGGGATAGGACGAGGTTAAGTGGCTAAGGAAGAATTCTAATAAGTATTTATTTTGGTTATGTTTTTAGTCCTTATTTTGATTGAATATAAGTTTGAAGGACTTAAATGGGTTGTTTTTATGTTGTTTTCATGCAGGTTACGTGAAGCTGGAAATAAGCTGGAATGCTGCAGAAAATACTGGAGTCGTGGGCAGATTCATGGGCATGAACCAGGGCATGAATGCTGACTGGGCGCCACATCAACACCTTCTAGAAGCTGACGTCAGCAACACAGATAGCTTATCAAGCCGCTTATCAGATAGCTTATCATCCGGATTTTAATTTTAAAATTCAAACTTTGGATAATTATCTTATGTAATTTAATTTAAATTTGGGATTTATTATTTTAGTTTTTTTAGGGTTTTCAGCTACTATAAATACCCCACTTTGGGGGTGAATTAGATCATCAGTTATTCATTGTTCTCTTCTTCCTTGAGTTTAATAAAAGCTCTCTATTTTCTCCACCTTCATTTTCTCCATTTCTTTCCTTATTTAATTAAGTATGGTTTCTTCACAAACCATGCTTAACTAAATCTCCTTTAGCCAAAAGCAACGCCAAACCCGACTAAACTCGTGAGATTAGAAAAGTACTTCAATCCTTCAATAACTCTTTTTTAGATTCTCTGTAAAATTGATTAGGCAATCGGCCTAATCTTTAGGCATCTCAATTGTTTCATTCCGAGAGCGCGCATCGGGTTGAAGTGGTTTAGATCCATCGTTGGGGACGAGGAAAAGCTTGTAGCCAATTCAACTCCCTAAGAACAAACTTAGTGGCGGTCCACTAAGGGGAATCAAAATCGGAAACAATTCTCATCAAGACGATTATCCGAGCACGGGCTTCTCCAGCACTAACTCAGATTTGAGTTAGCATCGATTGCCGTAGCTAACTCACTAAAGCTTGACTTCAAGGATTGCCCTGGGAGTCGAATTTACCCAAGAGAAGTAAGTTGCAAGGGTTGGGCCTTGTAGACTGTAACCGACAAGAAAGTTGAAGAAAAATCAATTTCAGTGATCGAAGATGTCGTGGCAAAGCGTAGCTTGAGGCTAATTCAATCCATAATCCATTTTCAATATTTATTTTCCGTTCTTTATATTTTTCTTTATTACTCAAATCACTTCTCTAAAACCCCCCCTTTTATTTTTACAGGTTTCTTGGTCTAAGTCAGAACGAAAGGTGTTAGAATTCATATTCCCTGCGGATCGACCCTTACTCTCGCTATATTATTTTTATTCTTATTTATTTGAGTTTAAGAATTTATTTTTGACACTATACGACGCGTGTCAAAAATTGGCGCCGTTGCCGGAGAATACGTCAAAGTACTAATATTGTTTCATTTGATTTATGACCAGGAGCAATCCGGGAGAACAATTTGAACTCATCCCGAAAATCAAAGCACTAGCCCGAAAGTTGAACGCACACACTTCGGGAAAAGAAAAACAAAAGACGCCAGTAAAGATTCAAACGCGATCTAGAAATCACATCCGAAGCAGAGTCGAACTACGAACCAAATCCAATGGGAGATGAAAATCAAACCATTCGCCAACTAAATGTGGCGCCCGATGGCCAGCAACCAATGTGTATAACCTTCCCAAATGGCGAAACATCGTTCGTGCTAAAAATGGGTTTAATCCACCTCCTACCTACTTTTCACGGCTTGCCAACAGAAAATCCTCACAAACATTTGAAGGAATTTCACATGGTTTGTCTAAGCACAAAGCCACAGGGAGTATCCGATGACCAAATCAAACTTAGAGCTTTTCCATTTTCCTTAGCAGATATAGCAAAAGATTGGTTATTTGATTTACCCCCTAATTCTGTTACAACATGGACTGACATGGCTAAACTTTTTCTTGACAGGTTCTTCCCTGCAGCGAAAGCAAGCGAAATTAGGCGCAGCATCCTGAGCATTCAACAAAAAGAAGCTGAATCTTTATATGAATACTGAGAGAGGTTTAAAAAGTTGTGTGCAAATTGTCCACAACATGGATTGTCGGAACAAACCCTCCTCCAGTATTTTTATGAAGGATTGACGCCTATGGATATGAAAGTAATAGATGCAGCAAGCGGCGGAGCTCTAGTCAACATGACCCCAACAGCGGCTAAAACACTGATATCAACCATGGCCGCCAACTCGCAAAGATTCAATCAATCTAGCGAACCATCTCGAAGGGTTCGCGAGGTAAGTACAGTTTTTTTGGAAAATAAGATTGATAAATTAGCTGAAATAGTGCAAACTCTTGTTGCAGATAAAAGGAAAACAACTAGACTTTGTGGAATCTGTACTAGTCCAGAACATCCGACAGACTGTTTTCTGATGATTCAGGAAGATGATATCGCTCAAGCCAATGCCATAGGAAATGCATATAATCAGGGATGGAGAAACCAATCAAACTTCGGTTACGCGCAAAACCAGAGGCCAAATCAAGCTTATCAACCAATTGCACCACAACAATATCAACCGCAGAAGCCATCGTTGGAGTCAATTGTTGAAAAGTTAGCGCTAACCCAAGAAAAATTTCAACTAAAGACTGAAGCTCACTTTGAAGCAATTGACAAACAAATAAGTCAACTGACGTTAGCGGTAAGTCGCTTAGAACCCAAAGGGAAATTACCTTCTCAAACGGAGCCCAATCCAAGAGAAAATGTGAATGCCATCACTCTACGAAGCGGTACCATCGTCGAACCAAAAGCCACGGAGGATGGCGTTCAAAAGAAAGGTAAAGAAAATACAATATCTCCCGTTGAAAAAGATACACCGACCCCTAAACCACCCCCTATGACGTGCCACCTCACTTCCCATCGAGATTAGTGAAGAAAGATAAACAAGCTGAAGAAAAGGAGATCCTAGATATGTTTCAAAAAGTGGAAATCAATATCCCACTCCTTGACGTAATCCGAAAAATCCCGAGGTATGCTAAATTTTTGAAAGATTTATGTACTAACAAACGTCGTCTTAAAGGAATTGAAAAAGTTAATTTAGGAGAACACGTATCGGCAGTTTTTCAGCGAAGGTTACCGCCGAAATTAAAGGACCAAGGTATGTTCGCCATTCCCTGCAAAATCGGTAAAGTGGGTATTAAACGAGCAATGTGTGACTTAGGGGCCTCTATTAATGTTATGCCACTTTCATTTTATAACCCACTTTCTGCTGAGCCTTTGAAGGATACAAAAGTAACCATACAGCTGGCGGACAGATCCATAATTTATCCGGAAGGATTGCTAGAGAATGTCCTGGTAAAGGTAAAAGATTTAATCTTTCCGGCAGATTTTTATGTCATAGACATGAAAAACGATCGAACTAATAATTCTTCCGAAATCCTCCTTGGTCGTCCATTTTTGAGCACTGCAAATACGAAAATCGATGTAAGAAGTGGGATCCTTACAATGGAATTCGATGGCGAGGTAGTAAAATTTGATGTTTACAAAGTGATGTGACATCCTGATAATGTTGCTAGTATAAATTTTATAGATGTTATTGATCCCGCCGTTGAAGAATTTATAGAATCTAAATCTGTTGATGATTCGTGCAGGGATTTGAAGGATCACGGCAAAGGAATTAAGGAATTGAAAAATATTTCTTTTGTTCATTCTGATTTACGCCTAACTCCATCAAAATATAAAATGTTTTCTTTTATTTTGCAGGAATTGAATTTTGAGTTAAAATTACCTCCAGAAAAATTGAAGAGTGAAAGAGAAATTTTTCCAGTAAAAAAACTCCATAATCGCAAAATTTCTCGTAGGGAAATACTCAGTTGGATAAAGCGCAAGAACTGGAAGAAGTATTTGTCGCAATGCCTGTAGTCTGAACCAGGTCGTCAAGCTAGTGTGACGATAAACAGGCGCTGAATGGAAGGCAACCCATTTTCTTTATTTATTTCTTGATTTTAATTTTTCAATTTTGAATTTATTCTTATTTTCTTTATTATTAAAACCCACATCTCCTTTTTTTTTTATTAACTTCCCCCTAATATTATTATTATTATTATTATTAATTTAAATTTATTATATATTATTTATTATATATTATCTTTTTTTAGATTTAAGTAAGTTAAATATATATATATATATATATATATATATATATATATCTTTATCTATCTATTATCTTATTTTTAAATTTAACCCTTGGTGGTTTATCATTATTATCATAAATTATTATTTATTTTCAATTTTAAATCATAATATATATATATATATATACATACATATATATCTATATCTATATCTATATATCTTTTAAATTATTAATCTATATCCATATATATATATATATATCTTTATCAACTATATCTAAAATTTTAAAATAAAATTATCATTTTACAAATTTTTAATTATCATTTTATTTCAAAAAAAAACTAACATAATTTTTCCCCTTACCTTTTTCTTTATTTGCAGTCGCCATTATCACTTCATCTTCAACCTTCATCACCCGATCGTCCACCATTACCACCACCATGGTCCGAACTCGAGAGCAAGCTCGCCTCCGCCCCCAGACTCGGAGCCCACTACCGAAACATGCTCTTCTGTAATCAGGGAGTATTTTCACCCTCTCTCTTTTGTATTTTATTTTATGTTCATTTTGGGACAAAATGCATTAAGTGAGGGGGGAGATATGCTTGTCAAATTTTCATATTTCTTGTCTGTTTGGTTGTTCTCTTGATTTCTTGATTTTATTAATTTAAGTTCTTCGTTTAATCCTTAGTTTTGCTTTGTCTCACTGTTTTCTTATGGTTTTGTATCTATCTTGTTAGGAAATTCTATGTTGCATGGTAGATTTTGGCATGATTAATTTTTCCATAAAATCATTTATATGACATTTCTTTCTCTATTATTTCACATGATGCTTACCTAGGTACACAAGACAATTTTTGTGAGTTTTGAGCCTAATGAGCATGCATTATTTTTGCTCTTTGTTTCTTTGAGTGTGCCTAACTAAATTAGTTGCATTCTAGAACTTGTGGTTTAAATTCTTTTTGAGATTACATTATTTGAACATGATGCTTAAATGTGATTGAGGCACTAGGTTTTAACCCTTTCTCTTCCCAAACAAATTGCCTACCCTTTAATTATTTTCCCTTAGTGAACTAATTTTGAGCCATGACCTTTTTCTTGAGATTCATCATATTTTAGCCTAATCCATTTTTTTTATTCCATTATTTTTGTCTCTTTTTCAAGACAAAATTGTTTTAAAAAAACAGATTCGAATAAATGCAGTCCAACATAGCAGAAAAAAAACACTGTGCAGAAAAAAAAGAAAAAAAAAACTGTACAGAAACTGTTCGAATATGCAGTTCAGAAAAATTGTTCGAGTCTGCAGAAAAAAATAAACAGGAAAAAATAGTGCAGTTCGAAAAAAAAAAGAAAAAAATACAATGCAAAACAGTTTTGATTCGAATGAAAAAGAAAAAAAAGAGAAAGTTTTGAATATATTTTTGGGATGATTTTTGTCTTGAATTTTAACCCATATTTTTTTCAGCCTTTATCCTACCCGAACCTTAGCCCTATTACAACCTTTCAAGTCCTCTTGATTTTTGCATCACATTCATGCTAGTAGTGGAGATTAGATTTAACCACAAGCCTATGGTAATGCTCTAATTAGTTTTGGCTCGAGTGATTTTTCTCTACCCTTAAACAATTTGAGTGACATGAGCGATTCCTTGTGAGGGTACTTTGTTGAGTGGATCACACGAATGATAATAACCAAGAGGGGGGGTGAATTGGAATTTTAACGATGTTGTAACGGAAATTGCAACTTAAAAAATATTGACACGGGAATTTAGAGTGGTTCAAGTTCACCAACCGAACTCTACATCCACTACCTTAGTCTCACCAAGGATTTCCAACAATTTCCACTAAATTGTTCGTCCCCTTTTCCCAGGACAAGGAGGCAACCTTTACAATTTCGGTTAATTTTTCTACCCAAAAATTAACCCAATCCTCACACAATAGAACAAAGAAATTTGGTGGCTAATAAGGTATCTCTCAATACAAATGATAGCCCAATATCAAGCACTCAACCCAATCGAACAAAATAGAAATGAAGGATACAATTGGGATTTCTAGACAAAGTAGGATTTTTGCACAAATGCTTGGATTTGATGTTTTGATATCTTCTTGAGGTTCAATGATGTGTTGCTGGAGCTTCTTGGGGTCTTTTTATAGCCTCTTGATGATTTCCAACCGTTGTGAGTGTTGATTTTAAGATTATAGCCGTTGGGATGCTTTTTCTCCACTTTCTTGCACTTTTCCAGCTATGAGTATCGGTACTCTATAGTGGGGTATCGATACCTGTCTCATAAGAAAATAGCCGTTGTGTATAAATAATAAAGGGGTATCGATACGTGTTCTTGGCGTATCGGTACTGGGTATCGAAACAGCACAGGCTGTATCGATACCTTTTTCTCGACATAGCTCACTGTCAAATCGGGTATCGATACTAGGGTTAGGGGTATCGATACCGGTTTGGTGACCGTTTAAAAATCTCAACGGTTATATTTTTAAACTGACTTTGAAATTAATAATTATAAAATGGTATCGATACTGGTTCATCCGTATCGATACTGATTTCATAGCGTATCGATACTAGGGTTTGCCGTTTCGATACTTGTTCCGACAGAGGCAAACTTTTGCTAAAAAGGTATCGATACTCCTTGATGGGTATCGATACTGGTTGACGTTTTTCACTATTTTTGCCTTGGAACACTTAGAAAATATTTGAGTTTGAGTTCTAATAAATCAGTTTAAAGTCTTTGGGGTTTCAAAAACTTGTTAAGGGATTTGTACAAACAATTTTAAGTTCTTCAATTTATATCAAAATCAAACATAGGTTTTACAATCTCCCCCTTTTTGATATAACAAAACCAAAACTTAAAATTTTTGACAACTTTTGAAAATTAACTCCCCCTTAATATAAGCTTGATATTTCAATTTAGTTAAGACCAAAGAAATTTCTCAAAATCAAAATTCTTAACTCCCCCTTGATGTAAGTTTGATAAAACCAAAAAAAATTTTGAAAGTTTGTTTGTGAGCTATATCTTCTCCCCCTTTTTGTTAGATCAAAAAGAAATTGTGAGAGCATAATGTGCATCAAATATCAAGAGTATAAAGATAAGCAACATAATCTTATTATATCATAAACGAGAAATCCAAAACATAAGCAAACCTAAATCCTAAAAAATCAAAGCATAGGTAATAATCTTAATCCTAAGAACATAAAACATAGGTGCATAAAAAAAATAAAAATCCTAAATGATATGATATGATATGCAAAGATAGAAGTCTAGGCATTATCTTCATCGTCTTCATCATCGTCATCTTCATCTCCTAAAGGGTCATTGTTCCTCATGCTATTACGCCATTCATCGTGGAAAGCGGCAATGGAAATATTCGAGGAATTTTGCTTGCTTTCGAGAGATGTAAGGCGATTCTCCATACCCGTCATCCTCGTATCAAAAGTAGTTTCCATAGAGGTAAGACGAGTATTCAACCCGGTGAATTGTTCATTTAGATAAGTCATGAGATTATCCATATTGGGTTGTGGGACTTGAGGAGCTTGAGGAGCTTGAGGAGCTTGTTGTTCTAAGGCGGCGGCGGCCTCGGGTGGAAGCTCGGTAAGACGTAGCCAATTTCCATTAAAATAATGAAATTTGCTTCGAGCAAGAGAATGTTCGTCGATAGGATCGGTAAGAGTAGAAGCAAGATCAAACGAACAATCAATATCCTTTTGAACAAAGTAATAGCTTAAGGCCGTACCGTAGATAAAGGATGTAATGAGAGGAGTTTCACGTTGTTGAACATGATAAGCAATCTCATTGAACATGATGCGAGCAAGATTTGGGCGTTTTCGTTGTCGGAAACTTCGAATCCAAAAATCATCCAATAGACGGATGGTGGAATATTTGCCTCCGGAGGGACGAAGCCACCATGATACCATCAAATGTAGGATTCGATCATGAGCATTGAGGACGGTTACGGAACCGCTAAGAACATGTCCTAAGGCATTCTCATTATCTTCACCTTCATCCTCCAATTTAAAAACTTCACAAATAGACTTGACATCAAGAACTATTTGTTTCCCCATAATATAAGATCTAATGGCAACAACTTCTCCATTACGATAGATGCATCGAGCATTAGAGAAGAAAATCAAAACCAAGAGCCGATAGTAAATACCCGGAATAGTGAGAAAGTGCATGAAATTCCAAAGACGAAGAAGCGGAAGATATTCAAACTTGAAGCGCTCGGAGTCGAGAAAGGGGATGGATACGATCCTCTCCGCACGAATTTTGTAGTTTTCAAATTGGCGGAAATATGGAAGACCATCGGAATCTTCAAAAGATTGGTTGTAGATAGTAGCATAATCGGGACGAGCAACCGATCCGGGAGTTGAAGAGTCTCCGGCAAGAAGAACTCTTTGTCGTTTCCTTGAATGCTCTTTTGGTGCCATAGATAATAGAAACTTTGAAGAGAGAATTTTGAGAGAGAGCAAAAGCTTTGATTCAAGGGTTTCTTTTGATTTTTGGTGAAGAATATGAAGGAGAAGAGGCCTTTATATAGCCAAAAACGTTTAGGGTTAATAGGATATTAAAGAGTTTTAATTTTGGTAAAATTAGATCTCATTAAAAACCTATTTAATGCCATCAGCGCGAAAGGGTATCGATACTCCTCAGGGGGTATCGATACGGGGATAGAATTGTCTTTCCTCAGATTTGACCGTTTAAGGAGGTATCGATACTCATTAGACAGTATCGATACAGGGATAGAATTGTCTTTCCACAAATATAACCGTTGAAAGCGGTATCGATACTCATTAGACGGTATCGATACAGGGATAGACCTGTCTTTTCTCAAATATAACCGTTGAAAGCGGTATCGATACTCATTAGACGGTATCGATACAGGGATAGACCTGTCTTTTCTCAATTTTGACCGTTGGAAGAGGGTATCGATACGCAAGTGGCGGTATCGATACGCTTGAAACGATGAGAAATTCTGGGAAATTGAAATGAAGAACGAGTATCGATACCCATTGGGCAGTATCGATACCTTATGCCCAGAATTTTGCCTATTTGGTTAAAAATAACCAAAGACATGAACTTAACATCTCTTAAAAGTATGTAAATGATGAATGAACAGATCTAAGCATATTTTAACATAAACATACTCCCCCTAACTATATGCATGGAAGAAATTGGGAGACTAAACACATAAACATGATTATTTCACAAAATCAAGCACATTTAGTTCTAAAAAGAGGTCCTAAAGGTCAAGATAGGCTAGTTAGACCCAACTCTCTCCTAAGGGACCAAAAAACGCTCTTTATCTAATGGTTTTGTGAAAATGTCCGCTAATTGATTTAAGGTGTCTACATACTCTATAGCCACATCTTTCTTAAGGACATGATCTCTAATGAAATGATGCCTTATTTCTATATGTTTGGTTCTAGAGTGTTGGATGGGATTTTTTGTTAAACATATTGCACTTGTATTATCACATTTAAGGGGTATGGTTTCTATTTTTACACCATAATCTAAGAGTTGTTGTTTCATCCAAAGGATTTGAGCACAACAACTTCCTAAGGATATGTACTCGGCTTCGGTGGTAGATAAAGCTACACTATTTTGTTTCTTAGAGAACCAAGATATGAGCATACTACCTAAGAATTGACAAGTTCCCGAAGTACTTTTCCTATCGATTTTGCAACCCCCATAATCCGCATCCGAGTAAGCATGTAGGTTGAAGGTAGAGACTCTAGGATACCAAAGGCCTAAACAAGGAGTGTCTCTAAGGTATCTAAAGATTCTCTTAACGGCTATAAGGTGAGACTCTCTAGGACTAGCTTGAAACCTAGCACACAAGCAAACACTAAACAGTATATCCGGTCTACTTGCGGTAAGGTAAAGCAAAGATCCAATCATAGAGCGATAAAGCTTAGAGTCAACACACTTACCTCCTTCATCTTTGTCAAGCTTTGTAGATGAGCTCATAGGAGTGGCTTGAGGCTTCGTGTTCTCCAAGCCAAACTTGTTGAGCATATCCTTTATGTATTTTGCTTGATTTATGAAGGTGCCATCCTTCATTTGTTTGATTTGGAGTCCCAAAAAGAATGAGAGCTCCCCCATCATGCTCATCTCAAATTCACCTTGCATTAGCTTAGCAAACTCTTGACAATAACATTCATTAGTAGATCCAAATATAATATCATCAACATAAATTTGAACTACTAAAATGTCATTTTTATACATTTTTATAAAGAGTGTAGTGTCCACCTTACCTTTTTCAAATCCTTTTTCAATCAAAAAATTTGAAAGCCTTTCATACCAAGCTCTAGGAGCTTGTTTTAAACCATAAAGTGCTTTTGTAAGTTTGAAAACATGATTTGGAAATTTTGAGTCTTCAAAACCCGGTGGTTGTTCTACATACACTTCTTCATTTATAAAACCATTTAAAAATGCGCTTTTAACGTCCATTTGAAAAAGCTTGAAATTATGATAACATGCATATGCAAGCAACATCCTAATGGCTTCCATTCTAGCTACGGGTGCATAGGTTTCATCAAAATCTATTCCCTCTTCTTGAGTGTAACCTTGTGCTACAAGTCTAGCTTTATTTCTCACAATGTTACCACTCTCATCTAGTTTGTTCCTAAAGACCCATTTAGTTCCTATTGTAGATTGATTACTAGGCCTATCAACTAATGTCCAAACATTGCTTCTCTCAAATTGATTTAACTCTTCTTGCATAGCCATAATCCAAAAATCATCTTTTAAAGCTTCTTTGATATTTTTAGGCTCTATGCATGAGATAAATGCAATATGATTCATTAATCTAAGAGAAGAACGAGTGGTTACCCCCTTGGATGGATCACCCAAGATTTCACCATCTTTGACATAGTTCAACTCCCTTGGATAGCTAACTTCCTTTTCCTCAATAGCCAAGTCCTTCAAGGCTTCAAGAGGTGGATCTTGTGTGTCTTCTTCTTTTGGTTGAATCTCATCCTTCTTTGAAGTTTGACCTCCATCAAAGGTATTTGTGATTCCTACATTATCATCATCACAAGAATCCTTCCTAGGAAGGGGATTATCATCGAATACAACATGAATAGATTCTTCTACAACTAAAGTTCTTTTGTTAAATACTCGATAGGCTTTAGAGGTTAAAGAGTAACCTATAAAAATAGCTTCATCACTTTTTGCATCAAATTTACCTAAATTATCTTTTCCATTATTTAAAACAAAACATTTACATCCAAAAGGGTGGAAGTAGCTAATATTAGGCTTTTTAGATTTTAAAATCTCATAAGGTGTTTTCTTTAAAATCGGCCTAATGGTTACACGATTTATAATATAACAAGCCGTGTTTGTTGCTTCCGCCCAAAAATATTTTGGTAAATTATTTTCGCAAAGCATAGTTCTAGCCATTTCTTGTAAAGTTCTATTTTTCCTCTCAACTACCCCATTTTGTTGAGGAGTTCGAGGGGCTGAAAAATTATGGCTAATACCATTTTCATTTAAAAAATCTTCAAATCCTAAATTTTGAAATTCGGTTCCATGATCACTTCTAATATGTGAAATTTTAAGTTCAAGATCATTTTGAATTAATTTTGAAAATGTGATGAATTTTTCCAAAGCCTCATCCTTAGTACTTAAAAAGAGAACCCAAGTGAATCTAGAAAAATCATCAACAAGTACAAATGCATATGATTTGCCACCCAAGCTCATAGTCCTAATTGGCCCAAATAAATCCATGTGGATTAGTTGTAAACATCTACTAGTAGAAATGTCATTAATGGATTTAAAGGAAGATCTATGTTGTTTACCCTTTGAGCATGCATCACAAATTTTATCGTTCGAAAATTTTATCTTGGGTAAACCTTTAACTAGGTTTAGAGAGACTAGTTTTTCTAAAACACTTGTGCTAGCATGTCCTAGCTTCCTATGCCACAACCATGCATCATTTTCGTTTTGAGCAACTAAGCATGCATGAGATGTATGAATGTCATCTAGATGCACCATGTATATATTCCCTATGCGATGACCAATGAGCATAATATTATTAGTTTCAATGTCTACAATTTTACAACCGGTTTTATCAAATATAACATTAAAACCTTTATCACATAGTTGACTTATGCTCAATAAATTATGTTTAAGACCATTGACATATAAAACATTTTCAATGAGAGTAGTAGAGTGATTACCAATGGAGCCAATACCTTCAATGTGGCCTTTGGAGTTGTCACCAAATGTTACTACTCCTCCACTTTTTGGCTTTAGATCCATGAGTCGACTCTTGTCTCCGGTCATGTGTCTCGAGCATCCACTATCAAGGTACCATGAGTTTTGACTTTGTGCTTTGGCCTTGAAGCAATGCTCCCCCTACAAACAAAGATATTTAAACTTTTGTTTTTGGTACCCAAATCATTTTGGGTCCATGTGTGTTAGTTCCTAAAACTTTGGTTCCCTTAGGAATCCAAGGTGACATAGCATTAATATTATTAGATTTAACAAGCTCCTTAGGAACCCATACATTTCTAATTCTTTTAACTTTACTATGTCTAGGATAGTTATTTTGTTTGTAGTAGTTAGTCTTTTTCTTATATTGGTGTGTTCTAGAGGATTCTCCTATGTCATGTTTGACACTACCATTATTATTTTTTAAAGACTTTTTGAGCTCATTTAGCTCACTTAACACCTTTTGGTGTTCACAATTATTTTGAGATAAAAGATTATTAAGATCAATATTTTCTTTTTGAAAGAATTTAAGTTCATCTTCTAATCCTAATATCTTTTTCTCTATTTTAGAATTAGTTTGAGTAAGTGAGTCATTTTTCTCTTTTAATTCTATAATAATTTTTCTATTCCTAATAACCGACTCCCTATACTTCTCAACTAATTCATCATATACCTCTTGCAACTCATCATAAGCATCATTTAATTCTTCATATGAAAAATCTAAAGTAGATGAGTTAGAGGTTACCAAGGAGGAATCTTCCTCAAGTGCCATGAGGCAGAGGTTCGCCACTTCTTGTTCGTCATCCTCCGATGACTCCTCATCACTCCAAGTAGCAAGCTTGGCTTTGAGCTTTTTCTTCTTCTCAAAGCCCTTCTTCTTGAGTTGAGGGCACTCCGAACGTATGTGGCCGGGTTGTCCGCACTCGAAGCAAGTGATTGGATCCCTTCCTTCTTCTTTGTTCTTGCCTTTAAAGTCCATTTTCCTTTGGATTTTTCTTCCTCGGTTGGACCTCATAAGGCGTGAGATTCGTTTGGCTATCATAGCCAATTCTTCAAGTTCATCCTCATCACTAGATGAACTTTCATCAAGTTGGGAAGTTTTAGCTTTGAGAGCTATTCCTATTTTCTTCTTTTTCTCCCCTTCAAGCTTCTCCATTCTTCTTTCTTCTTTCTTTTTCTCATCTTCCCTTCCTTGCTTCATGATCTCGTGAGTAAGGAGAGAACCTACAAGTTCATCAAGCTTTAGAGTTTTTAAATTCTTTGCTTCGATGATAGCGGTTCTCTTCCCATCCCAAGATTCGGGAAGTGAATAGAGTAGTTTTCGGACAAGCTTGTCTTCCGGTATGATTTCTCCATAGCCCTTTAGACCATTTACAATTGTGGAGAATCGATCAAACATCTTTGACACCGTCTCATCAAATTCCATCTTGAAATTTTCATAACTAAGATTAAGAATTCCAATCTTAGTTTCTTTGACATCGTTGGTGCCTTCATAGGTGGTTTCAAGAGTGTCCCACACTTCTTTGGCACTTTCAATTGATGAGACCTTTGAGTAGATGTCCGGACCGAAAGCACAAAATAGCATGTGAAGAGCTTTATCATTTACTTGGATCTTTTTCCTTTCCTCTTCACTCATTTCCGTTCTTCTTTTAAGCACCATCTTGCCATCAACATCTTGCTTCAATGGAATATATGGTCCATCCTCAATGACATCCCACACAAGGTAGTCACTTGATTTAATAAATAGACGCATTTTATTTTTCCAAAATGAGTAGTTCTCACCATTGAAGAAAGGAGGCTTTGTGGTGGATTGTGAGTCGTACATGCCGGGAGCGGAGGTTGATGCCATCTCTTGATATTTTGATGATGATCACACTTCTTCCAAGGATCTCCTCTTGCGGTTGTTAATCCTCAAAGAGTTAAGCTCTGATGCCAATTGTTGAGTGGATCACACGAATGATAATAACCAAGAGGGGGGGTGAATTGGAATTTTAACGATGTTGTAACGGAAATTGCAACTTAAAAAATATTGACACGGGAATTTAGAGTGGTTCAAGTTCACCAACCGAACTCTACATCCACTACCTTAGTCTCACCAAGGATTTCCAACAATTTCCACTAAATTGTTCGTCCCCTTTTCCCAGGACAAGGAGGCAACCTTTACAATTTCGGTTAATTTTTCTACCCAAAAATTAACCCAATCCTCACACAATAGAACAAAGAAATTTGGTGGCTAATAAGGTATCTCTCAATACAAATGATAGCCCAATATCAAGCACTCAACCCAATCGAACAAAATAGAAATGAAGGATACAATTGGGATTTCTAGACAAAGTAGGATTTTTGCACAAATGCTTGGATTTGATGTTTTGATATCTTCTTGAGGTTCAATGATGTGTTGCTGGAGCTTCTTGGGGTCTTTTTATAGCCTCTTGATGATTTCCAACCGTTGTGAGTGTTGATTTTAAGATTATAGCCGTTGGGATGCTTTTTCTCCACTTTCTTGCACTTTTCCAGCTATGAGTATCGGTACTCTATAGTGGGGTATCGATACCTGTCTCATAAGAAAATAGCCGTTGTGTACAAATAATAAAGGGGTATCGATACGTGTTCTTGGCGTATCGGTACTGGGTATCGAAACAGCACAGGCTGTATCGATACCTTTTTCTCGACATAGCTCACTGTCAAATCGGGTATCGATACTAGGGTTAGGGGTATCGATACCGGTTTGGTGACCGTTTAAAAATCTCAACGGTTATATTTTTAAACTGACTTTGAAATTAATAATTATAAAATGGTATCGATACTGGTTCATCCGTATCGATACTGATTTCATAGCGTATCGATACTAGGGTTTGCCGTTTCGATACTTGTTCCGACAGAGGCAAACTTTTGCTAAAAAGGTATCGATACTCCTTGATGGGTATCGATACTGGTTGACGTTTTTCACTATTTTTGCCTTGGAACACTTAGAAAATATTTGAGTTTGAGTTCTAATAAATCAGTTTAAAGTCTTTGGGGTTTCAAAAACTTGTTAAGGGATTTGTACAAACAATTTTAAGTTCTTCAATTTATATCAAAATCAAACATAGGTTTTACATACTTGGTTTGCATCATTGATGTTAGTAGGGTATTAGAATGTCATTTTTGCTTTAAATTCTTAATCTTGCCATTTATCTATTTTGCTCCTTATTTTTATTTCATGTTTAGATGTTTAATCATATCGAAACCTTTGAGACTTCGTGAAATTAAGGATGAAAACTTGAACTTAGGTTTGTTTAATTTTGAGATACTTGAGGACAAGCATCAGATAAGTGAGGGGGAAATTGATAAGTATTTATTTTGGTTATGTTTTTAGTCCTTATTTTGATTGAATATAAGTTTGAAGGACTTAAATGGGTTGTTTTTATGTAGTTTTCATGCAGGTTACGTGATGCTGGAAATAAGCTGGAATGCTGCAGAAAATACTGGAGTCGTGGGCAGATTCATGGGCATGAACCAGGGCATGAATGCTGATTGGGCACCACATCAGCACCTTCTAGAAGCTGACGCCAGCAACACAGATAGCTTATCAAGCCGCTTATCAGATAGCTTATCATCCAGATTTTAATTTTAAAATTCAAACTTGGGATAATTATCTTATGTAATTTAATTTAAATTTGGGATTTATCATTTTAGTTTTTTTAAGGTTTTCAGCTACTATAAATACCCCACTTTGAGGGTGAATTAGATCATCAGTTATTCATTGTTCTCTTCTTCCTTGAGTTTAATAAAAGATCTCTATTTTCTCCACCTTCATTTTCTCTATTTCTTTCTTTATTTAATTAAGTATGGTTTCTTCACAAACCATGCTTAACTAAATCTTCTTTAGCCAAAAGCAACGCCAAACCCGACTAAACTCGTGAGATTAGAAAAGTACTTCAATCCTTCAACAACTCTTTTTTAGATTCTCTGTAAAATTGATTAGGCAATCGGCCTAATCTTTAGGCATCTCAATTGTTTCATTCCGAGAGCGCGCATCGGGTTGAAGTGGTTTAGATCCATCGTTGGGGACGAGGAAAAGCTTGTAGCCAATTCAACTCCCTAAGAACAAACTTAGTGGCGGTCCACTAAGGGGAATCAAAATCGGAAACAATTCTCATCGAGACGATTATCCGAGCACGGGCTTCTCCAACACTAACTTAGATTTGAGTTAGCATCGATTGCCGTAGCTAACTCACTAAAGCTTGACTTCAAGGATTGCCCTGGAAGTCGAATTTACCCAAGAGAAGTAAGTTGCAAGGGTTGGGCCTTGTAGACTGTAACCGGCAAGAAAGTTGAAGAAAAATCAATTTCAGTGATCGAAGATGTCGTGGAAAAGCGTAGCTTGAGGCTAATTCAATCCATAATCCATTTTCAATATTTATTTTCCGTTCTTTATATTTTTCTTTATTACTCAAATCACTTCTCTAAAACCCCCCTTTTATTTTTACAGGTTTCTTGGTCTAAGTCAGAACGAAAGGTGTTAGAATTCATATTCTCTGTGGATCGACCCTTACTCTCGCTATATTATTTTTATTCTTATTTATTTGAGTTTAAGGATTTATTTTTGACACTATACGACGCGTGTCAAATTCAACATCGGTGTTCATCCTTCGATTCACGCCGGGAGGTATCATCCAAGACGTGTTCATCGATAGTACTTGGACCTAGGGATAGGACAAGTCACAGCAGGGATTCTTGCCAAGCTTGAAGTATAGAGTTGTGTGATCGCTGCCGCGACAACAACAGACCGCTGCCGCGACAGGTACTGCCGCGACAGGGACGACGACAGAACATGAATTCGTATACAGTGCAACACCTGCACTACCAAGTAGATCAATACCGGCCTATTTCTTAACCCTAAAAACTTCGTTATCGTACACTCATTATTCTTCAATATTATTCCTCAACAATTTAAACTCTATTCTTCCTCTCTTGTGCAGCAATTCGAGGATAAAGCTATTTCCAGTCCCTGTGGATTCGACATCCGATACTTCACGTATCACTTTACTACTTGCGTCGTGTACACTTGCACTCTATTGCGATAGACTATTTTACATGCAACATGTATATTTTGAAACCAAGTTTGAAACATGTTTCGAAACATTTGAGGTCGTTCTGATACTGCCGTATCGATACGGGTGTATTGAAATGGGAAAGCTATTTCTGAAACAGAGGTTAACAGTTTTAAAATGTTCCGAAACGCCCAAAGGCCATTTCGAAACGGTGACTCGAAAATCACTGTTTTGGCTTGGTAAACACTTAGAAAAATTTAGATAGGTTAGAGTTTTGACTTGGACATTTTTCTTTAAACACATAGAGAGGTTTTGAGGACTTAAAAATTCATTTTTTCTTTTTTAATTTAGTACTTAAATCCTTTGTTATATCAAAATCAATTTATTAGCTTCACAAATTTACGTATCATCAATGTATTAGGTACAAATTTATTAAAGATCTATATACAATGCATGAACCATATATAAACTTCATATATTAATAATGAACTATAAGATATTAGCTTTAAAAATACTATCATAATTACATTTAATATATCGATGATGTATAAAATCAAATAATGTTACATTGTTAGAAATAAATTAATTGAATTCAATTTTAAAAGAACTTTTATTTTGGTTCGAATCTTGACGTTGTAAATGAAATTAGGGGTGTAAATGAACAGAGCGTTCGACAAACTGTTCGTTTAATGTTCGTTTATTAAGCTAAATAAATGAGTATGAATAAAAATTTTATGTTTGTTTAATAAACGAATGGACACGAACAAAGATGTGTTCGATTCGTTTATGTTCACGAACAAGCCTGTTTATAGGATCGTTTATAAGCTCGTTTGTAGGATGAAAATGCTTGTGGGTGTATCTAAATACTACTTTTTGTTGTTGTTAATGAGGTTATATAAGTTCATGCTGAAATGTAAGTTTTATTTTGTTGCTTTTGTTTTAATCATTTATTTATTGGTTTTTTGTTGCCCTCTAGTTTCCAGGGCATGGCCCTGACTAATCCAGACCGACCCGCGTCGCACACATGGCTTTGGTGGGTGAGTCTCCCAACGAGGATTTTCTGCACACACAACGCCTCGAACCCGAGACCTGCTTAAGCAATACCAAGTTGCTTACCACTTGGACCAACCCCCGTTGGTCATTTATTTATTGTTAATTTAGTTAATATTTCTGAACATATAAACGAACATATTCACGAACGAATAAATGAACACGTTCGTGAATACTTAAATGAACACGTTCACAAACACTTAAACGAACACATTGTGAACATTTAAACAAGAATTTTCACGAACACGTTCGTGAACACTTAAACGACACGTTCGTGAACACTTAAACGAACACATTGTGAACATTTAAACGAACATTTTCACGAACACGTTCGTGAACACTAAACAACTGAACACAAACACTTTCAAAAATATATAAACGAACATGAACACAATATTAAAAATTTAAACGAACACGAACTGTACATGAACATCTTTAAAAATTAAAAAAAGAACGAACACGAACATAACCTTATTCGTTCAAGCTCAGTTTATTTACACCACTAAATTAAATTAAATTAAATTAGGAGAGTCACCCTTTAATAGAACTCTAATTATAAAAAATATATATTTAATAAAAAAAATGATAGAATTGCAGGAAAGACAAGATACACAAAAACATTAAATTTAGGGGCAGTAAGGGACTTTGACATAACTGCAAGACATAAATGGGGTTTTGACCATTTATACTAAAATCCAAAGGTGTCTTCATCACCAGGACCACCTCTCTCATTAAACATTTTAGTTAATGGGATTGGTTTAAAAGCTGAACAAATGAATGATTAATCTCATATTATTTGTTCACCATCACTTGTGTTATATTTATATTGCTTTTAGACTTAGACACTTATAATCCATAACCCAAAATTTCTGTAACTTGGAAATTTCTTATATATACTTTAATATGGTGGATTTTTTATATTATATATTTTATACGAGCAAGGTGATATATTTTGTTTGTAATACCAAATGTACTAAATTTCTTAAGTAAAGTCTAAGATTTAAATTTTAATATTTTAAATGAAACAAATTAAACTGAAAAGATCACTTCATAATAAATATTTACAGTATTTGATTCGGGGTAGTCAACCACTTAATTAGATAATAATGATTATAAAAAGACCTACTCTAATCAACAAGCATGATTGGATGGCTCATTTAAATTATATTTGTTTTATTTCATTGGTTCTTCAATTAGGAATATATGATCATTACGAATAAAATATTCTATTTAATTATGTATCACTCGCTTTTTCAAAAACTTACCCGCAGGTTCTTTGTATATTTTTAACTTAATTAACCGCGACACCGACCTTAATACTGATTATCACTCCTCTATTAACTTTAGCAAAATTTTATTTGCATGTCATAAAATGTTTTTTTTTTCTTTGTTAAAAGAATCATGTTGTAGAATCTTTTTTTTTTTTTCTGGACCAACATGGAAAGTGTTAGAATGCGGAGAACGGAACGTGTATGTGTATGAGGTCCGTTGACACAATATTTGATGTTAACACATGAAATGATGTATACGTGGGCTATAAAAGCTGTAATGATGAAGAAATTATATTATAGGTGCAACTCGTTACATTATTTATGGTCTCAACTAATAAAAAATATACATTTCATTAAAAAAATTCTTATCATCTTTATACTAAGTGAATTTACAATTGGCAAAATTTATTTATTTTAATTTAATTTACAGTAAATCTGAGTAAACATTTACTCGGTAAAAAGATGATATGAAAAAATATAATGAAATGGATGCTTTTATTGGTTGAGACCATGGATGACGTGCCGAGCCGGACCTATGATATAATTTCTCGTAATGATGGAAAATAGAACGGACAAAAATCCTTTTTTTGTCATTTTCTATGCCCTGACACTAAAAAATAAATTATAAGTTATAATTTTAAATTTCAAATTCTAAACCATAAACCCTAAAAATACACCATACTCAAAATTTCTCAAACCTTAACCCTTATTCCTAATTTTTACTCCAAATGTAATTTTTTTAATATAAAAACATAGAAATGAGAAGAAGAAAAAAAAGCAGGGAATTTCTGTTCAAATGGAACGTGGAGCTTATTGGTTCATGATATTTAATGCTAATGCATTTGTTTAATTAATATAACATTAATGATATCATATGACCTGAGAATGAGCAATAAATTAATATAAACGTGGAGAGTTCGACACAAACTATTTTCTTAAGTGGATTATTGTGATACGGAAACCACAACCAACCCTCATTAATTGCTACGTAAAATAATTCTAGTGAGTAATTAATGAGGTACACTTAATTAAAACCTTAAAACAAATACCATATCAATGCAATAAAATTGAAACAATATAAATATAGAGTTTACTGCTTTGCTTTGCTCTCCATTTCATTAAATTATTGACATTACGATTGTTATATGATATATAAGTTACCGATAAACATTAGGTGTTATGATAACATACATTGTACTCTCAAATTTCAATCGAAATCAAATTCGAACCTTAAGTTAATATGTTTGGAAGGAACAACCAGAAATTTCAAACATGAACCAAACATTATAGGCCACTGGTCACCATTTAGAGTAGTATCTTCATTCTTCACCATAAGGACAACAGTTGCTTTTCCCTCTAATTAATAATAAGAGGGATATATGGTCCAACTACCCAATAGGGGTGTTGAAAATAAATGGCCCACAATTGTCTGTCACATATTCATAGGCTTAGTTATTGTGTTGACTCGAATCTATCGAATTATCCTACTGATAAAGGATGATGTTGTTCTTCTTAGGTAATTCGGATTATAATATTATAATTTACACATTATATGTACGTTTTCAAAAGAGTAAGAGATAAAGATCAAATAATATCATATAATCACACCAGAATATTAAAAAAAAAATCGTGCTGACTTTGCTTGTTGTATACTTTGCTTCCAACAAGCACCTACATATTTAATTACAGTCCCCCCCCCCCTCCCCCCTAACATTTACTTGGGTGCAGCTTTTCTCAACCACTCCACCACTTTCAGGTGATGCATGTACATTCAAATCAATTGCTATTACAATTATGATTTCTCATTACCACACAGTCATGGCTCAACATGCATTAATCTCTTTGCTTTGGAAGGATTTTATTGGCCAATTGGGCCAACACCCAATCTTTATGGATCTATAACCAGCTCATGTTGATTGATTGAAGCAGCAATATTATATAGGTCTGAACCTGAACCTGGCAGGCCGGCACAGATCAAGTGCAAAAATTATTTAGCTTTCAATGGTTTAAAATTGAATGAAATGAAAATAAGGGTATATTATACTGCTACTCACTGGATTTTTAGAGTGCTTTCACTTTAGTCATTAAACATTTAAAACTTTCATTATAACCACCAAACGTTTAACTTGTTTTCACTGAACTTCTAATCACCGTACTTTAGTTTCGTGATATTAGCATCTTTACATTTTTTTATTTTAAAATCTTGATATTTTGCTAACATCCATAATGTTTTACCATTAGTTGGTTGACTAGGCAATTCTAAAAAACCATAATAATAATTTTATCCCTTAATGGTTACGGTTCTTTTATCAATTTAGTCCTTACACTTAAAAAATTTAAAAATATATAAAAAATAGATGTTTTTCATACTTTCAATAAAATTCTAAAAGATAAAAAAAATTAAAACTCTTTAGTTTCAAATAAAAAATGATTTTTTACAAACCCATTTTTAAAGTTCATTAAAAATTGCAAATTGCAGCTCCTCAAGAAATAAAAAATCGATGAATTAGTATAATTATTACGAATCTAGAGTTTGACCTTTTTTTGAGCATCTAAATTTAGGGACTAAAAAGCTATTTTACCTTTTTTACATCTCTAATGTCATTAGAAATAAAATTAAAGAGAAACATATACCAATATTTTCAAATAAAAATAGTAAATGTGAGGAGTACATTTTAAATTTTAAAATAGTAGAGGAACCTCTAGCAGATTTAAACCAAAGTTTAAGCTTTGGAGTCAACGTCCAGTAACAAAGACTCGGATAACGCCGTCACGGTTGACGAGACTCTATCTCAGACTAGCCAGTAGGGTGCAAGAAATACGTGCACCAATCACGGAATTTCGCCACTTTACACGTAGTTTTCCCTCGAATATTTCTCCTATAGGAGACGGGGAAAGAAGACAGTAGGAAGATTTCAATTATTCATTCATAATAATATAACATTTTTTTTGTCTTCATAATCATAACCTGGACTTATTCATCGTCTTTTAAATAGGTATAAAAATCCTTTTTTTCAATCATTTTTGATGGCGGAACAACCCTATTTGTATTTCGTTTGCTAAGATTTACCCTTGTCGAGTGTTGACTTTCTTGTATTTGGTTTTTAGGGTATACAAGACATTGCTTTTCAAGATTTGAGGGTTTCTGACATGAGCGACAAGGAACCAGCCAAGCTAGACGATGATCAAATCGCCGAACTACGAGAAATCTTTCGATCTTTTGATCATAACAACGACGGTAGTCTTACACAGCTGGAACTCGATTCGCTTTTGCGCTCCTTAGGCCTAAAACCGAGCTCCGACCAAGTCGAAGCGCTGATACAAAAGGCCGACATGAATAACAACGGGTTGATTGAGTTCTCGGAGTTTGTGTCCCTGGTGGCACCGGAACTGCTGTTGGAGAAGTTGCCTTACAACGAGGAGCAGCTAAAGCAGCTGTTCAAGATGTTCGATAGGGATGGTAATGGATACATCACCGCTGCTGAGTTGGCGCATTCGATGGCGAAGCTCGGGCATGCGCTGACGGTGGAGGAGTTGACGGGGATGATCAAGGAGGCCGATACCGATGGGGATGGGATGATTAGTTTTGAGGAGTTCTCCAAGGCGATTACTTCCGCTGCTTTTGATAATTCTTGGGGTTGATTGAATTTCAAGACATGTAAACATTTTAGACTTGTTTGCTATGTTGGCTTTGTTTCGGTTCTGCCTATTTTGTTTACTTGTACCTTGTGTAGTTAATAAGGGACATTTCCCCATATTTTTGTGTTAATTACATTTTTATTTCAGACTAGAGATGAATAGATCTTGGTTTTGGAAGTCAAACTCACAAGAATACTAGAATTAGACCACATAATTTTAGTAAAATGCTCTGCTAAAAAAATAACACTAGCATGAGAAGAATACATTCATATAACAGTGCTTTAAACAATGAAACAATCTATTCTCTAACCAACGGGAAATATAGACTAAGAAAGAATGTACAAAAAAAGCAGTTGTTGACAAAGGAAAAAAAACTTATTATCCCATATAAACCCCTTCCGAAATCATTCAGAATTGAAAGCACTGCGTCTCTTCATATAACAGTCATGCAGCAGCAAGTTAAGTGCTTCCCATAAAAGTTTGATAGTTTTGAAAGTCCAAAAATAAAAACATATATGGGTTTTCGCCTTCACTACCGCCACATCCATTGCATTATATCCTTCCTGATAACTCCTTCGCCTCTCACATAATTCAGCCTCAATGTGTCAGGTCCATTACTGCTTAAATGCCTGCATTGAGTCATGTTTCCAACAGCACTTGGTGTCCGCATCATCATTGCAATTGTAGGGAAGGAATTGGACCACATTTTCATTGACGAGCTAAAAAGATGTCTACCAGCTTCATAGTTTCGTGGTGACTGGATGATTCGTGACGTTTTCAATGATGTTGAGTTTATCACTTTCTTTCGAATGTTCATGAATGCTCTGCCAACATCATGGTGGGGTTTCTGGTGAGTTGGACCTTTGATCTGCACTGAAGGTTTCATTTTATCAAGCCAGCGGAGCATCCAGTTACCAAGATTCCGACCAACTTCCAAGTCCCTGTGCTGTATGCTCCTGTTAACCTTGAGTGCTACATCAAATACAGCACGTGTCCGTCTGGTGGCCGAAAAAGATAACAGATACCAAAATAAAACAAAAATCAAAGAATGTCTTTTCAAGTCGTAATCCTTGCAATGTTAATAGTTCCAGAACATCCTATATTCATGATTGTGCTCTCCCCTAGAATTGAAGATCACTAAGAATCAAGGAATCAAAAACTAATGGTTACATAGTAAGAAAGGTTTTACATTGGTAGCTTCAAGTATCAAGGCAAGGGTGATGCCTCGTACAAAACGGGAGGGAATTTGATCAAATAAAAACATGGAGGAACAACAGGATCATAAAATTAAAGTTCATGCAACACTAATGGAAACCTAGGAATGAATCATACATTACAAGTGCATAGCTCATAGAAATGATAGACTTGGTGATACATGCATAGGAAAGGTGAAACTGATCAATTTGGACAAAAAGCTGATTGTGAAGTCTAGAAAGTCAGCCAACTTGTGACGACTTTTCGTATGGGATCCGGGCATTTCTAGGCCGAGTTGTCTTATTTTGGATTGATCATCATTCAGTTACCTTTCCAACGCAACTTGAAACATATCAACTGGACATAAAAAAACTCAAGATACATCCATTTTAGTGAAGACTGCGCAAGCAAAAAACTAAGAGATTAAATTCAAGATTTTGTAAAATTCATCCGAATAGCTTTTATAGTAAGGCATTGGACGACTTTATTAGCCCAATTAGGGATATTTTACAGCCTTATTTATAATTTTATTTTAATTCTTATATTAGTAGGATTTATCCTTAATTTTACCATTGTTTTTTTAGGATACTTACTGCCCAAGTATTTCTGCTTAGGATAGAATTTCATTTCTTATTTTAAGCCTTGATTTTAGGCTTATTTTTAAGAGATGAACTCTACTTGTTGTCCAAGTCTTTATAGCCTATTTTAAAGGAGCTTCACCGATATTGTAATTTAGATTTGACATTTTAATCAAAGTATTCTTTGAGTACGTGTTTGCAAGTGTCAATAAATTTGTGCAAGTCTTTTTCAACGTTTCAACTAGTTTGTGCCTTCAACGTTTGAAGAAAGACTTCTAAGGCACAAGTTTATCAACACTTGCAAACACACCCTCAAAGAATACTTTTATTAAAGTCTCAAATCTAAATTACAACGTGGGTGAAGCCTCTTTTAAATAGGCTAACAATTTGAACAAGGAGTTCATTAAGGCTAAAATCAGGGCTTAAAGCAAGGAATGTAATTCTATACTAAGTAAACAACTTGAACATCAAGTATCGTAAAAATAAGCTAAAATTAAGGATAAATCCTACTAATATAAATTTTAAAATAAAATAAATAAGGCTGTAAAATATCCCTAATTGGGCTAATAAATTCTTCCAAGTCATTAATATAAGAGCTATTGGACTGAATTTTACAAAATCACGAATATAATCCCGTATCCAGTTTTCTATTTGTGCATTCTTCACTAAAATGAAAGTATCTTGAGTTTCCGATGTCCAATTGATGCGTTTCAAGGTGCATTAAAAAGGTAATTGAATGATGGTCAATTTCAAAAGAATACAACTCAGACCAGAAATGCCCGGATCCCATCCGAAAAGTCGTCGGAAGTCGGTTGACTTTCCAGACTTCACAAACAGCTTTAGCTTCTTGTCTAAGATAATCACTTGGGGTATGTTTAAATGCATAATAAAGAAACTGAAGGAGCTGTACACTCGCATCCTGAACCTAATTAGCTAAATAATCAATTCACTAATTGATTTATTGCTGGGAGAGAATATATAACTTGATGCTTTCCATGCCTAGATATCAATCAAAACATTTAAGTAAACATGAAATGTTTTCTAGACATTTTAAATGAACATACAAGCACCTAATTGGAAAGGCAAAAGAAAAGAGAGGTTGATTGGTGCACATATATGATAGACTTCTTCCTCACATTCTTTAGCAACTTAAAAAAAAAAGCTTATCAAATGCAGAAATTAATGGGAGAAATGCAAGTGCTATCAATGATTAAAAAAAATGAAAACAGGCCCTAATTTGATTAACCCCAATAAGCCAAACTTCCAACAAATATGAAAAACAAACACCCAGAGGAGCAAATATTGAGAAAAGGCAGTTAATTACTAAGGATGACATTTTTCATGAAAGCCTATTCAATTTCCCTCTGAAAAATACCTATTCAATTCAATTTCATATATCCATTTCAGTAAATCAAGCGCCCACAGACAAATAGTACTAGTAGTAATTCACGGTTAAATAACTAGCCTGATTCTAATCAGCCAACCAAACCAGACTCTTAATGCAACGCAGAAAGAAAAAGTAAAAGTGAAGAAATGGAAATCTCTTTACCTTTGAACAAATTGTTGGAGCCTAGGATGGTTGCGGCTGATAATCCGTCGCTGAATCTTGAAAGCAAGCCTGTAAGTTCGTTTAATCCCCAGGAAATAAGCCGTTCCCAGTGCGATTTCCCACAGCACCATTTTCCCTCTTAGTATCTCTTTCTTGCCAGCTTCATTTTTTATTTGTTGTTACTTTTGCAGCAAGATAAAAATAGCCGCCAGTTTTTTCGATCTCTCACTCATGACTTTTCTTCTTATTACCTAATTAATTGTTTGAGATCAGTGCTGAGATCACCGAAACACCGATCGCCGTTGGATCCTTCTAGATTACATACGGCCCAATTTTAGGCGATCCTTTACCATTTTGGCCCAATTTTAGGTGTTTAGTTAACTCATGCATAACCCCTTGTCCGGAGAAATTATTACATGGACCCGGCTAACTCATCATCCGTGGTCACAATTAATAAATTTTATTGACATGTATAAAAAAGTAAAGATTCACCTTGGAGAAAATGACATGAATGGACTTTATTAACTGAGACCACAGATGACGTGGCGAGCCGAGTCCATCTAATAATTTTTTACTTACCCGATTAAAAAACGCAAACGTCACATATTAATGTGTTTAATATCATCCAGTTTAGCATTGTTTTTAAAAATTACGGTAACAAAATATATTTTTCAAAGTATTTTTAAATTGTTAAGTTTAAGATTTAAATGTTCAATGTTTCTATCAAAAACTACTTTTAGAAATAAATGATCATGTTAGACGTGATGTTGTAGGTTAAAAAAACATTTTAATAATATTTAACTATTGATTAGAGAGGTATTTTTTGTCCCAGAGTTCGACTCAAATTAGCAATGTCGCACCTCACGCGAAAACACATACAATTAGGACCTTTAGTTCGCACATTGCAGTAAATTAACCTATTGACTAACGTTGACCGACATAACCGTTAATTGCTACATATATAGTCGTTAACTGCATGCCACGTCACGACTGACATGTCAAAAATGCTGAAGTGGCATCACAAATTTCTTTTACAAATTAAAATTTTCATATTTATGTTTATATTAAATTTTAACCAATCATATTATGACACATGGCATTATCTTGGTTTTAAAGTAAAGAATTAAAATAACTCATGATATGGAAGGGTGGAGATTGAACCCAAATCTAGCTGATTAAAAACTTAGTACTTCACCACAAAACTAATCTCTTGATCTTGTTAATAAACACCAAATATAACATATAACCTCATCCAAATAGCATGATTGCTACTTCTCCATCACCTTCTTCTTTTGTGGAGGGGGTGGGGTATTTATTTATTTCGTTATATTTGCTATATTTGCTTAATGTACAATAAGTTAAATTATTGACTACGTTAACGGTCACATATGCGACAGTTAACAGTTCTGTCGGTCAACGTTAGTCAATGGGTTAATTTGTTGCAATGTGCGAACTGGAGGACTTAATTGACCGTGTTTTCGCGCGAGGGGTTACATTGTTAATTTAGGTCGAACTCGAGGACAAAAATACCCCTTTAGCATTAAATCTTTATATTATAATATACGAAATACATCAACTTAAAATAATAATAAAAATATTTTCATTAAAATTAAATAAAACCATCATGATTGTAGTCTGTAAGTGTTGTATGAAAATATATAAAAATTAAAATATTTTTATTCAAAATTCTTATGGGGGCGGAAAGGAGGTGTAACACCCGTGTTTTGGGCTTAGGAGTTAGCCGGGTTATAGTTCGAGTCAAATAAAATTTAATTAAAATAAACCAACTTCAAATGATGACCTAATTGAGTTTTGGAAAAAGGGAAGGGACTAAGGTTGTAATTTTACCCAAAAGTTTTGAAAAGCAAGACCACTTTAATAAAAAGTTGTCTTCCTCCCCCTTTATCCCCTTTCCAACGTCTAAAGCCCCCAAACCCCCTTCAAATCTCTTTCAAACCTAAAATACTATTCCATTGGATTGCTACTTCGATTCAAGGTGTTTTTCAAAGGTAAATATGTTTTCTTAATCTCCTCTTTATCCCCTATCCAACCATTGTCTTAGATTTCAAAAATATGGGGTTTTGGAAATTAGGGTTTATGTTAAAGTTTGGGTTTTTAAAGGGGTTTTTCAATTTGTTTTGATAAATTATGTTGGGTTTTTGTTTAAGCTTAATGGAATACACAACATATATTAATTTGGTTAATTTTTAATGAATTTCCGAAGTGGGTTCTTAAACCCATTTTTGGGTTGTCAAGAACACCATTTTTGGTGGGTTTTAGGTTGAATACTAAGGGCTGATGGTTAGGGTATGATATGAGGGTGTTTTGGGATGTTTTGGAAGTCATTTGGGTGTTTGGAAATGGGTGTTTCAGCCATGGGTTGTTGGAGTACGGAAATGAGATTTTTGAGATATTATGTGGTTTGGGAAATTGTGGATTTTGGCTTGTGATTGTAAAGTCAGTTGATGGTTGAGTTTAGCATTGAATTATGGTGTAATAAGTGTGTTTTGTTTGGCTAGAAGCAAGAGGAAGCATTGAAGAGGCGTTGGGACCGAATCCGAGTTCGTAGGAGGATTGTATCGAATTGTTAAGGAAGGGCGGTGAGTGGTTTCAACTTGTTTTTAAGTTTGGTTCGAGTATGTGTAGTGTGTGTGTGTAAAGTGTGCTTGGTAGGCCACTTCCATTTAATTCAAGTTGATAGCTTAGCCTTTGATATCCTTAAATGCTATTGTGCTTGCTTAGCTATGCTCTTGTACTTGTGATTATATGGTGCATGTATATTATATCATGATGTGGATATATGTGATGAGCATGAGTGTGGTTGATGATATGTGATTGATAATGATAATTGGCACTAAATAATTACCGATTGTAAATGATCGATCATTAGGATAGTGTGCACACAAATTGAGTCAAAACGTACGTGGCCTTGATGGCGTTAAGTCATCAAGGAGGAGTACGGTGATGTAACATTCCACCGGAAGCTTTTATTTATTTCTACGGGATGATGAGTGGAATCCCATCCGTAGGGCATGTGGCGATAAGTGGAATCACGCACATGCAAGGTCCGGTGATGAGTGTAATCCCACCGAGGTAAAGTGATGTTGAGGTTTATATCCGCACAATCGGGGTAATTAAAGTGGCCAATTAAACTTGTTTATGTATTGTGATATATGATGGTGATATGTGATTGTGGTATATGGTGTTGTTGCATGATGTGGATGTTGATGTTTAAACTTGTTAGGATTGAGAGACCATATATGCCACTTGAAAGACTAGCTAGGTCTACTTGGTTACATGTTAATGTTTGATGTATGTGAGATTAGGATTTACATGCTTGAACCCTGCATTGTTGATGTTTTTCGTTTTAGAGCACCCTCACTAAGCTTATAGCTTACGCTCTCAATGCTCAACAATGCAGATCGTTAGCTTGGCGTTAGCTCGAGGCAAGGCAAGAAGGGCTTCCAAGTTTGTGACTCAAGTACGGTGGTGATTTTGTATTAGTTAGCAATGTGGCATGGGTTGTGTATGAGCTTGTATGACTCTTTTACATGTGTTGTTTTGTTGGATGAATGTTAGTTGCTTAGGAGCTTGCTTAGACTCCTTGTTATCTTGCTTTTGTATGGCTTATGTTGCCATGTTTAAATTGTAATTCATGCCTAAATTGCTTATCTTGAATGTTGGCCATGTGCCTTTGAAGTTGCCTATATGTTTGGATGTTGAAGTATGAACTTTGAATGCTTAAATGCCATCTTGTGTCCTTTGCATGAGTTCCTTGTTGTTTATACATGTTGGGTGCTTGTATGGCTATATAGTGGTATGTAAATGTTGTATGTATGTTTGGTTGGGGCTAGGTAAGTCTTAAATTGCATCTAGATCCGAGTCTTGATCGTTTTTGCTGAGTTTGGGAGGCTTTGCTGTGCAGGGGTATCGATACGGTTGGTACGGTATCGATACCACCTTCTTGTTTCAGGCCTCGTGTTTCGATACACTTGGGGGTGTATCGATACCATTTTGGTCACTGGAGCTACTGTCCATTTTGGTATCGATACGGGTCCCTGGCGTATCGATACGGTCATCTTAGCGTTGACCGTGAGAAGTCAACCGTTGGGGAGAGTATCGATACCCTCCAAGGGCGTATCGATACGGTCTCCACTGGTTGACTCTGACCAGTTGACCTAGTCAAGGGGTATCGATACACCCCTTAGGTGTATCGATACCGCATGCAGTATAAGTTTTAATTGAGTTCGTTTGTGTGTTTCGTGAATGTTGTTCCGCTGTATGACCACTTAGGATCTAATATTCATCTAGACAAGATTTAAAATGAAAAAAAATAGAGTTGCTAACCGAGGGGGAATTCCTTAGGGAGTTTTCACTCGGTTTTCCCCGTGTGGCCCACTCGGACCGGTCATCCGGCCAGACCGGGACGAGGGGGTTACAGGAGGATAGAAGATGTATTCACCGGGTGAAATGGTCCAAAGTAAGTTTTTCGTTGTGTAAGGGTGGCCTCAGTGTTTATGACCTCAATATAATGAATCAAACACTCATGGTGATGAAATTGATAAGGTGAGATGAAATCGATAGGTTGAAATTGGGAATTTAGGGTTCGTGTTCTCTGGATTCGATTTAGGAATGAAAGACGAAATGAAAGAGTAAAAGAACACGTGCAAAATAAACTTCTATTTTATTTATTCTAATTAATTTTACAATGGTAAAAGGAGTTTATATTTATACCGGTATAAGACTTAAAGAAAGAATAAAAGAAATACAACTAACTAATTAAACAACCTTAGCTGTCAACCAGCTAACTTAACAAACTCAATACCCCCCCTCAAGTTGAGGCATAAAGGTTCTGAATGCCCAACTTGAGAACCATGGTCTTGAAAGAAGGAGCATGTAGCTTTAGTAAAGCAATCTGCAAGTTGGTGTTGAGTGGAGATAGGCAGCAATGTAATTACTCCTTTTTGAACCTTTTCTCGTATCAAATGGCAATCTATGTCAATGTGCTTTGTCCTCTCATGACTAACAGGGTTTTCTACAATTTTAATGGCAGAGAGATTATCACAAAATAAGTTTGCAGATGAAGAAAGAATGTTTAAATCATTTAAAAGATAAATCAACCACTGAATTTCACAGGTGGCAGAAGCCATGGCCCTGTATTCTGCTTCATTGGAAGATCTTGAAACAGTGACCTATTTCTTTGACTTCCATGAAACTAAAGATTTGCCAAGGAAGATACAATACCCTGTAACAGACCTCCTAGAGTCAGGACACGTTGCCCAATCAGAATCAGAAAACCCATTAAGTTTTAAATCATTATTAACTGGAAAAAATAAGTCTTGACCAATAGACCCTTTTAGATATCTTAAAACCCTATGTGCAGCAGCAAGATGTATGTCAGTAGGAGAAGATAAAAACTGGGATAGCTGTTGCACAGCAAAAGTGATATCAGGTCTGGTATTGGTTAAGTATAAAAGCTTACCTATAAGCCTTCTATATGCAGTTATATCAGCTAGAGGAGTTCCTTCTTCCTTAGACAAATTATGTTTAGCTAAAAGAGGTGTAGACACAGGTTTAGATTCAAGAAAACCTGTTTCTTTGAGAAGTTCTAATGTGTACTTCCTTTGACACAAATTGATTCCATCTTTAGATCTGGCTACTTCTAATCCTAGGAAATACTTTAAGTCTTCTAGATCTTTGATCTTAAAAGTGTTATGCAAAAAATCCTTCACAGCATGTATTTGATCTTTATTAGGACTGGCAATTATGACATCATCCACATAAACAGCAAGAACAATAAAATCAGATGCAGTACCTTTAATAAAAATAGAATTATCAGAAACTAACTGCTTATAACCTTGAGATAATAAAGACTCAGTTAACCTAGCATTCCATTGCCTACTAGCCTGTTTGAGACCATAAAGACTCTTCTTAAGCTTGCAAACAAGTTTAGAAGACTGAGGTAAAAAACCAGGTGGAGGTTTCATATAAACCTCTTCATCTAAAAAATCATGTAGGAAAGCATTGTTGACATCTAGTTGCTGCAGAAACCAACCCTTTGCAGCAGCAACAGCAAGGATAGTTCTAATACTAGTCAACTTAGCTACAGGACTAAAAGTATGCAAATAGTCTAAATCAGGTTGCTGAGTATAACCCTTAGCAACTAGCCTAGCTTTATATCTATCAAGGGACCCATCTGACTTTAATTTAGTTCTATAGACCCATTTACAACCAATTGCAACCTTATCAGGTGGTAAAGAGACTAACTCCCATGTATTATTATTCTGTAAAGCTTGTATTTCTTCATTCATTGCTGTTTTCCAACAATCATGAAGAATAGCATCTTTATAAGATTTTGGCTCACTTAATATAGTATTATTCAAAACATAAGAATAATAATCAGAAGATAGAGAATCATAAGATAGCACCTGAGAGACATTATGTGGAGATGTGTGTGCACCAGGTAAGGTAACCTGATAATCCTTGAACTTCTGTGGAAGATTAACAGCTCTTGAAGGTCTCTTGGAAGGAACCTTTTGCAAATTTTGCATTGAAGAGGATCTTGTGTCATTATCATCAGGAACAAAGTCAGAACTGTTATTAGAATCTGGATTAGTATTAGAAGAAGAATTAGAACTCACAACCTGAGGAACCAGTGAAGAAGGGGCAGTGTCTGAAACTGTCGAAGGGTCATCAAACAAAGAATTTTCATGTAAAGGAAGAACTAGACCAGATTCAGTCATTTTTCCTTTTTGAAAAGGAAAGGAATTTTCAAGAAAAGAAACATCTCTAGAAACAAAGACTTCTTTTGTTTCTAAGTTATACAAACGAAACCCTTTTACATTTTTCGGATACCCAAGAAAAATGGCTTTAACAGATTTAGAATGCAGTTTGGTTTGAGGCTTAGGCAAAATTTTAGCAAAAGCAAGACATCCAAATGTTTTTAAATGAGAAAGTTGAGGTTTCTTGTTAAACAAAGTTTCATAAGGAGTAGAATTATGCAAAACAGGGGTTGGAGTCAAATTAATTAAGTAAACTGCATGCAAAACACAATCTAACCAGAAAAACAAAGGAAGGTTAGATTGAATTCTTAAGGAACGAGCAACAGAGAGTAAATGCTGATGTTTTCGCTCAACTATAGCATTCTGCCGAGGAGTATAATTACATGAAGTTTGATGTAACACTCCTTTTTGTTTAAAAAAATCTATCATATTTAATTCCTTAGCATTATCACTTCTAAAAATTTTAATCTTCTTAGAAAACTGAGTCTCAACCATACTGTAGAATTCCTGAATAGCACTGCTAACATCAGATTTAAGTTTTAAAGGGTATATCCAAGTGTATCTACTGTAGTCATCCACAACAGTTAAAAAGTACTTAAAACCATATATGCTAGTCACAGGAAAAGGTCCCCATATGTCTAAATGGACAAGATCAAAGCATGAGTCAGTTTTAGAAGTACTAATAGGAAAGGGAAGCCTTTTTTGCTTAGCAAGATGACAAATGTGACAATTAAGATCAGAAGTTTCAGATGAACTAGCAGGAACATTTTTATTCAATTCAGCAAAGGATTTCATTCTAACATGTGAAGGATGGCCAAGCCTATTGTGCCAAAGTTTAAAACTAACAAAGTTACAATGAGATTCAACAGAAGTAAAAGGCTTAACAGAAGTAGACTTAAAGGAAAAAGATTCAGAAGTGTCTAACTGGTATAAGCCACCCTGCTGCTTAGCTATACCAATCATCCTCCATGCTAGAACATCCTGTAAAATACAAACATCTGCATTAAAAACTAATGAAATATTGGCTGTTACCAATTTAGATACTGATACTAAGTTAAAAGCAAAATTTGGAATGTAGAAAACATTATATAAAACCAACATAGAATTAAATTGCACAGTTCCAATAAAAGGAACTTGAATTAACTGCCCATTAGGTAGTTTGACAAACTTATCAGAAACAACACACTTATCAGTAAAATAATCAAGATTATTTATTATATGGTCTGTTGCACCAGAATCTAAAATCCAAGATGAAGAATCAAGATGGACAGATGAATTGAAATTATTGAAGACCATACCTGTTTCTTGAGAAGGAATGTCAAAAGCAGCAGTCAAGGCATTAACCTTTGACTCTGGAACAGAAGACTGATTTCTTTCTTGTAAAAGAGACAAGAGGGCCTCATACTGATCCTTAGTAAAACCAGTAGATGCCAAGGCACCACACTGATTGTCAGGGTTAACAGAAGAATCCCCAGAACAATGAACATTATTTGCTTTTGAAACAACATTCCTATTTCTATACCCAGGAGGAAATCCATGTTTCTTGTAACATCTATCAACAGTATGTCCATATAAACCACAGAAGACACAAAGGGGACGTTTGCTATTAGCAAGATTTGCAGGAAACCTCTTATTATACCTAGACTCAGATCGACCAGAAGACTCAGAATTCTTGGAATTAGATTCGAATTTACTGGCAAGCAAAATGCTAGAATCAACAGAAGAGGTTAAAGATCGCTCATGTTGTAAGACAATGGCAAAAGCCTCATTAACAGTAGGGATAGGTTTCATCATTAACAACTGAGATTTAGGAACTGAAAAATTATCCCCTAACCCTCGAAGAAACCGAAGCAAGAAATCTTGCTTTCGGTATTTAATAGCAGAACACTCACAAGACAAAAGAGGACGAAGATTTGAAATCTCATACCAAATCATTTTTAACTGAGTGTAATATAAGGTAACGGAAAGATTACCTTGACTCAAAGAGTAAAACTCATGGAGCAGATCTGAAACCCTAACAAGATCGCCCTGGTTGAACCGATCGAACAAATCTTTCCACAGTTCGGACGTCGTGTCAATCCAAAGGACGCTCTGGGCGATATCTGGGCTCAAAGCTCTCTGCAACCACGAAAACACTAGGTTATTACACTTAACCCAGGAAGTAAATCGAGAATCAGATTTGACGGGTTCTTTGATTGAACCGTCAACAAAGCCAAACTTGTTCTTTGATATCAAAGACATGCGCATCGATCTAGCCCACGCGTGGTAATTGCTGCCGTTGAGAAGAGAGGAAGACAAAATCAGCGCGGGGTTTTCATTGGGGTGAATATAAAATTCACTAGCAGGATCATCGGCCTTGAAAGGACGGCCGGAATCAGCGGAATCGGAAGGAAAATCAACTGATACCATGATGAAATTGATAAGGTGAGATGAAATCGATAGGTTGAAATTGGGAATTTAGGGTTCGTGTTCTCTGGATTCGATTTAGGAATGAAAGACGAAATGAAAGGGAAGAGTAAAAGAACACGTGCAAAATAAACTTCTATTTTATTTATTCTAATTAATTTTACAAGGGTAAAAGGAGTTTATATTTATACCGGTATAAGACTTAAAGAAAGAATAAAATAAATACAACTAACTAATTAAACAACCTTAGCTGTCAACCAGCTAACTTAACAAACTCAATACCTGGCGAAATGGCCTTGGAGGTTTGATAATGAGATTGATGTCTTATGGAGGAAAATTCTGTCCTGCAAATATAAATATGATTCCTTAGCTTAGCCCTCTTCCCTCCTTCGAATAAGATGCACTCCTTCTTTTGGCTATGGAGATCTATTATTAATTCCTTCCACGGACATGATGAACTTGGTTACGTAATCCGTAGTAACTTAAGTATGCAGGTAAGTGACGGGAAAGCTATCAAATATGGATAGGGATTGGATATGTTGGGGCCAGGGGGAACGCGGGGAGTGGTGCTTTCTCATGCAAATCCATTGTCTGTCAGGTCTCCTTAAAAGTTTAAGCTTTCATTTGGTGCGTGTTCCATGGTCGTATCCCGGTTAAAGTAGAGCTAGCTAAAATGGGGTCTCTCTAGACTCTAATGTGTAAAAGGGCGTCTGAATCTTCGAATCACTTGTTTTTTTTACTGTGACATTGCTTGGAGGTTGTGGATGAAACTATGCAATATTTGGAGACTGATGGCAGCTTGGCCAAAGGAACCAGATCTGTTCTTCTTTTCATGGTTTGATGCTCAGCCAGGTAATGTGGATTCTAAATTCTGGTCATTGATTCCTTTTGTAACTATATGGTCGATTTGGCTTTTCAGAAATGATGAATCGCAATTCTTTTTCCTTGTAAAGACACGAATGGCGTGGTGGTTTAAAGCTTTGAAACCCTCGTTACTCATCTCCATGGTAGATATTGTCGCGGATCTGTCGCTTGTAGTTGTATTGAAACAATCGGGACTTTAAAATTCAGTTGCACTAGCATGGAAACCTCCGCCTCCAGATTTCCTAAAAATAAACACCGGCGGGGCCATGAAAAGTGATGGCAGTGCTGGGGCTATTGGGGGTGTACTCAGAGATGATAAAGGATAGGTGCT
Source organism: Hibiscus trionum (assembly GCA_030270665.1). Lineage (NCBI taxonomy): Eukaryota > Viridiplantae > Streptophyta > Magnoliopsida > Malvales > Malvaceae > Hibiscus > Hibiscus trionum. The sequence goes on from BSYR01000097.1 coordinate 1,656,167, forward strand.
TCTGTCTTTTGTTGGCTATTCGTCACGGGTTACATTTGTTTGAGATCTCTTGCTGGAAAAACATGTCGAGATTGATTATTGAAATCGACTATAATTGGCTATCGAGTAGATTCTGGATCCTCCGAAATCACCCGTTATGTTTAAATCTATAGCTTCGGACCTGTCGAATCTTCTTAAGGACAATTGTTGGGTTATTCGTCACACACACATGGCTGCTGATGTTGAAGCTGACTTGTTAGCCAATAAGGGTATTGGTTAAGATAATGGTGTATGGGGGTGTGGTCATTTGGTTGCTATGTTTTCTGTTTTATTTTGTATGTTTATTTTCTGTTTCTGCGGTGCACTCTTTTTTCTTTATTGGGTGTAGATATTTTTTTTAATGAATGTCCTTTTCTGTAAGATCTAGTCTTATTAATCTTAACTACTTACATTTCAAAGAAAATATTGACATGACGAAATATTTTTTTTTCAAATTTGCAAATAATATATAATCGATGATTATATTTTGATAAACAATTATAAGTTTAAAAATTATAAAATAAAAAACATCATAAAATAACAAATAAAAGTTAAAATTATAATTTAATTCTAACAATACCTTTTTAAATGTAATACTAGAAATTCCATAATCGCCTTTGGGTTGAGAAGTGCATTTCAAACACAAAAGTTTGAATGGTACACATTGATATGCATATAGATGATTTTTTGTTAAGCTTTCTAAGTATGAAAAATTACAAAATAATCACTCAACTAAAAAAAACATCAAACTTATTTTGGTTGTTCAAAAACAAATATTGCTAGTTGCTAAAAAGACACCAGCAGAGTTATTTTGGTTGTTCAATTTTGATTTATTTTGACGTCTCATTATGTATAAGTTTAGTAGAGAGTTATTTTATCAAAAATATAAATACAAATATATTTTAGTTATTAATCTATTTATCTATTGTATCTTTTTAATTGAATTTTTATATTTAAGTAAATGTTTTTTTGGAAGAAACCTAATAAGATGTTTATTATAAAAAAGGGAATTAATTAATTTTAGAATAGTAAAAAAATATAAATTTACTTATAAATTCATAATAATACACTTTTATCTTAAAATTTAAATTTGTCTAACCAACATGGATAGGTCCAAGTGGTAAGCAGTTTGGTATCGCTCAAGTAGGTTTTAAGTTCGAGTCCTTTGTATGCAGAAAATCTTTGCTGGGAGACTCACCCATCAAAACTAAGTTTGCGACACCGGTCAGTCCGAATTAGTCAGGGCAAAGCCCCGAGAATCGAGAGGGAAACAAAAAAAATTAAATTTCTCTGATTGTTTTCTTATAAATTAAAGGCTTAATATCAAAATAAGTGCCCAAACTATCTATTTTAGGTGCCTAGACTATCATTTTTAGTCAAAGTATGTGCCTCAGTTGGCCTTAAAGAGGGCAAAAAATAATAGTTTAGGCACCTAAAGAGGCCAAAAAACCGGCACTAAAAAAACGGAATAATTTCGACACTTACTTTAATATTAAGCCTAAATTAAATTAAGAACATCAAACTAATAAAAAAGGCATAATGTCAAAAAAATGCCTCTAACATTTGATTGAATAGTCATTTTAGCCAATATTTTTTGAAGCAATTTAACCATCAACGTTTTATTTTGAGTTAAAATGGCCAATCTGCGGATGAAAACTGTTAGTCAATTGGCGATAAATGACTTGAAATGACGTGACAAACCTACATGGCAGTGCACACTGTGATAGCAATGTCATATAGACAAATATGCTAACTTCACAGAATGACACATGAGTCAAAAAATAATTTTAAACAATTGTATACAATATTTTTTTCTGACATGTTATTATGTCAAGTAATTTCAAGTTGTTTATCGTCAGTTGACTAACAGTTTTCATCCCCAGATGGACCATTTTGACACAAAATGAAACGTTGAGGGTTAAATTGCTTCAAAAAATATGAACCAAAATGGCTATTCAGTTAAACGTTAGAGACATTTTTTACATTATACCTAAAAAACCCTTTAAATTAATATTCAATATTTCCGATACCAATATTTTAGGCTCGTGGCCTATATTCAGAGACAAAGTCATGATTTAGGGCTGGAGAGCAAAACATAAATGTTTAAAAGTGGGGAATCATAAATAACCGATTTTTAAACAAATTAATACGTAGGACCAAAGATGATAAAATAAAATTCTTGGGGGTTGGTAGTTCTGTCACTGCCTATATTTACAATCATTCTTAACAAAAATAATCTATATTAATTAATTAATTTGATCAATCTATAATATTATTTAGTATTTTTTAGGATAAAACATTAATTAGTATTTCTGATACTAACATTTTAAGTGACTCGAGTTTGAGTATCATATATATGCACAATATGTATACCTTTTTAAAGGGCTAAAAAATTATACATATACTATAATGTAATCACACCAATGTATTCAAAAAATATTAATTAGAATCTTTATTTTGATATTAATTAATTTTAAAATTATTCTTTCCGTTTTGTTAGAAAGACGCGACGAATTATCAAAGAGCTAAAATTATGTATAAACAGATAATACTTTTTAATTACTTTTAGACCATTAAAAAATTCTGACAAATTATTAATGCTTCGTTATGCTAAGCTACTCTTAAGGAAAACTTTAAATAAAACAAAGGTAAAATGACAAAAGATGCCCCAACGTTTGCATGTTTTGTTCTTTGACCTCTATTTTTTTTGGAGCAAACAACCTTCAACGTTTCAATTTGATCTAAATATACCCCATTGGATGAAAACTAACGGTCAACGGCTGATGCTGACTGGACTTGCCACGTGCTAAGATTTGCTGATGTGGTATATGCCACGTCGAATTTTTTTAAAATATTTTGTTATACTCTTCTCAATGGTGACACACGGCCGACTATCATATTGACACGTGACCGAATCTGATGGTGATACGTGGTGAATATAATGATGACACGTCAGCAGATCTTGACACGTGACAAGACCACTCAATATCAGCCGTTGACCGTCAGTTAACTGATAGTTTCCATCTAACGATATCATATTTGAACCAAATTAAAACATTAAGGGTTGTTTACTCTAAATAAAAGAAGAATAAAGAGCCAAATACAAAATAGTAAAAAAAAACTTTCAAAAATCACAAAATGGCAATTATGCTTTATGTTTGATAACAAAATGGTAATTAGACGTTAAATCTCGTTAAGTGTCTGTTATAAAATTTAATATAATAACATATTTAGTCTTTTATATTTATACATTCAATCAATTCAGTCCTAATTTGAAATAATTTACTAAAATTAGCCCTCGTTATTTACACATTCTTTCAATTTGGTCCATAAAGCAAAATTCCAAAGTATGGTAACATGATAAATAATTACAATTTAATTTTTATAGGAACTCAAAAACTCGACTTGACTCGACTCGAATTGAAAAAAATTCAAATAAAGTTTTAGTTGTAAAATATGACGCGTCAACTCGAATAACTCGAAATTTTTTGACTCGACTTGATCGAGCGCTCACCTCTATTTTAAGATATGTAACCCCCTCGACCCGATCTAGTGCAAGACCAACCCGAGGTGGTCACACGGGAAATACCAGAGTAAACCCGAAAGCCCACTCCGATAAACAACCTTAAAATTTTTTTAAACTTATCTTTCCTAGATGCACATTTAAAATCCTATGTGAAGTACACGCAGCGAAAACGACCATTAACCATGCGGTCGAACAACGAAGGACCAAAATGTAATTCTAGCATAAAACATGTATTTAGCGTGAAATTAGGTTCACCAAGTTCAATTAGTCCGGTTTCATGCTTGCATGCCGAAATGTAGCTCAAAACAACCAATCTAATGGAAAAGGTCCCCAGAACAAGCATCAATCATGCATTCACCCGTACAATAGAAACTCAAGGATGAAGGCTAAAAGAAACAACTCGATCACCATTAAGAAGATATCCAAAACATGAAACCAGCAACATCAGGTCATTATAATTCAAGATAGCAACTCAAACATGTCTTTACAGCTAGTCCCAAACAAGGGAGCACCAAATAACAATTCCCAACAAAAGTAGCATTCTCATTGCTAATGTATTATTAGTACTACTCAAAAACCATACTTGAGAAAAAGTAGGATCTTAAACCCTCGTTTTCTTGCCTCCTTGTTGTCTGGAACACTCACGATCTGCATTATTAAAAAATAGAGCGTAAGCAATTAAGTTTAGTGAGCGATGCTCAAGATCACAACAACAACAACAATGCAGTTTATAAACCATTTTAAACGTTTTGAAAACAAACCACATGCTTGGAATCTTACATCAAGCAAAACATTAGCATAAGCTTAACTCAACAATTCTTATCGAATCAACAACTAGATATAACTCAACAATCTCAACATCAAAGTATACTGGCAACTATAACACTTTACTCAGATACGCGGATATGTTAGGTGGCATCTTACATCACCCAATTCACAAGGACAGCGAGACTTCCGGTGACATCTTACATCACCGTACTCCTCTTTAATGGCATCTTACATCATTAAGGCCATGCACAAATTTGACAAGTGCACAAACATCCTATGATCGACCAATTATATCTGGTAAAACTCTCAACACGTGCCAAATATACTTAGCGAAAATTAACACTTACACGAGATTATCATAGCCATTAGCCACAACATGAACATTTCACTTCCCATCTCCACATAATAATTTCATGCCTAGCATGAACTCAACAACACATATTTCAATCCAACTCATAACAACACATGGAATTTCAAAAACACATATTCATCAACTCAATATGATTTGAAAACAATGGCTTTCAATCATCAACAACGCGTACAACATGATTCATTAAAGCGAGGTAAAATAACCAAAAAGAAACAAGACGAAAATACACAAACTTACTCTTGAGCTTAGATTGGCCTTTCAAGCACAATCTAAACCCTTCAAAATCTTTCTTGAAACATTTCAAAACCTTAAAAACATATCCACTCACCGGTACAACCCAAACGATAACCGAAACACCGATTTCAAGCCTCTGCAACATCGGGTATCGTGTCCGAAGTACTCAAATCCATTTCCGTTGCTTCTAAACAATCCAAAACAGAGTATTAATACCCTTTTCAACATACATGCCCACTGAAATTCACAAACATAGTATTCAACAACATTCGCTCATCGATTCGTAGCTGAAGTTATCCGAAAACATCATCAAATCAGCTATAACCAAAACCCAACAATAACCCAACAATATAATCATCCAAAACACATCTATTTACTTCGAAAATGTCATTCCAAAGCTACAAAACCATCAGGGGTCGTTTCAACCCAAAACCAAGCCAAAAATTCTAGTATTTTAACCTTTAAAATTACCCACTTATCTAGTTTCGGGATTTTATGATTGAACTAGCATCTCAACATCATTTAACACTCAAAACATTGTTTTTAAACAACCCAAAACACAACAACATCAACCCACATGAAAAATCCCCAAAACCCCATTATTTTCAAACAATGAACTTTGAGGGAAAATGAGAAAAATCATTTGGGTTTTGAAAAGAATCCATCAAAAGGAGTTCAATGAAGAAAAAACAAAGTAAAGGAGAGAATACCTTCAAGAATCTTCAATGTAGATGATGTTTGGTTGAAGAGAAAGTGAGAAAAATAATTTTGGCAGAAAATAACGTGATATTCTCTTAAAACATGACAACTTATAAAATAAAAACCTTTTGTTCTAATTAAAAAAAATTTAAATTTTTTTTACCTCTTTACCCTTTTTAAAATATTTTTATCTCAAGACATAACCTTTTTTGTTAAAATAAATAGACCCAAAACTAATCTAACCCAGTGAATAGATTCAGTTCGACCCTCAACCCGATTTTGTAACTTCCGACCCTAAACTTTGGGCATTACAAGATATGACACGTCAACTCTAATAACTCGAAATATTTAAATATTTTAAATAGTTTTTTTAAATCGAATATTTTTTAAAATGGAATATTTAATATTTTAATATTTAAATGACATCGAATATTTAATAACTTCTTTAAATATTCGATTTAATTTAAAAATATTCGATTTAAAAGAAAAAATGATTTAAAATATTCGAATATTTAATTAAATTTTTATAGGAACTCGAAAACTCGACTCGACATGACTCGACTTGAATCGAAAAAAATTCAAATAAAGTTTGAGTTGTAAAATATGACGCGTCATCTCGAATAACTCGAAATTTTTTGACTCGACTCGATCAAATGCTCACATCTATCTTAAGATATGATGCGTCAACTCGAATAACTCGAAATATTCGAATATTTTATATCATTTTTTCTTTTAAATCACATCGAATATTTAATAACTACTTTAAATATTCGATTTAATTTAAAAATATTCGATTTAAAAGAAAAAATTGATTTAAAATAGTCGAATATTTAAAATAGTTATTAAAATTCGAATATTTAAAAGAAAAATATTTAAAGTAGTTATTAAATATTGGAATATTTTAAATCAATTTTTTATTTTAAATCAAATATTTTTAAATTAAATTGAATATTCAAAGTAGTTATTAAATATTTGATGTGATTTAAATATGAAAATATTAAATATTCTATTTTAAAAAATGTTTGATTTAAAAGAAAAAAAATGATTTAAAATATTCTAATATTTCGAATTATTCGAGTTGACACGTCATATCTTAAGATAGAGGTGAGCGATCGATCGAGTCGGGTAAAAAAATTTCAAGTTATTCGAGTTGACGCGTCATATTTTACAACTAAAACTTAATTTGAATTTTTTTCGATTCGAGTCGAGTAAAGTTGAGTCGAGTTTTCGAGTTCCTATAAAAATTTAATTGTAATTATTTATCATGTTACCATTCTTTGGAATTTTGCTTTAAGGACCAAATTGAAAGAATGCGTAAAAAACGATGGATAAATTTAATAAATTGTTTCAAATTAGGACTAAATTGATTGAATATATAAATATAAAGGACTAAATGTATAATACCAAAATTTATAACAAACACTTAACAAGATTTAACGTCTAGTTACCATTTTTTATAAAACATAAAATTTAATTATGATTTTATAATTTTTGAAAGTTTAATTTTTATTTTATTTACCAAAATTTAATGACACAAGCGTTGGGTATCTTTTGTAATTTTTCCTAAAACAAACTCTCAAATAGTCGGGATATTCCTTCAAGAAATACTGGAAATAAGCAAGGCCCAAAGCCTCATTTCTCACTTTCCTCTCACTACAAACATGCAAAGACAATCCCTAGGCTCGCCTACTTCCAAGCTCCAAATGCATGGTGGAGAAAAGATTACCGGAGACGATGATCAGAAACGCCGAGTAATCATCGACGGCGAGGACAGTAAGGAGAGTAAGACTCTCCGATCACCATTCTACCCTTCATCGCCGTCGTTTTCGTTGCCTCATAAGTCTGAGAAGCTCATTCCTATTCTCACTCTCCTTTGCTTCCTCCTACTTTACCTAAATTCTCACAGTCCTTCACAATCTGGTACGTTTTTTGTTTTCTCCTTCAACAACCATCGTCTTTAACAGGCTAGGTTACTCAAAGTGTATTCTTCATCGTTTATAATTATCTTTTTGTTTCAGATTTAGCTACTTTTAACGGACTGAAGCATTTCGGTATAATGCCGCTTCAACTCACCTTTTCTCTTTTTAGTTATTGAGTTTCCCAGTTTAGCGACTTGTTCTTTTGTCTTATGCTTTCGTTATTGACAGATTCACGTGAAATCGGCCGATTTATGGAGATTCAGATTTCAGAGAGGCAATGTTCTGGCGATTCGAAGCAAAAACTTGATAAGTACGCTTCGAAGTATCGTCTACACCGGAAAATGACCGATATCTAGGCGGCCTCCTGGAGCTTCCCCTCGGTTTATCTCTCTCTCCCTTTGTCTTACATTCTTTGTTCGTTCATGCTCTAGTAAATTTAAATTGCATGTTAATTTGTTGGCTTGTGAAGCAAATATCTTAGCTGGCGCTACTTTTTATCATCTTTGTTCGCATGACATATTTCTGTTTTTTTAGGGATAATATATTTCTGTATAGTATAAGTTATAGCCTATAGGAGAAAATAAAATGGAAGGAACTTTGAGAAATATATATTTAAAATTTTAAATTGACTTTGATGCAAAAAAAAATTAAATTGACTAATATGCGCCTTCCGGGGGGCGTAAGTTAGTGAGAGAGTAAAGGTAGAATTCAGCTGGAATTTCGGACCGTTGTTGCTCCTCGTGATGCGGGCGGGGATGCCAGCTAGAAAGTTGTACTAATCGCCGGAACCTATTAGCTGCTCCAACGGTCATAATTGCAAAAAGACCCAAATTTTGGGGCAAAAACCCCTTTTAAAAAAATATTAGGGGTTTTGGCTCCAAAAAACTATTATTTGAGAAAATGACCATTAAACTTGCCACGTCGGTTAACCTCGCGTTTTGTAGGAAGCGAAGTCTCATATCGCGTTCTGCATAACGCGAGTTCAGTCTACGTGGCATTATTGTTTGTGTTAACGGTTTTACAGAATATCGCGTTCTGCAGAACGCGAGGTCTCCGAGAATTTGAAAGGGCGTCTGAATATATCGCACAAACCTCGCGTTCTGCAGGACGCGAGTTCTGAGCAAAACTGGGCTGAAGAACTAGGAAAAACAAGCGTGGGTAGGCTTGTTCGAGCCCAATTTCGGGCGTTTAAATCGTATATTTTTAGCGAACAACGAGTTTTGGGTCGTAGTACTGGAAATTCTCTATCGTATGACACCAACATAGTTAATTTCCGTCCATTTTACACTGGTTTAAAATGGCTTCCAAAACCCTATGTTATCATCATTTTTTGAATGAAGTTGCCTTTGAACAAATGTCGATAGACATGTTGGAGCAGAATTTCATACGTATAAATTGTAAATTTGTAGCTAACATCGAGTTTGGGGTCGTAGTACTAGAAATTCTCTATCGTATGACACCAACATGGTTAATTTCCGTCCATTCTACACTGGTTTAAAATGGCTTCCAAAACCCTATCATAACATATTTTTTTGAATGATTGAAAATATAAGATGACCTACTGTATAAATCGAATTAGACTGACTTTATTGATTCGATTGTCATGGGCGAACTCGCATATACAAATTACAAATAATTAATTAAGACGAGGGGCTGAGCGATTAGGACACGTAGGCCTTGTGTGTCCAGGATTTAGGCATACAGTACAATGCTTCATTTGTTCGGTTTTTTCTCGATGTTCGACCATATCCTCGACACAGTGTATTCTTGTAGACCGTGGACGTCTTTTGGCTCTTAGTAGTGCTGGATCTGAGCGTATGGTCGGTTCAGTGTCCACGGCATTCGGATCAACCTCATTTCCGATTGGAGGAAACTCTTTTTCGTAAACCTTAAACACCGTTTCGAGTAAGTATACTAGATCGACCAGATGCATGTATTGTATCAGTTGGTTTGTGCAAGCAGCAACGGCGTGTGCGCACGGGTATTTGAATGTTTGGAAAATTCCGCACTCGCAGGTTCTTTCCCTCAGATTTACCACGTACGCGTTGTGCTGAATGCCTTCCAACCGTTTGGAAAATTCTGAAAAACGAAACTTGTGTCCTTCTCGCGAGAAGAGAGTTACAGTCATCTGTCTTGATTGGCTCAATTGAGTATGCAGTTTTGTGCGGAAATTCGGTTGGACTTTGTGTCCACCTGCCATGTACTCAGTTGCTTGCCGTCCCAAGGTTGCAAAGAGGGTAGCCAAACGATAATAGGCCGCTTTGACAATGGAAGTGATAGGCAACTGCCGCACTCCCTTCGGTGATGAGTTCACTGCCTCAGCTAAGTTCGTTGTCATGTGACCATAGCGTTTACCCTCGTCATACGATCGGAGCCATTTTGTCCTCGGGATCTTTTCAAGGTATTCTGCGCCCTCTTTGTTTCTCGCTCTCAGTTCCTCGAGCAGGTCATTCACCTCTTGTTTGTAGTGCGAGTTGCCTACGGGATGACATTTGAATAGTTATGGGCGAAAAACACATGCAAAAAGGTCGTAAATGAAAGCGAGCAACAAGTAATATAGTAAATGAAAATGACATAAAGGACGTACCCATATTGAGCACCATTTCACGTTCATCACGGTTCTTAAATTGTTGCAGGTAGTTTGCGGCTATGTGCCGCAAGCAAAAACGGTGGTGAATGTATGGAGGCTTCCAATAGTCACCCAAACGGTCTATCACCCACAATAGCGCTGTGCCTCTGTAAAAAATAACACATACCCCTCCTTCCCTTGATCGTACTACAGGATCAAGGAAATATTTTCGTAGGTTCCGAGGAAGAACTTCCAAGACTTCAAATCCTCTTTCTGGACGATTGCGAATGTAACAGGAACGCATTTTCGATTGCCGTCCTGTGCAATAGCTAGAAGTAGGGTCTGTGTATATCTTCCTTACAACCATGTGCCGTCGATTTGGACCATCGGTTTGCAGTGCTTGAATGCGTTGATGCACTGGGGGAAAGTCCAAAATAACCGGTGGAATTGACAAACACCTCGGACGACACGATCATTTTCGTATGCCGGAACCGTATCAAGTTTGACAACCATTCTAGGGATGTGTTTCTGCAGGAGATTTAGCCACAGGCGCAACTCTTTGTAAGATTCCTCCCATCGGCCATACATTTCCTGTTTGGCCCGCCTCCTTGCATATCATGCTTTGTAATATTCAGGACGGTAGCCGGTGACAGTTTGAGCTGCAGCCTGACATGTGGGGACCGACACTGTGGGAATTGTTTTCACCAATGGCATAAAGATGTCGGCGAGGTACTTTGCATCAAGGTTCTTATGATCCTGGCTGAGGCTAGCAACGGTGCATGTATGAGGCCTTTCAAGTTTTGTTATTTTTCAACGGTCGCCTCCCCTCTTCAATTGTGATATACGGATTTTCCATTTACAGCCTTGATTCTTTTGGATGCAGTGAGCCTTGTAGTATCTGGCTTGAGTTTTCTTCACTGTCGTCTCAACATTCTGACGAAGGTTGTACTACTTAACTGCCGCCACCGCAATATCCTTTGTCAAGAACGTCATACTAATTCTCAGTTCACCATCAGAACGGTTGACTCTACCGTCTATTGTGTCGTCATGTAAAAAATCAGGGACGTCCATGGCGTCCATATCAACCGTTATGAAGTGGGATGGTGGCTGGAACATAGAAATTGGTGTTGCATCTATAGGAAAGTTGGTGGCTGCCGGCTGTTCGTCGAAATCTGGCGGTGGAACGGTATCGTCTTCCGGTGGAACTGTCAAGTCTTCTGGTTCATCATAGAATGGCCCCAGCTCATCTCCATCGGGCCCGAGTTCTCTAATCGGTTCTTCGTCAGAAGCATCCTCCGGGAGTTGGAATAGTAGAGCTTCGTCGATCACTACCCTTGGAGGCGAGGATGAGGGTCGACAATCGGGAGACCTCTCATGAGATCACTCACGAACCGCATTTCCAAGACCAAAATCAAGATCACCATAAGAAGAATGTCTCCCCATAGATGGTTGAACGTACTTCGTGCTAGGGACATACGTTGAGTGTCGTCTATATGAGGAATCATGGTCGTGCATAGCGTAAGAAGACGACACTCCCTCACCTCCAAAAGAATAATGTCTCCCCATAGATGGTTGACCATAGTCTGTGCCAGGGACATACATTGAGTGTCGGCCATATGATGCTTCATGGTCGTGCGCAACGTAAGTAGACGACGTTCCCTCCCCTCCAAAACTGTACGAATTGTATGGATTGTACGATGCATTTGTTGGTGCATCGAATTCATCGTTTGGGGGTTGGTTCATGTCGAACCCGATACTAGCTACGCACGACTGCCATGGCACAGCAGATGACGATGCACCAAACTCGTTGTCTTGGCATAGTAGGTTAAAATCATGTCGTAGACTTGCGGTCGGGCTATCAACGTTGGCATTCGAATCGAAGTCGAAATTCGCCCGACCCCAGCTTGGTATTTCGATAACTGGATTAGACTCCGAGAATGATGCATACAGCTCGATAGGCCCCCCAATGAATAGTCGAAGTGGGTAGCCAGCATCATCTCCACATCAGCAGTTTCCGCATACAGAGTACCTTAAAGGGGCTATAGATGTTGGCACCCGATACTTCACGTCGGACAAACGGTGGTTTTCGAAATGAGGGACATTGGTCTCCAGTTCCTTTACCAACTTCTTGAACGATAATCTCCTCGGAATCTTTAGCGTTACTGGATCTTCGCAGTGAAAACGACGTCGAGTTCGGGATCGTTGAATATCTGCCCATCGTAGTAAACTAGAGTAGTAACTCATCGTCTCGCCATTTGAATATTTTGTCAAAGACTTGTGAATTTTTAATACTTGAAAATTTTGAGGACTTGTTTTGGCAATTCAAACATATATTTACGGTTTATGGTTCTGCTTCATATAAGGAGACAGTTATGGGTTATTATTGCCACAGGAAATCCCGGAGAATCCGGGTGTGTAAGGGAAATTATTGTACCGGGAGGTAGCTTTGAGAAAATCGCGTTCTACACAACGCAATAAGCAGGACCTTGCGTTCTGTACAACGTGAGTTCTTTTGAATATCGCGTTCTACAGCCCCTTTAAGGTACTCTGTATGCAGCATTGCGGAAACTGCTGATGTGGAGATGATGCTGGCTACCCACTTCGACTATTCATTGGGAGGGCCCTCGAGCTGTATGCATCGTTCTCGGAGTCTAATCCAGTTATCGAAATACCAAGCTAGGGTTGGGCGAATTTTGACTTCGATTTGAATGCCAACGTTGATAGCCCGACCGCAAGTCTACGACATGATTTTAACCTACTGTGCCAAGACAACGAGTTTGGTGCATCGTCATCTACTGTGCCAAGGCAGTCGTGTGTAGCTAGTATCGGGTTTGACCTGAACCAAACCCCAAACGATGAATTCGATGCACCAACAAATGCATCGTACAATCCATACAATCCCTATAGTTTTAAAGGGGAGGGAACGTCGTCTACTTACATTGCGCACGAACATAAAGCATCATATGGCCGACACTCAATGTATGTCCCTGGCACGGACTACGGTCAACCATATATGGGGAGACATTCTTCTTTTGTAGGTGAGGGAGCGTCGTCTTCTTACGCTATGCACGACCATGATTCCTCATATGGACGACACTCAACGTATGTCCCTAGCATGAAGTACGTTCAACCATCTATGGGGAGACATTCTTCTTATGGTGATCTTGATTTTGGTCTTGGAAATGCGGTTCGTGAACGATCTCGTGAGAGGTCTCCCGATCGTCGACCCCCATCCTCGCCTCCAAGGGTAGTGATCGACGAAGCTCTACTATTCCAGCTCCCGGAGGATGCTTCTGACGAAGAACCGATTAGAGAATCTGGGCCCGACGGAGACGAGCTGGGGCCATTCTATGATGAACCAGAAGATTTGACAGTTCCACCGGAAGACGATACCGTTCCACCACCAGATTTCGACGAACAGCCGGCAGCCATCAACTTTCCTGTAGACGCAACACTAATTTCTATGTTCCAGCCACCATCCCACTTCACAACGGTTGATATTGATGCAATGGACGTCCCTGATTTTTTGCATGACGACACAATAGACGACATAGTCAACCGTTCTGATGGTGAACTGAGTATTGGTATGACGTTCTTGACAAAGGATATTGCGGTGGCGGCGGTTAAGTAGTACAACCTTCGTCAGAATGTTGAGACGACAGTGAAGAAAACCCAAGCCAGATACTACAAGGCTCACTGCATCCAAAAGGATCAAGGCTGTAAATGGAAAATCCGTATATCACAATTGAAGAGGGCAGGATCACAAGAACCTTGATGCAAAGTACCTCTCGCCGACATCTTTATGCCACTGGTGAAAACAAATCCCATAGTGTCGATCCCCACATGTCAGGCTGAGCTCAAACTGTCACCGGCTACCGTCCTAAATATTACAAAGCATGGTATGCAAGGAGGCGGGCCAAACAAGAAATGTATGGCGATGGGAGGAATCTTACAAAGAGTTGCGCCCGTGGCTAAATCTCCTACAGAAACACATCCCCAGAATGGTTGTCAAACTTGATACGGTTCCGACATACGAAAATGATCGCGTCGTCCGAGGTGTTTGTCAATTCCACCGGTTATTTTGGACTTTCCCCCAGTGCATCAATGCATTCAAGCACTACAAACCGATGGCCCAAATCGACGGCACATGATTGTACGGAAGATATACACAGACCATACTTCTAGCTATTGCACAGGACGACAATCGAAAATGCGTCCTGTTGCATTCGCAATCGTCCAGAAGGAGGATTTGGAGTCTTGGAAGTTCTTCCTTCGGAACCTACGAAAATATGTCATTGATCATGTAATACGATCAAGGGAAGGAGGGGTATGTGTTATTTCTGACAGAGGCACAGCGCTATTGTGGGCGATAGACCGTTTGGGTGACTATTGGAAGCCTTCATACATTCACCACCGTTTTTTCTTGCGGCACATAGCCACAAACTACCTGCAGCAATTCAAGAACCGTGATGAACGTGAAATGGTGCTCAATATGGGTACGTCCTTTATGTCATTTTCATTTACTATATTACTTGTTGCTCGCTTTCATTTACGACCTTTTTACATGTGTTTTTCGCCCATAACTATTTAACTATTATCCCGTAGGCAACTCGCACTACAAACAAGAGGTGAATGACCTGCTCGAGGAACTGAGAGCGAGAAACAAAGAGGGCGCAGAATACCTTGAAAAAATCCCGAGGGAAAAATGGCTCCGATCGTATGACGAGGGTAAACGCTATGGTCATATGACAACGAAATTGGCTGAGACAGTGAACTCATCACTGAAGGGAGTGCGGTAGTTGCCTATCACTTCCATTATTAAAGCGACCTATTATCGTTTGGCTACCCTCTTTGCAACCTTGGGAAGGTAAGCAACTGAGTACATGGCAGGTGGACACAAAGTTCATCCAGATTTCCACACAAAATTGCATACTCAATTGGGCCAATCAAGAAAGATGACTGTAACTCTCTTCTCGCGAGAAGGACACAAGTTTCGTGTTTCAGAATTTTCCAGGCGGTTGGAAGGCATTCAGCACAACACGTACGTGGTAAATCTGAGGGAAAGAACCTGCGAGTGCAGAATTTTCCAAACATTCAAATACTCGTGCGCACACGCCATTGCTGCTTGCACAAACCAACAGATACAATACATGCATCTGGTTGATTCGGTATACTTACTCGAAACAATGTTTAAGGTTTACGAAAAAGAGTTTCCTCTAATCGAAAATGAGGTTGATCCGAATGCCGTGGACACTGAACCGACCATACGCCCAGATCCAGCACTGCTAAGAGCCAAAGGACGTCCGCGGTCTACAAGAATACACTGTGCCGAGGATATGGTCGAACATCAAGAAAAAACCGGACAAAGGAAGCATTGTACTATATGCCTAAATCCTGGACACACAAGGCCTACGTGTCCTAATCGCTTAGCCCCTCGTCTTAATTAATTATTTGTAATTTGTATATGCGAGTTCGCCCATGACAATCGAATCAATAAATTTAGTCTAATTCGATTTATACAGTAGGTCATCTTATATTTTCAATCATTCAAAAAAATATGTTATGATAGGGTTTTGGAAGCCATTTTAAACCAGTGTAGAATGGACGGAAATTAACTGTGTTGGTGTCATACGATAGATAATTTCTAGTATTACGACCCCAAACTCGATGTTAGCTACAAATTTACAATTTATACGTATGAAATTCTGCTCCAACATGCCTATCAACATTTGTTCAAAGGCAACTTCATTCAAAAAAGGATGATAACATAGGGTTTTGGAAGCCATTTTAAACCAGTGTAGAATGGACGGAATTTAACCGTGTTGGTGTCATACGATAGAAAATTTTCAGTACTACGACCCCAAACTCGTTGTTTGCTAAAAATATACGATTTAAACGCCCGAAATTAGGCTCGAACAGGCTTACCCACGCTTGTTTTTCCTAGTTCTTCAGCCTAGTTTTGCTCAGAACTCGCGTCCTGCAGAACGCGAGGTCTGTGCGATATATTCAGCCGCCCTTTCAAATTCTCGGAGACCTCGCGTTCTACAGAACACGATATTTTGTAAAACCGTTAACACAAAAAACAAGGCCACGTAGACTGAACTCGCGTTATGCAGAACGCAATATCAGACCTCGCTTTCTACAAAACGCGAGGTTAATCGACGTGGCAAATTTGAGGGTCATTTTCCCAAATAATAATTTTTGGGAGCCAAAACCCCTAATATTTTTTTAAAAGGGCTTCCCCCCCAAAAAAAAATTGCCCAAATTTTGTTTTCAATGTCTTTGAAGATGATAAACAGTAAATTATTGTTTTTGAATAAAAAATTAAAGACGAATTGAAGAGATTTCGCCTATAAATAGTACAATTTTAAAGATGATAGACCATCTTCAAACAGTGGCTGCAACTAGGGATGTAAAAACAGGTAATCGGACAGGTTTCAGGTCGGGTTCTGTCAGGTCGGGTAAAATCGGATACAGGTCATTTCAGGTAAAAAAAAATTTGACTCGACTCGGGTCGGGTGCGGGTCCATTGCAGTCGGGTAATTTGCAGGTCGAGTCAATTTTCAGGTCGGGTCCATTTCAGGTCAAACTCGTTGCAGATCGGGTAAAAACAGGTCGGGTAAAAACAATTAATTGGCAGGTAAAATTGCAGGTCGGGTAAATTTCAGGCCGGGTTCATTTCAGTTCGGGTTCATTTCAGGTCGATTTCATTTCAGGTCGGGTTCATTTCAGGTCGGGTAATTTCAGGTCGTCGGGTTCATTTCAGTTCGGGATAATTCAGGTTCACCAGAAATGAAGAATTTTGAATAAAAACAAAGTTTTATGGACTATAGTGAAAAAAATTAATAAATAAGAGCTAATTTGGACTAAAATAAAGTTTTATGGACTATAATAGGCTCATTTTTGAATAAAAACAAAGTTTTATGGACTATAGTGAAAAAAATAAGAGTTAATTTGAAGTAAAAATAAAGTTTGAAGGACTCAATTGAATTGAATTAAAACTTAAAGGACTTGAATAAAAAACTTATATAATATAAAGGGCTTTATTTATAATTTACCCCAAATTGAAATTCAATTTGAGAATTAAGCGGTTTGAAATCAAATTTTCCCGCCCATATATATTATAATTTAATATTATTTATTAATTATTATAATATAATATAACTTATTAATTAATATAATAACTTTATAACTTATAAGTATAAATATATGTGATTATGTGTATATATTATATATATGTATTTTTATGTATTCACATGTATATAAATTACAATATATAATTATATATTATACAAACATGTATGTATAATGTATAATGTATTTATGTATATGTAATGTATTATACATAAATACATAAATTGAATTGAACTCAATTGAATTGAACAAAAACTTAAAGGACTTAACATCTAAAATTTAAAGGGCCACAAAATATTTAGCCCATCTAAAATTTTTAGCCCAAAGCCCAACAATTAATAATTATTATATTTAGCCCATCTAAAATATTTAGTCCAAAGCCCAACAATTAATAATTAATATTTATTATTGATATTATCAATTATTATAAATGGGTGGTAGGATAAGAGCTCAAAGGCCCAAGGCCCAAACTATTACTAATTATTATTAATTATTATATAAATTATAAGTTATAAGTTTATATATATATATATACATTATAGGTTTTAGGGGCCCATCTAAAATAAATGGGTGGTGGGATAAGAGCCCAAAGGCCCAAGGCCCAAACTATTACTAATTATTAATTATTATATTATAAATACATTATATAAATTATAAGTTATAAGTTTATATATATATATATATATATATATATATATATATTATATTTATACAATATAGGTTTTAGGGCCCATCTAAAATAAATGGGTGGTGGGATAAGAGCCGAAAGGCCCAAGGCCCAAACTATTACTAATTATTATTAATTATTAATTATTATATTATAAATAAATTATTGTTGTGAATAAAATAAAGAAGAACAAGAATAAGAACAAGAAGAACAAAGAGATGAGAGAAAGAGGGAGATTTGTATTATTCTCAAATATAAACTTGTATACAATGCCTTCAATGAATCATCTATTTATAGGCATAAGAAGTACATAATACATTAAACTCTAATTCATAAAGATAATATTCCTAATAATAAATAAATCAAACTCCTTTGATAAAGTTCTAATCACGATAGACATCCACATAGATAAATATTCATAACACTCCCCCTTGGATGTCTATGAAGATAATGTGCCTCGTTAAAACCTTACTAAGATAAAAACTCAGTGGGAAAAAAAATTCTTTAGTGAAGGAAAAAGAGTACACACATCTTTGATACGCATAACATGTTGCCTCATTAAAAACCTTACCAGGAAAAACCCATTGGGACAAAACCTCGGTTAAGGGAAAAAGAGTGCAACGCGTATTTACTCCCCCTCATGCAAACATCACAGAAGATCTTTGAATCTTCATAATTTAATCTTGAATATCATTTTTCTAAAGATCGTGAGGGATGAAACTTTGGAGTAATATGTTTCATGATGTATCCACTTTCAAACTGAGATATACATCTTGCGTTATCTTCACACAAGATAGCTTTTATCATATCTTGTAAAAGTAAATCCACATATCTTTTGGATATGTTGGGTCAATAGTCTTAGCCAAACACATTTTTTGGCTTGCCTCATGCATAACAATTATTTCTACGACATTTGAGGAGACATCAACGAATGTTTGAAGATCTAAATGTAATGATCTTTGTATATTCATAGATATTTCTTGACTAACTAATATATAGTGTTTCAAGACCAAGAAAAGATATAATTATCTTTATTCACATCCAACAATCTTACAACTATTGGGATACTCAATAGATATGCTCTATTCATATTGAATCTTCTTTAAGATTTTTTCAGCTTATGTCTATTCATAGACAAAAGAAATATATAAAAATGCTCGATCTTCAGGCCGAGATAAACTTGATGTCAAGATTCAAGTACTTGTATTGAAAGCACTTCACGAGTTTCCAATTTGAAGCTCTTTAGGAGTTCTAAAATTATCATAATGGATCTTGATCCAAACTCCTTTATAAAATACATAAGAAAATCTGAGTATTTTCTCAATTAGTATTCACTAAGGCGATTATACCAAATGCGCCAAAATATTCATGAGACATGTCTAAATAAATTTCCTCAGAAATTTCCAAATGCTTATAGCATTTTAGATCCTTCAAGGATAAATATGGATCCACAAATAATTAGACGCATGCAAAATTTTCAAAAACTGCCAAAGTAATTGCATCCACCATGAAGTAATTAAAACTTTTCATAAATCATAGTTCAAGTCGTATTTACGACTACTTATTTGTGCCTCACTTGCATTACACCTTTAGGTGTTTGGACTGTTGGTCCAAATACTTCTATTTTAGAAGTTCAAAGCGTCTTTCAACATTGGCCAATTCAATATCTATACTTCTGGATAGATTTTATACAAGATCCTCAATTTCTTTCTTTACTTCTATAGAAGTATTTTATGTAAAATTGTTTGTAAAATCGTTGTCGACAACTTTCTAATTTTCTGGTTCCATTCTCGTAATGACATAACTCATCGAGATCTCTTCAAGATTTCAATCTTTATTTCAGGTACCTGAAACTCTTATAGAGTTTTATTATTTGTTATGTCTTGGGTCTCTTCAGGAGCACCCGTCTCCAATATATGACCATCTCATATTACTTTCTATTTACGAGAATTTTGATCATTGGAACCATTTCAACTATCATGCTTCAAGCATGATTTACATTCTCTCGCTCTAACATGTAATTTAAACTTAGAGCATTTCAGCTGGTATATGAGACTTAATTACTCTCATTGAGTCAGTAAATATGTCTGGCAGTTGACATGTAATAACATGAATTATCTTATGAACTTCTAGTTCATATACGAGGATCTAGATAATGATAATTTATTTTCCTCTATCCAGCTGAATATTATCTCTCCTGATGTTGAGAAAAATCATGTCATAAATGATTCTCCAATTAATGTTTAAGAATTTAAACATAAAAGGAGACTTGTACTCAATATATATTCTCAACCCTTTTTATTTACCCATTTTGTGCGTTGTGGTGGAGCAATTCATATCGCACATTCAAAAATCATAAAATGGGAAATGTATGGTTTCTGACCAAAAACCAATCATAACGGGGAGTTTATTATAACTCGTTGGCTTGATGCGTATAAGTGTTGCTATATGGAAACACCATATAAATAATAACTCTTTTGTTCTCATAGTTTAGCTATTAAATATGAGGCATCCAATTGAAATTTTGCTAAACTATATTTTTCATAATCAATAGGCTTTGTAACAACTGATATAGCCTAAAACATAAACCCACTAGCTTTTCAAGACGAATAGTCTAACTGCATAATCTGAATCTTTTTAAAATCAATCTCACAAACTTCTGGTTGTAAGTCGATAAAACAATGTAGATGCATCTACTAAAATCATATAAAACTTTCCACATTTGTGGATATATGGGCCCATATTTCGTTCAGATATGCAAGACATGCAGTCTTAACTTCAGTACAAGAACTTTAAGTTCTAATTCTTTTGGTAAGTGGGATCATCTATATTCTTTGAGAACAAACAACACAAGAACTTCATGTTCTTTTAGTAAGTGGAATTTAATCAATTCCTTTAAGCAACACAAGAACTTCACGTTCTTTAATAAGTGGAATTTAATTCATTCCTTTGAGAATAAGCACCACAAGAACTACAGGTTCTTTTAATACATGTGCATGTAAATCTCAATAATTTCTGCACCATTATTGATCAGGATGGTCTAACCGATCATGCCAACTATATATATGTGTATATATCTCTAAATTTGTAAACTTCTTGTTTACCATAACATGTAATTCAATCTTACTCATACATGTCTAATACGACCATCAAAATTGTTCCTTTAAATAGGAATATATTTAGCTCTTTCGGAGCTTTCAATTGAAATTATCTTTTGGTAGCAATATATAGCTCTTCTAGAGCTTTCAACTGACTTTTTGGCTACCAAAACTTATATCCATATTGACTTATTTCAAATGCCAATTGATAACATATGTTATCTATAATTTCCAAAGGGATAGTTTGCGAACTCATATTGCTATCTTTATGACTTTGACGAGTATAACGCACTGTGAATATGGAATAAAGTTCCATTTGACAATAACATATTGGGAAAACTACCCAAATCATCACTCAACTTTGGTCATTAGACCTATTTTAGTCACTCAACTTTAAAAACGCTCATTTTCATCACTCAACTTTCAACATTGTGATGTTTTCATCATTCCACCGTTAACTCAGTTAACACCGTTATGACATGGCTTATAAAATTACACGTCATTTAAAAGAAAATAAACAAAACGACAGTGTTTTGAACATTGGGTTAATTATACGGATTAACCAAACTTAAACCGTTCCTATTCCCCATTAGTCTGAACTTTTGAAAATCAAAGTTGTTCTTTGCGATTTTTTTTCTGAACGTTGAGAAAATTAGGGCTTGATATTGTGTTAGAGATTTGGGTGCGAGTGATAATTTGAAAATCGAAGTTGAGGAAATTACTGATTCAACAACGTGGCTGCAAATCGGAGTAATGGATTGTCGTGTATTGCGTGCGAGGGGTATGAAAAGCATGTCATATAGTAAGTTTTTTTTATCTTTTCGATTAAAGCTTGTAAATTTAGGGTTTATTGAATAAAGTAAAATTGTTTAGTGGGTACTGATGAGTTTAGGGTTTGGCAAATTTGTTTTGATTTCAGGTAGTTCGAAACAGGGGTGATAATAATTAGGTGTTTTTATTTTGATGAGTAAAATTTGTTTCGATTAAAGTTTGTATATTAGGTGTTTTTGTATTGATTGGCAGGAGTGTCTTCTAAAGATAGGAATGAGAATAATGAACTAAGTCTTGATAATGCAGTAATGCAGTTTTGGTAATGTAGACCAACATGTCTCGATAATGCAGTAATGCAGTTTTGGCAATGTAGAATTGCAGTCTTGATAATGCTGAAATGTTGTTTGGGTAATGCAAAAATGCAGTTTTGATAATGTTGTAATGCATAAATGTATTCTTGATAATGTTGTAATGTAGTGTGTCAAATGAATTAAAATGGTTGGGTAATGCCTTAAAAACAGTTTGATTTTGTAGTGAAAACAATATTTTAGTATGAATAAATTGAGTTATAGGAAACATGTGGGGATATGGGAATGTGTACTGTGGGGATAATTGGGTAATGTCTTTGAATAATAGGGCTGCTTGTATACATATATTTTCCCTATTCTGTGAATGTGTATTGTGGGGATATAGGAAACATGTGGGGATATGGGAATGTGTGTTTTTTTATGTTTTTATATGTTGGCGGGGGACCAGTAGAATATGACAAAAATGTATATGTTTTTTTTATCCCAAATTGTGCACATGTTAGTGGATATATGTATACTAAATAGGTTCATGTGTTTTTTATATGTTGGTGGGGGGACCAGTGGGGTTTTTATATGTTGGTGGGGGACCGGTGGGGAGAAGTGTTTTTTATCAGTTAATGTGTTAGTTGAGGACCATTAACTATTACAATAATGAACCCCAAATTGTTAAAGTTCAAAGCTATTAGTGCAGTCCCTATTTCTTTACAGTGTTCGAAATTAAATCATCCTAATATATATTTGTTTATTTTTTACAGGTCAAACATCAGAGCATTGTACTATAGCTTTTCATCATGGGGGATTTATTGTAAATCATCCTACTGTGACATATACTGGTAAAAAGATATCTTTCTTTGATATGTGTCACATTGACTCTATGTCTATGCTTGAGGTTTATGACATGGTTAAGGAGTTAGGATATGATAGGCAACTGGAAATTTTTTGGCAATCACCAGGTGGTGTTTTAAGTGTCAATGCATTGAAAACTGATTCTGATATGTTATCTATGCTTGCTAGTATGCCTAGGAACAAGTATGCACATGTTTACTTACAAGAAATAGTGGAGGAACACATGCCTGATTCTGAAACTGTTAATGATGCTGGAATTTTTGAACATGTGAACAATGTTAATGATGCTGGAATTTTTGAACATGTGGACACTGTTAATGATGCTGGAATTTTTGAACATGTGGACACTGTTAGGAATGTAGAAACAAATATACCTACTGATGCTGAAACTGTTAAAAATACTGTTAGGAGACTTGATTTTTCTGATAGTGAGGATGATGAAGATACTGACTATGTTGGTTCTGAGAGTGAGCAATCTGACAGCCCTTTGAAGATAGTGAAAATGATTTAGTTGATGATGATTTAGTTTGTGAGGAAAATGTTGGTGTTGGGAGGGATATACCTGGATTTAGGGCAGGTTCAACTGAAGATAGTGATGAGAGTGTAGATAGTGAGGATGAAATTGAATCACTGCACAGTCCATCTGATTCTGAAACAGAAACTGAAAAGAAAAGGTTCCCTGAGTTTGACAGTACTTTAGACATGAAAAATCTCAAGTTTAGAAAAGGTTTATTGTTTTCCGATCAGAAAATTTTCAAAGCAGCTTTAAAACAATATGCAGTGAAAAATAGGTTTAATTTAAGGCTAAAGGTTAATGACACTGCAAGAGTGCAAGCTGTGTGCAAGGATGAGTGCCCATGGATGGTTTGGGCATCTAAAATGCACCCTAAAGATAAGACTAACAGTACATGGCAGATTAAGACATATATTGGAGAGCATAAATGTGTTAGAGATACAAAGAATAGAAACTGTACTTTTAGGTGGTTGGCTACAGAGTACTTAGAGAAATTCAGAGTTGACCCAAATTATTCTGCCAAGTCCCTAAAACATGATGTGATGAAAGACCACATGCTTGTAGTTGAAAGGTCTAAATGTATTAGGACAAAAAAACTGGCCTTGGAGATGATTCTTGGGAATCAAGAAGAACAATATGCAAGAATCTATGATTACCTTGGAGAATTGAGAGGAACAAATCCTGGGACAACAACCATACTTCATTTAGATAATAGGTTGTTTGTCAGAATGTATGTATGTCTACAAGCTTGTAAAGATGGATTTAGGGCTGGATGTAGGCCACTGATTTGCTTAGATGGATGTTTTTTAAAAGGCTATTACCAAGGATGGCTTCTGGCAGCAATTGGAATAGATGCAAATGACTGCATCTATCCTTTGGCTTATGCTGTAGTTGAGAGTGAAAATAGAGAGTTCTGGACTTGGTTTTTACAGATTTTAGAGACTGACTTGGGGCTCACAAACTCTTTCCATTATACATTCATGTCAGACAAGCAAAAGGTAAATAATTTACTTTTTTATTTTAGATATTTTTCTTCAGTGTATTATAGTGTATGACTGATATTTTATTGTTTTTTACAGGGTCTAATAGATTCAATTTTAGAGTTGTTTCCTAATTCCAGCAGTCGAACTTGTGTGAGACATTTGTACAACAATTTCAAGCTGCAAAGTCAAAACCAAGGCAAGGCATTAAAAGATGCTTTATGGAAGGCAGCAAGGGCAACATACATGAAAGAGTGGACTGATGCAATGAATGAACTGAAGGCCATGTCAGAACCTGCATTCAACTGGTTGGTGGCTAAAGACCCTAAGAATTGGTCAAAGGCTCATTTCTCAACTAACTGCAAGTCTGACATGCTCTTAAATAACTTGTGTGAGAGCTTTAATAAGGTAAATATGTTTACTAACCTAACTTATTTAAATTGAATTTTGCATTAAATAAGTTTACTAACCTAACTTATTTATTGACAGATGATTTTGGAATCAAGGGACAAGCCAATACTCACTATGATGGAGATGATCAGATGCAAAATCATGACAAGAATTGCATCTAAGAAGGAAGCTGCTGAAAAAATAATTGGGACACTTTGTCCAAAAATTCAAAAAAAGCTTGAGAAGATTATTGAACAGTCTATAAGGCATTTTGAACTTTAATTAATTATTTTTGTTTTGATTATTTATTTACTTTAATTAATTATTATTTCAACAGTTCAAAAATTAATTGATTTTTTGATCAATGCTGACAGGTGTTGGCCTAGGAATGCAGGTGGACAAAGGTGGGAGGTTTCTGCAGGATTTGAAGACCAACATGCTGTAGACTTAGAAGCTCAAACATGCAGTTGCAGAAAATGGGACCTTACAGGTATATTTTTCATAGTTTTGGTTTAGATAATGTACTGGACTGTAAAGTTTTTGCAAACATTCTGTATTATTTGTGTGGAAGTTTTGTGATTCTTAAGTGTTTGCTTGGTTTAGGGTTATTTGTGTGGTCTGTTTATAACATGTGGACCAATAGAGGTTTATATAAAGTTTTATATAGGACAAACTCTATTTGTGGTCTGTTTATAACATGTGGACTGTTTATAAAATGTGGTGTTTTGCTTGGATATAGGAAACATGTGGTCTGTTTATATAATGTGGTATGTTTGCTTGATTTGGTTATTTGTGTGGTTTGTTTATAAAATGTGGTCTGTTTTAGTGATTCTTAAGTGTTAGCTTGATAAGTAAAGGTTTATATAATGGTCTGTTTTAGTGATTCTTAAGTGATTTTAAAATGCCATTCTATCTTGTAGGGATTCCTTGTATACATGTTGCATCTGTAATTTTGCATATTGGAGCTAGACCAGAAGATTTTGTCAATTCTTGCTACAGAAAGGACACTCAACTGGAAATCTATTCTCATATGGTTAAACCAGTTCGAGGTCCAAAACAATGGGTTCATTATCAGACAGATGAACCACTCCTACCCCCTGTAATTCGAAGGCCTGTTGGCAGGCCTCAAACAAAAAGAAGAAAAGAGCCTGATGAGCAAGTAAAAAAAACTGGAAAAATGAGTAAGCTTGGAGTCCATATGACTTGTTCAAAATGTGGAAGTAAAGGCCGCAACAAAAGATCTTGTAGGGGACAAGTTGGTGGCAATGCAAGGAGTGCAAGGATGGCTCCAAGAAGAAATACAAGGCCTAGTAGGTCTAATACCTCTGAACCAATGCCTACTGGTCATGCAAGGGTGACCTCTGAACCAATGCCTACTGGTCATGCAAGGGTGGCTTCAACATCAAGGATACCTACTGGAAGTGCTAGACCTTCCAAACTACCTGTAAGTTTGGTTTACTTCATTAATATCATTTGTTTTTAAACCTAAAATTCTAATTAATTCTTATCTATCAATGCAGGTTAGGAGACCAACATGTTCCAATTCAGTAAGTTCTACTCATCCTACTAACAACCAACATCATGAACAAGGGAGTCAAAGAACAATGGGACCAGTAATGACTGTAAGATGGATGCCATCACAGCAGAGCAGTGTTCAAGGATCTCAAACACAAGAAAATGTGTCTAACAGGCAGAAGTCTACTTGAAAGGAGACTTATGGATGTCATTTTAAGACTGTTTAGTTATTTTGTCAAAGAGGCACAAATAGCCTAGTGGAAACTGTTCTAGGCTAGTCTTTTGTTCATCATTTTGTATACCTTTTGTGGTATTTTGTTCATCTTTTGTACACCTTTAGTGACAAAATTGACAAAAAACAGTGATATGATCATTATTGTCAAAATGTCATTGTTCAACATTTGTAGCCTCTCCCATTTGGGATAATATTTAATGGAAATTGAATTTACAGTTTCTACCTTTAGCCTCTCCCATTTGTTCATCACAGCAGAGCAGTGTTCATTGAATAACATTTTTTTCAGCTTAAATGATCACTTGAGCATAACACTTGGGCATAATTAACAACAAACACTTTTCATTGAATAACAGTTTCAATTGAGCATAAGAACAACAAACATCTTAAATGATCACTTGAGCATAACACTTGGGCATAATTAACAACAAACATTTTTTTCATTGAATAACATTCCATTACAACAAACTCCAACATACATTAACACAATTTTCAGCTTCGAAATCATCACTAACACAATTTTCAGCTTCTTAATCATCACTAACACAATTTTCAGCTTCTTAATCATCACTAACAGTTATGAAATAAATAACTCACTAAAGCAATACATATTAAAGCAAGAATCCAAGCAATCCTCTCATTTCTTCTTCTCCTCTCATTAGTTCTGATCTTCTTTAGGAGACCATTAATAAGAACTTTCACACGTGAATTTATCGGTGGATCATACCACTGGAAAAAACCACAAGATTTGCGAAATTTTTTACCATAGTTACTACACCCAAAAAATCGCCTTCCTGGATTGTTGTTTGTCCAAGAACTCTTCAACGTCGATGGCTTGTCACACCAGCAGATCGGAATTTCATTCCCTTCAGATGACTCCATGTCTTCAACTTCAACTGGCTTCTCAGACTTGCCCATCGGTAGTTTTCCCCTTTTTTCTTCAAGTGTTGTAAATTTAGGGTTACAGAGGATTTCACGTGTTTTTCCCTTTAAGTACCCCAAAATGTTTTATTTATTTATTTATTTTATTAATCCAACATGGCATAAGAAAATATGTTATTAATCCAACATGACATAAAAAATTATTAAAATAAGCCATGTCAGTGTGGTGTTAACTGAGTTAACGGTGGAATGATGAAAACATCACAATGTTGAAAGTTGAGTGATGAAAATGAGCGTTTTTAAAGTTGAGTGACTAAAATAGGTCTAATGACCAAAGTTGAGTGATGGTTTGGGTAGTTTTCCCTAATAAATATCGTAACTACAATTTTTTGAGAGATTTTATTTTGGACAAAATTTTCTTATTTTTTCACTACTACCACAATTTTCGAATTTTTTAATCGTTTTCGATAACTACACAAACTTTCTTGTAACTATAACAGATATTGACGTTAGTCAAATTTTTTAATTTACAATATCAAAATAACGAGGGCTAATATTAGTCTTAAACCACTAATATAAAAAAAGTAATATAGGATGAAGTTATAGTTTTTAGGGGTGTTTATCGAGCAAATCGATCACGAGTTGAGCAGTGTTCAACTCAGAAATCTGTTTGATTTGTGCTTGACTTTATTTGATTTGATATTCGACAAGCTCGATCAAATTTTGCTTAATTTGTGCTCGTTGAAAAAAAAATTGTTGCTCGCCACGACTCGTTGCTGGTCGGAATTTTTTATCTTGTTTTTTAAAAAAAAAATAAAAAAATTTACCTTGTTTTGCTCGACTAACTCATTGCTCGTTAAGCTCGTTTGTTTAATATAAACATAAAATAATTTTTTTAAAAAAATTATATATATCAAAATAGTATGTGAAGCAATTCTAAAAATCTAAACTATATAGTAACAATACAAGGAAAACAATTTTTCTCTGCTCACTGTAGCACGTTGTTTTATCTGCTCTCTGTAGCACGATGTTCTCTGCTCTCTGTTGCAGGCTGCTCTTTTTTTACAATCTTGTTGTTCTTCTGCTCTCTGTAGCACGCTCGTCTATCTGCTCCTGGATCTTCTTTTGGTTCTTTCTAGTCATGGTAAATGTGGAAGACGATCTTGCGCGGTTGGCTTTGGATTCGGGGGAGGAGGAAATTCTGAATTTAGATCAGGACTGTCCAGATCTGCCGCCATCTTTTGACTTTTTCTTTGTGGGCTCTTTCTTAACTAACAATGTTATCCATTTTGTGTCTACGCGTTCGACATTAGCGGATCTCTGGCATCCGGTGGGGGGCATGTAACACCCTAAAAATACCCTAGAAGAAATTATAAGAAAATAAAAAGAAAAGTGTAAACATTTTGGTTAAGCTTAGTGAAATTATAAGATTTAAGTATTAAAATGAATAATTATAAAGTGATAGATTAAAAAAAAGACATACATGTGTAATATGTATAAAAAAAAGGTGATTTATTATATGTATATAAGTTTAATGAAATGAACAATGTAAGTTAATACATATACATATAACATACCCGGTGAATCATTAGGATAATTATCTATGTATATACATGTATAATATAATATAATAATAATAGTAATAAAATAAAAGGTTAGTGGAATTATTGGTAGAGTTAGGTAACCAGATTCCACTATCTTGAATAATTATCTTCATCACTTTCCTTCTTCATTCTTTCTCCTCACAACCGAACCAAGAGTGAGAGAGGGAAGAATCTGAAAAATTTAGAGTGAAATTAGTAAGAGAGAGCTGTAAGAGAAGAGAGAAATCTGGAAAAAAAAAAAAATTGAAAGGGAAGCATGCATGTTCATCTTAGACTCATGTAAGTGTTCTAGCTAAAATTCTGCTTATGTTTTTGTTTTAATGTCTTTATAAAATCATGAAAGTGATGAGACTAAAGGTTATGCTGCTGGAAATTATAAGAACACAAGAAACCTCAAAAAATTTTGAAGGATAAAAGCTTATGAACATGCAAGAGTAAATATTGACAGATTTGTTAAGTTACATGACATGCATCTTTGGAAATTCATAGAAAAATTACTAATGAGAATCTAATGCTGAAATTTATATATGTTTTACCTTGACATGTTTAAAATAGTATAAAAATTGTAAAACAGAGTTTTAATGGCTGTATAAAAATCTGGAAAGCATATTTAAACCAACATGCAAAACTGTCCAGCAATGCTTCTAGCTGGACAGTGAACTTTGAAAAATTATAGAAAATTAATTAATAGGAAATTCGTGATGAATTTTTGATATGTACTACTTTGACATGTATAAAGTGGTATAAAAATTATAAATCTGAGTTTTGATCATTTTAGTAAAATCTGGAAGCTTAATATGAACAGCATGTAAAACTGTCCTGTACTGTTCTTAGATGGACAGTGAACTTTAGAAAATTGTATAAAATTCACTAGTAAGAGTTTAGTGATGAAATTTTGATATGTTCTACCTTTACATGTCTAAAATGGTAGAAAAATTGTAAAAAGGAGTTTTGATGACTGTGGTAAAATCTGGAAAATCATTTCGAACAGCATGCAAAACTGTCCAGTAATGTTCCTAGCTGGACAGTGAACTTTGTAAAATTGTATAAAATAATATACTAAGAGTTTCGATCTGAATTTTTTATATGTTAAAATTGGGTATGTTAATTGAATTTAGGAACAAACGGTGTTCGATTTGGAGTTGTGTACAGTAAATAAGAAATTAATTAAATTAGGTGGTCAGAAATGTGTATAAACGAAAAGAAGAAAAATTAAGAAATTGTGAATTATTAAAGATGTAAAATTGGATTAAATGGAGTGTTAATAAATTGATTAACAATCTGTAGGATGTGAAATCCACCAATTTTAATGATCAATTTGAAAGTTTAAGTGATTAATTAAAGAAATTAGGAAAATGGAAATTAGTCTTATCGAACCGTAAAAGTATAGGGACTGTTTTGAATAAAAATGCAAAATTCAGTCTCTAATTGCATAAATTGAATTCTGAAAAAATTATTATTTGCTTGGCTTAAATGCCTTAGATCCTAGAAGAGAAAGGGTAGAAGAAGAAATTGCACCGGGATCGGCTTCTGATCGAGCGAAGGGCGTTCGAATCCAAAACTAGCTCAGCGAACTGTGAGTGAAACGATTTTTAGAGTTGGGATTAGAGTCCCAACTGCCTTAATTTGATTTTTAAGTTATGATAAGCATGCAATTTGGACTAACTAATTATTCGATTTTAGTAAGGGAAGAAGGAATAATGGAATTCGGATTTTATGCTTGTGTTATGCGATTTTGTTGCATATGTGATTGAAATTAAATTGATGATTGATATGTTTGATTCCGAATCTGATTTTTGGTTAATCTTACTGTTTTGGATGAATTAATCATGCTGATTATTGGAATTTATTGTGATATTGATTTCTTGTGGAAACAATGAAGTTGTGATATAGTATGTGAGTATGCAATACTCTTACATGTTATAATTATGTTTGACAAGTTCAATTGAGTATTGAAATATGAAATGAAATTCTGAATTATATGATATGAGCTTGGATTGTTCGAATGCTGAGCTGAAATGTGTGAATTGAGCTTGTAAATGTTTATATGATCATGTGTGATAACATGTTATTGGAATTAGAATTATAAGCAATTAATCGAAGGGATTAATTAAGAATTTCTGAAAAATTGATTGATTATATATCTGATTAAATTAAAGATTTAAATGCAAAGCCCTTGGTGTGTACAGTCTGTTTAGGTAGTACGGCTAGCCTAGAGTCTGAGCTCAATAAGAAAATCGGTACGTTAGTGTACTCGATATTGTGGTACGTAAGTGTACCTTCTTGCTTAATGTCTGCGGACATTATGATATGTTATACGTGATACGATTTGGTACGTGGTACCTATTACATGGTGAATTTTGATTCACAACCTCTTTTATACGTGACTTGATTACCTAGCATACTCTACTATCCAAGGCATTGCTAAATGAATTAAATGAACGATTAAAGTAATGAAATATGAAATTGGAAGTAAATTTGTGAAATTGGTTATGGAAGCATTCGAATGAAATGTTGAATTTTATGATTTTGTCATTCTTGATATGCTATGAAACTTTAATTGTGATAATTTGATATTTGAAAGTTAATTTAGGTTTCATGGCTTGTAAGTGAAATTTTAATATGAATGATGTGAAATTAATTGCATGTATTCGAATAGAATTACATGATTCCTTAGTGCATATATTCGAATGAATTTTACGGTGCATTATAAATTTTGGATTGATTATATTGCTTGATTCATTCGAACGAACTAATGTGCAAAGTGAAACAAATTTTGTTTGATCACAATGTTTAATTTGGAAACCGAATAGAATAGGGTTTCCTCACTAAGTACGAGAAGTACTTACCACTCGAACCTTTCCTTCCTTCCCCTAAATTTCAGGTTCTAGCATCGTTGACCTCTATCCGTATTCTTCTCGTACGAAGCTTAAGTATGATCTTCACTGTCTTTGTCGTACTCATGATGGGTGGCCTAGCGTTCAGCATGTTAGTTCAATTTGGCCTGATGGTTATGTTCATGAACTATTTCTTTAGTATTGTATAAATTCATAAGAAATCTCCCTACATTTTGATATGTAATTAAGGGAAACTAAAACACTATGGATGATATTATAGGATATGATATATATATATATATATGTATATGATGAAGTATGTCCATGGGATAATCGAATGTGATAAGAAATTAAAATATATTGTATTCGAAAAAAAAAATATCACACGAAAAAAATTGTTAACCCACTTCCGCTGCCTAATACGATTCCGTTACATGTCTACATAACGCTCCTTGCCCCTAATCCGGGGTGAGGGGTGTTATATAAAGTGGTAATCAGAGCTTTTTAGGTTAAGTCCTAAAAATTTTAATCGAGTCTGTATGCATCTGCATTGTTTAGGTATGCCACCTATGTATTGTATGATAAGATATCTGTACTGAGCTTTTTGATCTTCTGTTGTTTGACTGAATGATAGAATATGACGGACCCAAAAGACCCAAAGAATAGGAGCTCGCACGAATCTTCGAGCGAAGGTGAAAGTGTGAGTTTGGGTGATAATTCTCCTGCTCGAACTGAAACTCTGAGAAAGGAGAGAAATAAAGAGCCTGCTCAGACTTCCGAGCAAATTGCCAAAAAGCCTGATCAAGTCACTGAACGGATCCCTACAGAGCATGTTCAGAACACAGAACAACTTCCACCTGAAAATCCTATGGTTCAGTCTGCCCAAAGGGAATGTCTCCTCAGCATGAAGGAGATGTTCAATCAACTTCTGACAAATCTGAAACAAGAGCAACCTGCTGTTTCTATCCCTACTGCACCTAGTAGAGCTCCGATAGATAAGCTTTCTCAGCATCGAGCTTATACTTTTACTGGTGCTAATGAAGAAAGACCAGAAGATGCAGAGTACTGGCTTGAAAACACCACCAAAGTGGTAACCCGACAATTACAGTGCTCCGATGACCACAAATTGGAGTGTGCTGTGGCTCTGTTAGCTGATGAAGCTATGAATTGGTGGGAAACCACTACTCTTACTGTTGCGAATGAATTGGTGACATGGGAATTCTTCCTTGAAGAGTTCAAAAAGAAGTACATCAGTGAACAGTACTTAGCTGAAAGAAGAAAGAGATTCTTGCACCTTAAGCAAGCCAACCGTCCTATTGAGCAGTACGTTGCAGACTTTTGCAAGTATTGCAAATATGGTGCAGAATACATCAAAACTGAAGCTGATAAATGCCGAATGTTCATTGAAGGCATGAATGATGAACTGAGTCCAATCTTCACTGCTTTGGGAATCAATGATTTCCAGAATCTTGTTAATCGGGCTATTGCAACCGAAGCTAGAATGAAAGCTGCGGAAAAGCGAAAAGGGGGCAATAAGCCTGACAAAAAGCAGAAACGAGATGATAAGTCTCAATGGCAGTTCAAGAAGCCTAAATTTCAGAAAGAAGGGTCTTCTAATTTCACTTCTGCTCCGAGGAGTAATTACACTTCTAAACCAGCTACAATGATCAGATCCTCGGTACCGACTATGTCTGTTAATAGTTCGGGAAATTCTGAAAAGATTCCTCCTTGCAAGTTCTGTCAGAAACCACATCGAGGTCAGTGCAGACTTCAGGCAAATCTCTGTTATGCTTGTGGTGGTGATGATCACTACATCAAAGATTGTCCTCAAAAGCATGAATCTATGCCAGCTCGTAACACTGCAGTTCCTAGTCCGACATCCTCTAATCGGATTAGGAATGCCAAGTCAGCCCAGCCGAGTTATCAGAAGAAAGGCAAGGGAACTTATTCCAATGCTACTACTCATCAGGAATCTCGAGCACCTGCTAGAGTTTACCACATTCGTGGTAGAGATGATGAAGAGTCTCCTGAAGTGATTGCAGGTATTGTTGAGCTAAACTCACATCCTGTTTATGCTTTAATAGATTCGGGAGCCACTCATTCATTCACATGTCTATCTGTTGTAAAAAGGTTAAAATTAGAACCTGAAAATGTGAAAACAAGTCTGATAGTCTCAAACCCTTTAGGAGGAACTTCGAATATAAACCTAATATGTAGAAATTGTTCATTGCATATTAGCAATATGCCATTCCTTATTGATCTCTACATATTACCCTCCTGTGAGTTCGATCTAATTCTGGGTTTAGATTGGTTAAGTAAACATGAAGCTTGGGTAGATTGTCAAAATAAAAGATTGTATCTTCAGGGTTTAGGAAAAGAATCCATACTCCTAATTGATAAAAAGCCCACTTCCATTTTTGCATCCATGGTCTTACGAGATCAAATTGAATTTGGAATGTCTGAAATACCTGTTGTTTCTGAATTCATTGATGTATTTCCCGAGGAACTACCTGGTCTTCCTCCGACTAGAGAAGTTGAATTCGGGATTGAAGTACAGCCTGGCTCAAATCCGGTGTCTATCACTCCGTACCGGATGGCACCTCTTGAGTTAAAAGAATTGCAAAAGCAACTTCAAGAGCTTCAGGACAAGGGTTTCATTCGACCCAGCACTTCTCCTTGGGGTGCACCTGTTCTATTTGTAAAGAAGAAGGATGGAACAATGCGTCTTTGCATTGACTACCGTCAATTGAACAAGATCACAATCAAGAACCGATATCCGCTCCCAAGAATAGAAGATCTGTTTGATCAACTTAGGGATGCTTCAGTATTCTCAAAGATCGACCTGCGATCTGGATACTATCAAATGAGAGTCAAAGAGGAGGATGTATCAAAAACAGCCTTCCGAACTCGTTATGGCCACTATGAATTTCTGGTAATGCCTTTCGGATTGACAAATGCTCCGGCGGCATTCATGGATCTCATGAATAGAGTATTCAAGCCCTATCTTGATAAATTTGTCGTCGTCTTCATTGATGACATTTTGATCTATTCTCGCAACAAAGAAGAACATGCTGATCATCTTCGCATTGTCTTGCAAACTCTCCGGGAACGCCAGTTATTCGCAAAATTTTCCAAGTGCGAGTTCTGGCTATCGGAAGTCTCTTTCCTTGGACATGTAATTTCTGCAGAAGGAATTAAGGTTGATCCGAAGAAAATTCAGTCAATCATGGATTGGCGACCTCCCAGAAATGTCAGTGAAATACGAAGTTTCCTTGGTCTTGCTGGTTATTACAGAAGGTTTGTCAAAGGGTTTTCCTCTATAGCCTTACCTTTGACTAAACTTCTTCGTAAAGATCAACCGTTTGAATGGTCTGAGAAGCAACAGAGAAGCTTTGACCAACTCAAAGCAGCCTTGACTCATGCCCCAGTTTTGATCCAACCAGAACCTGGCAAGGATTATACTGTGTATAGTGATGCTTCACATGCGGGTCTTGGATGTGTTTTAATGCAAGGTGATAATGTGATAGCTTATGCTTCACGCCAACTGAAATCTCATGAATTGAACTATCCAACGCATGATCTCGAACTTGCTGCAATTGTGTTTGCTCTCAAAATATGGAGACACTACTTGTACGGTGAGAAATGTTACATGTTCACCGATCATAAGAGCCTAAAGTATCTCCTGACTCAGAAAGATCTGAATTTGAGACAACGCAGATGGATGGAGTTATTGAAAGACTATGATTTAGTCATTGACTATCATCCAGGAAAAGCCAATGTGGTTGCAGACGCCTTGAGTCGTAAACCGACATTGGGTAAAAATCTCTAATCTCTGAATCTTAAAAAAATAAATAATAATGTGTCTATAATAAGAGTTTTGATTAAAAAGTGGTATTTATTCTTGTAGCTCCAACTGCTATCAATGCTCATCTTCGAGTATATCAGAAGCAAGGATTTCTGTCCGAACTTCAAATTCAATCCAGTCTAATATCAAGGATTGAAAATCTTCAGAAAGCTGATCCAGAACTTCAGGATATCATTTCCAAACTGGATACAAAGCCTGGTGAAGGATTCCGTATTCATACAAACGGTCTCCTTTACTTCAAAGATAGAATCTGTGTTCCAAATGATGAAAGTTTGAAAAGAGATCTTCTGGAAGAAGCACACCAGAGTTCTTTCTCGGTCCACCCTGGATCGGTTAAGATGTATAAAGATCTCAAATCTTTGTATTGGTGGTCTGGTATGAAAGCGGCTATCAATGATTTCGTATCCAAATGTCTAAACTGTCAGAAAGTCAAAGCTGAACATAGAGTTCCCACCGGACTACTCCAACCACTTGTACTACCACAGTGGAAATGGGAACGAATTACTATGGATTTCGTGACTGGTCTTCCTTGTTCTCCCAGAAAATATGATGCTATTTGGGTGATTGTTGACCGATTCACCAAATCGGCACATTTTATTCCTATTCGTATCAATTACAGTTTGGAGACCTTGGCCAATCTGTATATTCAAGAAATAATCCGGCTACATGGAATTCCTATCTCCATTGTCTCTGATCGTGATCCAAGATTTACTTCTAGATTTTGGAGAACATTACAGAGAGCTATGGGAACTAAATTGAATTTAAGTACAGCTTTCCATCCGCAAAGTGATGGTCAGTCTGAACGAGTAATTCAGATTCTTGAAGATATGCTTAGAGCTTGCATTATTGACTTTGGGAAAAATTGGGAGAAATCCCTACCCTTAGTGGAATTTGCCTACAACAATAGCTATCAGTCGTCTATTCAGATGGCACCTTTTGAAGCATTGTATGGCAGAAAATGCAGAACACCTCTGTGCTGGTCCGAACTTGGTGAAAATAAGGTTTTGGGACCACAACTGCTCAGAGAAACAGAAGAGAAAGTTCAAATCATCCATTCTCGTTTAAAACAAGCCTTCGATAGACAGAAAGCATATGCTGATCTGAAACGAAGAGATATCCAGCATAACGTAGGAGATAAAGTCTTTCTTAAAGTCTCTCCATGGAAGAAAGTGTTTCGGTTCGGAAAGAGGGGAAAGCTCAGTCCTCGCTTTATTGGACCTTTTGAAATCACTGAAAGAATTGGCCCAGTGGCTTATCGACTTGCACTCCCTAGTGAGTTCGATAAAATTCACAATGTCTTTCATGTGTCAATGCTCAGAAAGTATAGATCCGATCCATCTCATATCTTAGAGCCGGAAGAAGTAGAACTAAATCCTGATTTGTCTTACGAAGAGGAACCGGTTCAGATTCTGGATAGGGAAATTAAAAGACTTCGAAACAAAAATGTTGCACTTGTTAAAGTCTTGTGGAGAAATCACAAGATAGAAGAGGCAACATGGGAACCTGAGGAAACAATGCGAAACCAGTATCCCTATTTGTTCGATTCAGGTAAAATTCGAGGACGAATTTTCCTTAAGGGGGGAGGAATTGTAACACCCTAAAAATACCCTAGAAGAAATTATAAGAAAATAAAAAGAAAAGTGTAAACATTTTGGTTAAGCTTAGTGAAATTATAAGATTTAAGTATTAAAATGAATAATTATAAAGTGATAGATTAAAAAAAAGACATACATGTGTAATATGTATAAAAAAAAGGTGATTTATTATATGTATATAAGTTTAATGAAATGAACAATGTAAGTTAATACATATACATATAACATACCCGGTGAATCATTAGGATAATTATCTATGTATATACATGTATAATATAATATAATAATAATAGTAATAAAATAAAAGGTTAGTGGAATTATTGGTAGAGTTAGGTAACCAGATTCCACTATCTTGAATAATTATCTTCATCACTTTCCTTCTTCATTCTTTCTCCTCACAACCGAACCAAGAGTGAGAGAGGGAAGAATCTGAAAAATTTAGAGTGAAATTAGTAAGAGAGAGCTGTAAGAGAAGAGAGAAATCTGGAAAAAAAAAAAAATTGAAAGGGAAGCATGCATGTTCATCTTAGACTCATGTAAGTGTTCTAGCTAAAATTCTGCTTATGTTTTTGTTTTAATGTCTTTATAAAATCATGAAAGTGATGAGACTAAAGGTTATGCTGCTGGAAATTATAAGAACACAAGAAACCTCAAAAAATTTTGAAGGATAAAAGCTTATGAACATGCAAGAGTAAATATTGACAGATTTGTTAAGTTACATGACATGCATCTTTGGAAATTCATAGAAAAATTACTAATGAGAATCTAATGCTGAAATTTATATATGTTTTACCTTGACATGTTTAAAATAGTATAAAAATTGTAAAACAGAGTTTTAATGGCTGTATAAAAATCTGGAAAGCATATTTAAACCAACATGCAAAACTGTCCAGCAATG
This sequence comes from Hibiscus trionum, assembly GCA_030270665.1. NCBI lineage: Eukaryota > Viridiplantae > Streptophyta > Magnoliopsida > Malvales > Malvaceae > Hibiscus > Hibiscus trionum. The sequence continues at coordinate 1,694,406 of BSYR01000097.1, forward strand.
CTTCTAGCTGGACAGTGAACTTTGAAAAATTATAGAAAATTAATTAATAGGAAATTCGTGATGAATTTTTGATATGTACTACTTTGACATGTATAAAGTGGTATAAAAATTATAAATCTGAGTTTTGATCATTTTAGTAAAATCTGGAAGCTTAATATGAACAGCATGTAAAACTGTCCTGTACTGTTCTTAGATGGACAGTGAACTTTAGAAAATTGTATAAAATTCACTAGTAAGAGTTTAGTGATGAAATTTTGATATGTTCTACCTTTACATGTCTAAAATGGTAGAAAAATTGTAAAAAGGAGTTTTGATGACTGTGGTAAAATCTGGAAAATCATTTCGAACAGCATGCAAAACTGTCCAGTAATGTTCCTAGCTGGACAGTGAACTTTGTAAAATTGTATAAAATAATATACTAAGAGTTTCGATCTGAATTTTTTATATGTTAAAATTGGGTATGTTAATTGAATTTAGGAACAAACGGTGTTCGATTTGGAGTTGTGTACAGTAAATAAGAAATTAATTAAATTAGGTGGTCAGAAATGTGTATAAACGAAAAGAAGAAAAATTAAGAAATTGTGAATTATTAAAGATGTAAAATTGGATTAAATGGAGTGTTAATAAATTGATTAACAATCTGTAGGATGTGAAATCCACCAATTTTAATGATCAATTTGAAAGTTTAAGTGATTAATTAAAGAAATTAGGAAAATGGAAATTAGTCTTATCGAACCGTAAAAGTATAGGGACTGTTTTGAATAAAAATGCAAAATTCAGTCTCTAATTGCATAAATTGAATTCTGAAAAAATTATTATTTGCTTGGCTTAAATGCCTTAGATCCTAGAAGAGAAAGGGTAGAAGAAGAAATTGCACCGGGATCGGCTTCTGATCGAGCGAAGGGCGTTCGAATCCAAAACTAGCTCAGCGAACTGTGAGTGAAACGATTTTTAGAGTTGGGATTAGAGTCCCAACTGCCTTAATTTGATTTTTAAGTTATGATAAGCATGCAATTTGGACTAACTAATTATTCGATTTTAGTAAGGGAAGAAGGAATAATGGAATTCGGATTTTATGCTTGTGTTATGCGATTTTGTTGCATATGTGATTGAAATTAAATTGATGATTGATATGTTTGATTCCGAATCTGATTTTTGGTTAATCTTACTGTTTTGGATGAATTAATCATGCTGATTATTGGAATTTATTGTGATATTGATTTCTTGTGGAAACAATGAAGTTGTGATATAGTATGTGAGTATGCAATACTCTTACATGTTATAATTATGTTTGACAAGTTCAATTGAGTATTGAAATATGAAATGAAATTCTGAATTATATGATATGAGCTTGGATTGTTCGAATGCTGAGCTGAAATGTGTGAATTGAGCTTGTAAATGTTTATATGATCATGTGTGATAACATGTTATTGGAATTAGAATTATAAGCAATTAATCGAAGGGATTAATTAAGAATTTCTGAAAAATTGATTGATTATATATCTGATTAAATTAAAGATTTAAATGCAAAGCCCTTGGTGTGTACAGTCTGTTTAGGTAGTACGGCTAGCCTAGAGTCTGAGCTCAATAAGAAAATCGGTACGTTAGTGTACTCGATATTGTGGTACGTAAGTGTACCTTCTTGCTTAATGTCTGCGGACATTATGATATGTTATACGTGATACGATTTGGTACGTGGTACCTATTACATGGTGAATTTTGATTCACAACCTCTTTTATACGTGACTTGATTACCTAGCATACTCTACTATCCAAGGCATTGCTAAATGAATTAAATGAACGATTAAAGTAATGAAATATGAAATTGGAAGTAAATTTGTGAAATTGGTTATGGAAGCATTCGAATGAAATGTTGAATTTTATGATTTTGTCATTCTTGATATGCTATGAAACTTTAATTGTGATAATTTGATATTTGAAAGTTAATTTAGGTTTCATGGCTTGTAAGTGAAATTTTAATATGAATGATGTGAAATTAATTGCATGTATTCGAATAGAATTACATGATTCCTTAGTGCATATATTCGAATGAATTTTACGGTGCATTATAAATTTTGGATTGATTATATTGCTTGATTCATTCGAACGAACTAATGTGCAAAGTGAAACAAATTTTGTTTGATCACAATGTTTAATTTGGAAACCGAATAGAATAGGGTTTCCTCACTAAGTACGAGAAGTACTTACCACTCGAACCTTTCCTTCCTTCCCCTAAATTTCAGGTTCTAGCATCGTTGACCTCTATCCGTATTCTTCTCGTACGAAGCTTAAGTATGATCTTCACTGTCTTTGTCGTACTCATGATGGGTGGCCTAGCGTTCAGCATGTTAGTTCAATTTGGCCTGATGGTTATGTTCATGAACTATTTCTTTAGTATTGTATAAATTCATAAGAAATCTCCCTACATTTTGATATGTAATTAAGGGAAACTAAAACACTATGGATGATATTATAGGATATGATATATATATATATATATGTATATGATGAAGTATGTCCATGGGATAATCGAATGTGATAAGAAATTAAAATATATTGTATTCGAAAAAAAAAATATCACACGAAAAAAATTGTTAACCCACTTCCGCTGCCTAATACGATTCCGTTACATGTCTACATAACGCTCCTTGCCCCTAATCCGGGGTGAGGGGTGTTATAGGGCATCTCGATCTTAGATTTAGGGGATGGTCGGTTTCTTTTCCGTTTGTATACGGCTGTGGATGCGGACAGAATAGAGGCTGGAGCATAGTTACCCGAAACTGGGAACGACCCACCGTACGACGTTCCGGGAACGACGACTTCAATCGGAAAACGAAATGTGACCCACAATGGCGCGAGACGCGATCGGAACGCGCAATGTTGTCTTAACTGTGAGTAGTTGCAGAGATGAAAAAATGGAGTTGCAGAGATGAAGAAATGGTAAAAGAGAAAAGAGGAAGAAACCTTATTATTTTATTTAGGGAAAACTACACCGGTGGTCCCCTAACTATCACCGTCTTCCTATTTTAGTCCCAAAACTATTTTTTTTGGCAAAACCGTCCCTTCTGTTACATAGTTCTCCTATTTTGGTCCCCCGTCGTTAAAAACTAACGGAATTGCTGACGTGGATTTTTTTAAATATTTTTTAAATATTTTTTTTATTATTTTCTCTCTCCTATATATATTATTTGAATTTTTTATTCAGACTAATGTGGTGGTGACACATGTCACCACGATAACAAAGAAAATAAATTGTACAAGAAGGGGGAGCTGGGATTCGAACCCGCATCCCCCATATCCTCAAGCCATTGGGTTAACCATTGGGCTAAACTCCAATTGTTAATATACTTTAGTACAAATTACATTTAAAACAATAAAATAGTTTTTTCTGATGCTTCTTATCACTCACCAGTTTTTTCTGAGAAATCATCAATGGTTTAGGGGTGCAAGCTTCTGTTTCCACTTGCACAGTAGATTTGCTCTCTTCATCACCGGGAACATTTAAATGTGATTTTTCAGTTAGGCCACTGAAAATCCAACAGAAAGGAACATTTAAATGTGATTTTTTGAAGTAATTGGGTTAAATGTGATTTAAATGTGATTTGCTCTCGTCAGCAATTCCGTTAGTTTTTAACGACGGGGGACCAAAATAGGAGAACTATGTAATAGAAGGGACGGTTTTGCCAAAAAAATAGTTTTGGGACTAAAATAGGAAGACGGTGATAGTTAGGGGACCACCGGTGTAGTTTTCCCTTTTATTTTATATGGTAATAGAAAAAGAGAGAACACATGAGCCTTTCATAATTAATTTCTGACATAGCATGGGCAATCAATGAAGCATAAATTCTGGCCCTTGATTTACGCAAGCAATCCAACGGTCAACAATAGTTTGACCCTTAGTATCTGCGCGAAATTAATTATTGGCGGCTAGGGTTCAGGATCTTAGTTAAATTTAATGAGGCTTTAGTCATTGGGCTTCAATCTATAACAGCCCTTTTAGTCATAATATCTAATGAACTTTATTAATTATAATATACCCTTTTATTTAATACAATACTGGATTTTTATATTATATTTGGGCTTAATACAATAATATTTAATAAATACTAATATTAATACTAATATTTATTTAATAATACTAGTCATACCAGATTCGGTAAGGTGACGTTTCATGTTCCTGTTTTCGTTCCACGTTTCATATCGTGTTACGTTCCAGGTAACTATGGGCTGGAGGGCCGTGGAATTTCAATTCACACTTGCTCGTCCTGCATAGATTATGTCCGGGTGAGGATCCTACTTTGGTTCCTCTAAATTATGTGAATTTTTGCGTGTTGATTCATGATGTACCGCATGGTTTTGTCTCTGAACGTGTGGCCTCTTCACTTGGAAACTTTCTGGGTTCGTTTCTTGAATATGACTCATTGGCTGTTTCGCTCGGGTATAAAGGTATTATGAGAGTTAGAGTTCAGATGGATATCCGCATTTCATTGAAACGCCAGAAAAAACTACGACTTTCGAATGTTAGGGATCATTATGTCCGCTTTGTATATGAGTGTTCGACTCTTTTTTGTTTCATTTGTGGATTGCTTGGACATGGCAAAAGTTTTTGTCCGTTAAGGGCATCTAAGGACCCGTATGAATTACCTTTCGGATGGGATATCTCTCTTCGGGCACCTCCCTGTCGGCATCAACAACCGGAAAGTAGGTGGCTGCGAGAGGCGGTCGCAATTACCGCCCATCCACGCGTTGTTCCAGGTCATTCTAATAAGGAAAACGTAATCACAACCGCATCTTCCTCAGCTATTAATTCGGGCACAATTAGGTTGACTGCACAACAGGGGGAGATATTATCGACTAGGCCAGCTGGCTCCTATTTGGGCCCCTTGCTCCAAAGGCCTATTTTAGGCCCAATCGTGGATGGATCGAATCCTAGAATGGATGTTCAAATGTTGCTGGCAGATGAAAATTGCCCTTTGGAAAATACGAACAGTGTTAAACGTCCACAGGTTATAAGCACTACACCAGGTGTTTCAATTCTAGTTGATTCTAATGGTGTCTCTTCAACAACATCGGCCGACCTGTCGCCTCAGGTCCGTCGGTCATCATGAAACTTATAAGTTGGAACGTTTGGGGTTTGGGCAAACCTCGAATGGTGGGGCGTCTCCGGTAAAAGCTGAGAGATGAGAATCATGTTTTATTTTTTCTTGCTGAGACTAAAGTCTAAGATTCGAAGATGGCTGGTATTCGAAGAAGGTGTGGTTTTCCCAATGGCATCGATGTAAGCGCTGCTGGGCGTAGTGGGGGTCTATCGATGGGGTGGAAAAATTCTTGCGTGGTAACTCTCCGTTCATATTCTAACAGACATATCGATGTGCTGATCAATGATGACTCGAATGGAAATCAGTGGAGATGTACTGGATTCTACGGACATCCTGAGGAACAACATCGGAGGGAGTCGTGGGATTTGCTTAGAACGCTTAATGATATGCCACATATTCCTTGGGTGGTCATCGGAGATTTTAACGAGATTATTTTATCTTCTGAAAAACAAGGTGGGCGAATTCGGAGTATGCGTCAAATGGAAAATTTTTGATCAGCCCTAAATGACCGTGGTCTGGATGATTTAGGCTATACGGGTTCTTGGTTCACGTGAGAGAAGGGTCAGTTTTCGTCTACCAATATCAGGGAGAGGCTGGACAGGGGAGTTGCTAATTCCGCTCGGTGGGAGATGTTTCCTGACTTTCAGCTTCATCACTTAACACACTCTTTTTCTGATCACTGCCCCCTTTTGCTTAGTACTGGTTTTGGGAGTGTGGTGCACGAGCATATCTGGCACTTCCGTTTTGAATCGACTTGGTTGTTGGGAGAATCTTACGAGCCGAAGGTTCAACACTTATGGTTTTCTTCTACTGGGGATTTTCTTGATTGATTAAAGTTTGTTAAAGTTGGGCTTGATCGTTGGTTTAAACGCATAAGGAGGGACAAGGGTCTAACAATTTCAGATCTCAAGTTGAAACTAGAAAGTTTAAATGAGCTAGTTCCATCGGATGAGGTGTTGGGTGAGATTGTTGAGACGAAATTGGCCATGAATTTAGAGTTGGACAAGGAAGAGCTTTATTGGGAGCAGCGTGCTCGTTCTAATTGGCTTAAACACAGCGACAAAAATACGATTTTTTTCTGTAGATGTGCCTCTAAAAAAACAGAAAAATAAAGTCCAATCTTTGGAAAATGTGGATGGTGAAATATGTTCTGATGAGGATGTGATACATATTGTGGCCAAAGACTACTTTGGTGATTTGTTCACATCAAATGGCGTGGGGATAGTAACAGAATCTTGGAAGGGGTGCATACTTGTGTTACTGAAATGATGAATCAGAGCCTCTCTAAGGACTTCACAATGGAGGAAATATAGGAAGCGGTTAAAGCTATGAACCCCTTAAAAGCTACATGCGAAGATGGTTTAGGGGCACTTTTTTACCAGAGATTATAGCACATTATCGGGCATGATACTACACAATTCTGCCTTTCGGTTTTGAAACGTGAAGTTCCAATGTCTATCATCAACCAGACTAGAATTGTTCTCGTCCCAAAGATTGATAACCCAACTTGTATGTCGCACTTTCGCCCTATAAGTCTTTGCAATGTCTTATTTAAAATTGTTTCAAAAGTGCTGGCAATTCGGCTACAGGCTATCCTTCCTTATTGTATTGATGAATCTCAAGGCGCTTTTGTTCCAAGGCGCCTCATTACAGATAATGTATTGGTGACCTATGAAATATTACACTCTATGCGCACAAAGAGAGGAGGAAAGAAGGGTTATTTTGCTGTGAAATTGGATATGTCTAAGGCGTATGACCGAGTGGAATGTCATTTTTTTAGAAAATATGATGATTAAAATGGGGTTTGATGTGGATTGGGTTTCACTTCTGATTGAATGTATATATTCTGTTTCTTATTCAGTGATTTTGAATGGCAAGGTTGGTGAGGTCTTTCATCCTTCAAGGGGGTTGAGACAGGGTGACCCGATTAGTCCTTATCTTTTCCTCATTTGTGGTGAGGGTCTCTCCTCACTTCTTCGTCAACATCCCTTAGATATTGGAATTAAAATTGCCTGTGGAGCTCTTTCTGTTTCCCACTTATTTTTTGCAGACGATAGCCTTATCTTTGGCGAGGCTTCGGCTAGGTGTGCTTCTGTTTTAAGAGATATTTTTATGCAATATGAAGTTAGTTCGGGTCAGTGTATCAATTTTGAGAAATCAGAGATTTTCTTTAGTGCAAATGTGATTGATGAGAATCAGTATGATGTGTGCCGTATTTTGAGGATTAGCAATACTATCTGCCATGAAAAATATCTTGGTTTACCGACTGTTGTCGAAAGAAATAAGAAGAAGTCTTTTCTTGCTTTAAGAGATAGACTGATTGCAAGCATTTCCTCTTGGAGTTCTCGGGCTTTATCACAAGGGGGCAAGGAAGTATTTATCAAGTCAATACTTCAAGCTATCCTTACATACACTATGAGCTGTTTTCTTCTTCCTAAGATTTTTTGTAAGGGAATTGAATCAATTTTGGCGCGATTTTGGTGGCAGAATTCTAAGGACAAGCGTGGGATCCATTTGCGTTCTTGGTCTGAGCTATGCTATCTTAAGGATGATAGGGGTATGAGTTTTCATGACACGTGTCAGTTTAATGTGGCTTTATTGGCCAAGCAAGGTTGGTGTTTAATCACCAATCCCATGTCACTTATTGGCCGATTGTTTAGGGCCAAATATCACCCATCCTCGACTTTTCTCAAGGCGAATCTTGGGTCAAACCCCTCATATACATGGAAGAGTATATGTTGTGCGAGGGGTTTATTGGAGAAAGGGCTGCGTTTCAACTGGAGTGATTTTTGGCTGCCAAACCATACTCCTCGAAAAGTAAAAACACCTTATGTTCCGTGTGTGCATTATGTGTCTGACCTGATCAACTCTGATACTATGACTTGGAACGAAGACCTAATTCGAGGCATTTTTAATCCACGAGATGCTAAAGACATTCTGTGCATTCCCTTGTCTTCTTCATCAACTATAGATTCAGTCATTTGGTGTGGGGAACATACTGGGATTTATTCAGTTCGCAGTGGGTATAGACTATTAATTTATGATTCCTCGACTACTCTTAATTCGAGTATGCCACTAAGACAGATATGGCAGTCTGGGTGTCCTACAAAAATGAACATCCAATGCTAAAAGTTCATTAAAAACTATGTGCCTACAAAACGTAATCTATGTGTTAGGAGGGTGGCTAATGATTCAACATGCCCCCTCTGTATGCAGGAACCTGAGGATGTTGCCCATGAACTTCGCAATTGTAGTTTTGCGGAACGTGTTTGGGTTTTACTGGGTATTCAGAGTGATGTTATTAGTCAAACTACAGATATTACACAATGGTTATCAAAGGTATTGCAACAACATGGTAAGAATAAATTGCAACTAGTTATCATATGCATTTGGACACTTTGGTTTACACGAAACATGTTTATCTTTGAAGGTGAAAACAAAAGTCCTGAAAGTGTTGTTACCTTTGTCCATAGTTATTGGTTGGATCTTCAACTTGTCTCTTCCAGGCTAGCATCCTCGAATCCAAGTCGCAAGGCTCGTTGGATGCCCCCAAATCATCCAGGGGTTAAGTTAAACTGCGATGCAAGTTTCAGTGTAAGCAACAATATAGCTGATGTGGGAATTATTATTAGAGATTCAGAGGGCTTTGTGTTAGGGGCTGTGAGTTCAAAGGTTTACCATGTCGCATCCTCGTTTGCTGCTGAAGCTCAATCGATTGTTCTTGGTCTTCGGTTCGCCTCAGATTTGTGCTTCTCCAGAGTGGTGGTCGAAAGTGACAGTCGTGCTATTGTCTCGAAGCTCACCTCGTCAGTACACGGCAAATCATAAATTAGTACAATAATAGGAGAAGCGAAATTCATTTCAGCCCGATTTGTGTCATGTGCTTATCACTTCTCACCGCGCGCAGCTAATTTGGTGGCCCATGCTTTAGACCACCTCCGTCGTGATTTACCAGGGGACCGTTTATGGGTGGAGGAGGCTCCGCCGCAAATTGTCGGTCTTGTGGAAGAGGACAGACGGTGGTTGGGTCCACCTTAAACGTGGTTTTTCTCGTTTTTCTCAAGGTTCTTTTCCGGTGGTTATCTCTAGCTCCTTGAGCCTTCGCCGTTCCTCGATTGCATGATTCTAAAGGATTTCTTCAACGTTTTTCGGCAAAAGGGTTGGCTGGCCTAATCGTTTTTTCTTTTCTTTAATGGGGTTTCTTTTTCCCGTATTTTCTTTATTGTTTTGGCTTGTCTCTTCATTTCTTTTCAGTTTTTTCGGACATTGCTTTTACAAATGTTCACAATGTTTGGGTGTTTATTTAATAAAGATTAGCTGGCCTATTATTTAAAAAAAATATAGTAACAATACATAAATACACCAAATTAACATGTTATAAAAAATTTAGCGAATTATTCGTAAATTTATCGAGTCGAGTTGAACAATGTTGAACTCAAATCGTTAAGATTTTAATCGAGCACGAGTTTAAATCAAATTAATTCAAATCGAAGATTAGCCAATTTTTAACGTAGTCGAGCACTCTCGAACTGCTCGCAAGTTGCTCAAACTCAGCGAGCACCCTTTGGATCAGCTTCATTTGGTTTCGGCCCACCTTCCTAAAACCTCAAAGTTCTGAAGCGTCGAAAGCGAAAACCTCCCTTAACCCTGCACACACCCTAGCTCTTCCCTCTTCTGCAAACACTGGCGATGGCTTTGTTCATCCACCGCGCACTCTCCAACAAAACCCTCCACCTTCGCTTCTTCTCCCAAGCTGCCCTCGCTCTCGACCAATCATCTTCGTCCCCGTCCCCCTTGACCTCCCTCGAGGCTTTCCCCAAGCCTGACCCCAAATACGCCGAGACTATACTCGCCGTCCCACGCGCCATCTCCGGCAAAAACATCGCCGCCAAAGAAAGGAAAGTGGGTCGAGTCCCCAGCATCGTTTTCGAGCAAGAAGATGGGCAGCATGGAGGCAATAAGAGGCTCATTTCTGTTCAAACCAATCAGATCAGAAAACTTGTAAAGCATCTGGGCGAGTCCTTTTTTCTTTCTAGGGTTTTTGATCTTGAGGTTCGGTCAGATTTTGGGACTGGTGATTTGATTGAAAAAGTCCGGGTTCTGCCTAGGAAGGTAATGCGATTTTTTTCTTCTTCAGTTCACTTAGTTCTCTGTTAGATTTGAATATATGTATCTCTTTAAATTCATGTTTCAGCTTCATTTGCATGCGGGGACTGATGCACCTCTTAATGTGACCTTCATAAGGGCACCTTCCAATGCTTTGCTGAAGGTGGATATTCCTCTCGTGTTTAGAGGAGAAGATGTATGCCCTGGACTAAGGAAAGGTAATAATTTCATTGGGTTAGATACTTGAATCCTATATGTTTTGTTCATGATTCAATTTCCCAAAGGATGTGGTTATGTGAGCTCTTAGTGTGAAATCTTCACTCATACTATTGGTAATTGCATTTCTTTTTGTGTCTAATTTCGGCTCTGTTGACCAAATTTTACTTGAATTGCTGAAAGTTTGGGTTTAAATGTTTGCGAAATGCAAACTGTGAATGGCTAGATCCGAGGGCTGCTTGGGACAGCTTTTTCATATTATATCTGGATTCTGTCGACCCTTTATGATAATGTATAGGTATATTATTGCAAAATTCCCCTAGTGCATATGAGTAACATTTGTGTTAAGCCTGAATTCCTGATCACCCTATGTAAGGATGTTCAGTTAGGAATTCCTTGACGTGAAAACCTGCAAAGTTTTGACATTTGTTCCGGAGATTAAAAAAAATACTGCTACCACACTCTCTAGTAGTCTACTCGGTGCTCACACTATTGTAGTTAGTAGTTTTTGATGGAATGGAGCAAGTTACAGTACTACTGGGTATGGTTTCATACGAAGCATATTGTCTGATGTTTCTTTTATCTATTCAATTGTATTGAGCTTTTATTATAATAAGTTAATAACCGTTATCATGTATAGTAGTAGCCTAGAGGAAGTTAAATATTTTTTTCAAAACCTTATCGTACATTTTCTCTAGGGTTAGTTGGGGCTGTCTCCTGGTCAACTGATCATATCCCTTCAATTGCTTCAGAAGTTATTTATAGTCTTAATATGTTTCACATGTTTACTATTTCCGTATGAATCTTGGTTATTTCATTCCCTTGTAATAATTAGTATCCTCTTTTATGCATATGTATTAAATATTTGCAGGGTTGTACTTGAATACTATCAAGAGGACCGTTAAGTTCCTATGCCCAGCTGATTTAATACCTCCATATATTGATGTTGATTTAAGTGAGTTGGATGGCGGTCAGAAGTTGGTAATGGGAGACCTCAAGGTTCATCCTGCTCTAAAGCTTATTCAGTCAAAAGATGAGCCTGTTTGTAAGATTATGGGGGCCAGAGTTTCCGACCAACAGAAGAAGAAATAAGGCCTTGGGTTCAGATTTTGGGAAGCCTAGTATTAATAATATTTACCTCCACTTTTTGAACGGGGCATTGAGTGAGCTTAAAATCGATGTTCTCATCCTTATCATTGTTCATGCTTGTTGTAGTTTTTTAATACAAGTGGAGGACCAAGCATGGAGTGGTGGTGGTGGAGTGACATTTATTTCCATTCTGCTAGAAAGTGAAATCCTTTTGCCCTTTGAATTTGCTATTTCCATTCCATTGACTCATCATATGAACTCTTCCAATTGAATTGTAGTTCTTAGAAAAGGTATTTAGGAGCTCTTCATAAGGTGCATGGAATTGGTTTTAACTATGTTATTGATGATTGAAGATCTTGTGTGACCTTGCCTCTTTGGTTTCTTAGTATTCTGATTCTCCAACCATGGCCGGTTCTGTGAGCATGCAATCTGAATTTGCATGTTTGTAAATCTGTGCAGAAAACAAACCAAGAATAACGTATTTAGGTTCGATATTTTTATTTTGGTGTAGTGCGTGGTGTTTGATATTTTTCTACTGTTTAAACTGGGTCATTAGTTTCCTAATTTGGATTTAAGTTGTTTGAAAGAGTATTTTTAGTTGGAGTGATTTTTGGGTATGAATAAGTCTTGGTTATTTCTATTGAATTGGAACGATTTTAAGTGTGGATGGAGCTTCGATGTTTTTTCATTTGGAGTAGGTCTTAGTGGTGGATGATTGTTGATTGGGTTATTTTGTTTTTGTTTTTATTTTTTGTTATTGCTTCTTTCAATTACTAAAATCCATTCATTTATCTAATTTTCTCTGAATTTGTAACTCTTTTTAGTATTCTACTTTAATAATAAAGAAAATTATTAGGAGGTTATTCACAATTATATTATGTTAATTAAAAATGAAAATTTTTGAAAAAAATAGGATTAGTCTTCAATTTAAGTTACATTGAAGTTTAAATTATAATTTTTTATCATTCTTGTCAATATAAATTAAATTAAAGGCTAAACTATTTGTTTGACACGTGCATTTATATAAACAAAATAAAATATTATTATAAAAATATATTTGATATGTTTTTAGGGTATTTAATATGTTTTTTTTTTACTTTTAAGCGGATGAATACTAAATAAAATATATTTGATAAAAACTCATTCATTATTAACACGTTAGTGTATGAAATACAAGATTACTTATATTTAAAATGATTGGATAAAAAATATTTTTTTGTAGGGTTATAATTTTTCAAATAAAATAAACAATCTCTAGAGTAGGTGGTTGGTTAAAAGCTTTTGGTCGACACATTCTAATTTTTCTTAGATTGCGGATTCAATATAAGTTAGGTGAAAATTTCCCCTCCCCTAAGTAAAAGTTGGTTTAAAATTTTTTTCAAAAGAAAACTTAACAATGTTATTATTATTATTTTTTTGAGAGGTGGAGAGACGGTATTCCCTAAACTATAGGTGGGTGTTTAGATTATTTTACTAAACCTTAGGGATAATTAGGGTTGAGCACCGGTCGGGTCAGGTTTTTGACTGACTTGAACTTGACCCGAAAATAATTACCTTAAACTTAAACCCGACACGACACGATCATATCTTTTTAAAAATTCGACCTGACCTGAAAATTATACACCTCAACCCGAACCCGATCCGATCTATAAAAATCAATTTTAGGCACTTAATTATGAAATAGTTTAAATTTAGGGATTTAATTATAAAAAATTATTAATTTTAGGAACTTAATTGTAAAAAAATAAACTTTAAGGACCTAATTATAAAAAAACATATAAAGAAGGGCATTATTGCAAAATATCCCTAAAAATATAGAAAAAATTATAATATTACTCTCGAATTGGGTCAGATTTTTTTTTACCCTAAACTCGAACCGACTCGACACCACCCTTAATAAAAACCCGACCCTGCATCACCCTTAATATGCTATTGATTTGTTTAATTCGTATATATTATAAATGCTCAGAAATTTACGTTAAAAATGTTTCGCGACCACGTTCGTAGCCACCAAAAAACTGCTTATTTCATGATTCTTTTAGGATCTTTGTGCATGTTTTTGGTGATGTTAGAATGTTTTTTTCCCGATATTTTTTTCATAATATGGTTCTACTGACATTGTTCTTTAATATGATATTGATTTGTTTAATTCGTACACATTATAGATGCTCAAAATTTTGCGTTAAAAATTCTTAGCGACCATGTTCGTAGCCACCAAAAAACTTATTTCATGATTTTTTTAGGATCTTTGTTCATATTTTTGATGATGTTAGAAACTTTTTTCCCGATATTTTTTCATAATGTGATTCTACTTACATTGTTTTTACTATCATATTGATTTTTTTTAATTCGTACACATTATAAATGGTCAGAAATTTGCGTTAAAAATGTTTCGAAACCACATCAAAACGATAGCTAAAACATTAAAAACTTGTAAATTTAATACAAATCAAACCTACACACTTTTTGATTTAATGATAAAAGCCATAAAATATTCATAAAAATAAAAAAAATCATAAAATTCATTATAAATGAAATATACCGACCAGAAATACAATTAATTTATTCATAAAAAAATATATCATTGTCGTCGCAAGCACTGTTGATGTGCTGGAATGATAACATCGAGGAGCACGTCAATTTCGTTTCCCTCGTTGCAGTTGCTCCTCCTCATTATCATCATCTTCGTTCACATCCTCACTCTCATCATCATCGTTGACATCCGCATGCCTGACATGGACGTATAAACATCAAAGATATCATGTAGTCAATATTAATGTTCTGATCCTCATAATAGTGCGACTATGGAGGATCAAATTGTGGAACATATACATTATCTAATTTACCTGATGATCTTTTGCCAACTGTTGCTTCAGGTCCTCTTTCCCATATAACCGACTTTGAGATTAACTTCAGATTCCTCTTGAGATACTCTTCGAGATGCCCCCGCACTCGATGCCGCACCAGTTGATGATAATTCCATCTGTGGCATAAACCATTTTTCATGAAAAAGCTCCCACGTTTTTTGTTCACCTTCCGTCGTCAAGTATGGTTTCCCATTAGTCAAATAATATCGATGATACTTGGAACTCATCATTTTGGATGGGATCAAAATTTGGCTGCTACTATGACCCTGTTTCCCATCTTTTGATGTGTTCGGCATATTTGGATGGAGGAGATCTTACCTGCCGACAAATTTTCTGAGTTTGTTGTCTTGCTTTGGAACATATGGAACATGAGGAATATTCTTGTTCATGACCGAAAATTACAGCCGGCTTTTCTTATAGCTGAGAATGCGCGTCATTTGCATCGCGAGTTTAATGGTGCAACCTGTAACCCCCTCGTCCCGGTCTGGCCGGATGACCGGTCCGAGTGGGCCACACGGGGAAAACCGAGTGAAAACCCCTTAAGGATTCCTCCTCGGTTAGCGACCCTATTATTATTTTTTCATTTAAATCTTGTCTAGAGGAGTATTAGATCCTATGTGATCATACAACGGAACAACATTCACGAGACAAACAAACGAACCCAACCCAACATTTTATAGCCCAATTTTTAAACTTAAACTGCAGGCGATATCGATACACTTAAGGGGTGTACCGATACCCCTTGACTATGTCAACTGGTCAGAGTCAACCCGTGGAGACCGTATCGATACGCCCAAGGAGTGTATCGATACTCTCCCCAACGGTTGACTTCTCACGGTCAACGCTAAGATGACCGTATCGATACGCCAGAGACCCGTTTCGATACCAAAATGGACAGTAGCTTCAGTGACCAAAAAGGTATCGATACGCCCCCTCGCGTATCGAAACACGAGGCCTGAAACAAGAAGGTCGTATCGATACGGGAACAACCGTATCGATACCCCTGCACTGCAAAACTTCCAAACTCAGCTAAAACGAACAAGACACGGACCTAGATGCAAACTAGGACTTCCCTAGACCCAAACAAGCACCCATACAACATTTACAGGTCATTATTTAGCCATGCAAACATCCAACATGTACATACATCACGGAAATCATGCAATTGATTAAAGATGACATTTAAGCATTCAAGTCTCATACTTCAAAGTTCAAACACAAAGGTAACCTCAAGAGGCACATAGCTAACATTCATGATAAGCAATTTAGGCATGGACTACAATTCAAACACGACATCACAAGCCATACAAAAGCAAGATAACATGGAGTCTAAGCAAGCTCCTAAACAACCAACCATCATCCATCAAAATAACACATGTCCCATTGCTCAACTATTACATGTTCAACATTAAAAACTCATACTTGATGTACTCAAAGCTAACAACCACACTTGGAGGCCCTCCACTTGCGCAAGCAACCCACGAACTAAGGATCTGCAATGTTGAACAAAGAGAGCGTAAGCAATGATGCTTAGTGAGGGTGAGCTCATAAAAACAAACCTCAACATTGCAGGGTCCGAGCACGATCTAGCCAAGGCATTACACATATATACCAAGGATCCACAAGAGCCACAAGATAAAGATGCATGAGCAATATACAATTAAATGTCATGATCATGAGCTCTACCCCACAACACAAGTAATCACATTTGAACATCCAAATAAAGATCATATATCTCATCGCATTGATACACATATCAATCAACATTGGCACCTAGCTATGACCCGAATACGCGGATAACCACGTTGGAACTCACATCCAACAACCACATTACCTCACGGTGGGATTACACTCATCGCCGGTCTCGCGGAGGGGATTCCACTCATCCTCACGCCCCGTCGATGGGATTCCACTCATCATCGACTATATATAAATACAATTTCCGGGCGAACCCGTACTCCTCCTTGGTGACTCAACGCCACCAAGGCCACACGCGACTTTTGACTCATGTGTACACACTAACATCCTAATGATCGATCATTTGTACTCAAGCATACTAGTGCCAACATTTTACTCATACCACATTACTCATTTCAATCAATTCCGTGCTTAGCACGTACTCACCATGAACCATCATCATGGATGTCTCAAGCATCTCAAATCATGCCTCATCTCACATGTATAACACAACATACATAAGCATTCATATCACATTTCATACGAGACATCCACATCCACATATATGAGTTCATCCAAAGGCTCTAGATCAAGTTTAGGATTAGGCTACCACCCTAATCCTAACTCTAGGTGGGTCTACCAAGCCCGACCTAGTCCACATACTCGAACCAACCATTTTAAAACCATATAAAACAATTAACCACTCACCTAAGCTCCCAAGCTTAAAGACCAAGCAAGCGACCACCTTCAATTTCCCGGATTTACTTTAGGATGCTTCACCGGTGTCCAACCTCGATTCTAATCAATCCCAAACACAAACAAAATATCCACAATCAATAACTCATCATCAGAACTAACCCGGATTAACGTTTTCAAGCATCCAACACTCAAAATCAAGCCCAAAATAGAATTCCCGAGCAACCCACAAAACCCACTGAAAACTTCCAATTCAAGCATCCAAACAACCATCAAATACACCCAAAGTGACCCTCATATATCATACTAACACCAGCCCTCAAAAACCCACATGAAACTACCCCAAAAACCACTTTAAAACCCTCCAAAACCCCTTTGAAACACAATTCCGGAAATTATTATAAAACCTTGTAAAAATTAGATATATTGGACCTTTTGGACAACAAATGTCTCATCTAACATCACCAAATCAAAAGCTCAACTAAAAGCTAACAAAGTTAACATTTTTAATTCCAAACTCAAAAACTCCAAAATACAAAATCAAGGGTTTTAATGAAAACTAAAGGTATAGGCGTGTAGAGGGAAGTGAGGACAAGTTAGAAACATGTTTACATTTCAAAAATCACCAAGGATGCGAGTGTATGGTGATGGAATAGTGAACCCCCAAGGAAGAGAAGAAGGAGACGTTAGGTTTGAAAGAGGGAAAGGAAGAAGATGAGAAGGGTGGGTGTTTTTTCTGCCATGTGTTATTTTTTTAAGGCTCAAAAGACTTGTTTACCCTTAATAAAATGGGACATTTACAAGGAGGGGAAATCCATGGCTAATTGGGGTTTAATCTTAAAACATGGTCAACCCAAATTAATTAATTTGAAAACAAAACCCGAAATATTATTTAAATTATAAAATAGAGCCCAAATAATATTAAAATATTATTTTCACCTAACCCCTAAACCCGGGTGTTACAACTCTCCCCCACTTAAGGAATTTTGTCCCCGAAATTACCTGATGGAAACAAATACGGAAACTGCTCAACCATATCCGCTTTCCTCTCCCACGTGGCATCTTCCACGCCTCTATGTCTCCACAACACTTTGACCAACTCTATGGTCCTACCGCGCAACACCTTGCTATCAGAAGCAAGTATCTCAACAGGCTCTTCATTAAAGGACAAATCCGGATTTAACTCTATCTCCTCAACGGGCATCACATGAGAAGGATCCGATCTATATCTCCTAAGCATAGACACATGAAAGACATCATGGATCTTTTCTAATTCAGAAGGTAACCTCAAACGATAAGCTACAGGCCCAATCCGCTCAACTATCTCATACGGACCAATGAACCTCGGACTCAACTTGCCCTTTCGGCCAAATCTCATTACCTTCTTCCACGGAGATACTTTCAGAAACACTTTCTCACCCACTGCGTACTCAATCTCTTTCCTCTTCAAATCTACATAAGACTTCTGACGATCGGAAGATGCTTTCAAAAGGTCACAAATCAACTTCACCTTGTCGGTAGTCCCCTTAAGCAAGTCTGGCATAGGCAACAACCTCTGACCTGCTTCAGCCCAACAAATCGGAGTCCTACACCGTCTACCATACAAAGCCTCATAAGGTGCCATCTGAATACTAGACTGATAACTGTTGTTGTAAGCAAACTCAACCAACGGTAAGTGCTTCTCCCAAGAACCCTGGAAGTCAATCACACAACAACGAAGCATATCCTCTAAAATCTGTATCACTCGCTCTGACTGCCCATCAGACTGCGGATGATAAGACGTGTTGAAATGTAAACGGCTACCTAGAGCACTATGCAAGCAACCCCAGAATCTCGAAGTAAATCTAGGATCCCTATCTGAAACAATAGACTTCGGAACTCCATGAAGTCTCACAATCTCACGGATGTACAAGTTTGCCAACTTGTCTAAGGAATCCGTAGTGTTCACTGCTAAGAAGTTAGCACACTTAGTGAACCTATCAACAATCACCCAAACAGAATTTTTCTTCGAAGGAGACAAAGGCAACCCCGATACAAAATCCATGGTGATTCTCTCCCATTTCCATTTCGGAATCTTCAACGGCTGTAGCAAACCTGAAGGAACCTGATGTTCTGCCTTCACTCTTTGACACACCATACAACGGCTCACATACTCGGCTACATCTCTCTTCAAACCAACCCAGAAGTAATCATTCTTCAAATCTCGGTACATTTTGGTACTACCCGGATGCATAGAAAAGGGACTCGAATGTGCTTCACTCAAAATCTGACGTCTCAACTCAACATCTTCTGGTACCATAATTCTATCTCTAAAGCACAACAAGCTTTCACCACTGAAACTATACTCGGTTGGTCTTCCTTCGGCTATGTCCTGAACATGAGGGACTAAACTCACATCTTGCAACTGCTTCTCTCTAATCAACTGAATCAAGGAAGGCTTCACTTGCAACTCGGTGATCAAACCACCATCATCGGACACACTCAATCTAGCAAACATAGCTCTCAACTCAACGACCACTTTTCTGCTCAAAGCATCGACTACTACATTTGCTTTACCCGGATGGTACTCGATGGTCAAATCATAATCTTTTAGCAACTCTAGCCATCTTCTCTGTCTCAAGTTCAACTCTTTCTGTGTCATCAAGTACTTCAAGCTCTTGTGATCGGTGTAAACTATACACTTCTCACCATACAAATAATGACGCCAAATCTTCAACGCAAACACAACTGCGGCTAGCTCTATATCATGAGTAGGATAGTTCTTCTCATGAACCTTTAACTGTCTAGAAGCATAAGCAACAACCATTCTTTCTTGCATCAAAACACATCCTAAGCCTACATAGGAAGCATCACTGTAAATCACAAACTCCTTACCTGAAACAGGTTGCACTAACACTAGAGCATTTGTCAAAGCTTCTTTCAATTTCTCAAAGGCCTTCTGTCTTGCGTCTGACCATTCAAACTTGACTCCTTTTTGCAACAATTTAGTCAAAGGAGCAGCTACTCTAGAGAAACCATCAACAAATCTCCTATAATAACCGGCTAATCCTAGGAAACTCCTAATCTCGGTCACGGACTTAGGCTGTTTCCACTCAACAATTGCCTCAATCTTCGATGGATCAACTCGGATACCTTCGGCCGAAACAACATGGCCAAGAAATACAACCTCTCGAATCCAGAACTCACATTTACTAAGCTTCGCATACAACTGATTTCTCAACAATCTCTGTAAAACAAATCTCAAGTGCTCATCATGCTCTTCTTCTGTCTTCGAGTACACAAGTATGTCATCAATGAAAACAACTACAAAACGGTCTAGATAGTCTCTAAAAATTCTGTTCATCATGTCCATGAATGCTGCAGGTGCATTCGTGAGCCCAAATGGCATCACAAGAAACTCAAAGTGACCATATCTAGTCCTAAAAGCTGTCTTCGGAACATCACACTCTTTCACCTTCAACTGATAGTACCCGGATCTCAAATCTATCTTCGAGAACACTGAAGCACCTCTCAACTGATCAAACAAATCATCTATACGAGGCAACGGATACTTGTTCTTCACAGTCAACTGATTCAACTGTCTATAGTCAATACACATGCGCATACTACCATCTTTCTTTTTCACAAACAACACGGGAGCACCCCACGGAGAACTACTAGGCCTAATGAAACCACGGTCTAACAATTCTTGCAATTGACTCTTCAATTCTTTCAATTCTTTCGGAGCCATACGATACGGAGCTATCGAAACTGGATTAGACCCTGAAACTGTCTCAATCACAAACTCAACATCTCTGTCAGGAGGCAAACCCGGCAACTCTTCAGGAAATACATCCGGAAAGTCACAAACTGTTCTAATATCTTTCGGTCTAGCTTCACTCATATCCGAATTCATAACATAAGCTAAATAAGCCCCACATCCAGAGTCCATCAACCTATGAGCCTCTAAAGCTGACACCACATTAGACAAGAACTTAATGTTCTCGCCTACTACTACTACCTCGTAGTCATCAGAAAGTTTCAAGGAAATTCTCTTTGTCTCAAAATCCACACTAGCCCGATGCTCAACCAACCACTCCATACCCAAAATAATATCAAAACCATAGAAGGGAAGTTCCATCATATCAACTGAGAACACATGACCCTGAATCTTCAGTGGACATCTCCTATACATACGTCTAACCACAACTGTCTCACCAAAAGAACTAGTAACATGCATACCTACATCTAAGATCTCAACAGGGATATCTAACTTCTGTGCATGCTCACTCAAAATGTAGGAATGCGTAAAACCCGAATCAACCAAAGAAAGCAAAGACATAGAATGTAACTCGAAATTACCTGCTATCACATCAGTGTCGTTCTCGGCCTCTCTCTGAGCATAAACTCTCGCTGGTCCCCCCGCCTCTGGCTGCACCGCCATAACATGAGCAAGATTCCTCTGAGCATCTACCCTAGGTGCAACATCCCTAGGCTGGAAGTAGCCACGACTGTTGAGTGTTTAAAAGTTCTATTATTTACACCTTTTTTAACCCATATTTCTCATGCATTCAAGCATTATTTATTGCATTTAGGGCAGTTTACAACAAAACATCACAAATACATTAAAAGGCACAGTTTCTACTAAAAATGGCTATTTTTGCAGGTTGCTGTTGTAGCAGATGGAAAGGGCAGGCGCTGGGCAGTGAAATAGAAGTGCTGGAACTGGACGAGCAGTCAAGCATGTTTAACTGCATTTTAGGTATCTGTCGTGGCAGCATCCAGGGCAGCAGTCGTGACAGCACCCAGGGCAGCAGTCGTGACAGCATCCAGGGCAGCAGTCGTGACAGCACCCAGGGCAGCAGCCGTGACAGCACCCAGGGCAGCAATCGTGGCAGGCGCTGGGCAGCGATGCAGAAAATCTGGAATGAGCAGTCAAGGAGGACGTTGCTGCCATGGTTGCCGCCGTGACAGCAAAGGACGACAGCAGTTTTATGGAGAAGATGCAAAGTTGACCTCGACAGATAGAGAAAATTCAGCCCGTCTGTCGTGTGAAATCACCATATTTTTCCAAGCCCTAGATCAGAAGATATTCCAAGCCCAAAGTTCAAGGAGAGATAATCCCAAGAAACAAGGAGGACGACTGGAAAGTAGATTCCTTGAAGATTTAGTCTTTATTAGAATCATACTTTAAATTAAAGTTGTAATCCTTGTTAAATTAGAAAACTTGAGCCCAAAGCTTATATAAAGGTATATATCTTAACCTAGAGGAAGAACCGATTACCCTAGCCTTCTCTCTCAACCGCTAGTCGTTTTCCTTCCCACACCATGTTCTAAATTCCCCCTAGGGCCACGGGTTGATTTGTAAAGTAGTTGCAAGGGTTGTTTTTGTTTTAGGAGTTTTCAGTTCAATAAAATAAACTTCAAGTTCTCTTATTTTGGTTATTAATATCTTGCAAGAGCATCGGGAGAGCATTGTGAGGTTATCTATTTACTTAGCATCGGGAGAGTTAAGTATACGAAAGAAATAAGAGCAAGTTCTCTAGTTTATAGTTGAACTATCTCGGGCCTAGGGATAGGACGAGGTTAAGTGGCTAAAGAAGAATTCATACACATCGGTGTTCATCCTTCGATTCACGCCGGGAGGTATCATCAAAGACGTGATCATCGACAGACTTGGACCTAGGGATAGGCCAAGGCACATCTGGGATTCTTGCCAAACTTGAAGTACGGAGTTGAGTGTTTGCTGCCGCGACAATCAACGGACTGCTGCCGCGACGGGCGCGACGACAGAACTGGATTTCCTAGACTTAGCAATACCTGCACTACTGAGCAATTCAATACCAGCCCATTCTCTCTATTTTGATTACTTTACTTTTATTTTCCAGTACATTTTATATTTCTCGTGACAAAATCTTAAATCATTCTTTTTCCCCTTGTGCAGATAGCGAAGGAAAGGGTTAGCCCAGTCCCTGTGGAGACGATATCCGATACTCTAGTATCACTTTATTACTTGCGACGTGTACACTTGCACTCAATTGCGATAGACTCTTTTACACGCAACAAGTTTTTGGCGCCGTTGCCGGGGACTGGCAACACACTCTTACCCTAGCTTCTGCACTTTTCTTTTCTTTTTCTTTTTTATTTTTTTTCTTTTTCTTTTTCTATTTAAAAAAAAAACTCAGGTGAAATACAGGTCCAAGGGCATCAACATGTCAGGAAAAACCATTCGAGAGCTGATGTGGGAAAGTTCTTGCAATTATCATGAAGGTAATTATGCACTCGAAAGTTGTCCCCAATTTTTTGGTAAATATATAGACAACCAACGATGGAACCAACAAGAACAAGAGATGCCACCACAGCAGCAACAAGGACAACAGATGCCGCTGCCGCGACAGCAAAATTATTTATGGTATGATCAAAACTCACAAAATCTTTTATACCATAACATTTTTGCTGCAGAAACCGACATACCATGGGAAAGTAGTCCTCCTCAAGAGCAAACGAATTCCTTAGAAGGTACACTTCAAGCCTTCGTGGCACTCGTGCAAAAAGTGTCGGATTCTACGAACTCAAGTATCGCCAAGATGGATGCACTCTTGAGCAGACCGACCCTCATTCATGCCACAAATGAACCTGAAATCCTGAGGCAAGATGACGAGGATGCCCATGTGAAGGAATACCCAACACATGATGAGTTTGAGCAACAACTTGCCATGGCAATGATCAAGGAACCGAAATGGAGCAACATCGCAACAACGCTGAGTGAAATTCAAGAGAATGTCACTGCGGCAACCACTTCCGAGGCAGAAACCCCAGTCAAAGCGGAAACAGCCGCCTCGGCAGCAACTGGTGCTAAAGCAGCAACCACTTCCGAGGCAGAAACCCCAGTCAAAGCGGAAACTTCCGCCTCGACAGCAACTGATGCTGAAGCAGCAACCACTTCCGAGGCAGAAACCCCAGTCAAAGCGGAAACTGCCGCCTCGGCAGCAACTGATGCTGAAGCAGCAACCACTTCCGAGGCAGAAACTCCAGTCAAAGCGGAAACTGCCGCCTCGACAACAACTGATGCTGAAGCAGCAACCACATCAGAGGCAAATTCTCAACCCACTACCTCGGTTAAACCCGACCAAGATTGAACACATCCATCCCCGTCATGGCACTCGCACGACCACCTAAAAGAGCTACCCAATGACAATGTCTCGCCGATGGAATATGAGCAGGTAATAAACGAACATGTTGAATTCTTTAAAAACTCACCAATTCCATTGCAGGTATTAGAGGAACCAAAGCCGGTGGACATAGAAACATCAAAGTCTCTACTGATGGAGATCTACGAGTGGTCAACAGAATTTGGTATAGAGAGTGATGGAACTTATCAATGTCCCATTGACCTGCAAAGTAACCTGACAACGGACTGTCAAAATAACTGGCTACCGCAGCAGCAGACACGGCAGCAAGGGCTACATTCAACCACAACAACATTCAACGAAAACAAGGTAAGTTTGTGGCCGAATGTCAATTTGATTTTTTCTAATCATATATTCATGCCCTCAGAAACATTACCAAGAAGGGAGGACTTCATGGACTACAAAGGGAAGAGAAAGAAAGGAGCCCCAACCATGAGAATAATCACCAGATGGAGGGTACGGATGGACTTCAAGAAGTACCGGAAATGACCCCTCAAGCATCAATAGAACAGGGAGTAGTTACTTTAGGAGATGCCCCTCAAGGCACTCCTAATTTAACTTATTTTATTTTTATTTTATCTTTATTGGTTTAGGAATTAGAAATTTGATATTAGTTTTTAGTTTGTTTTTGTTATTAGAGAAAACCCTTGCAATGACGATACAGACAACCCGAGGAAGCTCTGCCTCCACCCCTGCCACGGCAGCACTCATACTCTCAGGGCAGCACCCACAGCTCCTCCGACAAAGTTCAAAGAGACTGCCCGCCGATAGCTCCTCATCCAAAGCTCCAGCAGCAGCGACGACAGCCGCACAACTTAAGTTTTCTTTTTCTTCTTCTCTGTCGCCTGCTATATATATTACCTTTTTGTGATGTTTAACTTTTCTGTCATTTTTTTCTTTCTATTTTTCATCTTTTGTGTCATGCATTGAGGACAATGCAACCCTTGAGTTTGGGGGTAGGCAGTCCTCCTAATTATTAATATAATATTGCATTTAGTTTTAATTGTGTCGCATTTATTTTATGCAAAAAATGAAAATATTGAAAACTTTGGCTGAAAACTGTGACATGAACTTACCTGCCGTGACAGCTCTATCGTGGCAGCAACTTTAGGATAATCTTTAGGAGAAGTTTTAGAGCCTTTCTATAGTTCTGAAAACTTAAACACCATTGTGACTGTTATACTGCTTAGACTTCTTTTAGCCAAACTAGAATAGAAAACTTAGCACTTAGAGTAGAAAAGAGACTAGAATCTCAGGAAACCTAGAGGTGCCTACCACTGGATCTAGGCAGATAACCAGAGAAAAACTTCTAGAGGTGCCTATCACCGGCTCTAGATAGTTAACTAGAGGTGCCTGAAATACTGGCTCTAGTAGAAAAGAGAAGAAATTAGAAAAAAAAGGAAATAACTAGAGGTGCCCGATTCTGGCTCTAGTAAGAAAAAGAAAGAAATCAGTCTCGTAAGAAAAACTCTAAACAAGCTAAAGTATAATATTCTAGTGAAACTAAGAGAGTCTTGGCATATAATTGTTCACAAGCATGCACACACTGCACGAGGACTATAGAGAGATTCCAGACAGATCCTAGATTATCCGACAGGGTGCTGCCATCACAGGGAACGAACGACAGGTAAGGAAAAGTTCACTGTTTGAAAGCCAAAACAAAAATATTTCATTTTTCTTTTAGGTCTTAGTTGCTTGAGGACAAGCAAAAACTTGAGTTTGTGGGTGTGTTGAGTGTTTAAAAGTTCTATTATTTACACCATTTTTAACCTATATTTCTGCTGCATTCAAGCATTATTTATTGCATTTAGGGCAGTTTACAGCAAAACATTACAAATACATTAAAAGGCACAGTTTCTACTAAAAATGGCTGTTTTTGCAGGTTGCTGTTGTAGCAGATGGAAAGGGCAGACGCTGGGCAGTGAAACAGAAGAGCTGGAACTGGACGAGCAGTCAAGCATGTTTAACTGCATTTTAGGTATCTGCCGTGGCAGCATCCAGGGCAGCAGTCGTGACAGCACCCAGGGCAGCAGTCGTGACAGCATCCAGGGCAGCAGTCGTGACAGCACCCAGGGCAGCAGCCATGACAGCACCCAGGGCAGCAGCCGTGACATCATCTAGGGCAGCAGCCGTGGCAGCACCCAGGGCAGCAATCGTGGCAGGCGCTGGGCAGCGATGCAGAAAATCTGGAATGAGCAGTCAAGGAGGACGTTGCTGCCATGGTTGCCGCCGTGACAGCAAAGGACGACAGCGGTTTTGTGGAGAAGATGCAAAGTGGACCTCGACAGATAGAGAAAATTCAGCCCGTCTGTCGTGTGAAATCACCATATTTTTCCAAGCCCTAGATCAGAAGATATTCCAAGCCCAAAGTTCAAGGGGAGATAATCTCAAGAAACAAGGAGGACGACTGGAAAGTAGATTCCTTGAAGATTTAGTCTTTATTAGAATCATACTTTAAATTAAAGTTGTAATCCTTGTTAAATTAGAAAACTTGAGCCCAAAGCTTATATAAGGGTATATATCTTAACCTAGAGGAAGAACCGATTACCCTAGCCTTCTCTCTCAACCTCTAGTCGTTTTCCTTCCCACACCATGTTTTAAATTCCCCCTAGGGCCACGGGTTGATTTGTAAAGTAGTTGCAAGGGTTGTTTTTGTTTTAGGAGTTTTCAGTTCAATAAAATAAACTTCAAGTTCTCTTATTTTGGTTATTAATATCTTGCAAGAGCATCGGGAGAGCATTGTGAGGTTATCTATTTACTTAGCATCGGGAGAGTTAAGTATACGAAAGAAATAAGAGCAAGTTATCTAGTTTATAGTTGAACTATCTCGGGCCTAGGGATAGGACGAGGTTAAGTGGCTAAAGAAGAATTCATACACATCGGTGTTCATCCTTCGATTCACGCCGGGAGGTATCATCAAAGACGTGATCATCGACAGACTTGGACCTAGGGATAGGCCAAGGCACATCTGGGATTCTTGCCAAACTTGAAGTACAGAGTTGAGTGTTTGTTGCCGCGACAATCAACGGACTGCTGCCGCGACAGGTGCTGTCGCGACGGGCGCGACGACATAACTGGATTTCCTAGACTTAGCAATACCTGCTGTAACAATCTCAAATGGGGCTAGTAAAATTCTAAGAATTTTTGGGAGATTTAATCTTTCATTTCCAAAATAATAAGTTTTGAGACTTAATTGAATGAATTCAGGTTTGGGAAGCTTGATTTATAAGGAATTGATGACCAATTTGAAAACAGAATAAAGTTTGAAGACAAAAGTGTGAACTCCCCAAAAATTAAATGGCTAAGAGTGTAATTTGACCTTTTTTCTTTGAAGGATAATATATCTGCCAAGTTAACGTGTTGGCAGAGGGGAAAAGAAAAAAAAATGAAAGTGAGAAAGAAAGAAATAGGTAGAGATTCAATCTCAGATCTACCGAGATCCGACCGTTCATTTTCGACACCTCCACCATCGTTTCGTTCATCATGTCGAGTCGAGTTCACCGGTACCAACGACATCATCATCGGAGTCACCGTTGGAGGGGGTGTTTGTTTATCGTCGGAAAACTTAAAAGGTTAGTATTCGAACTTTGAGTTTGAATTTTGAAAATCCGAGGCCACCACCGTGTTCAGAAGGTCGAAAACTATCGGCCTATAAAATTTGGTGGCCAACGGCCGCCCACAGCCACCGCACGCGCCCCACGCGCCGCCGGCCGCGAGTGGGCTTCGTCTGGGTTGACCGAGCCACCAAGCCGGTTGACCGAGCCACCAAGCCGGTTGACCGAGCCGGTTGACCGAGCCACCAAGCCGGTTGACCGAGCCGCCGAGCCGTTTGACCGAGCCGGTTGACCGAGCCACCAAGCCGGTTGACCGAGCCGGTTGACCGAGCCACCAAGCCGGTTGACCGAGCCGCCGAGCCGTTTGACCGAGCCGCCGAGCCGTTTGACCGAGCCGGTTGACCGAGCCGCCGAGCCGTTTGACCGAGCCGGTTGACCGACCCGTTCGCCCGACCCGACCCGTTGACCCGACCCGGTCAACCAGTGATGTCAGCATGACGTCATCATTGACCGTTGACTTTGACTGTTGACCGTTGACTTTGACCGTTGACTTTGACCAAAAAGTCAACTTTTTCTGAAAAGCCCTATTTTATGTTTTTCGACGTCCTGAGTCCGTTTTTGAAGCCCGTTTTGCAAAATTCTGACCTGAAGGACTCCGAATCTGACCTTGAACCCGAAAGTGTTAAATTTTGTTAAGAGCTCTACGGATAAGAACTGAAATGTTAATTTGTGCGATTGAAGGTATTCAAGGTTCCTTGTATTCGGGATTTTGAGGACGTCGCATTCGGGTTCAGGAATGATCGAATGGAATACCATGGTTGACCGATATAGCAAGGATTAAAGGTAATACACTACTACCTCTTGTATGCTTTATGAGCATGTTGGTATGTGTTAATGCATGCATAAAAATGATGATAAGTACTGTTAAATCTGCTCAAGTCAAATCAAATGTAGAAACGAGTATGATAAATTAAATAAGACCGAAATGCTCGAATGTGACAGCAAATCTCCAATTCTGAGTGATAGTGTGAAATGTTTAAATATGATAGATACCTGGACAGGAAATTACGAATCAACCATAATTGTTAAAAGACCCAAAATGCCCTCGCTGACCAAAGTAATCAAAATAGCCCCGAATGTATCGGATATCGTGAAAAATTATAATGTAGAAATCTCTGAATGCCTGATTGGATTAGACCTGGCAAACTTAACCTGAGAACCGAAACCCGAACCGAATTACCTGAACCCATACCCGAACTGACACCGAAAAATCAACCGAACTGAAGTTACCGAACCGAAAATAACCGAACCGAAATCAACCGAACTGAAGTTTACCGAACCGAAAATAACCGAATCGAAATCAACCGAACTGAAGTTTACCGAACCGAAAATAACCGAACCGAAATCAACCGAACTGAAGTTTACCGAACCGAAAATAACCGAATCGAAATCAACCGAACTGAAGTTTACCGAACCGAAAATAACCGAACCGAAATCAACCGAACTGAAGTTTACCGAACCGAAAATAACCGAACCGAAATCAACCGACCCGAAATGACCCGAAACACAATAGACCCGAACAAAAAAACCGAACCGAAACCGAACTAAAATCGAAACCGAATCTGAACCGAAAATATCAGACCCGAAATAACCGAAACCGAACTAAAATCGAAACCGAATCTGAACCGAAAATATCAGACCCGAAATAACCGAAACCGAAATGACCCGAACTGAACCCGAACCGATTGACCGCTTTCCACCTCTAGGTTGGATACCCGATGAGTAAATAGAATTTCTGAGCTACCGTTTGCATCTTGTTGGTATACATTACCAAAATGCCTGTGTATGATAAAATGATCATAATGCCCCTGGTAGGCTTAAATGACTAAATCACATATGATATGCCTAAACTCTCAGCGATCTTGATGTATCATCTCCTGACTATCTGGTTTGAACCGTTAGTATAAACCCCTCTTTTAATAGGGGCCTTGTTCCAAAGATCCGTACAACTATCAAAAGTTAATATGATATCTTCCGTAAATGTCAAGTATCTCCAAGGAAATAAACTATTCCACCTAGTGTGTTCCATGTGTCTACACAACTGTTTTTGCATACGGAGTTACATGTTATAATACCGATTATGTGCACATGATAGAATACTTGGACTCACATGAACATGACATGTTTATAATTAAACATGACCGTACTATATTTCTGATATATGCATATGCACATGATATGACCAACATGCTATATGGATGATATATTACTAAAAATACAGCTATTGATTAACCAAACCGTTGCATTAATTGTTACTGGGGTACTTGGGATAGAATATGAAGTGACCGTAGGTTCAGCTCTGATCCAGCTGGTAATTCCTTTACCGTTACAGGTTCCTATGCTTCGGCTAGGGTAATTCCTCACCGTTACCGTTACAGGTTCCTATGCTTCGGCTAGGGTAATTCCTCACCGTTACCGTTACAGGTTCCTATGCTTCGGCTAGGGTAATTCCTCACCGTTACCGTTACAGGTTCCTATGCTTCGGCTAGGGTAATTCCTCACCGTTACCGTTACAGGTTCCTATGCTTCGGCTAGGGTAATACCTACCATACCGTACCGTACCGTTCCTAAGATGAGGGTTGATAAAAGATTAAACCGTATCGTATTGTTACTTGAACTTTATGTTTTTGAACTGAAAATGTATATTATACTGTTGTTGTACATGTTTTACCTACACCGTTTGGAACACACTAGGAACCGAACTCTCTAATTCCACATCCGTACATTAATAGCCTATAATTACCGTCTAATTCTCGATGATTGAATAAAGAATAAGTACAGTTACTCTCAAGAATAACGTTACCCTGAAATATCGAAAAGGAAATGAAGACCGTTACTGCGTGAAGCATCATGAAAATGTTATGCATACCATATATCTGCATGAGCTTATAACATCTTTTGGTAGTTTTGTATTACTGAGCTTTTCCAAGCTCACGTTGTTTTTATCATCACAGGTTAAAGGAATATATCTTGGTATAACGTTTGACATCAGTGTTGGGAGTTCTCTCGGCGATGCTTTTGGAGTACGGTACCGACATAGTTAGTGGGCATGCAAATCATTATTGTTTCATGATAGTGTCTGTAAAATGTTTTCTGAAATCCTGTTATATGTTTAAATGCTTTCATGAAAGAGTATTTTCAACTAAAGTTACTGTTATAATCTAATATGTATTTTTCAGAGAAAATGTTTTATGTGTATTTTTACCGTGGGTCGCTCCTGTGACCCTAATGTGGCTTCCTAAGATCTGTCATAACGCATAGGCGGGTCTAGGGGGTTACATTTAGTGGTATCAGAGCTTAGAGTTGCGTCTTTCTGGGTTGATCGGCCGATCGTCTGTCATAGGATGTCTGGTCTGTGCATGCCCCTAGATCTTAACCGTACTCCATCAAGCCGAGACTCCGATGTCGAATCATTTCCTGTGATAAGTGCAATTAACTGTTCTGTCCAAAATAGCTTGATCTGTACTGGAAAGAAATATTAGTAATGTTTGTCTACAAATTGGATTAAATTGATGGATTTGAATCTGGATAGAGAACCTGAGATGGTTTATGCATGTGAAGTAGAAGATCTGAAACAGATTAAGAATAAATGTTTGATCGAACGAGGAAACCGATATAAGATTACAAGTAAAGTAGCTCGGTGATAATAAGTGTGATTGAGAATGTTCTGACAAAAATTTGATAAAAGTATTACGAATTTAAAAGAAAAGTGTCTGTGAGATCGGTGGAAGTATAGATTATGTGGTGGCTCTGTTATGCACGAAGGAAACAATTATCGGAGTATTTTAATGAATGTAAGAGATATTCGTTTAAAACCTTTGTTATACTTGTCCAGTATGAAGAAAGACATTTTGGGGAAAAGTGACGCAATGTACCGTTATGTGTATCATACTTATGGAATTTTATTGTTTACATCTTGATTTTGGAAGACTCTCTTTGGGGCCTTGAATACTTGTCTAAGCTACAGTTACAGTCGTTCATCCGCAAACCGTTAGTTAATTCGTATGAGTTATGTCTATTACAGAAAATACGCAATGGGTCGTATGAGTGACCTCTGTAATAGTAGGAAAGGTTTTCTATCCCCGACCGAGTCTGTTTAAAATAAAAGTTATGAGACAAATATTTTCTTGGCACCGTACAAGATTCCGTATGGGTGCAATTACCGTATTCTGATAAACAGGTCTGAGATGAATTTGAATATAAAGTTACTTCGCGTGATTAAGGATATAACCGACTGTGAGACACGAGGAATAACCATAATCTGATGGACAAGTTTCAGCGGGTAAAAAAAAAACGGAATTACAGTTTTGCTGTGATCCAACTCTGGTAAATTTCGAGGACGAAATTTCTTTTAAGGGGGAGAGAATTGTAACAATCTCAAATGGGGCTAGTAAAATTCTAAGAATTTTTGGGAGATTTAATCTTTCATTTCCAAAATAATAAGTTTTGAGACTTAATTGAATGAATTCAGGTTTGGGAAGCTTGATTTATAAGGAATTGATGACCAATTTGAAAACAGAATAAAGTTTGAAGACAAAAGTGTGAACTCCCCAAAAATTAAATGGCTAAGAGTGTAATTTGACCTTTTTTCTTTGAAGGATAATATATCTGCCAAGTTAACGTGTTGGCAGAGGGGAAAAGAAAAAAAAATGAAAGTGAGAAAGAAAGAAATAGGTAGAGATTCAATCTCAGATCTACCGAGATCCGACCGTTCATTTTCGACACCTCCACCATCGTTTCGTTCATCATGTCGAGTCGAGTTCACCGGTACCAACGACATCATCATCGGAGTCACCGTTGGAGGGGGTGTTTGTTTATCGTCGGAAAACTTAAAAGGTTAGTATTCGAACTTTGAGTTTGAATTTTGAAAATCCGAGGCCACCACCGTGTTCAGAAGGTCGAAAACTATCGGCCTATAAAATTTGGTGGCCAACGGCCGCCCACAGCCACCGCACGCGCCC
Organism: Hibiscus trionum; assembly: GCA_030270665.1. Classification (NCBI taxonomy): domain Eukaryota; kingdom Viridiplantae; phylum Streptophyta; class Magnoliopsida; order Malvales; family Malvaceae; genus Hibiscus; species Hibiscus trionum. The sequence goes on from BSYR01000097.1 coordinate 1,726,900, forward strand.
CACGCGCCGCCGGCCGCGAGTGGGCTTCGTCTGGGTTGACCGAGCCACCAAGCCGGTTGACCGAGCCACCAAGCCGGTTGACCGAGCCGGTTGACCGAGCCACCAAGCCGGTTGACCGAGCCGCCGAGCCGTTTGACCGAGCCGGTTGACCGAGCCACCACGCCGGTTGACCGAGCCGGTTGACCGAGCCACCAAGCCGGTTGACCGAGCCGCCGAGCCGTTTGACCGAGCCGGTTGACCGAGCCGCCGAGCCGTTTGACCGAGCCGGTTGACCGAGCCGCCGAGCCGTTTGACCGAGCCGGTTGACCGAGCCGCCGAGCCGTTTGACCGAGCCGGTTGACCGACCCGTTCGCCCGACCCGACCCGTTGACCCGACCCGGTCAACCAGTGATGTCAGCATGACGTCATCATTGACCGTTGACTTTGACCGTTGACTTTGACTGTTGACCGTTGACTTTGACCGTTGACTTTGACCAAAAAGTCAACTTTTTCTGAAAAGCCCTATTTTATGTTTTTCGACGTCCTGAGTCCGTTTTTGAAGCCCGTTTTGCAAAATTCTGACCTGAAGGACTCCGAATCTGACCTTGAACCCGAAAGTGTTAAATTTTGTTAAGAGCTCTACGGATAAGAACTGAAATGTTAATTTGTGCGATTGAAGGTATTCAAGGTTCCTTGTATTCGGGATTTTGAGGACGTCGCATTCGGGTTCAGGAATGATCGAATGGAATACCATGGTTGACCGATATAGCAAGGATTAAAGGTAATACACTACTACCTCTTGTATGCTTTATGAGCATGTTGGTATGTGTTAATGCATGCATAAAAATGATGATAAGTACTGTTAAATCTGCTCAAGTCAAATCAAATGTAGAAACGAGTATGATAAATTAAATAAGACCGAAATGCTCGAATGTGACAGCAAATCTCCAATTCTGAGTGATAGTGTGAAATGTTTAAATATGATAGATACCTGGACAGGAAATTACGAATCAACCATAATTGTTAAAAGACCCAAAATGCCCTCGCTGACCAAAGTAATCAAAATAGCCCCGAATGTATCGGATATCGTGAAAAATTATAATGTAGAAATCTCTGAATGCCTGATTGGATTAGACCTGGCAAACTTAACCTGAGAACCGAAACCCGAACCGAATTACCCGAACCCATACCCGAACTGACACCGAAAAATCAACCGAACTGAAGTTACCGAACCGAAAATAACCGAACCGAAATCAACCGAACTGAAGTTTACCGAACCGAAAATAACCGAATCGAAATCAACCGAACTGAAGTTTACCGAACCGGAAATAACCGAACCGAAATCAACCGAACTGAAGTTTACCGAACCGAAAATAACCGAATCGAAATCAACCGAACTGAAGTTTACCGAACCGAAAATAACCGAACCGAAATCAACCGAACTGAAGTTTACCGAACCGAAAATAACCGAACCGAAATCAACCGACCCGAAATGACCCGAAACACAATAGACCCGAACAAAAAAACCGAACCGAAACCGAACTAAAATCGAAACCGAATCTGAACCGAAAATATCAGACCTGAAATAACCGAAACCGAACTAAAATCGAAACCGAATCTGAACCGAAAATATCAGACCCGAAATAACCGAAACCGAAATGACCCGAACTGAACCCGAACCGATTGACCGCTTTCCACCTCTAGGTTGGATACCCGATGAGTAAATAGAATTTCTGAGCTACCGTTTGCATCTTGTTGGTATACATTACCAAAATGCCTGTGTATGATAAAATGATCATAATGCCCCTGGTAGGCTTAAATGACTAAATCACATATGATATGCCTAAACTCTCAGCGATCTTGATGTATCATCTCCTGACTATCTGGTTTGAACCGTTAGTATAAACCCCTCTTTTAATAGGGGCCTTGTTCCAAAGATCCGTACAACTATCAAAAGTTAATATGATATCTTCCGTAAATGTCAAGTATCTCCAAGGAAATAAACTATTCCACCTAGTGTGTTCCATGTGTCTACACAACTGTTTTTGCATACGGAGTTACATGTTATAATACCGATTATGTGCACATGATAGAATACTTGGACTCACATGAACATGACATGTTTATAATTAAACATGACCGTACTATATTTCTGATATATGCATATGCACATGATATGACCAACATGCTATATGGATGATATATTACTAAAAATACAGCTATTGATTAACCAAACCGTTGCATTAATTGTTACTGGGGTACTTGGGATAGAATATGAAGTGACCGTAGGTTCAGCTCTGATCCAGCTGGTAATTCCTTTACCGTTACAGGTTCCTATGCTTCGGCTAGGGTAATTCCTCACCGTTACCGTTACAGGTTCCTATGCTTCGGCTAGGGTAATTCCTCACCGTTACCGTTACAGGTTCCTATGCTTCGGCTAGGGTAATTCCTCACCGTTACCGTTACAGGTTCCTATGCTTCGGCTAGGGTAATTCCTCACCGTTACCGTTACAGGTTCCTATGCTTCGGCTAGGGTAATACCTACCATACCGTACCGTACCGTTCCTAAGATGAGGGTTGATAAAAGATTAAACCGTATCGTATTGTTACTTGAACTTTATGTTTTTGAACTGAAAATGTATATTATACTGTTGTTGTACATGTTTTACCTACACCGTTTGGAACACACTAGGAACCGAACTCTCTAATTCCACATCCGTACATTAATAGCCTATAATTACCGTCTAATTCTCGATGATTGAATAAAGAATAAGTACAGTTACTCTCAAGAATAACGTTACCCTGAAATATCGAAAAGGAAATGAAGACCGTTACTGCGTGAAGCATCATGAAAATGTTATGCATACCATATATCTGCATGAGCTTATAACATCTTTTGGTAGTTTTGTATTACTGAGCTTTTCCAAGCTCACGTTGTTTTTATCATCACAGGTTAAAGGAATATATCTTGGTATAACGTTTGACATCAGTGTTGGGAGTTCTCTCGGCGATGCTTTTGGAGTACGGTACCGACATAGTTAGTGGGCATGCAAATCATTATTGTTTCATGATAGTGTCTGTAAAATGTTTTCTGAAATCCTGTTATATGTTTAAATGCTTTCATGAAAGAGTATTTTCAACTAAAGTTACTGTTATAATCTAATATGTATTTTTCAGAGAAAATGTTTTATGTGTATTTTTACCGTGGGTCGCTCCTGTGACCCTAATGTGGCTTCCTAAGATCTGTCATAACGCATAGGCGGGTCTAGGGGGTTACACCTGCACTACTGAGCAATTCAATACCAGCCCATTCTCTCTATTTTGATTACTTTACTTCTATTTTCCAGTACACTTTATATTTCTCGTGACAAAATCTTAAATCATTCTTTTTCCCCTTGTGCAGATAGCGAAGGAAAGGGTTAGCCCAGTCCATGTAGATATGATATCCGATACTCTAGTATCACTTTATTACTTGCGACGTGTACACTTGCACTCAATTGCGATAGATTCTTTTACATGCAACAACGACCGCGCCCACGACCTCTCTGAAAATCATTCGCTCTCGCAGGAGCCTGAGCAATGTTCGGTGCTTGTGCCGCCTGATGCGGACAATCCCTCCTAAAGTGGTCCCTCGAACCACAGTTCCAACAAGCATGGAAGTTACCCCAACACTCACCAGCGTGCTGTCTCCCACAACGGGTGCACTCGGGCAAACACCCTCCTCCTCTATGGCCCTGATGGCCCCTACCATGGTGGCCACCGCCACGTCTATGGTCAAACTGATGTCCGCCACCTCTATGCCTCTTGGCATCTCTACCATCAAAGTGGTTATGCCTCTTGCCAGAACTGGAACCACCAGATCGTGTGGCCGAATCCAAACTATGCTCTAAGTCCTTGGCCCTCGCGACCAACACGTCAAAGTCTGAGTAGTCAGAAGCTAACGTGTATCTCTTGACCTCTTCATTCAACCCATAGCGGAAACGGTTACAGCGTTCCACCTCCGTAGGAACCAACTCCGGTGCATACTGACTCAAGCGAACAAAGCGGATCTCATAATCAGTCACAGAAGCCTCTATCTGAGTAAGGGCCATAAACTCTCACTTCTTCTCATCTAAGTACCTCGGTCCCAAGTACCTCTTCCTGAAGGCGGACTCAAAGAAATCCCAATCAATCTCTGCCTCTGGAACCCCAGTAGTAATGGTGACCCACCAGGTGTAGGCATCACCCTGAAGCAACGAGATCACACAACCCAATCTACGTGCGCCCGCACATCCCATCTGAGCCAAGATACAAACTGTCTTCTCCAACCATAACTCTGACCTCTCCGGAGTAGATCCCCTAAACTCCTCGGCCCCCAAGCTACGGAGCCCCTCCAAAGGTAGACTAGCATCGTCACACCTAGGCTGAGCTGCAGCCTGAGCTCCCGCAACTACGGCCTGAAATGCTCCCGCTATTGCTGGCACTAGCGGGGTCATATCAATTCCAGCTGGACCTTGGCCACCTTGGCCACCTTGAGGTCCTTCTCCTTCCGCTCCATCCTCGCCTCCAGCTCCAGGCAGAGGAGGTGGTGGTGGTGGAGGAGCGCCAACTCCCGCGGCCACCGGCCCTTCTATGTGAGCCTCCACACCAACTGCCGGCTCAACAGGAGCCGCAACACGTGGTTCCTGACGAACCAATCTCGGCCTACCTCTCGGTCTAGACACCGGTCTCACAGATATTAACTACAACCACAACAACAAAACATACAAAGCTGGGTTAGCAAGGTAAGGCTTCCAAGTGTTCAAGTACGTTCCCTCACTTAAAAAAAATCCTTTTTCCAATGTAATAGTAGCAATGGGACACTTACACACATGCTTTGAATAAAATAATCAACATACTTGTCACACAAGCAATCATACTTACAAAGCAAGCAAATACCATGCAAATCAATTCAAAAACTTAAACTTATCTCACTTACCTGCCCAAGGTCTCGGTAACCTTAGGCTCTGATACCAACAAGTGTAACCCCCTCGTCCCGGTCTGGCCGGATGACCGGTCCGAGTGGGCCACACGGGGAAAACCGAGTGAAAACCCCTTAAGGATTCCCCCTCGGTTAGCGACCCTATTATTTTTTTTCATTTAAATCTTGTCTAGAGGAGTATTAGATCCTATGTGATCATACAACAGAACAACATTCACGAGACAAATAAACGAACCCAACCCAACATTTTACAGCCCAATTTTTAAACTTAAACTGTAGGCGGTATCGATACACTTAAGGGGTGTACCGATACCCCTTGACTATGTCAACTGGTCAGAGTCAACCCGTGGAGACCGTATCGATACGCCCAAGGAGTGTATCTGTAGAACTAAGTTTTGATATAATATTTGAAAAATGTTTTGGACTAGATTGCAAAGAATTTAAAATGAGTTTTTAGTCAAAAACAACTTGAAAATATGTTTAAGGGTTTTAAAGGCTTTGGAATGGACTTAAATTACATTTAAAGTAGTCAAAACCAGGCTTTTAAAGTGACCGTACCGATACGGTATTGAACCGTACCGATACGCCTTAGGGTTTACAAACTACCAGAATTCCAGTAGCCAAAACCCGTACCGATACGCTTAGCCGTATCGATATGGTGAGCTTTGAAATAACCCAACGGCTAGTCGCGTACCGATACGGTTGTATCGCGTACCGATACGCCTAACTACCCCAACGGTCACTTTCCCAACGGTCTTTTAAATTGCAGGACCGTACCGATACGCTAGGTAAGCGTATCGATACGCATCAGCTGAAGAAGCCCAACGGCTCTTTCCTCATTGAGACCGTATCGATACGGTTGGACGAGTATCGATACGCCAAGCTGCAGAACTGCATTTATGGTGGGAAATAAAGACTCAAACGGCTCCAAATTGATCCCAACGGCTAGCAACGGCTACAAACTCAATTGGGAGTATAAAAGGGACCTCCTAGCATCTTGTAATTGTTAATGCTTCAATTGTTACAACATTATGATGTCAAAATTTGTCTAGAGCTTTAATTGTACATTTCTTGCTTAGACAACACTTGTGAGCTTACATTGTTAAATTTGTTCAAGTGTTTAGGTTTTGGGTGAGTGCTTAGAATTGCAAACAAACACCTTTTAGAGGGATTTCTAGTTTGCTAAGTCTTTCTTTGTAAAGAGAGTGTTCCTTCAAGCTTTGGGTAGAAAGCTTTGAGGGTTGTAACGGTTTCCTCCTAATCCTAGAAAAGGGGACGAAATTCTTAGTGAATTTGTTGGAAATCCTTAGTGGGGAGCTAAGGTAGTGGATGTAGACCTTGGTTAGAAGGTTGAACCACTATAAATCCTTGTGTCAAATTGCCAATTTTTTTCTCCTCCCACTAAAACACCCAATTATCCAACCTCTCCACACTTGGCGAGCAAGAACGGTTGATCGAATCGAGCCCCCTAAATCTCAACAGTATCGATACTCTCCCCAACAGTTGACTTCTCACGGTCAACGCTAAGATGACCGTATCGATACGCCAGAGACCCGTTTCGATACCAAAATGAACAGTAGCTTCAATGACCAAAAAGGTATCGATACGCCCCCTCGCGTATCGAAACACGAGGCCTGAAACAAGAAGGTCGTATCGATACGGGACCAACCGTATCGATACCCCTGCACTGCAAAACTTCCAAACTCAGCTAAAACGAACAAGACACGGACCTAGATGCAAACTAGGACTTCCCTAGACCCAAACAAGCACCCATACAACATTTACAGGTCATTATTTATCCATGCAAACACCCAACATGTATATACATCACGGAAATCATGCAATTGATTAAAGATGACATTTAAGCATTCAAGTCTCATACTTCAAAGTTCAAACACAAAGGCAACCTCAAGAGGCACATAGCTAACATTCATGATAAGCAATTTAGGCATGGACTACAATTCAAACACGGCATCACAAGCCATACAAAAGCAAGATAACATGGAGTCTAAGCAAGCTCCTAAACAACCAACCATCATCCATCAAAATAACACATGTCCCATTGCTTAACTATTACATGTTCAACATTAAAAACTCATACTTGATGTACTCAAAGCTAACAACCACACTTGGAGGCCCTCCACTTGCGCAAGCAACCCACGAACTAAGGATCTGCAATGTTGAACAAAGAGAGCGTAAGCAATGATGCTTAGTGAGGGTGAGTTCATAAAAACAAACCTCAACATTGCAGGGTCCGAGCACGATCTAGCCAAGGCATTACACATATATACCAAGGATCCACAAGAGCCACAAGATAAAGATGCATGAGCAATATACAATTAAATGTCATGATCATGAGCTCTACCCCACAACACAAGTAATCACATTTGAACATCCAAATAAAGATCATATATCTCATCACATTGATACACATATCAATCAACATTGGCACCTAGCTATGACCCGAATACGCAGATAACCACGTTGGAACTCACATTCAACAACCACATTACCTCACGGTGGGATTACACTCATCACCGGTCTCGCGGAGGGGATTCCACTCATCCTCACGCCCCATCGATGGGATTCCACTCATCATCAACTATATATAAATACAATTTCCGGGCGAACCCGTACTCCTCCTTGGTGACTCAACGCCACCAAGGCCACGCACGACTTTTGACTCATGTGTACACACTAACATCCTAATGATCGATCATTTGTACTCAAGCATACTAGTGCCAACATTTTACTCATACCACATTACTCATTTCAATCAATTCCGTTCTTAGCACGTACTCACCATGAACCATCATCATGCATGTCTCAAGCATCTCAAATCATGCCTCATCTCACATGTATAACACAACATACATAAGCATTCATATCACATTTCATACGAGACATCCACATCCACATATATGAGTTCATCCAAAGGCTCTAGATCAAGTTTAGGATTAGGCTACCACCCTAATCCTAACTCTAGGTGGGTCTACCAAGCCCGACCTAGTCCACATACTCGAACCAACCATTTTAAAACCATATAAAACAATTAACCACTCACCTAAGCTCCCAAGCTTAAAGACCAAGCAAGCGACCACCTTTAATTTCCCGGATTTACTTCCGATGCTTCACCGGTGTCCAACCTCGATTCTAATCAATCCCAAACACAAACAAAACATCCACAATCAATAACTCATCGTCGGAACTAACCCGGATTAACGTTTTCAAGCATCCAACACTCAAAATCAAGCCCAAAATAGAATTCCCGAGCAACCCACAAAACCCACTGAAAACTTCCAATTCAAGCATCCAAACAACCATCAAATACACCCAAAGTGACCCTCATATATCATACTAACACCAGCCCTCAAAAACCCACATGAAACTACCCCAAAAACCACTTTAAAACCCTCCAAAAACCCTCTTGAAACACAATTCCGGAAATCATTATAAAACCTTGTAAAAATTAGATATATTGGACCTTTTGGACAACAAATGTCTCATCTAACATCACCAAATCAAAAGCTCAACTAAAAGCTAACAAAGTTAACATTTTTAATTCCAAACTCAAAAACTCCAAAATACAAAATCAAGGGTTTTAATGAAAACTAAAGGTATAGGTGTGTAGAGGGAAGTGAGGACAAGTTAGAAACATGTTTACCTTTCAAAAATCACCAAGGATGTGGGTGTATGGTGATGGAATAGTGAACCCCCAAGGAAGAGAAGAAGGAGACGTTAGGTTTGAAAGAGGGAGGGGAAGAAGATGAGAAGGGTGGGTGTTTTATTTGCCATGTGTTATTTTTTTAAGGCTCAAAAGACTTGTTTACCCTTAATAAAATGGGACATTTACAAGGAGGGGAAATCCATGGCTAATTGGGGTTTAATCTTAAAACATGGTCAACCCAAATTAATTAATTTGAAAACAAAACCCGAAATATTATTTAAATTATAAAACCGAGACCAAATAATATTAAATTATTATTTTCACCTAACCCCTAAACCCGGGTGTTACACAACCATTACAGCTCTACCTTCTGGTGTTCCTAGTCGGCCTACACAAGCAAATTGGGTGAAACCTCCGTCAGGTATGATTTCACTCACTGTTGATGGTATGTTCTAGGTGCATTCCAAGTCAGGAGCATTTGGATTCCTTGCTCGTGATCATCATGGATTAGCTCTTGGTGGATGTGCACGTATGCTACCAAGAGCAGAGTCAACCGAGATGGTGGAGAGTCATGCTTTTTATGCGGCCATGCTGTTTGCCTTAGACCAAGGATGGACGAATGTACATATAGAGGGAGATGCAGCAAATGTGGTGAACCAGTTGGTGAGCCGAGATGTTGGTAGATCCCTGCTAGCACAAAGCTTGGTCGAGGCTAGAGAGACTTTGCGAGCCAACCCCCAGCTTAGGGTCGCGTTCATTCCCCGATCGGCAAATGAAGCAGCGCACACCTTAGCTCAGTGGGCATTCAATGAAAATCGATGTATTTATTTTTATGACGAATGTTCATCATGTATTGAAAATATTGTAATTATTGACGCTATTAATGGATGACAGGGGTAGGTACTCTTTTCCTCCTTAGGATTTAGAGGAGGTTTTTAACGAGGCCTACTTACCTTTTTTCTTTCAAAAAAAATGATGTGTTCGGCATGTCGCACTGACCAATTCATATCATGCTTACCCCATCCGTCCATTTTTGGAAGTTGTCCATATTATGTGGATCTCTGGGCACGAGTTGGTGAAATTCAAACTGCCTAATAACTCGATCGCCATAAAATGGAAGCCTATATCATGCCCAAGATTGCAGTAGAACAAAACATCCACCAATATTTGCTATATATATACACATATATGATCAGTGGCGGATCCAGAAATATATTTGAGGGTGGGCACATATAAAATTTTAAAATTTCAAGGTGGGCACAAATCACAAATATTACAAAAATTTAAAGATTAATTCAAAAAAATAAAAAAATTGAAGACAGATATGTAAACTTTAAAAAGTTCAGGGTGGGCACAGGCCCACCCTATGTTATATGTACATCCGCCACTGTACATGATACATGCTTATCACCCAGGGGAAGTTACTATTTGATCATTCTATATATGGCATTTCATCTTCTACGATTCTAAGTCGAAACTCAATGGCCAGTCCTCATCATACATGGTCAAAACCTATTTTCATTGGTTGTCGGAGAAATATGCTATGATTACATCCCCATCAGAACCCTTGTTTATTGAATCTAAAGGTCTGGTTTCACCATCAGGTGTAGGGTCGGTGGCGGTGCCAAAGCCAGGTTGGTCGTAGACTGACTGACCAAGTTGATTTACTTCTTAACTCAATTACAACATCTAACTCATCCAATCTGCCATCTTCATAATATTTTATCACATCCATCACCATTAGCTAAGCAAATTCATAGCCATAATCAGTACAAATTCTTAGCCAACTTCTCATACAATCAGATATAATCAACATGAATCATATGGTGTAGAATGGGAACCCTTCAATGTATGCATTGAATGCCCAGATTAACTTACTGAATATCCTTTTACCATGAATTAGTTCGTCTTGTAAGGTGTACGCCAGTAAAGTTTTATATTCTACAATGGTTCCTGGGATGAATATTTGCATTGCTTGTATAAGAGCTGGTAGCTCATTATACAATTTATCCCAATCACCATACACTTGCGCCATCGCTTTTTGTTTTGCCATCCATGCCTTGTAGTAAAATGAAATATATTCAAGATGATTCTGAATAGATGCTACTAACACTGCAATCGAAATCCTTAGATCATTTTCAACCAACAACCTAGTGTGAGCATATATTAGAACATAGTCTAAATTTATGTGTCTTGTGAGAATGAGACATTTCCACAAGAGTGTCGCTCATTGAACCTTGTCACCTCCCACATCTTTTTCCTCTTCAAGTATGAAATCATTATCTTCCAAGCACATTTTCTCTTATAATTAATACACCTTACGCAATACGTAAACTTATCATATTCAGCAACAGAGAATTTATAACCCCCTTATCCCGGTCTAGTCGCAAGACCGAACCAAGTGAGCTACACGGGGAAAACTGAAGAAAAATCGTTAAGATTTCCCTTCGATTAGCAACCCTTATTATTACTATCAATTTTATCTTTTCTAGAGGCTTCAATTTAATCCTACATGTTTGTAAAGTGTCCATAAGTTCTATATTTCATGCACATTCCATCTCATATTATTGCTGTTTTCAAGTGCATTTTAGGCACAATTAGGTCATGCATTGCATAAATACAATATTCTTTGTTTTGCCACGCTTTTATTGAATATTTGTTATTTGGTAAAGTAAAGATGTTGTTTTAGTGTAGATTTAGGTTTCCAGGGCTATAAGCTGTTAGAAGGAGAGTAGACCAGAGGAGAGGATGCTGAGGTAGCAGACCAGAGAGCTGTACTAAAACAGTTCCACACAGAGAGAGTCGCTATAGAGGACCTGCTGCCGCCATACCTGCCGCCCAGGGCAGCAAAGTGAGCCTGCCGCCCAGGACAACAAAGTGAGCCTGCCGCCTAGGGCAGCAAAGTGAGGAGTTGGTAAATTGGAGTGCGATCGACAGAGCAAAAAATCCAGATTCTAACAATGTCTTCCACTCAATTTTCTGACGCTTGGAGCAGCAGACAGAGTTGCTAGAGGAGAAGAACGAGCTTACTTGTGGAACAAGGCAACGGGAAAAGAAGTTCATATTCAACTCAAAGAATTCAGATTTTAAAGTTGCATCTAATGCAAAAGCCTTTTGAGGACTTCTACTCCAAGAAGGACTTAGACTAGACCTTTGCCTATATAAACCTCATGTATTGAGCAAATAAAAAAACACAAGTTAGGTTTTCCTTAGGCATAGTTTAGGTTTTCTTGCCGCCAACATGTTCTAAAATTCTTTTTGGGTTTGGGTTATGTTGTAATTAGTGTGAGAACGGTTGTTTAGGATTTTAAGTTTGTTTTTACAAATAAAACCTCAAGGTTTACTTATTCTATGTTCTTCAGAGTTTTCAATTAAGGCGAAAGATTAGTTGAATTCTATCCATTTGTTCGGTATCGAGAGAGTCGAACTCGCGAAAGGAGTAAGTACGATTTCATCTATAGACGGTGCGATCAATCCGGCCTAGACATAGGTTAGGGTTTAAGGCGGCTAAAAGAGGACGAGTTAACATTGCTGTCTTTTTACGATTCACGCCGCAATTGGTATTATCTCCAGTAGGCATCGACAGAATTCTAACTTAGACATAAGCGGGATCACTTTCGAAGCATTCTGCCAAGCCTTGTAGTTCTGTCGAGTTTGCCGCCGAGACACAGTTCCATTCCCCTGCCGAGGTAGCAAGAGGGTCTCAGCAGTCTACCTGCCATCCCCCGCCGAGGCAGTAGTGTAACACCCGTGTTTTGGGGTTAGGAGTTAGTCGTGTGTGTGGTTCGAGTCAGTAAAATCAATTTTAATTGAAATGACCTAAGTCTTGATTTAATTGGAATTTAAAATAAAATGGGTGGCACTTTTGTAATAAAAAGGAAAAAGTGGAAGACCACCTTTTTGATTCAAAAAGGAACAAAAAATGTTGTCTTCCTCCCCACCTCATTCTCTCCAACGTGAAAAGCAAACAAAACCTCCCAAACCCCTAACTACTATTCCATTTGATTTCTTCACCAAATCAAGAGTATTTTCAAAGGTAATTATATATTTGCACTCTCCTCATCATCCTCCACATTTACATAGTCTTAGATTTCAAAACTACCCATTTCCGTGATTTTCAAGTTTAGGGAAAGTTTGGATTTTTAAGGGGTTTTTCAATTTCTTTTGATTTGTTGAGTTGGGTTTTAGTTTAATCTCATCATAATACATATAATATCTTGAAATGGTTGAGTTTGGGTGAAAACCCGAAGTGGGTCTTTGGGGCCATTTTTGAGGTGTCTAAAATTGGATTTTTGGTGTGTTTTAGGCTCGGGTTGAAGGGCCGATGGTTTAGGGATATTAGGGAAGTGTTTTGGGACCTTTTAGATGCCATTTGGGTGTTGGAAATCATGGTTTTCTGCTGGGTAATAAGGGAGCACGAAAATTGGAAGTTTGGTGAGTAAATGGGTTTGAATTTGGGTGAAGTTTGGTTTGTGTTGTAAGTGGGGTTTGTGACTGAAATTTAGCATTGAATTTGTGAGTAATGGTTGTGTTTTGATTGGCTAGAAACAATAGGAGACGTCGGAGAAGCTTCGGGACCGAATCTGGGAAATTAGGAGGCTTGCTTGCTTGCTTGGGTTAGTGTGCACACAATTGAGTCAAAACGCGCGTGGCCTTGATGGCGTTGAGTCATCAAGGAGGAGTACGATGATGTAATATTCCACCGAAAATATATTTATTTTATACGTGATGATGAGTGGAATCCCATCCGTAGGGCATGTGGTGATGAGTGGAATCCCACCTATGCAAGGTCCGGTGATGAGTGTAATCCCACCGAGTTAATGTTGTTGTTGAGAGTAAATCTGCACATCCGGGTAAACTAATAGTGGCCAATGAACTTGTTCTTGTAATTATGATGTTGTGATGATGATTTATATTGTTGAGCTTAGTATGATGTGAGATGCCATATTATGACTCTTGAAAGACTAGCTAGGTTGCCTTGTTGACGCCTATGTATGTTGTGTAATATGTTAGGGATTTGCATGCTTGAACCCTGCATTGTTGTTGTTTTTGATTTTAGAGCATCCTCATTAAGCTTCTAGCTTACGCTCTCGTTTTTCAACAATGCAGATCATTAGCGTGTGTTAGCAAGGAGCAAGGCGAAGGGGGCTTTCCAAGTTTGTAATTGCTCAAGTATGATTTTAGAAATTAAAGTAGTAGTTAAGCAATGAGGCTAGTATGTGTTTTTGTATGAGCTTGTTTGACTCGTAAAGGATGTTGAAGTCTATGTTTTGGCTTGAATTTGTAAACCATGCTATGTCCTTTGAATGCTTGTGTTGATGAGGCTATGCCTTAGATGGTTTCATGTTGTTTTGTTTGTGTATGCAAACCTAGTATGTGATAACTTGTGCCATTTGGCCTTTTGAGCTCTTAAGCATGTCCTTTTATGCAAAATCTATCCCTTATGTGAATGCCATGATGTATATGTGTAATTGATCATCCTAATTGCTTTACATGTTAATTCATGGTTGTAAAATGTTGTATGAATGGTTGTATGTGACTTAGAGAGTCCCTATATGCATCTAAAGTTGGAGTCTTGAGGGTTTTGCTGAAATTGGAGCATTGCAGAGCATGGCGTATCGGTACGCCTAAGGGCCGTATCGATACGGTCTTGCCTGCAGAGCTCAGTTTTGGTTGGGCGTATCGATACACGGGGGTGTATCGATACGATTTTTGCTCACTGGAATTCTTAGAAATTTGGGAGTTTTTGGCGTATCGGTACGGTGATGGGGTGTATCGGTACGGGTTTATCTCGTTGACCACGAGATGTTGACTGAGGAGGGCGTATCGATACGCTTAAGGGCTGTATCGATACGGTCTTCCCTGAGTTGACTGTTTGGGTTGACCAAGTCAAGGCGTATCGATACCCTTGATTGGTGTATCGATACGGCCTGCCCTGTATGTGTAAAATGAGCAGTTTAATGTATGGTTTGTGGTTCGAATGTGTTTCCTAATTAATGTTTTCCGCTGACGTGATCACCTAGCATTTAATATGCCTTTAGACAAGATTAAAATGAAAGAAAATTTTTAGGGTTGCTAACCGAGAGGGAACCTTAATGAGTTTCGCTTAGGTTTTCCCCGTGTAGCCTACTCGGACCGGTCATCCGGCCAGACCGGGACGAGGGGGTTACATTTGTTGGTATCAGAGCCTGAGGTTACCGAGACCTCGGGCAGGTAAGTGAGGTAAGTTGATGTATTAAGCTTTTGATATGTCTTGGTGTATGCTATGCCATGTAATCTTGTTGTTTGGTCGCTCATATGGTGCTTGGAAGCATGATTGATGCGTTTGGTAGAGTGTCGAGTACCCATTGCTACTATTGCTTAATTTTGAAAAGGTTTTGTAAAAGAAAGTACTTGAGCACAGTTGGACCCTTGCCTTTGCTAACATAATCCTTCTATGTTTTGTTTGGTGTAGTAATTGTCTTGCTAAACGGTATCATAAGACCACGTGGGAGGCCTAGGATGGTTCAGCCAGAACCAAGGGCACAAGCTCCGGGGATTGAGCAGATTGGAGGGGCACATGCTCCCCAACCTCCTCCACCTCCTCCTCTGCAAGAGGGAGGTAAGGCGGGAGCCGAGGGTGTTGGACCTCAAGTAGGCCAAGGACCGGCCGGGATTGATTTAGCTCCCTTAGTTCAGGCGATAGCCGGGGCTTTCCAGGCTGCAGTGGCTGGGGGTCAGGCAGTGGCACAGCCTCAGGGAGAGGGTACTGGGTTGCCTTTGGAGAGACTCTGCAGTTTGGGAGGTGAAGAGTTCAGGGGATCGACACTAGAGAGGTCAGAGATGTGGTTAGAGAAGACTGTTCGTATCTTGTCTCAGATGGGATGTACCGGGAGACGCAAGTTAGGGTGTGTTGAGTCCTTGCTTCAGGGTGATGCCTACACTTGGTGGGTCACCATCACTACGGGTATGGATGAGGCTGAGATCAAATGGGAGTTCTTTGAGTCCGTATTCCGTAAGAAGTATCTGGGTCCTCGATATCTCGATGAGAAGAAGAGGGAATTCATGGCTTTGCTTTAGGGGAGTATGTCTGTGACCGACTATGAGATCCGATTTGTTAGGCTGAGTCAGTATGCGTCTGAGCTTGTTCCTACTAAAGTGGAACGTTGTAACCGTTTCTGTTACGGGTTGAATGAAGAAATCAAGAGGTATACTCTAGCTTCAGACTACACTGATTTTGATGTCTTGGTCGCGAGGGCCAAGGACTTGGAGCACAGTTTGGGCTTGACCAAATGATCTGGTGGTTCTAGTTCTAGCAAGAGATCCAGTGACTTTGATAGAGGTGATGCCAAGAGGCATCGGGACAACCGGCATCACTATGATCATAGGCGTGGTGGAGGTAACCACGGTAGGGGCCAACAGGGCCAGAGGACTGGTGGGAAGTTGCCCACGTGTGCTACTTGCGGGAGGAACCACACCAATGAGTGTTGGGGGAATTTCCACTCGTGTTGGAGTTGTGGGGCTAGAGACTATATTAGGCGTGACTGTCCACATCATGTGGGACAGGCACCAGTTCAGGCTCCTACTAGGGCCAATGATTTTCAGAGAGGCCGCGGGCGCGGTAGAGGTAACTTCCAGCCGCGGAATGATGGCCAGAGGAACTTAGCGCATGTTGTTGCAGTCCAGCCAGAGAGCGGAGGCCAGGCCAGAGTTTACGCTCAGCGTGAAACCGATGTGATTGCAGGTAACTTCTCGATACAGTCTTTGGGTTTGCTTTCTTTGATTGACTCCGGGTCTACACATTCTTATATTTTGAGTGAGCACGCACAGTCGTTGAATTTGTCTTGTGAAATGTTAGAGGTAGGAGTTAGTGTTACTAGTTCCTTTGGGGACATGGTAGTCGTTAGAAAGATGTACAAAAGGTGTCCGTTGATGGTTCAGGGGCATGTGTTTCCAGTAGATATGATGGAGCTACCCTTCTATGGCTTTGATGTGATTTTGGGTATGGACTGGCTCACTGAGCATAGAGCTGAGATAGACTTTGAAACTAAGAGGATTTCTTTGAGACTCACAGATGATTATGAGATAGTGGTGGTGGGTGAGAACGTGAAGTTCTTATCTAATGTAGTTTCAGTCTTAGAGGCTAAGAGGCTAGTTGAGATGGGTTGCGAAGCATACTTGACCTATGTGATGAACCCTAACATGAGTGAGGTTAGACCTCAAGATATCCGGACAGTGTGTGACTTTCCTAGTGTGTTTTCGGAAGAGTTGCCAGGGTTACCACCGGATAGAGAGGTAGAGTTTACTATTGAGACTTATTCTGATTCAGCTCCTGTTTCGATTGCTTCGTATCGTATGGCACCGAAAGAACTGAAAGAGTTGAAGACTCAGTTGCAAGAGTTGACAGATAGAGGCTTCATTCGACCTAGTTCTTCACCATGGGGTGCACCAGTTTTGTTTGTGAAGAAGAAAGATGGAAGCATGAGAATGTGTACAGATTATAGACAGTTGAATCAGTTAACAGTGAAAAATAAGTATCCCTTACCTAGAATTGATTATTTGTTTGACCAATTGCGAGGGGCATCAGTCTTTTCGAAGATTGACTTGAGATCAGGTTACTACCAGCTAAAGGTGAGAGAGGTTGATGTACCGAATACGGTCTTTAGAACTAGGTATGGTCATTATGAGTTTTTAGTCATGCCTTTTGGGTTGACTAACGCACCGGCTGCTTTCATGGATATGATGAATAGGATTTTTCATCAGTACTTAGATCAGTTTGTAGTTGTTTTTATAGATGACATCTTAGTGTATTCGTGTACCGAGGAATACCACGACCGACACTTGAGATTAGTTTTGAAGACTTTGCTAGATAATCAGTTGTATGCGAAGTTGAGCAAGTGTGAGTTCTGGATCTAAGAGGTAGTCTTCCTAGGACATGTAGTGTCAGCCGATGGGATTAAAGGTGATCCGAAGAAAATAGAGGCCATTGTTGAATGGAAGCAACCGAAGACAGTGACTGAAGTACGTAGCTTTCTAGGCTTAGCTGGATATTATAGAAGATTTGTGGAAGGGTTCTCGAAGTTAGTCGCTCCTTTGACACAATTACTTCAGAAGAGTGTTCAGTTTGAGTGGATAGATGCAAGACAGAGAGCCTTTGAGAAGTTAAAAGAAGCCTTGACCCAAGCACCGATCTTGATTCAGCTAGAGTCCGGGAAGGACTATGTAGTTTACAGTGATGCTTCCTATGTAGGCCTAGGTTGTGTTCTTATGCAAGACAAGAGAGTGGTGGCTTATGCCTCGAGACAGTTGAAGACTCACGAGCGCAACTATCCGACCCACGACATAGAGTTAGATGCAGTTGTGTTTGCTCTGAAGATTTGGAGACATTACTTGTACGGGGAGAAATGCACAGTGTACACAGATCACAAGAGTTTGAAGTACATCATGACTCAGCGAGATTTGAACCTCAGACAGCGTAGGTGGTTAGAGTTGCTAAAAGACTATGATCTGACGATTGAATACCATCCAGGTAAGGCCAATGTAGTGGTCGATGCCTTGAGTAGGAAGGTAGCTGTAGATTTGAGAGCCATGTTTGCTAGATTGAGCTTGTTCGGAGATGGCGGCTTGGTAGCCGAGCTTCAGGTTAGACCTACTCTAGGTCAGTTGATTAGGGAGAAACAGCTCCTAGAAAGATCTTTGGCACCTCACGTGCAAGATGTGGCCGAGGGTAGACCTTCAGACTATAGTTTCAGTACCGATGGGGTCTTGTGTTTCAAGAATAGAATAGTTGTGCCAGAAGACATTGACTTGAGACGTACGATCTTGACTGAAGCACACTGTAGTCCTTTTGCCATGCATCCTAGAAGTACGAAGATGTACCATGATTTGAAGAATGAGTACTTTTGGGTTGGTTTGAAGAGAGATGTGGTCGACTTCGTGAGCAAGTGTATGGTGTGTCAGAGAGTGAAGGCGGAACACCAGGTTCCCTCAGGTTTGTTGCAACCGTTGAGAATTCCGGAATGGAAATGGGAGAATATTACCATGGATTTTGTTTCGGGTTTGCCTTTGACTCCTACGAGGAAGAACTCAGTTTGGGTTATAGTAGATCGTTTTACGAAGTGTGCTCATTTCTTAGCAGTCAATACCACTTATAATTTAGATAGATTGTCCGATCTGTACATTGGTGAGATTGTTAGACTACATAGTGTGCCGAAGTCTATTGTGTCTGATAGAGATCCGAGGTTTACAGCTCGATTTTGGGAGTGTCTGTATACAGCTTTGGGTACCCGTTTGAATTTCAGCACGTCTTATCATCCTCAGTCAGATGGTCAGTCAGAGAGAGTTATACAGATCTTAGAGGATATGTTGCGTTGTTGCATCATTGATTTTCAGGGTACGTGGGAGAAACACTTGCCTCTAGTAGAGTTTGCTTACAATAATAGTTATCAGTCGAGCATTCAGATGACTCCGTATGAGGCCTTGTATGGTAGGAAGTGTAGAACTCCAGTTTGTTGGACCGAAGTAGGACAGAAGTTGTTACCTTTGCCGGATTTGCTTAAGGGGACAACCGACAAGGTGAAATTGATTTGTGATCGGTTGAAGGATGCTTCGGATAGGCAGAAGTCCTATGCCGATTTGAAGAGGAAGGAAGTTGAGTTTTCAGTGGGTGAGAAGGTATTCTTGAAAGTGTCTCTGTGGAAGAAAGTAATGAGATTTGGCCGAAAGGGGAAGCTGAGTCCGAGGTACATAGGACCGTATGAGATTGTGAAGAGGGTTGGTCCAGTTGCTTATCAGTTGCGTTTGCCATCCGAGCTAGAGAAGATACACGATGTGTTTCATGTTTCGATGCTCCGTAAGTATAGGTCCGATACAGCGCATGTTATGCCTGTAGAAGAGATCGAATTGAATTCGGATTTGACTTATGAGGAAGAACCAGTTGAGATCCTAGCTTCTGACAGTAAGGTGTTGCGGGGTAGATGACATCAGTTTTCACCATATATATTTTCATAAATCTATTCTTGCTTATTTTCTCTACATGTTCAAAACAATATATATTTTCAATCAGAATACACAAATCTAAATGAACATACAAAATTTTAAACTATTGTTACTAACATCGGGGACGATTTCTTTTCGAATATATATATATTTTTTATAAAAATGCTAAATTAGTTTTTTGAATGTATTTTTTAATATATTAAATCATTGTTGCCTTCATTTTAACCATAATTCAAATATATATATTTTATACTAATTTTTAAAAACATACTAAAATTTACTAAATATTACGTCAAATTTATTTTTTATTATTTTTCCTTCGTTGTTCGAATAATTTAAAAATTCTAAATTTTAAACAACAACCTAAAATAGGGGCATATTTGGGTGAAAACCCCTTTTAAAATAATTACATATAAAAATGGCTCCCTCCAAAGATTATTTGAAAAAATGACCCCCAAACATGCCACGTAACGAAACCTCACGTTCTTTGGGAAGCGAGACACGAACTCGCGTTCTGCGGAGCGCGAGTTCCTTCTACGTGGCATCGTTGTTTGAAATAACGATTTTTCAAGAACTGGCATTCTAAAGAACGCGAGGTCCCCGAGAATTTGAAAAGGCGGTTGAATATATCACACAGAACTCGCGTTCTACAAAACGCGAGTTCTGTGCGAATCTGGGTTGAAAAACAAGGGTGGGTAGGCCTGTTCGAGCCCAACTTCGGGCTTATAAATCGTATATTTTTAGCGAACATCGAGTTTGGGTTCATAGTACTAGAAATTCTCTATCGTATGACACCAACACGGTCAATTTCTGTCCATTATAAACTGACTTAAAATGGCTTCCAAAACCCTATTCTATCATCCTTTTTTGAATGAAATTTCCTTTGAACAAAGGTCGATAGGCATGTTTGAGCGGAATTTCAGGCTTATAAATCGTATATTTTTAACATCGTGTTTGGGTTTGTAGTACTGTAAATTCTCTATTATATGGCACCAATACGGTCAATTTCCGTGCGAATCTAAGCTGACTTAAATTTGCTTCCAAAACGCTATCCTAGCATATTTTTTTGAATGATTGAAAGTATAAGATGACCTATTTTATAAAACGAATTAGACTAATTTTATTGATCGATAGTTATGGGCGAACTCGCGTAAACAAATTACAATGAATTAATTAAGACGAGGGGTCGAGCGATTAGGACACTTGGTCTTTGAGTGTCCAGGATTTTTACATATACTACAATGTTTCTTTTGTCCGGTTTTTTCTCAATGTTCGACCATACCCTCGGCACTGTGTATTCGTGTAGACCGTGGACGTCCTTTGTCTCTCAGTAGTGCTGGATCTGGGCGTATGGTCGGTTCAATGTCAACGGTATTCGGATCAACCTCATTTCTGATTGGAGGAAACTCTTTTTGGTAAACCTTAAACACCATTTGGAGTAAGTATATCGGATCAACCAATTGCATGTAGTCTATCCATTGGTTTGTGCAAGCAGCAATGGCATGTGCGCACGGGTATTTGAATGTTTGGAATATTCCACACTCGCAGGTTCTTGCCCTGAGATCTACCACGTACGTGTTGTGTTGAATGCCTTCCAACCGCCTAGAAAATTTTGAAACACGGAACTTATGTCATTCTCGCGAGAAGAGAGTTGCAGTCATCTCTCTTGATTGGTGCACTTGAGTTTGCAGTTTTGTGTGGAAATCCGGATGGACTATGTGTCCACCTGCCATGTACTCAGTTGCTTGCCTTCTCAAGGTTGCTAATAGGGTAGCCAAACGATAGTAGGTCACTTTGACAATGGAAGTGATAGGCAACTGTCGCACTCCCTTCTGTGATGAGTTCACCGCCTCAGCCAAGTTCGTTGTCATATGACAACATCGTTTACCCCCGTCATATGATCGAAGCCATTTTCGCTCAGGATTTTTCAAGGAAGTCTGCGCCAATTTTTTTCTCACTCTCAGTTCCTCGAACACCTCCTCCGCCTCTTGTACGTAGTGCAAGTTGCCTAAGAGATGACAATTGAATAGTTATGGGCGAACAACACATGCAAAGAGGTCGTAAATGAAAGTGGGCATCAACTAATATAGTAAATGAAAATGACATAAATGACGTACCCATTTTGAGCACCAGTTCACGTTCATCACGGTCCTTGAACTGCTGCAGGTAGTTTGCGCCTATGTGCCGCAAGGAGAAACGGTGGTAAATGTATGAAGGCTGCCAATACTCACCCAAACGTTCTAATGCCCACAAGAGCGTTATGCCTCTTTCAGAAATAACACATATCCCATCGTCCCTTTCCCGTATTACAGGATCAAGGACATATCTTCGTAGGTTACGAAGGAATAACATCCAAGACTCCAAATCCTCCTTCGAGACGATTACGAATGCAACAAGAACGCATTTTCGATTGTCGTCCTGTGCAATAGCTAGAAGTAGGGTCTGTGTATATTTTCCATACAACCATGTGCCATCGATATGGACCATCAGTTTGCAGTGCTTGAATGCATTGATGCACTGCGAGAAAGTCCAAAATAACCGATGGAATTGAGAAGCACCTCGAACGACACGATCATTTTCGTATGCCAGAACCATATCAAGTTTGACAACCGTTTCGGGGATGTGTTTCTGCAGCAGATTTAGCCATAGGCGCAACTCGTTGTAAGAATCATCCCATCGGCCAAACAGTTGTTCTACGACCCGCTTCTTTCCATACCATGCTTTCTAATATTCAGGACGGTAGTCGGTGACACCTTCAGCTGCAGCCTGACATGTGGGGACCGACACCTTGGGATTTGCTTTGACCAGTGGCCTAAAGATGTCGGCGAGGACCTTTACATCGAGGTTCTTGTGGTCCTTTTGGGTGCAGTGCGCCTTGTAGTATTTCGGTTAGGTTTTCTTCATTGTCGTCTCAACAGCCCAGCAAATGTTGTACTGCTTAATTGCGGCCACCGTTATTTCTTTTGTTAAAAACGTCATACCAATGGTTAGTTCACCATTAGAACGGTTGAGTCTACCGTCAATTGTTTGGTATTGCGAAAATTCAGGAACGTCCATGGCATTCATATCAACCGTTGTAAAGTGGGATGGTGGCTGGTAAATAGAAATAGGTGTCGCTGATACAGGAAAGTTGGTTGCTGCCGGCTGTTCTTCGAAAGATGCTGGTGGAACGGTCAAATCTTCTGGTTCTTCATAGAATGGCCCCTGCTCATCGTGGTCGGGCCCAGGTTCTCTAATCGGTTCATCAGAAGCATCCCCCGCAAGCTGGTATAGTACAGCATCGTCGATCGCTACCCTTGGAGGCGAGCATGGTGGTCGACAATCGCGAGACCTCTCACGAGATCACTCACGAACCGCATTTCCAAGACCAAAATCAAGAGCACCAAAAGAATAATGTCTCCCAATAGATGGTTGAACGTACTCCGTGCTAGGGACATACGTTGAGTGACGTCCATATGAGGAATCATTGAAGGGGTTGAATGCTTCATGGTCGTGCGTAACGTAAGTGTTGAGTGTATAAATGTTATATTATTTACACCTCTTTTAACCCATATTTCTGCTGTATTCAAGCATTATTTATTGCATTTAGGGCAGTCTACAGCAAAACATCACAAATACATTAAAAGGCACAGTTTCTACTAAAAATGGCTGTTTTTGCAGGTTGCTGTTGTAATAGATGGAAAGGGCAGGCGCTGGGCAGTGAAACAGAAGAGCTGGAACTGAACGAGCAGTCAAGCATGTTTAACTGCATTTTAGGTATCTGCCGTGGCAGCATCCAGGGAAGAAGTCGTGACAGCACCCACAGCAGCAGTCGTGACAGCACCCAGGGCAGCAGTCGTGACAGCACCCAGAGCAGCAGCCGTGACAGCACCCAGGGCAGCAGTCGTGGCAGGCGCTGAGCAGCGATGCAGAAAAGCTGGAACTAGCAGTCAAGGAGGACGATGCTGCCATGGTCGCCGTCGTGACAGCAGAGGACGACAGCAGTTTTGTGGAGAAGATGCAAAGTGGACCTCGACAGATAGAGAAAATTCAGCCCGTCTGTCGTGTGAAATCACCATATTTTTCCAAGCCCTAGATCAGAAGATATTCCAAGCCCAAAGTTCAAGGAGAGATAATCCCAAGAAACAAGGAGGACGGCTGGAAAGTAGATTCCTTGAAGATTTAGTCTTTATTAGAATCATACTTTAATTTAAAGTTGTAATCCTTGTTAAATTAGAAAACTTGAGCCCAAAGCTTATATAAGGGCATATATCTTAACCTAGAGGCAATAACCGATTACCCTAGCCTTCTCTCTCAACCTCTAGTCGTTTTCCTTCCCACACCATGTTCTAAATTCCCCTAGGGCCACGGGTTGATTTGTAAAGTAGTTGCAAGGGTTGTTTTTGTTTTAGGAATTTTCAGTTCAATAAAATAAACTTCAAGTTCTCTTATTTTGGTTATTAATATCTTGCAAGAGCATCGGGAGAGCATTGTGAGGTTATCAATTTACTTAGCATCGGGAGAGTTAAGTATACGAAAGAAATAAGAGCAAATTCTCTAGTTTATAGTTGAACTATCTTGGGCCTAGGGATAGGACGAGGTTAAGTGGCTAAAGAAGAATTCATACACATCGGTGTTCATCCTTCGATTCACGCCGGGAGGTATCATCAAGACGTGATCATCGACAGACTTGGACCTAGGGATAGGCCAAGGTACATCTGGGATTCTTGCCAAACTTGAAGTACGGAGTTGAGTGTTTGCTGCCGCGACAATCAACGGACTGCTACTGCGATAGGTGCTGCCGCGACAGGCGCGACGACAGAACTGGATTTCCTAAACTCTGCAATACCTGCACTACTGAGCAATTCAATACCAGCCCATTCTCTCTATCTTGATTACTTTACTTCTATTTTTCAGTACTCTTTATATTTCTCGTGACAAAATCTTAAATCATTCTTTTTCCCCTTGTGCAGATAGCGAAGGAAAGGGTTAGCCCAGTCCCTGTGGAGACGATATCCGATACTCTAGTATCACTTTATTACTTGCGACGTGTACACTTGCACTCAATTGCGATAGACTATTTTACACGCAACAAGTTTTTGGCGACGTTGACGGGGACTGGCAACACACTCTTACCCTAGCTTCTGCACTTTTCTTTTCCTTTTCTTTTTATTTTTTATTTTTTATTTTTCTTTTTCTATTTTTATCAAAAAAAAACTCAGGTGAAATACAGGTCCAAGGGCATCAACATGTCAGGAAAAACCATTCGAGAGCTGATGTGGGAAAGTTCTTGCAATTACCGTGAAGGTAATTATACACTCGAAAGTTGTCCCCAATTTTTTGGTGAATATATAGACAACCAACGATGGAACCAACAAGAACAAGAGATGCCGCCACAGCAGCAACATGGACAACAGATGCCGCTGCCGCAACAGCAAAATTATTTATGGTATGATCAAAACTCACAAAATCTTTTATACCATAACAGTTTTGCTGCAGAAACCGACATACCATGGGAAAGTAGTCCTCCTCAAGAGCAAACGAATTCCTTAGAAGGTACACTTCAAGCCTTCGTGGCACTCGTGCAAAAAGTGTCGGCTTATACGAACGCAAGTATCGCCAAGATGGATGCACTCTTGAGCAGACCGGCCCTCATTCATGCCACAGATGAACCTGAAATCCTGAGGCAAGATGACGAGGATGCCCATGTGAAGGAATATCCAACACATGATGAGTTTGAGCAACAACTTTCCATGGCAATGATCAAGGAACCGGAATGGAGCAACACCGCAACAACGCTGAGTGAAATTCAAGAGAATGTCACTGCGGCAACCACTTCCGAGGCAGAAACCCCAGTCAAAGCGGAAACTGCCGCCTCGGCAGCAACTGATGCTGAAGTAGCAACCACTTCCGAGGCAAAAACCCCAGTCAAAGCAGAAACTGCCGCCTCGGCAGCAACTGATGCTGAAGCAGCAACCACTACCGAGGTAGAAACCCCAGCCAAAGCGGAAACTGCCACCTCGGCAGTAACTGATGCTGAAGCAGCAACCACATCAGAGGCAAATTCTCAACCCACTACCTCGGTTAAACCCGACCAAGATTGAACACATCCATCCCCGTCATGGCACTCGCACGACCACCTAAAAGAGCTACCCAATGACAATGTCTCGCCGATGCAATATGAGCAGGTAATAAACGAACATGTTGAATTCTTTAAAAACTCACCAATTCCATTGTAGGTATTAGAGGAACCAACACCGGTGGACACAGAATCATCAAAGTCTCTACTGATGGAGATCTACGAGTGGTCAACAGAATTTGGTATAGATGGCACTTACCAATGTCCCATTGACCTGCAAAGTAACCTGACAACGGACTGTCAAAATAACTGGCTGTCGCAGCAGCAGACATGACAGCAAGGGCTACATTCAACCACAACAACATTCAACGAAAACAAGGTAAGTTTGTGGCCGAATGTCAATTTGATTTTTTCTAATCATATATTCATGCCCTCAGAAACATTACCAAGAAGGGAGGACTTCATGGACTACAAAGGGAAGAGAAAGAAAGGATCCCCCACCGTGAGAATAATCACCAGATGGAGGGTACGGATGGACTTCAAGAAGTACCGGAAACGACCCCTCAAGCATCAATAGAACATGGAGCAGTTACTTTAGGAGATGCCCCTCAAGGCACTCCTAATTTAACTTAATTTAATTTATTGTATTTTATCTTTATCTTTATCTTATTCTATCTTTATTATTTAGGAATTAGAAATTTGATATTAGTTTTTAGTTTGTTTTTATTATTAGGTAAACAGAGAAAAACCCTTGCAATGACGATACAAGAAACCTGAGGAAGCTCTGCCTCCACCCCTGCCGCGGCAGCACTCATACTCTCAAGGCAGCACCCACAGCTCCTCCGACAAAGTTCAAAGAGACTGCCCGCCGACAGCTCCTCATCCAAAGCTCCAGCAGCAGCGACGACAGCCGCACAACTTAAGTTTTCTTTTTCTTTTTCTCTGCCGCCTGCTGTATATATTATCTTTTTTATGATGTTTCACTTGTCTGTCATTTTTATTTTCTGTTTTTCATCTTTTGTGTCATGCATTGAGGACAATGTAACCCTTGAGTTTGGGGGTAGGCAGTCCTCCTAATTATTAATATAATATTGCATTTAGTTTTAATTGTGTCGCATTTATTTTATGCAAAAAAAATGAAAATATTGAAAACTTTGGCTGAAAACTGTGACTTGAACTTACCTGCTGTGACAGCCCTGTCGTGGCAGCAACTTAAGGATAGTCTTTAGGAGAAGTTTTAGAGCCTTTCTATAGTTCTGAAAACTTAAACACCATTGTGACTGTTATACTGCTTAGACTTCTTTTAGCCAAACTAGAATAGAAAACTTAGCACTTAGAGTAGAAAAGAGACTAGAATCTCAGGAAACCTAGAGGTGCCTACCACTGGCTCTAGGCAGATAACCAGAAAAAAACTTCTAGAGGTGCCTATCACCGGCTCTAGATAGTTAACTAGAGGTGCCTGAAATACTGGCTCTAGTAGAAAAGCGAAGAAATTAAAACTAAAAAAAAGGGAAATAACTAGAGGTGCCCGATTCTGGCTCTAGTAAGAAAAAGAAAGAAATCAGTCTCGTAAGAAAAACTCTAAACAAGCTAAAGAATAATATTCTAGTGAAACTAAAAGAGTCTTGGCATATAACTGTTCACAAGCATGCACACACTGCACGAGGACTATAGAGAAATTCCGGACAGATCCTAGACTATCCGACAGGGTGCTGCCATCACAGGGAACGAACGACGGGTAAGGGAAAGGTCACTGTTTGAAAGCCAAAACAAAAAAATTTCATTTTTCTTTTAGGTCTTAGTTGCTTGAGGGCAAGCAAAAACTTGAGTTTGGGGGTGTGTTGAGTGTATAAATGTTCTATTATTTACACCTCTTTTAACCCATATTTCTACTACATTCAAGCATCATTTATTGCATTTAGGGTAGTTTACAGCAAAACATCACAAATATATTAAAAGGCACAGTTTCTACTAAAAATGGCTGTTTTTGCAGGTTGCTGTTGTAGATGGAAAGGGCAGGCGCTGGGCAGTGAAACAGAAGAGCTGGAACTGAACGAGCAGTCAAGCATGTTTAACTGCATTTTAGGTATCTGCCGTGGCAGCATCCAGGGAAGAAGTCGTGACAGCACCCACAGCAGCAGTCGTGACAGCACCCAGGGCAGCAGTCGTGACAGCACCCAGAGCAGCAGCCGTGACAGCACCCAGGGCAGCAGTCGTGGCAGGCACTGAGCAGCGATGCAGAAACGCTGGAACTAGCAGTCAAGGAGGACGATGCTGCCATGGTCGCCGTCGTGACAGCAGAGGACGACAGCAGTTTTGTGGAGAAGATGCAAAGTGGACCTCGACAGATAGAGAAAATTCAGCCCGTCTGTCGTGTGAAATCACCATATTTTTCCAAGCCCTAGATCAGAAGATATTCCAAGCCCAAAGTTCAAGGAGAGATAATCCCAAGAAACAAGGAGGACGGCTGGAAAGTAGATTCCTTGAAGATTTAGTCTTTATTAGAATCATACTTTAATTTAAAGTTGTAATCCTTGTTAAATTAGAAAACTTGAGCCCAAAGCTTATATAAGGGCATATATCTTAACCTAGAGGCAATAACCGATTACCCTAGCCTTCTCTCTCAACCTCTAGTCGTTTTCCTTCCCACACCATGTTCTAAATTCCCCTAGGGCCACGGGTTGATTTGTAAAGTAGTTGCAAGGGTTGTTTTTGTTTTAGGAATTTTCAGTTTAATAAAATAAACTTCAAGTTCTCTTATTTTGGTTATTAATATCTTGCAAGAGCATCGGGAGAGCATTGTGAGGTTATCTATTTACTTAGCATCGAAGGAGTTAAGTATACGAAAGAAATAAGAGCAAATTCTCTAGTTTATAGTTGAACTATCTCGAGCCTAGGGATAGGACGAGGTTAAGTGGCTAAAGAAGAATTCATACACATCGGTGTTCATCCTTCGATTCACGCCGGGAGGTATCATCAAGACGTGATCATCGACAGACTTGGACCTAGGGATAGGCCAAGGCACATCTGGGATTCTTGCCAAACTTGAAGTACGGAGTTGAGTGTTTGCTGCCGCGACAATCAACAGACTGCTACTGCGATAGGTGCTGCCGCGACAGGCGCGACGACAGAACTGGATTTCCTAAACTCTGCAATACCTGCACTACTGAGCAATTCAATACCAGCCCATTCTCTCTATCTTGATTACTTTACTTCTATTTTTCAGTACTCTTTATATTTCTCGTGACAAAATCTTAAATCATTCTTTTTCCCCTTGTGCAGATAGCGAAGGAAAGGGTTAGCCCAGTCCCTGTGGAGACGATATTCGATACTCTAGTATCACTTTATTACTTGCGACGTGTACACTTGCACTCAATTGCGATAGACTATTTTACACGCAACAAGTTTTTGGCGACATTGACGGGGACTGGCAACACACTCTTACCCTAGCTTCTGCACTTTTCTTTTTCTTTTCCTTTTCTTTTTTATTTTTTATTTTTTATTTTTATTTTTCTATTTTTATCAAAAAAAAACTCAGGTGAAATACAGGTCCAATGGCATCAACATGTCAGGAAAAACCATTCGAGAGCTGATGTGGGAAAGTTCTTGCAATTACCGTGAAGGTAATTATGCACTCGAAAGTTGTCCCCAATTTTTTGGTGAATATATAGACAACCAACGATGGAACCAACAAGAACAAGAGATGCCGCCACAGCAGCAACATGGACAACAGATGCCGCTGCCGCAACAGCAAAATTATTTATGGTATGATCAAAACTCACAAAATCTTTTATACCATAACAGTTTTGCTGCAGAAACCGACATACCATGGGAAAGTAGTCCTCCTCAAGAGCAAACGAATTCCTTAGAAGGTACACTTCAAGCCTTCGTGGCACTCGTGCAAAAAGTGTCGGCTTCTACGAACGCAAGTATCGCCAAGATGGATGCACTCTTGAGCAGACCGGCCCTCATTCATGCCACAGATGAACCTGAAATCCTGAGGCAAGATGACGAGGATGCCCATGTGAAGGAATACCCAACACATGATGAGTTTGAGCAACAACTTGCCATGGCAATGATCAAGGAACCGGAATGGAGCAACACCGCAACAACGCTGAGTGAAATTCAAGAGAATGTCACTGCGGCAACCACTTCCGAGGCAGAAACCCCAGTCAAAGCGGAAACTGCCGCCTTGGCAGCAACTGATGTTGAAGCAGCAACCACTTCCGAGGCAAAAACCCCAGTCAAAGCAGAAACTGCCGCCTCGGCAGCAACTGATGCTGAAGCAGCAACCACTACCAAGGTAGAAACCCCAGCCAAAGCGGAAACTGCCACCTCGGCAGTAACTGATGCTGAAGCAGCAACCACATCAGAGGCAAATTCTCAACCCACTACCTCGGTTAAACCCGACCAAGATTGAACACATCCATCCCCGTCATGGCACTCGCACGACCACCTAAAAGAGCTACCCAATGACAATGTCTCGCTGATGCAATATGAGCAGGTAATAAACGAACATGTTGAATTCTTTAAAAACTCACCAATTCCATTGTAGGTATTAGAGGAACCAACACCGGTGGACACAGAATCATCAGTCTCTACTGATGGAGATCTACGAGTGGTCAACAGAATTTGGTATAGATGGCACTTACCAATGTCCCATTGACCTGCAAAGTAACCTGACAACGGACTGTCAAAATAACTGGCTGTCGCAGCAGCAGACACGACAGCAAGGGCTACATTCAACCACAACAACATTCAACGAAAACAAGGTAAGTTTGTGGCCGAATGTCAATTTGATTTTTTCTAATCATATATTCATGCCCTCAGAAACATTACCAAGAAGGGAGGACTTCATGGACTACAAAGGGAAGAGAAAGAAAGGATCCCCCACCATGAGAATAATCACCAGATGGAGGGTACGGATGGACTTCAAGAAGTACCGGAAACGACCCCTCAAGCATCAATAGAACATGGAGCAGTTACTTTAGGAGATGCCCCTCAAGGCACTCCTAATTTAACTTAATTTAATTTATTGTATTTTATCTTTATCTTATTCTATCTTTATTATTTAGGAATTAGAAATTTGATATTAGTTTTTAGTTTGTTTTTGTTATTAGGTAAACAGAGAAAAACCCTTGCAATGACGATACAAGAAACCTGAGGAAGCTCTGCCTCCACCCCTGCCGCGGCAGCACTCATACTCTCAAGGCAGCACCCACAGCTCCTCCGACAAAGTTCAAAGAGACTGCCCGCCGACAGCTCCTCATCCAAAGCTCCAGCAGCAGCGACGACAGCCGCACAACTTAAGTTTTCTTTTTCTTTTTCTCTGCCGCCTGCTGTATATATTATCTTTTTTATGATGTTTCACTTGTCTGTCATTTTTATTTTCTGTTTTTCATCTTTTGTGTCATACATTGAGGACAATGCAACCCTTGAGTTTGGGGTAGGCAGTCCTCCTAATTATTAATATAATATTGCATTTAGTTTTAATTGTGTCGCATTTATTTTATGCAAAAAAATGAAAATATTGAAAACTTTGGCTGTAAACTGTGACTTGAACTTACCTGCTGTGACAGCCCTGTCGTGACAGCAACTTAAGGATAGTCTTTAGGAGAAGTTTTAGAGCCTTTCTATAGTTCTGAAAACTTAAACACCATTGTGACTGTTATACTGCTTAGACTTCTTTTAGCCAAACTAGAATAGAAAACTTAGCACTTAGAGTAGAAAAGAGACTAGAATCTCAGGAAACCTAGAGGTGCCTACCACTGGCTCTAGGCAGATAACCAGGAAAAAAACTTCTAGAGGTGCCTATCACCGGCTCTAGATAGTTAACTAGAGGTGCCTGAAATACTGGCTCTAGTATAAAAGAGAAGAAATTAAAAGTAAAAAAAAGGGAAATAACTAGAGGTGCCCGATTCTGGCTCTAGTAAGAAAAATAAAGAAATCAGTCTCGTAAGAAAAACTCTAAACAAGCTAAAGAATAATATTCTAGTGAAACTAAAAGAGTCTTGGCATATAACTGTTCACAAGCATGCACACACTGCACGAGGACTATAGAGAAATTCCGGACAGATCCTAG
The DNA here is from genome assembly GCA_030270665.1 of Hibiscus trionum. Taxonomy (NCBI): domain Eukaryota; kingdom Viridiplantae; phylum Streptophyta; class Magnoliopsida; order Malvales; family Malvaceae; genus Hibiscus; species Hibiscus trionum. The sequence goes on from BSYR01000097.1 coordinate 1,758,623, forward strand.
ACTATCCGATAGGGTGCTGCCATCACAGGGAACGAACGACGGGTAAGGGAAAGGTCACTGTTTGAAAGCCAAAACAAAAAAAAATTTCATTTTTCTTTTAGGTCTTAGTTGCTTGAGGGCAAGCAAAAACTTGAGTTTGGGGGTGTGTTGAGTGTATAAATGTTCTATTATTTACACCTCTTTTAACCCATATTTCTACTGCATTCAAGCATCATTTATTGCATTTAGGGTAGTTTACAGCAAAACATCACAAATATATTAAAAGGCACAGTTTCTACTAAAAATGGCTGTTTTTGCAGGTTGCTGTTGTAGCAGATAGAAAGGGCAGGCGCTGGGCAGTGAAACAGAAGAGCTGGAACTGAACGAGCAGTCAAGCATGTTTAACTGCATTTTAGGTATCTGTCGTGGCAGCAGTCGTGACAGCACCCAGGGCAGCAGTCGTGACAGCACCCAGAGCAGCATTCGTGACAGCACCTAGGGCAGCAGTCGTGACAGCACCCAGAGCAGCAGCCGTGACAGCACCCAGGGCAGCAGTCGTAGCAGGCGCTGAGCAGCAATGCAGAAAAGCTGGAACTAGCAGTCAAGGAGGACGATGCTGCCATGGTCGTCGTCGTGACAGCAGAGGACGACAGTAGTTTTGTGGAGAAGATGCAAAGTGGACCTCGACAAATAGAGAAAATTCAGCCCGTCTGTCGTGTGAAATCACCATATTTTTCCAAGCCCTAGATCAGAAGATATTCCAAGCCCAAAGTTCAAGGGGAGATAATCCCAAGAAACAAGGAGGACGGCTGGAAAGTAGATTCCTTGAAGATTTAGTCTTTATTAGAATTATACTTTAATTTAAAGTTGTAATCCTTGTTAAATTAGAAAACTTGAGCCCAAAGCTTATATAAGGGCATATATCTTAACCTAGAGGCAATAACCGATTACCCTAGCCTTCTCTCTCAACCTCTAGTCGTTTTCCTTCCCACACTATGTTCTAAATTCCCCTAGGGCCACGGGTTGATTTGTAAAGTAGTTGCAAGGGTTGTTTTTGTTTTAGGAATTTTCAGTTCAATAAAATAAACTTCAAGTTCTCTTATTTTGGTTATTAATATCTTGCAAGAGCATCAGGAGAGCATTGTGAGGTTATCTATTTACTTAGCATCGGGAGAGTTAAGTATACGAAAGAAATAAGAGCAAGTTCTCTAGTTTATAGTTGAACTATCTCGGGCCTAGGGATAGGACGAGGTTAAGTGGCTAAAGAAGAATTCATACACATCGGTGTTCATCCTTCGATTCACGCCGGGAGGTATCATCAAGACGTGATCATCGACAGACTTGGACCTAGGGATAGGCCAAGGCACATCTGGGATTCTTGCCAAACTTGAAGTACGGAGTTGAGTGTTTGCTGCCGCGACAATCAACGGACTGCTGCTGCGACAGGTGCTGCCGCGACAGGCGCGACGACGGAACTGGATTTCCTAAACTCTGCAATACATGCACTACTGAGCAATTCAATACCAGCCCATTCTCTCTATCTTGATTACTTTACTTCTATTTTCCAATACTCTTTATATTTCTCGTGACAAAATCTTAAATCATTCTTTTTCCCCTTGTGCAGATAGCGAAGGAAAGGGTTAGCCCAGTCCTTGTGGAGACGATATCCGATACTCTAGTATCACTTTATTACTTGCGACGTGTACACTTGCGATAGACTATTTTACACGCAACAGTAAGAAGACGACGCTCCCACCCCTCCAAAACTATACGGATTGTATAGAGCGTACGTCGCATTTTTTTGCGTATCGAATTTATTGTTTGAGGTTGGTTTAGGTCGAACCCAATACTAGCTACGCACGAATGTCTTGGCACAGCAGATGACGATGCACCGAATTTCTTAGACTTGCGGTCGGGCTATCAACGTTAGCATTCGGATCGAAGTCGAAATTCGCTCATCCCCAGCTTGGTATTTCAATAGCAGGATTAGAATTCGAAAACGATGCATACAGCTCTAGGGGCCCACCCAATGAATACTCGAAGTGGGTAGCCAGCATCAACTCCACATTAGAACTTTCTGCAATGCTGCATACAGAGTACGTTAACGGATCTATAGATATTGGCACTTGATACTTCAAGTCAAACGAATGGTGGTTTTGGAAATGCGGGACATTGCTCTCTAGTTCCTTAACCAACTTCTTGTACGATAATCTCCTCAGAATCTTTAGCGTTATGGGTGGACATAGACATCATTATCCTTTTTTTTCTAATGCATATGTACGTATGTTTTTAATATATTTATTTGAGACATTTGTTTTTATAAATACCGTATTTTAATTTTCTTTATCTATTATAATTAAACTTTTAAACGTTTATTTAATTTCAGTTTTTATTACTTTTATGCGATTACTAAATTGAAATTATCAATTGTTCTATGCGTGAGTTCCAGTAACGCATTTCCAAAACCACCATTTGTTCGACTTGAAGTATCGGGTGCCAATATCTATAGATCCGTTAAAGTTTTGTATGCAGCATTGCAAACAGTTCTAATGTGGAGCTGATGCTGGCTACCCACTTCGAGTATTCATTGGGCGAACCCCTAGAGCTCTATGCATCGTTTTCGGATTCTAATCTTGCTATCGAAATACCAAGCTGAGGACGGGCGAATTTCGACTTCGATCCGAATGCCAACGTTGATAGCACGACCACAAGTCTAAGAAATGATTTTAACCTACTGTGCCAAGACAACAAGTTCGGTGCATCGTCATCTGCTCTGCCAAGACATTCGTGCATAGCTAGTATTGGGTTCGACTTGAACCAACCCCCAAACGATGAATTCAATACGCCAAGAAATGCAACGTATGCTCCATACAATCTGTATAGTTTTGGAGGGGAGGGAGCGTCGTCTTATTACGTTACACACGACCATGAAGTATTCAACCCCTTCAATAATTCCTCATATGGACGACACTCAACGTATGTCCCTAGCACGGAGTACATTCAACCATCTATGGGGAGACATTCTTCTTTTGGTGCTCTTGATTTTTGTCTTGGAAATGCGGTTCGTGAGAGGTCTCGCGATCGTCGACCACCATGCTCGCCTCCAAGGGTAGCGATTGACGATGTTGTACTATACCAGCTCGCGGGGGATGCTTCTGATGAAGAACTGATTAGAGAACTCGGGCCTGACGGCGACGAGCAGGGGCCATTCTATGAAGAACTAGAAGACTTGATCGTTTCACTAGAAGACTTGACCGTTCCACCAGCATCTTTCGAAGAACAGCCGGCAGCAACCAACTTTCTTGTATCAACGGCACCTATTTCTATTTACCAGCCACCATCCCACTTCACAACGGTTGATATGGACGCCATGGACGTTCCTGAATTTTCGTAATACCAAACAATTGACGGTAGACTCAACCGTTCTGATGGTGAACTGGCCATTGGTATGACGTTCTTGAAAAAAGAAATGACTGTGGCTGCAATTAAGCAGTACAACATTCGCCAGGCTGTTGAGACGACAGTAAAGAAAACCTAACCGAAATACTACAAGGCGCACTGCACCCAAAAGGATCACAAGAACCTCGATGCAAAGGTCCTCGCCGACATCTTTATGCCACTGGTCAAAACAAATCCCAAGGTGTCGGTCCCCACATGTCAAGCTGCAGCTGAAGGTGTCACCGGCTACCGTCCTGAATATCGGAAAGCATGGTATGGAAAGAAGCGGGCCGTAGAACATCTGTTTGGCCGATGGGATGATTCTTACAACGAGTCGCGCCAGTGGCTAAATCTACTGCAGAAACACATCTCCAAAATGGTTGTCAAACTTGATACGGTTTCGGCATACGAAAACAATCGTGTCGTTCGAGGTGCTTCTCAATTCCACCGGTTATTTTAGACTTTCCCGCAGTGCATCAATGCATTCAATCACTACAAACCGATGGTCCAAATCGATGGCACATGGTTGTACAGAAAATATACACAGACCCTACTTCTAGCTATTGCACAGGACGACAATCGAAAATGCGTTCTTGTTGCATTCGCAATCGTCCCGAAGGAGGATCTGGAGTCTTGGATGTTCTTCCTTCAGAACCTACGAAGATATGTCCTTGATCCTGTAATACGTGCAAGGGACGATGAGATATGTGTTATTTCTGACAGAGGCACAGCGCTCTTGTGGGCGCTAGAACATTTAGGTGAGTATTGGCAGCCTCCTTACATTTACCACCGTTTCTGCTTGTGGCACATAGCCGCAAACTACTTGCAGCAGTTCAAGGACCGTGAACAACGTGAACTGGTGCTCAGAATGGGTACATCCTTTATTTCATTTTAATTTACTATATTAGTTGCTACTCGCTTTCATTTACGACCTCTTTGCATGTGTTGTTCACCCATAACTATTCAACTGTCATCCATTAGGCAACTCGCACAATGTACAAGAGGTGGAGGAGGTGTTCGAGGAACTAAGAGCGAGAAACAAATTTGGCGCAGACTACCTTGAAAATATCCCAAGGGGAAAATGGCTTCGATCGTATGACGGGGGTAAACGATGTGGTCACATGACAACGAACTTGGCTGAGGCGGTGAACTCATCACTGAAGGGAGTGCGGCAGTTTCCTATCACTTCCATTGTCAAAGCGACCTACTATCGTTTGGATACCCTATTTGCAACTTTGGGAAGGCAAGCAACTGAGTACATGGCAGGTGGACACATAGTTCATCTGAATTTCCGCACAAAACTGCAAACTCAAGTGCACCAATCAAGAGAGATGACTGCAAATCTCTTCTCGCGAGAAAGACATAAGTTCCATGTTTCAGAATTTTCCAGGTGGTTGGAAGGCATTCAGCACAACGCGTACATGGTAGATCTCAGGGCAAGAACCTACGAGTGTGGAATATTCCAAACATTCAAATACCCGTGCGCACAAGTCATTGTTGCTTGCGCAAACCAACGGATAGACTACATGCAACTAGTTGATCTGGTATACTTACTCCAAACGGTGCTTAAGGTTTACCAAAAAGATTTTCCTCCAATCGGAAATGAGGTTGATCTGAATGTCGTTGACACTAAACTGACCATACGCCCAAATCCAGCACTACTGTGAGACAAAAGACGTCCACGGTCTACACGAATACACAGTGCCGAGGATATGGTCGAACATCGAGAAAAAACCGGACAAAAGAATCATTGTAATATATGTAAAAATCCTGTACACTCAAAGACCAAGTGTCCTAATCGCTCGGACCCTCGTCTTAATTAATTCATTGTAATTTGTTTACGTGAGTTCACCCATAACTATCGATCAATAAAATCAGTCTAATTCGTTTTATAAAATAGGCCATCTTATACTTTCAATCATTCAAAAAATATGCTAGGATAGAATTTTTTAAGCGAATTTAAGTCACCCAGATTCGCACGAAAATTGACCGTGTTGGTGCCATATAATAGAGAATTTCCAGTACTACAAACTCAAACTCGATGTTTGCTAAAAATATACTATTTATAAGCCTGAAATTCCGCTCGAACATGCCTATCGACCTTTGTTCAAAGGCAATTTCATTCAAAAAAGGATGATAGCATGGGATTTTGGAAGCCATTTTAAGTCAGTTTATAATGGACGAAAATTGACCGTGTTGGTGTCATACGATAGAGAATTTCTAGTACTACGAACCCAAACTCGATGTTCGCTAAAAATATACGATTTATAAGCCCGAAATTGGGCTCGAACAGGCTTACCCACCATTGTTTTTCAACCCAGATTCGCAAAGAACTTGCGTTCTGTAGAACGCGAGTTCTATGCGATATATTTAGCCGCCTTTTCAAATTCTCGGGGACCTCACGTTCTGCAGAACGCGAGTTCCTGAAAATCGTTATTTCAAACAACGATGCCACGTAGATGGAACTCGCGCTCCGCAGAACTCGAGTTTGTGTCTCGCTTCCCAGAGAACGCGAGTTCGTGTCTCGCTTCCCAGAAAACGCGAGGTTCCGTTACGTGGCATGTTTGGGGGTCATTTTTCCAAATAATCTTTAAAGTGAGCCATTTTTATATATAATTATTTTAAAAGGGTTTTTCACCCAAATATGCCTAAAATAGGAGATGGATACATAATTTAAATTTTAAAAACTAAATCAACTTATTTACTTACTTGTTGGCTCCACAAAAAGCTCAACAAACCTCCCCTATTTTTTTCTCCAGATATACAAACTACATGCATAAAAATAAGATTATATCAAACATACAAAATAAAATAAACAAACTAAAACAAAACTTAAAAAAATCGAATCTACTTAGAATAATTTCTTCTTCTTTACTCTAAATTTTACTCAAAACTTTCCCTTTAACCTTACCTCTTTAACACAAAAATTATAATTTTTTCCCCTTAATTACCTCTGCCCCTCTTTTAATAACACTAACAAATTTTTAACTTGTACCCTATAAATTAAAAAAAAAACCCAAACACCCCTTTTTAGCCATACATACTTTTTTTTTATTTTAGCCATACATACATGATGCAATTTTAAACATAAAAAAATGCATGCATGCCACCTGCCACATCACATGTTGGCACTATTTGAAGTCAGAGGGCTCCCCACCGTCTTTGAACAATGCCTGCGCAGCTGCATGCGCGCCATGTGGCGTTGCAGCTAGGGTTGTAAAAACAAGTCAGGATCTGGAAACCTGCCTAAAACCTGCTCGAGTCAGAACCTGATTTAACCCGAGAATTCGATGATCCGAACCCGAACTGTAACTGACTGTTGCTGACCCGAACCCGAGTTGAACCTGTTACTGTAGCAACCGAACCTGATCTGTGTCCGACTAAAAACAACCTGAACCCGAATCTGACCTGGTAATTTTGACCTGAAACCCGACCTGCATCCGACTGAAACGAACCCGAACCCGAGACCGACCTGGCAAATTACCTGATATTATCCGACTGAAACGACCCGAGATCCGATTTTACCCGACCTGTTTTGAACCCGACCTCTTAATGGACCCGACCTGTTTTGAACCTGAACTGTTGTTGACCTGAACTAATGTAGACCTGTTCATTATAAACTTAATAATTTTTTAATAGATTATGTTAATTTCATTACTTAAAATTATATACTTAAAAATTTGTTTAAGTATAAAAATATATACTATGTATAATAAAATTATATACTTAAAATATTTATCTTATTTTATACTAAATATATAATATATTAGTAATATATAATTAATATAATATATTAAACTTATATACTTTATTATGTCAAATGTCTTTCAATTGACATAATAACTTATTTTACTAAAGTTATTAACATAATAAGACAAATCTTTTAAGTATTATATTAATTATATATTATGTTAATTGAAAGACAATTGACATAATATATACTAAGTTATTAACTTATATTTTGTCTTATTTTTCGTACTTATTATGCTTATTATATAAAATATATTATGTTAACTTTATTATGTTCATAAATAAGAAAATTAAGATAACTACAAAATATAAGTTAATAACTTAGTATAATGTCAATTGTCTTTCAAATGATTAATATATATTATGTCTTTCAAATGATTAATATATATTATGTCTTTCAAATTGATCGTTAACTTAGATTAATCTGAATAACTACTCTATTTTGTTAACTTAATCGGGTTAACTTCTTAAATTTGTTGACAAATTGATAGTTAACTTAGATTAATATGGACAACATCTGTAATTTATTAACTTAAATTATTTTAATTCAATTTGTTAACTTGAATATAATGAACAAAATGAACTGAATACAAAAATGTTAATTGAACATAATGAACAGAATACAAAAAACATTAACATATAATTAAAATAAGATAAGTTAATAACAAAGAGAATACAAACTTTAAGTTTACAAACAGAATAGAAGCTTACAAAATGATAAGTAATTTTGCTCTCAGATCTTATAACAAAGTCAAAAGACTTTGCTACCAGAAAAATCATCATCGAGCTACAACATAAAGCTACCAACAAGTTCTAATTATGGGTAACTTAGCTATGAAAGCTAAGAAACTAGCAAAATTAAAACAAGGGCAACAAAATAAAACCAACAAACTAACAGTACTTAATACCCAGCAACCAGCAACCAGCAAGACAGCAACCAGCATCCAGCAATGAACTTCAACCAGCATCAAACCCAGCATTGAACAGCAACCAGAACTAAACAACACTAACTGAAAAAAAATAATGTATAAGAAAAAGTAAAATCAAAGACATTTAAATAAAGAAACAAAAAGATAAGAAATGTAAACTTACATTTTTGGGCAACATAAAAAAACAACAACATCAGACCAAGTCCAGCAACATCAAGTAAATAACAGCAACATAAACTAAAATAAAAAACAGATCCAGATATTAGACTAAGATACAGAAACAAAACAAAAATAAAAACAGAGAGAGAAGAATACCTTATTCAGGAATGGGATCTTCAACAGCAACATCAGGCAGAGAAGATTCATTCACAACAGACAGATATTCATCATCATTATCCTCAGGTTCAAAACCATACAACCAATTACGGGTTGTAACAAAAATTTTAACATTTTTGGGCAAAAGTCTAGCCCTCAACTTGTTCAAAATACGACCCCCCATGCTAAATGAGGATTCGGATGCAACAGAAATTATTGGAATGGCTAAAACATCTCTAGCCATGAGAGAAAGATTAGGAAAAGAAACAGACTGTGACTTCCAATAATCTAATATATCAAACTCAGAATCATCAGACCGAGGGAGAAGGGGCAAAGATATGTAAGAGTCAACATCAGATTTACCACTCCTAGAAGCGGCCAAATTTGCATCAAAGTTCTACAAGAAAACATAAAACGAGTTAGAAAATTGTAAGTTAAAAAAACAAAAGTGAAAACATTAGCTAAAATAAAACTGACCTGAAATAGATTTGACTTTTTGAAGGTCCGAAGCCGATTCGAACTGAAAACACTTGTACTTTGAGATGAATTGCATTGGACAGAAGAATTAGAAGAAAATGAAGAACACAGAACAGTTCTAGAATAATAGATATACAAATTCACAAATTCATTGTACACAAGACTAATCCTCCTCTCAACCTCATCCTCAACATAGAGGACACCATACAACTCCTTCAGAAGTTGCAACTTATAACGAGGATCAAGTAAAACAGCAAAAGACAAAATAGTAGAGTGTTCAGACCAGTATTTCTCATACAACTCAAGCATAGGTCCAGCCATTGCAGAAATTCCATCACAAGGATCATTGTGAGCATCACACAAAAGTTTCTCAATAGCAACAACATTAGCCAGATATAAATTAGAAGTAGGATACTTGGATCCTGAGAACAGAGTAGTAATCTCATAAAAAGGCTCAAGAAAATCACAGATCAAAGATGCAGTTTCCCACTCATCCTCTAATATAATATCCAGGCCATTCTCTCTATTAACAAACAAATTGATAGCTAACTTAGCATCAATAGCCCTACGTAGCATCAAATAAGTGGAGTTCCACCTAGTAGGGACATCCAATACTAACTTACCAGAAAAATCAGAACCACAATCTCTAACAGCAGAATCAAAACCACATAGTCTACAATCAGAAGAGTCAATAAATTTAACAATTTCACGCAACTTAACAACAGAAGAATCAATTACCTTCAACCCTCTTTGAACTATCAAGTTCAAAATATGAGCAGCACATCTAATGTGAAAGTACTTACCATTGCAAGGAAGGGGAGATATGGCATGCAAATCGTCTTTGAGACGCTTAACCATTCTCTCATTAGCAGAAGCATTATCAAGGGTTATAGTAAAAACTTTCCTTTCAAGACCCCACTCACATAACAACTTCTTAACAAACTTATATATAGACTCACCATCATGGGGTGGGGGGAAACGACGAAAGTTAAGAATTTTTGACTGAAGTTTCCAATTATTATCAACATAATGTGCAGTCAGAGCAAAATATGAACGTGAAGGGCAAGCAGACCAACCATCACATGTAAAACAGATTCAACTTGAAACAGAAAGCATTGAATCAATTAACTTCTTATGCTTCTCATGCTTTAACATGCAATGCTTAGTAACAGTATACCTAGAGATATCCTTGACATTAGAATTAAGATAACGATGCAAAATCTTAAGTTTATCATGCTCAACCATGCTCAATGCATATCTATGACACAAAATAGCTTTAGCAAACAAATCACAGTAAGTTTTCTGATCAAAAGAACTTCCTAAACAACTACTGGGATTGGATACAAGGAAATCCTTATAGGCTGGGCATTTTTCAGTATGTCTTTTAGGGTTAGAGGTACCAATATAAGAATCAGCTTTATACCTTTTTGATTTGCAATACTTACATTCAGCAAAGAGGTCATCTTGCTCCTTAACGAAGCAATAGTGATCCCAAACAGGAGAAGTCCTTCTCCCAAACTCTGTTGATGAAGTTGTTGAAGCCCTCCTTCTAGAGGAAGGAAGAACAGTAGAGGCTTGGTCATTTTCATCCGCTTCAAACAAAACATTAACAAAAATGAATTAGTGATTGATCAAATACTAAAAATGATCTTCTGAAAATAAAAAAGTTAAAAGAGTATACCTCTTTGAACGGGAAACTCCAACTCGTAAGAAATATCATCCATAGGCATAGCTGTGCTAAATGAACAAAAGAAAAATATGTGAAATCTCAAAAATGAATGAAACAGCAAAAAATACAAGTATAGAACACATTTACATAACAAAATCCAGAAACATTAAACAAACATAAAGACATAAATATATCCAGAACAAAGCAGAAACAATTAACCAAACAAAGGGTGGTTTCAGTTTAATCCTTGTACGTGGCGTTGTTTACACCGAACCCCAGGGTCCTTTAAAAACCCCCTTTGGCACCAGTAGCCCCGCAGGTATGGTATTCCAGCCTAAATACTGGGATTAAACCAAGGAAACCCTAGCATGCATACTAAATCAACAACACATAACAGAAACCAAAAGAAAAACAAAACAAAGCTGACATGCAACCAAAAAATACAAACAGAAACATACACATAAACAACGTAGCATATCACAAAATCCAGAACCATAAACAGAAACTTTAAAACATTTACATAAACAGAAACCCTAGCATGCATACTAAACAAACAAAACAGAAACAGAAACCAGAACCATAAACAGAAACTTAAAAACATTTACATAACAAAATCCAGAAACATTAAACAAACATAAAGACATAAATATAAACAGAACAAAGCAGAAACAATTAACCAAACAAAGGGGGGTTTTAGTTTAATCCTTGTACGTGGCGTTGTTTACACCGAACCCCAGGGTCCTTTAAAAACCCCCTTTGGCACCAGTAGCCCCGCAGGTCTGGTATTCCAGCCTATATACTCGGATTAAACCAAGGAAACCCTAGCATGCATACTAAATCAACAACACAGAAACAGAAACCCAAGAAAAACCAAACAAAGTAGACATGCAACCAAAAGATACAAACAGAAACATGCACATAAACAACGCAGCATATCAAAAAATCCAAAACCATAAACAGAAACTTTAAAACATTTACATAACAAAAACCCTAGCATGCATACTAAACAAACAAAACAGAAACAGAAACCAAATGAAAAAGCATGCATATCAAACATAAATATATACCAGCAACACATAAACAGAAATATACCAACCAGAAGTTAGGGATTTTAAAAATATACCAACAACTGAAAATGCAGAGAAGATCCGCTCCCAGAAAATAAACATGCAAACCAAATAGAAACAAAGTTAGGATAAATCAGAGTATAAAAAATTAAAAAAAAAATAAAAATAAAAAGAACAGATGAGAAAAAAAACATACCAAATCCGAGAAGATTAGGGCTTCCAGGGATATCAGAAGTCAGAAGAAGGAGAAGGGATGTTAGGGATCTCAGAAGTCAGAAGAAGGAGAAGGGATATTAGGGTTTTCTGAAGAAGATGAAAAGATTTTTGAATACGAATCAATTTTTGGGATAAGGGTTTAGGGTTGATGGATTAGGGTTTGGGGATTATGGACTGAGGTTTAGGGTATATGGGTTAGGGTATCGAGTAATTTGGGGTTTAGGGTAAAACATATTTGATTTGGGGATTAGGGTTTTGAAGGATTGAAAAGGAGAAAGTGGAAGAACATGATGATGTTCTTGAGAAAAAGTTTGGGTTTGATCGAGAGGAAACAGGTTTAGATTGAAGTAGGATGTTTGTATAGGATCTAGAATGATTTTGGGGAAGAACTTGGTGAAAAAGTTTGGTTTTGATCGAGAGGAAACAGGTTTAGACTGAAGTAGGAAGTTTGTATAAGATCTGGAAATATTTTGGGGAAGAACAATGAAGAACTTTGTGAAAAAGTGAGGTTTTGATCAAGAATAGATAGGAAATCTGGGATAATTTTTGTTTTTCAGAGAGAGAGAAAACGAGGAGAAATTTCGGCAGAGTAACGCTAGGGTAAAAATGGTGTAAAATGGCTGGGGGTGAGAGTTTATTTATAGGGGTGAGCCGGGTCAAAAACATCCGTTTTTTAACGGGTTACACGGGTCTTGCTCCGCAAGCACTCTGACTTTCAATTGTTTCAATTTGGTCCTGATTTTTGTGAAATTCAGCTTAAAATTTTATTTTATATTCAATTTGGTCCTTATTTCAGTGGTAAGGTTTAAGGTTGGAATTTAATTTAAGTTTTGGGTTTTTAATTTAGGGGTTATGGTTATAATTTATAGTTTAAGGTTATAATTTAGGGGTAAGGTTTAAGGTTTAGTGCTACTATTTCAATTAGTGTTTGAGTTTTGGGGTTTAAGGTTTTAATATTTAAGGTTTGTGGTTTAGGGTTTATGTTAAATGTTTAGGGTTTAGGGTATTGATTTAGGGTTTATGAAGCCTTTAGGTTTAGGGTTAATGGTTTTGACTTTTGAATTTAGGAATCAATCCTGAAACCCTAAACCCTAAACCCTAAACTCTAAACCCTAAACAATAATGAAAACTAATAAACCCTAAACCCTAAACCTTTATTAATAATGAAAACTCATAAAGTCGGTTGTATAACCCTAAGCCTACCCTTATAGCTTATAAACCCTAAACCCTAAACTATAAATCCCTAAACCCTAAATCATACAATAATGAAAACTTATAGACCCTATCCCATAAACCCATAATCCCTAAACCATAAACCCTAAACCATTAATGGTAATGACAACTCATAAAGTCGATTGTATAACCCTAAGCCTACCCTTATGGCTTATAAACCCTAAACACTAAACCCTAAACCCTAAACCCTAAACCATAAACCTTAAATCCATAAACCCTAAATTATACAATGATGAAAACTTATAGACCCTATCCCATAAACCCCTAATCCCTAAACCATAAACCCTAAACCATTAATGGTAATGAAAACTCATAAAGTCGATTGTATAACCCTAAGCCTACCCTTATGGCTTATAAACCCTAAACCCTAAACCCTAAACCCTAAATCCCTAAACCCAAAATTATACAATAATGAAAACTTATAGACCTTGTCCCATAAACCCTTAATCCCTAAACCATAAACCCTAAACCATTAATGGTAATGAAAACTCATAAAGTCGATTGTATAACCCTAATCCTAGCCCTAAATACTAAACCCTTAACTATAAACCATGAACAAATATAATGAAAACTTATAAACCCTAAACCCTAAACCTTATGGCTTATACCATATACCCTAAACTATAAACCATGAACAATAATGAAAACTCATAAAGCCAAATCTATACCTCTAAACCCTAAACCCTGGACACTAAACCTTAAACCCTAAACTATAACCACTAAACAATAATGATAAGTTATAACTTAGAAACCCTAAACCATAAACCTTACACCTTAGATTCTAAACCCTAACCATGAACAATAACAATAACCCTGAACACTTAAATATGAACTATGTACGGTGTCCCCTAAACCCTAAACCTTAAAGCTCTAAATCATGTTGATGTAGGAATGTACTCTAATCCATAAGCAATATTGCAAAAATGAATTAATGATAACACATAAACCCTAATGCAACACCCTAAACCATAAACCATGGAACCTTAAAGTTAAACCATAAACATTAAACCATTCAACTCTAAACCATAAACAATAATAATAGCTTGTGATCATAACGCAACACCCTAAACCCTAAACCATCGAATATAAAGACTAACTCATAAATATAATATAATATAATATAATATAATATAATATAATATAATATAATATAATATAATATATATTATATTATATAAACTTATAACTTATAAGTTATATAATGTATTTATAATATAATAATTAATAATTAATAATAGTTTGGGCCTTGGGCCTTTGGGCTCTTATCCCACCACCCATTTATTTTAGATGGGCCCTAAAACCTATATTGTATAAATATAATAAATATATATATATATATAAACTTATAATTTATATAATAATTAGTAATAGTTTGGGCCTTGGGCCTTTGGGCTCTTATCCCACCACTCATTTATTTTAGATGGGCCCCTAAAACCTATAATGTATAAATATATATATATAAACTTATAACTTATACTCCCTCTGTCCCACTAAAACTGTCACATGTTGACAATTTTTTGGTCAAACTTTTTCAACTTTGACCTCTTATAATTTAAAATTTATTATTGATAAAAATATTAAAAAATATATTTTAAAAACTTTGAATCAAGTAGTTTTTAAATATATTTTTTATAAATTTTAATTAATTAAATTTTTTAAATAAATTATAGTCAAAGTTAAAAAAATTTGACCAGAAAAATGTCAACATGTGACAGTTTTAGTGGGACGGAGGGAGTAATTTATATAATAATTAGTAATAGTTTGGGCCTTGGGCCTTTGGGCTCTTATCCCACCACCCATTTATTTTAGATGGGCCCCTAAAACATATAATATAATATAATATAATATAATATAATATAATATAATATAATATAATATAATATAATATAATATAATATATATATATATATAAACTTATAACTTATAAGTTATATAATGTATTTATAATATAATAATTAATAATAATTAGTAATAGTTTGGGCCTTGGGCCTTTGGGCTCTTATCCCACCACCCATTTATTTTAGATGGGCCCTAAAACCTATATTGTATAAATATAATATATATATATATATATATATAAAAACTTATAACTTATAATTTATATAATGTATTTATAATATAATAATTAATAATTAGTAATAGTTTGGGCCTTGGGCCTTTGGGCTCTTATCCCACCACCCATTTATTTTAGATGGGCCCCTAAAACCTATAATAATATAATATAATATAATATAATATAATATAATATAATATAATATAATATAATATAATATAATATAATATAATATAATATAAACTTATAACTTATAAGTTATATAATTGTTATGAATATTTATCTATGTGGATGTCTATCATGATTAGAACTTTATCAAAGGAGTTTGATTTATTTATTATTAGGAATATTATCTCTATGAATTAGAGTTTAATGTATTATGTACTTCTTATGCCTATAAATAGATGATTCATTGAAGGCATTGTATACAAGTTTATATTTGAGAATAATACAAATCTCCCTCTTTCTCTCATCTCTTTGTTCTTCTTGTTCTTATTCTTGTTCTTCTTTATTTTATTCACAACACGTTATCAGCACGAGACTCTAATCATCTGAGGTATTCATCGTTATAATTCAAAAGAAGTTACCGGGAAGAATTCGATTATAGAATAAACCAAAGATAAGTTTTTTTTCTCCTTATTTTTTTTAGTTGTCGATTGTTTTTCTCTTTATATTTTAACTTTGTTTTAATTTTTGAAAATTTTGGAAGTATGTTTGATTTTATTCGAACATTGGAAAGAGATAAATTTGTAGCTTCTCACAAACCAAAAGACAAATCGACAGAGACGAAGAGGTTGTGTTTGGTGTAAATTACGTGTGTTTTCTCTTGTTCCTAAAAGGGTTAATTAGCGGTATGCTTATTCATACTTTTACTTATATGATTATATTTGATATTTTTCATATTATTATTTATGTCATTTTATTTGGTAAAAGTTAATATTTTTAACCGTGTTTTGAGTTTTACATGATATGCTTAAATGGCTTGGAAAGAGATGTGATATAAAGGGACTATGAGAAGCTATCTCGGTCATATGCTATGTCTCCATTGTCCACGAGAGAAAAATCAATATCGGTAAATTTTAGTTTTATTTTTATTCTTTATATTATTATTTTAAAGTGCGATAAATCATGATGATTTTGAATTTACAAGAAGATTATTATAAAGTCTATATTTGCTCGAAAGCAATATTTCTTCTTCGTTGAAAAACTTGACCATAGACTTCTCCCAATTTCAAGTTACGAAAATTCTTCTTGATCCAAAAAAGTTTTATGGGAGGCATTCCTTGAAGTGAATGCAAAGCATGATGTTTATTCCATGCGATTATCAATGATGGAGCATTCCCTGAAGTGAATGCAAGCATGATGTTTATTCCATGCAATTATTAATGATGGGGCATTCCCTGAAGTGAATGCAAGCATGGTAAATCATTATTCAATTAGAGACATAATTTCGATATAATCCAAATATAATTGGCTGGACATCCCGTTCTGCGAGGCTACTGGTCTCAAAGGAGGTTTTTAAATGACCTTGTGGACAGGTTTAACAATGCCGCGTACGAGGATTAAATCTTTGTTCTCTATGATAAGGATATGTGAAAAAATGTTTTAAAGGCCCGCTGGCTCTACTCCATTCCCTGAAGTGAATGTGAGATTATATTATGGAAGGAATAAAAAAATCACATTAAAAGTTGTGGTCGTGGTCGAGGCTATGAATATACACATAAAAAATATAGTCGTTTTAAGAATACTTCTACCCGCTGGTAGCGAAGTTATAAGGATGACAAGAGTGATAAAGATCATTCTAAGGAAGTGAAATCATTTTACCAATGTGATGTTATAAACCATTGGTTTTGTACTTGTCAAACGCCAAAGTATTATGGACTTTATCCATAATCATGAATGATAAATGAAATAAAATATAAACAAAATTTGTTTATGGCGAAAATAATTATGGCGTTATTGGTCCAACTCAATTGGATATTGTTAATTTTCTCATTACCCTTGAAGGGAATAATTTACCATTTATTTTATTTCCCTTATAACCTCTAACAGGAATAATTGGTTTTTTTATGTTAATTCGTTTTATTTATTATTTATTTATGTTAGTTTGCTTTATGTTTATTTATTTCACATATTATTTATTTACGTTTTATGTTAATTTATTATTTGAAGAATATGATTACTTCCGGAATAAAATATACAATGAATTGTGGCTATTTATGCCTAGAATTGTGGCTATTTATGCCTAGCAGATAATGCAAGTATTCATATTGTACTTAAGCATAAGAAATATTTTTCCCATTTAAATGCAAGGGGAAATATGAGTAGTATTTCTCAAAGTACTAAAATATCAATACTTCGGAAGAGCACTTGAAAGTTTATCTCTGATAGATAATCGACTTGATATGATGTGCTATATTTTATATTTTTCATTCCTCGAAATGAATGATACAAAGTACATATTTTCATTACATGAAGTAAATGAAACAAAGCACATTTTGAAAGGTGCACAATTATGTATTTCTCGATTAAAATGCAAGGGAATAATGTGAGTACTATATCCGGAAGTACTAATATCACAAAAGGCTCTGGTTGAGCAAATATGTTAGGGAAAACTACCCAAACCATCACTCAACTTTGGTCATTAGACCTATTTTAGTCACTCAACTTTAAAAACGCTCATTTTCATCACTCAACTTTCAACATTGTGATGTTTTCATCATTCCACCGTTAACTCAGTTAACACCACACTGACATGGCTTATTTTAATAATTTTTTATGCCATGTTGGATTAATAACATATTTTCTTATGCCATGTTGGATTAATAAAATAAATAAATAAATAAAACATTTTGGGGTACTTAAAGGGGAAAACACGTGAAATCCTCTGTAACCCTAAATTTACAACACTTGAAGAAAAAAGGGGAAAACTACCGATAGGCAAGTCTGAGAAGCCGGTTGAAGTTGAAGACATGGAGTCATCTGAAGGGAATGAAATTCCGATCTGCTGGTGTGACAAGCCATCGACGTTGAAGAGTTCTTGGACAAACAACAATCCAGGAAGGCGATTTTTTGGGTGTAGTAACTATGGTAAAAAATTTCGCAAATCTTGTGGTTTTTTCCAGTGGTATGATCCACCGATGAATCCACGTGTGAAAGTTCTTATTAATGGTCTCCTAAAGAAGATCAGAACTAATGAGAGGAGAAGAAGAAATGAGAGGATTGCTTGAATTCTTGCTTTAATATGTATTGCTTTAGTGAGTTATTTATTTCATAACTGTTAGTGATGATTAAGAAGCTGAAAATTGTGTTAGTGATGATTAAGAAGCTGAAAATTGTGTTAGTGATGATTTCGAAGCTGAAAATTGTGTTAATGTATGTTGGAGTTTGTTGTAATGGAATGTTATTCAATGAAAAAAATGTTTGTTGTTAATTATGCCCAAGTGTTATGCTCAAGTGATCATTTAAGATGTTTGTTGTTCTTATGCTCAATTGAAACTGTTATTCAATGAAAAGTGTTTGTTGTTAATTATGCCCAAATGTTTGTTGTTAATTATGCCCAAGTGTTATGCTCAAGTGATCATTTAAGCTGAAAAAAATGTTATTCAATGAACACTGCTCTGCTGTGATGAACAAATGGGAGAGGCTAAAGGTAGAAACTGTAAATTCAATTTCCATTAAATATTATCCCAAATGGGAGAGGCTACAAATGTTGAACAATGACATTTTGACAATAATGATCATATCACTGTTTTTTGTCAATTTTGTCACTAAAGGTGTACAAAAGATGAACAAAATACCACAAAAGGTATACAAAATGATGAACAAAAGACTAGCCTAGAACAGTTTCCACTAGGCTATTTGTGCCTCTTTGACAAAATAACTAAACAGTCTCAAAATGACATCCATAAGTCTCCTTTCAAGTAGACTTCTGCCTGTTAGACACATTTTCTTGTGTTTGAGATCCTTGAACACTGCTCTGCTGTGATGGCATCCATCTTACAGTCATTACTGGTCCCATTGTTCTTTGACTCCCTTGTTCATGATGTTGGTTGTTAGTAGGATGAGTAGAACTTACTGAATTGGAACATGTTGGTCTCCTAACTTGCATTGATAGATAAGAATTAATTAGAATTTTAGGTTTAAAAACAAATGATATTAATGAAGTAAACCAAACTTACAGGTAGTTTGGAAGGTCTAGCACTTCCAGTAGGCATCCTTGATGTTGAAGCCACCCTTGCATGACCAGTAGGCATTGGTTCAGAGGCCACCCTTGCATGACCAGTAGGCATTGGTTCAGAGGTATTAGACCTACTAGGCCTTGCATTTCTTCTTGGAGCCATCCTTGCACTCCTTGCATTGCCACCAACTTGTCCCCTACAAGATCTTTTGTTGTGGCCTTTACTTCCACATTTTGAACAAGTCATATGGACTCCAAGCTTACTCATTTTTCCAGTTTTTTTTACTTGCTCATCAGGCTCTTTTCTTCTTTTTGTTTGAGGCCTGCCAACAGGCCTTCGAATTACAGGGGGTAGGAGTGGTTCATCTGTCTGATAATGAACCCATTGTTTTGGACCTCGAACTGGTTTAACCATATGAGAATAGATTTCCAGTTGAGTGTCCTTTCTGTAGCAAGAATTGACAAAGTCTTCTGGTCTAGCTCCAATATGCAAAATTACAGATGCAACATGTATACAAGGAATCCCTACAAGATAGAATGGCATTTTAAAATCACTTAAGAATCACTAAAACAGACCATTATATAAACCTTTACTTATCAAGCAAACACTTAAGAATCACTAAAACAGACCACATTTTATAAACAGACCACACAAATAACCAAACCAAGCAAACAGACCACATTATATAAACAGACCACATGTTTCCTATATCCAAGCAAAACACCACATTTTATAAACAGTCCACATGTTATAAACAGACCACAAATAGAGTTTGTCCTATATAAAACTTTATATAAACCTCTATTGGTCCACATGTTATAAACAGACCACACAAATAACCCTAAACCAAGCAAACACTTAAGAATCACAAAACTTCCACACAAATAATACAGAATGTTTGCAAAAACTTTGCAGTCCAGTACATTATCTAAACCAAAACTATGAAAAATATACCTGTAAGGTCCCATTTTCTGCAACTGCATGTTTGAGCTTCTAAGTCTACAGCATGTTGGTCTTCAAATCCTACAGAAACCTCCCACCTTTGTCCACCTGCATTCCTAGGCCAACACCTGTCAGCATTGATCAAAAAATCAATTAATTTTTGAACTGTTGAAATAATAATTAATTAAAGTAAATAAATAATCAAAACAAAAATAATTAATTAAAGTTCAAAATGCCTTATAGACTGTTCAATAATCTTCTCAAGCTTTTTTTGAATTTTTGGACAAAGTGTCCCAATTATTTTTTCAGCAGCTTCCTTCTTAGATGCAATTCTTGTCATGATTTTGCATCTGATCATCTCCATCATAGTGAGTATTGGCTTGTCCCTTAATTCCAAAATCATCTGTCAATAAATAAGTTAGGTTAGTAAACTTATTTAAGGCAAAATTCAATTTAAATAAGTTAGGTTAGTAAACATATTTACCTTATTAAAGCTCTCACACAAGTTATTTAAGAGCATGTCAGACTTGCAGTTAGTTGAGAAATGAGCCTTTGACCAATTCTTAGGGTCTTTAGCCACCAACCAGTTGAATGCAGGTTCTGACATGGCCTTCAGTTCATTCATTGCATCAGTCCACTCTTTCATGTATGTTGCCCTTGCTGCCTTCCATAAAGCATCTTTTAATGCCTTGCCTTGGTTTTGACTTTGCAGCTTGAAATTGTTGTACAAATGTCTCACACAAGTTCGACTGCTGGAATTAGGAAACAACTCTAAAATTGAATCTATTAGACCCTGTAAAAAACAATAAAATATCAGTCATACACTATAATACACTGAAGAAAAATATCTAAAATAAAAAAGTAAATTATTTACCTTTTGCTTGTCTGACATGAATGTATAATGGAAAGAGTTTGTGAGCCCCAAGTCAGTCTCTAAAATCTGTAAAAACCAAGTCCAGGACTCTTTATTTTCACTCTCAACTACAGCATAAGCCAAAGGATAGATGCAGTCATTTGCATCTATTCCAATTGCTTCCAGAAGCCATCCTTGGTAATAGCCTTTTAAAAAACATCCATCTAAGCAAATCAGTGGCCTACATCCAGCCCTAAATCCATCTTTACAAGCTTGTAGACATACATACATTCTGACAAACAACCTATTATCTAAATGAAGTATGGTTGTTGTCCCAGGATTTGTTCCTCTCAATTCTCCAAGGTAATCATAGATTCTTGCATATTGTTCTTCTTGATTCCCAAGAATCATCTCCAAGGCCAGTTTTTTTGCCCTAATACATTTAGACCTTTCAACTACAAGCATGTGGTCTTTCATCACATCATGTTTTAGGGACTTGGCAGAATAGTTTGGGTCAACTCTGAATTTCTCTAAGTACTCTGTAGCCAACCACCTAAAAGTACAGTTTCTATTCTTTGTATCTCTAACACATTTATGCTCTCCAATATATGTCTTAATCTGCCATGTACTGTTAGTCTTATCTTTAGGGTGCATTTTAGATGCCCAAACCATCCATGGGCACCCATCCTTGCACACAGCTTGCACTCTTGCAGTGTCATTAACCTTTAGCCTTAAATTAAACCTATTTTTCACTGCATATTGTTTTAAAGTTGCTTTGAAAATTTTCTGATCATAAAACAATAAACCTTTTCTAAACTTGGGATTTTTCATGTCTAAAGTACTGTCAAACTCAGGGAACCTTTTCTTTTCAGTTTCTGTTTCAGAATCAGATGGACTGTGCAGTGATTCAGTTTCATCCTCACTATCTACACTCTCATCACTATCTTCAGTTGAACCTGCCCTAAATCCAGGTATATCCCTCCCAACACCAACATTTTCCTCACAAACTAAATCATCATCAACTAAATCATTTTCACTATCTTCAAAGGGGCTGTCAGATTGCTCACTCTCAGAACCAACATAGTCAGTATCTTCATCATCCTCACTATCAGAAAAATCAAGTCTCCTAACAGTATTTTTAACAGTTTCAGCATCAGTAGGTATATTTGTTTCTACATTCCTAACAGTGTCCACATGTTCAAAAATTCCAGCATCATTAACAGTGTCCACATGTTCAAAAATTCCAGCATCATTAACATTGTTCACATGTTCAAAAATTCCAGCATCATTAACAGTTTCAGAATCAGGCATGTGTTCCTCCACTATTTCTTGTAAGTAAACATGTGCATACTTGTTCCTAGGCATACTAGCAAGCATAGATAACATATCAGAATCAGTTTTCAATGCATTGACACTTAAAACACCACCTGGTGATTGCCAAAAAATTTCCAGTGGCCTATCATATCCTAACTCCTTAACCATGTCATAAACCTCAAGCATAGACATAGAGTCAATGTGACACATATCAAAGAAAGATATTTTTTTACCAATATATGTCACAGTAGGATGATTTACAATAAATCCCCCATGATGAAAAGCTATAGTACAATGCTCTGATGTTTGACCTGTAAAAAATAAACAAATATATATTAGGATGATTTAATTTCGAACACTGTAAAGAAATAGGGACTGCACTAATAGCTTTGAACTTTAACAATTTGGGGTTCATTATTGTAATAGTTAATGGTCCCCAACTAACACATTAACTGATAAAAAACACTTCTCCCCACTGGTCCCCCACCAACATATAAAAACCCCACTGGTCCCCCCACCAACATATAAAAAACACATGAACCTATTTAGTATACATATATCCACTAACATGTGCACAATTTGGGATAAAAAACACATACATTTTTGTCATATTCTACTGGTCCCCCACCAACATATAAAAACATAAAAAAACACACATTCCCATATCCCCACATGTTTCCTATATCCCCACAATACACATTCACATAATAAGGAAAATATATGTATACAAGCAGCCCTATTATTCAAAGACATTACCCAATTATCCCCACAGTACACATTCCCATATCCCCTTATGTTTCCTATAACTCAATTTATTCATACTAAAATATTGTTTTCATTACAAAATCAAACTGTTTTCAAGGCATTACCCAACCATTTTAATTCATTTGACACACTACATTACAACATTATCAAGAATACATTTATGCATTACAACATTATCAAAACTGCATTTTTGCATTACCCAAACAACATTTCAGCATTATCAAGACTGTAATTCTACATTGCCAAAACTGCATTACTGCATTATCGAGACATGTTGGTCTACATTACCAAAACTGCATTACTGCATTATCAAGACTTAGTTCATTATTCTCATTCCTATCTTTAGAAGACACTCCTGCCAATCAATACAAAAACACCTAATATACAAACTTTAATCGAAACAAATTTTACTCATCAAAACAAAAACACCTAATTATTATCACCCCTGTTTCGAACTACCTGAAATCAAAACAAATTTGCCAAACCCTAAACTCATCAGTACCCACTAAACAATTTTACTTTATTCAATAAACCCTAAATTTACAAGCTTTAATCGAAAAGATAAAAAAAACTTACTATATGACATGCTTTTCATACCCCTCGCACGCAATACACGACAATCCATTACTCCGATTTGCAGCCACGTTGTTGAATCAGTAGTTCCCTCAACTTCGATTTTCAAATTATCACTCGCACCCAAATCTCTAACACAATATCAAGCCCTAATTTTCTCAACGTTCAGAAAAAAAATCGCAAAGAACAACTTTGATTTTCAAAAGTTCAGACTAATGGGGAATAGGAACGGTTTAAGTTTGGTTAATCCGTATAATTAACCCAATGTTCAAAACACTGTCGTTTTGTTTATTTTCTTTTAAATGACGTGTAATTTTATAAGCCATGTCATAACGGTGTTAACTGAGTTAACGGTGGAATGATGAAAATATCACAATGTTGAAAGTTGAGTGATGAAAATGAGCGTTTTTAAAGTTGAGTGACTAAAATAGGTCTAATGACCAAAGTTGAGTGATGATTTGGGTAGTTTTCCCTATTTATTATTCCTTCCGTTTCACTTAAGGGTGTTCAAAATTATCTGGCATGATTGATCAAATCTAACTACCCGAACATAAATAACGAGATATTTACTCGAATTTTTTTATCTAGATCAGGCCCGGGTCCAAAAATTAGAAATTTTTGGGTATTCGGTTAATCTCGGGTGCCTGGTTTCTAATTTTTTATTTTATTTTTTATTATTTAAATAAAATATCTTTATATTCATTATATTCTCAAATCAAATAACCTAATTTTTAAATCTCAATTCCTCAAACGCTCAAGCCTAAAAAAATATACATGTTTTTAAAATTATTTAAATATAATTCATACCCTTGTACTGTAATATTGTAATGTTTATATATGTATTAGCTAAAAGACATGCAATGTTATTCTATTAGATATATGTATTACAGTATTAGTTGTATATGTATTACACTTATATATATATATATATATATATATATATATATATATATATATATATATATATTTAAAATTATTTAAATATAGTTCATACCCTTGTACTGTAATATTGTAATGTTTATATATGTATTAGCTAAAAGACATGCAATGTTATTCTATTAGATATATGTATTACAATATTAGTTGTTTATGTATTACACTTATATATAGGATTAATGACCCAATTAGCCCTGAAATATACACAAAATATTGAACTGCCCCT
The DNA here is from genome assembly GCA_030270665.1 of Hibiscus trionum. Lineage (NCBI taxonomy): Eukaryota > Viridiplantae > Streptophyta > Magnoliopsida > Malvales > Malvaceae > Hibiscus > Hibiscus trionum. Next base: position 1,783,539 of record BSYR01000097.1, read on the forward strand.
TAAAGTATTTTTTGGACGTTTTGCTACCTAAACTAAAATTTGTGACCTTTTTTAGCCCCTCCGTCTAACAACGTTAAAAAATAATTCATGGGCCAACCAAAACGTGCCACGTGCCACGTGCCACTAATAACAAAAAAAATCAGCTGACTTGTTTTAAAGGAGTAACCTACACACTAAGTCTGTAAAATTTTTATTTTTGTTCAATTTAGTCCTAAAAATCGTTATTTAATCCGAATTGACCCAAATTACTTTCTAATTTTTCATAAATTAGTCCAATAATTTAAATATGCTGATGTTTTTGTTCAATTTAGTTCTCAAAATCTTTATATAACCCACAATTGACCCCTACTACTTTATATTTTTTATAAATTAGTCCATTTTTTTAATATGCTGATTTTTTGTTCAATTTTGTCATCAAAATCTTTATTTAACTCACAATTGATCCCTAATACTTTATAATTTTTATATTTTAGTCCAATATTTTAAATGTAATTATATTTTGTTGTTCAATTTAGTCCTAAAATCTCCATTTAACCCGAAATTAACCCGTATTTCTTTATAGTTTTTATAATTTAGTCCAACATTTTAAATATAATCACATTTTTGTTCAATTTAGTAAAAAAAATTAACTTGAAAGTAACCCCAATCTCCTTCTAATTTTTATATTTTGTCCAATATTTTAAATATATTTATTTTTTTCAATCCGGTCCAAAAAATCTTTATGTAACCCGAAATTAACCTCATTTTCTTTCTAATTTTTATAAATTAGTCCATTATTTTTAATATGCTGATATTTTTGTTCAATTTAGTCCTCAAAATCTTTATTTAACCCACAACTGACCCCTACTACTTTATAATTTTTATAATTTAGTGCAATATTTTATATATAATTATATTTTTGTTCTATTTAGTCCTAAAATATATATTTAACCCAAAATTGACCCATGTTTCTTTATAATTTTTATAATTTATTCCAAAATTTTAAATATAATCGAATTTAGTCCAATAAGGGTCAATTTCGGGTTAAATATATATTTTAGGACTAAATAGAACAAAAATATAATTATATTGAAAATATTGGACTAAATTATAAAAATTATAAAGTAGTAGGAGTCAATTGTGGGTTAAATAAAGATTTTGAGGATTAACTTGAACAAAAATACTAGTGTATTAAAAATATTGGACTAATTCATAAAAATTAGAAAGAAATTGAGGTTAATTTCTGTTGACACTGTTTTCCGTCCGGGTCAAAATAAATTGGGCCTTCAAAAGCCCGTAAAAAGGTTGGAGTCGCCATCGGTCGTTTTAGGTTGGGTACGACCGAAAACCTGTAAAACCGGTCCGCGTCAACACCGAGATCGTTGTCAGGTTCGGGAGTCGGTTACGAGTGAGGAAGGTTAAAGCACCCCCACTACGTCAAAAATTGGTACCCAATGGTTTTAGTTGTCTAAAAACATGAAACTCAAAAAAGGGATTAATAGCACTACTAAAAAAGCTACTAAAATAATGTAATATACTCAAAAATTCAAATGCATAAACTAAATCAAACAAACAAAATTAATCAAATCATAAAAAAGATAAATTCAAACTTAATCAAATAAAACCTGTAAATTATTAATCAAACTTAAATCAGACACATAATTAAACTAAAACGATTTTAATTAGAAACCAAATCACAAATGAATTATTAAAGCCAATCAATTATCAAATCTTAATACAAGGACCAAATCAAATTAAAGAACAAATCAAAAGACTTAATTATTAATGAATTTTATGAAAAAGAATCTAATTAAAAAAACATAAACCTAAAGGCCAAAATCTAATTAAACTAAACTAAAAACATGACTAAAATGAAACAAAATAAAACATAAGGGATAAAGAAAAAGACTAACTGCAAAGTTCCTAAAAGAAAAGGGACCTAAGGCGGAATTAACCCTTAAACCTAAAAATTTACGCATGCTTTAATCCCTTGATAGCGTGTTTTCACATCTTTTTAAGGCAAATTTCAACATTTTATTATTCATTTTCATTCTTTTATTTATTTTTTAAAAGAAGCATGCTCTATCATCTCTCTCAATGCATACCGCCAGCCATTGTGAGCCACCATCTTCGGCCACCGCCTGCGCCGTCATTGTCGGCTGTTGAAGACGACCGTTCGACTCGAAATTTTAGTAAGGGACTCATCTCAATGCCATGAGTTCAAATCTGATTATCGTTTCACCAGAAAATGCTTCAAAACTTGCAAATCTAGATCGAAACTCTTCGTCTCTCATAGTTTCGATCTGCTAAATTCGCTGTTGGATCGAACTGAATTCAGGATACGTGGTTCTCCTTGCTGGAATAAATCCCCTCACCGTACGGATTCTACAGGCGAAGTTCCGGCCGCCACAAAATGAGGTGAGACTCTTCGACTTCTAACTTTTGCTTCCTCTGTTTTTTCTATTTTCTGATTTGCTTCTCATTTTGACTCCTTTCGTTGTTTATGGTTTGGTTTTTGTAGATGACCGTAGAGAACACTGTACTAATGTCGGTGACCTAGATGAGTGGTGGTGGAGTTTGCAAAGAGCTCTAGGAAGCTCGGGTGAGAGTGGGTAATGGCCGAGTGGCAATTGCTTTACTGTTTTCTCACCTTCACTAACTGTGTTCGTCCCTAGCTCATTACCCCCGTAATCTCCCCCTCTTTCATCTTTCAATTCATCCATTTATAAGTGCTTCACCAAAATAAAATCCCATATATTGTGGGAATGTGGATTGAGATATTCAAGGGTGGTTGGTTTAGTTTGACTATGAGATCTTGAGAGATTTTCGTGAGAATGGAGATGCAGGGGAATCGAATTTGACTGGGGGAAATTTTGGGAAGATGTATTGGGTTCATATATGTTTGGGCTTACTTGGGTTTAATTTCATTCGGGCTAAGTGTTTGATCCGGTCAAAATTTGGTGCTTACAGTTGCCCCTCTTTGTCCATTGCTCGAACGAGAGGAATAAGACAAAGAAAAAAAAACAACAAATTTTGTTTAATGAATTGAACCTGCAAAGATGTCACCCCCATTCGTCTTAAGGGTGTTGAAGATCAAGAACTCACTTTCTGATAAAATATACACCCCGCTCGTCTCAAGGTCTCAAGGGCATTGGAATTCAAGAACTCATTTATTGATGTAAGATGCACCCCGCTCGTCTCAAGGGCACTTGAATTTGAGAATTCATTTCTCGATATAGAATGCACCCCGCTCGTCTCATACGCGATGTAAGATATACCCCGCTAATCTCAAGGGCACTGAAATTCTGGAACTCAATGTACCTCGCTCGTCTCAAGGGCATTGGAATTTAAGAACTCATTTCTTGATATAAGATGCACCCCGCTCGTCTTGAGGGTGCTGTGATTTCAGAACTCATTTTCTTATGTAATATGCACCTTGCTCGTCTCAAAGGTGTTGTAAGATGTACCCCGCTCGTCTCAAGGGCACTGAAATTCGAGAATTCATTTCTCTATGTAAGATGCACGCCGCTTGTCTCAAGGGCGTTGTAAGGTGTACCTCGCTCGTCTCAAGGGCACTGGGAGTCAAGAACTCATTTCTTGATGTAAAATGCACCACACTCGTCTCAAGGGCGCTGTAATGTGTACCCTGCTCGTCTCAAGGGTACTGGGATTCAAGAATTCATTTCCTAATATAATATACACCCCGCTCGTCTTAAGGTCGGTGCAAAATGTACCCTGCTCGTCTCAAGGGCACTAAAATTCTAGAACTCAATGTACCCCGCTCGTCTCAAGGGCATTGGAATCCGAGAATTCATTTCTCGGTGTAAGATGCACCCCGCTCGTCTCAAGAGTGCTGTAAGATGTACCCCGCTCGTCTCAAGGGCACTAGAATTCAAGAATTTGTTTCTCGGTGTAAGACTTCACTCATCAACTTGAGGATGTTGTGTCGGAAACTCTGATCCTTCAAACCCAAGGATACTAAGTTGAAAATTTGATTTCCTCCTTTAAACCTAAGGATGCCAAATTTGACTCCACTCCTTCAAACCTAAGTATGTTGGATCGGAATCTAATTTGGGTGTAAGACTCCACTCCCTCATCTTTAGGGACGATAGCTTGACAACTTCATTTACTTATCTTTGAAGTAATTAGGTATGATAACACTCGTCTTTGAGGTAATTCTTGACACTTCATCTCGAAGGTAATTTGATGACACTGTATCTTGGATGCTTGATAAGACTCCATCTCAGAGGTAATTGGTGGCACTTCTTCTTGAAGGCAAATGTGGCACTCCATCTTGGAGGCTTTAGGGTAGCACTTCATCTTGAAAGTAAATGGCGACACTCCTTCTTAGAGGCAAATGGTGGCACTCCATCTTGGAGGCAAAGATCTGATCATTCGTGTTTGAAGCAGGATTTGATGTAGAATTGCTTACTCATGATTAGGGCAAGGTTCGATAAATGAAGATGCACTTATTCGTTCTTGAGTCTGGATTGGATGTAAAACCACTCATTCGTGCTTGAGACAAGGTTCTGTTTGTACCTGTTTGACCATCAATATGCAAAGAATGCAACGGAAACATGTATATCAATGATGTAAATGCATGCTCTCATGGTTAATGGTGATGCAAAGATTCTTGGGAAGTCTTCCTTCTCGAACCAAGCTTGATCATATCGACTTCTTTTTTCCTCCAATTGGGCGTAAATTCATCACTTCTAGATTGTGACAATTCATTTTTGCCCCAACAAATTTGTCTCCAAACTTTCGTCTTTTCTTTTCCTTGCCCCATTCTTGATTCTAGGCTTTTCAAGTCTGAGTGAACCTTGTCAAAAGAATCTTTTTCATTCTCAAGAGAGTTTATTTTAAAATATTTTTCAAATCGTAAAGAGCTTTCGAAAATATTTTTGCAAAAGAAAAATGTGCCCCACACTCAAGGCTCACAACTGAAACATTTCATAAAAATTTAAGTTCATTGAAGATCAAACAAATCAATTACTCTTTCAATCTTTCAAAACTATAGCTCTTTGACATGTGTCAAGACTATTGGTGATTTCAAGGTATGGGTCAGTTTGGAGTACAATGTATTTTGAGATCGGTTGTTTTGAATGAGACATGATTCTTCAAAAGTTCATTGATATGTTCAGAAATGATCGAATGATCATGAAAGCTTCGTGTGCGACTTCTAGAACTATTCACTAACCTCAAACCCTTTCTCATGATTTTAGGGTGTGTAGAACTTCATTGAACTTCTAGGGGATCATCTCTCGCATGCCAGTCATGTATACTTGACTTCGTATTCGAGCTGCATTTTCAAGTTTTGACTCAAATTCACCATTGGTTCAAAATGCCCTTTGCGGGTTTTCATTTGGAACCCTCCTTTTATTTTTTTCCTTTTCTTTTTTCTTTTGATTATTCATCATGCATTATAAGGTTTAGAAATATTCTGCAAACAAACGAGTTAACTCTAAGAGGATGTATCAATTCTAAAAATAGACTCTTCAACTCAAATATCCATGTATGATCAAAATGAACTTTATAGGCATGTAACGTAGGCTATGGTTTAGGGTTGTGAAAGAAAGGATACATAGGCTCAAACAAGTGTTTAATGGTCAATAACCAAGGATCGATTGTTTTCGTTGAAATCCCACTTTGCTCGACTTGAATATGCTTCCACATATTTTCTTTTTCGGATCACTCTAGACTGCCCATTTTTGGGTTTTCACCCCAGAGTTCATTTCCTTTATTTCTTTTTATCTTCAAGGATTCATGATATTCCACGAATGTTGGAACCAAAACTTCGAACAATATTGTGTCGCACGCTTCATCTTGAAGATAACTGGACTCAAGATAATCATTTTTGAAGAGGGACTCCACATGTGTGCTCCTCGTTTTATTCTATTCATTTCTTTTCTTTCCTTTTCTTTTCTTTTTCGTTCTCTTTTTCATGAATTCAGAACTTTATTTTGATTTGAGCACAAATCACCTCTTGTGGCTGAAACACGTTTTTTTGTTCTTGACCCCTGGTCTGTAAGGCTTCATCCTTGTAATATGATAAGAATCGACAATTTATTCATGTAAGCATGTATTTCTTCGCCTTTGCCCCCCATTGTGGTGGGTGATCCTTGGTTAGGGTTCAAATCAAAGAAAATTATAAGGCTCAAACGGGGACAACAAATGATAATTTTCTCTTTTTGTGAAGGGATGATGAAGGAATGCCAAATGTCATTTCATACATAGATATTTTCGCAAAAGAGTTACCCTTAGAATAATAGGTATTCAGAATTAACTCATTTATTCACAGAATCATCTAAAAACAAATAATGAATGATAAAGTTAATCTTTCTTCTCATTTTTTTCTTTTTTCTTTTTTCTTTTTTCTTCATACATGCCCCAACTATTTGATCTCATTCGTAGAATCAACACGGGATGCCCCACCTTGTCTTCTTGTTGGAAGATTCGTACACCAGTGAACATTTTAATTTTCATGCCTTTGAGGTATATATCGAGAGAGAAAACTGACTTTAGGTCAAACTTTCAAAAACCAAGGAGTGACTTGGTTGTCATCTTCTTTAAAAGGATAATCTTGTGAGCGAAAAAAAAAGTTGACTTTCGATCAAACTTTCAAAAAAACAAAGGTGTTACTTGAAGATCTTCTTCCTCGGAAGGTTACCTTGCATCATGTTTAGATTTTCAAGTACTAGTCATGAAGATTATAAGATGAAAAGATCAAGAGATCATGTTTTTGGTTTCAAGTGAAAGGTTAATCTTGTCATATGTCAAAGGTCCATAATCTCAAAGCATTTCATTTATTTGATTTTCAAATAACTTCAAAGTTTATAAATCTGGTTCATTGTTCATAGCCTATTGTTTGAAAGCTCATTTTCGAAAATTTATTCACTGCTCAAAAGTTATTTACAAAGATGATTTCTCAAAATTTGAAATTTCAAAAAATAAAAAAAAATTGAGAAAATTATGACAAGGGTCTTCTCTGTGTGGGCACCGAAAATTCTTCCTCTTGAATCTTCTCATGCTTCACCATACATTGCTTCTCGATTATCTACCCATATGAATTATGAATGCATGAAAATGCAATGCTAATGATTAAATGTATAAAAGGTGCTGCTTTAGAATTAACCATTCATAGAACAATCTTCAGAACTTCAATTACGAAAATCTTCTATTTTAATCGGCTAGTCGTATATCAGCATCCCTTTATTAGACATTCTAAACATGATACGTGTGAGAAAAAAAACAAAAAAAAAACATGGTTAGTACATCATAAACAAATGAATATGTACAAATACAAAGTTAATGCATGGTAAAAAGTGTGTGCGTGTACATATGTAGGTGACCGCTAACAATTCGGGTTCGTCATAGATCTAATCGGGTAGGCTCCTACGACTCACTACATGTGGTTCAATATTCTAAAAGGGTACCCAAACTGTCCTTACTGACCTACGAAGGTCAACAAAGACCTCGATCCTCACCCATTATAGGCTTCTATGGACCGAGTTCAATTTAGGGGGGGCTTACTTCTTTAAGCTTGTACGGAGGATTGACCTCTCGAAGACAAAAAGTATGTAAACCTCGGAAGCAAAACACATTCTTGTACGAAGGATTAACCTGTTAAATTATTAATCAAACTTAAATCAGACATCTAATTAAACTAAAACGATTTTAATTAGAAACCAAATCACAAATTAATTATTAAAGCCAATCAATTATCAAATCTTAATACAAGGACCAAATCAAATTAAAGAACAAATCAAAAGACTTAATTATTAATGAATTTTATGAAAAAGAATCTAATTAAAAAAAACTAAACCTAAAGGTCAAAATCTAATTAAACTAAACTAAAAACATGACTAAAATGAAACAAAATAAAACATAAGGGATAAAGAAAAAGACTAACTGCAAAGTTCCTAAAAGAAAAGGGACCTAAGGCGAAATTAACCCTTAAACCTAAAAATTTGCGCATGCTTTAATCCCCTGACAGCGTGTTTTCACATCTTTTAAGGCAGATTTCAACATTTTATTATTCATTTTCATTCTTTTATTTATTTTTTAAAAGAAGCATGCTCTATCATCTCTCTCAATGCATACCGCCGGCCATTGTGAGCCACCATCTTCGGCCACCGCCTCTGCCGTCATTGTTGGCTGTCGAAGACGACCGTTCGACTCGAAATTTCAGTAGGGGACTCATCTCAATGCCATGAGTTCGAATCTGATTACCGTTTCACCAGAAAATGCTTCAAAACTCGCAAATCTAGATCGAAACTTTTCGTCTCTCATAGTTTCGATCTGCTAAATTCGCCGTTGGATCGAACTGAATTCAGGATATGTGGCTCTCCTTGCTGGAATAAATCCCCTCACCGTACGGATTCTACAGGCGAAGTTTCGGCCGCCACAAAATGAGGTGAGACTCTTCGACTTCTAACTTTTGCTTCTTTGTTTTTTCTATTTTCTGATTTGCTTCTCATTTTGACTCCTTTCGTTGTTTATGGTTTGGTTTTTGTAGATGGCCGTAGAGAACACTGTACTAATGTCGGTGGCCTAGATGAGTGGTGGTGGAGTTTGCAAAGAGCTCTAGGAAGCTCGGGTGAGAGTGGGTAATGGCCGAGTGGCAATTGCTTTACTGTTTTCTCACCTTCACTAACTGTGTTCGTCCCTAGCTCATTACCCCTGTAATCTCCCCCTCTTTCATCTTTCAATTCATCCATTTATAAGTGCTTCACCAAAATAAAATCACATATATTGTGGGAATGTGGATTGAGATACTCAAGGGTGGTTGGTTTAGTTTGACTATGAGATCTTGAGAGATTTTCGTTAGAATGGATATGCAGAGGAATCGAATTTGACTGAGGGATATTTTGGGAAGATGTATTGGGTTCAGATATGTTTGGGCTTACTTGGGTTTAATTTCATTCGGGCTAAGTGTTTGATCCGGTCAAAATTTGGTGCTTACAATTTCGGGTTACATAAAGATTTTTTGGGCCGAATTGAAAAAATATATATAATTATATTTAAAATATTGGAGTAAATTATAAAAATTAGAAAGAAATTGGGGTTACTTTCAGGTTAAAAATATTTTTTTGACTAAATTGAACAAAAATATGATTATATTTAAAATATTAGACTAAATTATAAAAACTATAAAGAAATATGGGACAATTTCGGGTTAAACAGAGATTTTAGGACTAAACTGAACAAAAAATATAATTATATTTAAAATATTAGACTAATTATGAAAATTATAAAGTAGTAGGGATCAATTGTGAGTTAAATAAAGATTTTGAAGACAAAATTGAACAAAAATATCAGCATATTAAAAATATTAGACTTAATTATAAAAAATTATAGGGTAAACTATACTAATGACCACCGAATTATGGGGTTGGTGTCGATTTGACCACTATATTTTCAATTGTGTTAAATATACCACATAACTATTTAATTGGTTCCAATGTAGCCACCTGCCGTTAAAAAAATGAAAAAGTTAACAGGACTGTTAAAATAATTGGTATAATTACACATTTAGTCCTCTTTATATATAATTATTCAATTTAAATCTAATAATTGGTATTATTCAATTTTAATTTTAAAATTGGTTAAACTTTCATCATAATTATTTTAAATCATTAAATTTTATAAAATACACATATATTAAAGAATTATTTAATTCAAATTTTTTAAAATGTATTTTTTAAATTTTATAAATAACATATCCTAAACAATAAAAAGTCAAAATTAAAAAAGTAACTACAAAATTTCAATAAATGGTCTAAACTAATTCAAACGTGGGCAGGTGGGCCCAAAAAAACAAGTTTTCATCTGGTTTATCTCCTCCGCCACCCTCTGTTGTAGCCTCGCCGTCGATATCATGAAACTCGACCCGAAAAACAAGTTTCCCATGTATGGGAAACACCATCATTTCTCCCAACAATCCTTTTCAATTTTAACCTTTAAAATCAGAGCTTTCATTTCTGTTTTTTTCTTTCAATTTCTTCATCATCTCCTCTTCACCAACTCTTTTCTTCTCCACAAAACCCAATGGATCCATCTTCAACAAGCTCCGTCAATGGATTCTACACTTTCCTCACCCGTGGAGTGGATGATCTGGAACGAGTCTATCTCTCTAATAATTTCATGTCAATCCAGTTCCTTCAAAGGGTCATTTCCCTTCTCAGATCTTTCCATTCCCACCTATTTTTACTTGTTCAAAAACTCCATCTCCCCGTCAGAGATAAGTGGCTTGATGAATACATGGATGAAAGTTCCAGGCTTTGGAAAGCTTGTCATGTTCTTAAATCAGGAATTTCCGGGATGGAAAATTATTACTCTTCTGGCTTCAACATCGTTTCTTCTCTTGATAACCATATACATCTTAATCCCCAGATTTCCAGACAGGTAGCAATACTTAAAAAATTCCTAAAGCTTAATATAATTTATACCCCTCTTTGTTTATAAATTCATGGTCTGAAAACAGGTGATCAGGGCAATCTCGAGGTGGAAGAGGGAAGCCATGGGACTGGAGGAAGAGAACAAGGGTTTCATGGAAACGAGAATCCAACCACTTTCGTTGAAGTTGGAGGAGAAGGTTTCGATGAAATCCAAGCTGAATGGGTTCAATGGTTTCAGAGGAGTTCTGTACGCAATGAGGAATGTCAGCTCGTTGCTTCTGATGATCTTACTCTTGGGAGCGGTCCATTGCTGGCAAGAGTCGAGCTTTTTAGGAGGCGGGAACGAAGGGTGTCTGTTTTTCGGGTCGATTTTCATGATATTGACGGCGAGGCTGCAGCAGAGGGTGGCGGAGGAGATAAACCAGATAAACAATAGCATCCAAACAAGTTTCCATCCTAATTGAATGATTGTATAAATAAAGGGGACTAAATGTGTAATTATACCAATTATTTTAACAGTCTCATTAACTTTTTCGTTTTTTTAACGGCAGGTGGCTACATTGGAACCAATTAAATAGTTATGTGGTATATTTAACACAATTGAAAATATAGTGGTCAAATCGACACCAACACTATAGTTCGGTGGTCATTAGTATAGTTTACCCAAAATTATAAAGTAGTAGAGGTTAATTGTGGGTTAAATAAATTATAAAGTAGTAGGTGTTTTTCAACCCATGTGCTTTTGTAGTTACTGCAGTTCGAAAGGTTTAAGATTCTAGCTCTCTTATGCCTGCCTTATGTTTGGTTCCTACGTCTAGTTTTGGTAAACGTTCCACCAGATTACATAGCACCCCTCTCTCGCTGTACTCCAAGAGTTAATAATGCTCCCTATATGTTTTGTTTTCGATTGTATCTGATCCTACCTATAGATCCGGTTGCACTCTTTTTTCTCCACCTTAAGATTAAGGAGTTTTTTAACGAGGTACCGGTCTTTGGAGTTATTAATAAACTTTACCTTTCAAAAAAAATTTAGGACTAAATTGAACAAAAACATCAACATATTAAAAATAATGGACTAATTTATAAAAATTAGAAATCAATTTGGGTCAATTCGGGTTAAATAACGATTTTTAGGATTAAATTGAACAAAAATAAAAGTTTTACAGACTTAGCGTGTAAATTACCCCTTTAAAATAAGTCAATTGATTTTTTTTGTTTACTAGTGACACGTGACGCGTTCTGGTTGGCCCGTGGTTTTTTAACATCGTTAGACGAAGGGGCAAAAAGAAGTCACGGTATTTAGTTTATGGGGCAAAACGTCTAAAACATACTTTAGGTGACAATTCGTTATTTTGTGTATACTTCAGGAGCTAATTGGGTCATTAAGTCATATATATATATTTATTATTTATATATATATATATTATATATATATATATATGAATATTTTTCCCTTAAAACTAATTTTAAATCATTAATTTTTATATTTAGATTATGTATTGTGAATTTTTTAATTTTATGTGTTTCTTATATGATTTTTTTTTAAAAATTGAATTAAAAAAATATATGAATCGGGTACCTAGATTTTACGGGTACCGACTAGCGGGTACCTGAAAACCACGGGCCGAGAAATATATTACTCGAAGAACCGGGTACCCGGAACCTCGGGTACCCGAAAGTCTGGGTACTCGGATTTAAACAACCCTAATCCCACTTATATTGTCACATGTTGTCTTTTCACGTAATGTTATGAAGAAAAGTTGTACGGTGTAAAATAATTTAAATGACAAGTTTGACTTTAGAGAGTTAACTTTTAGGATAAAGTTTACAAATGGACACTAAACTTTGATCAATTATTCAATTTGGTAACCAAACTTTCAATTGCTTCAATGTTACCATTAAACTTTTAATTTTGCTCCAATTTGGTCACTGAGCTGTTAACGGTCGTTAAAAGGTGACGTGTCAGTTAACAAAATGTGTATAATAACACATTTAGTCCTCTATGTTTGCACATTCAAAGAATTTAGCCCTAATTCAAAAAATTAATAAATTTAACCCTCATTATTTATACATTTATTCAACTTGATCATATTTTTAATTAAAAATAATTTAATAATTATATTAATCCAAGAACAATCATCTTCCTTCGTCCCCTAAAATAATTGGTCAATCCTCGTCCCCATTTTAATACACCTAAGGGCGCGTTTGGTTCACGGAATGAAAGATTACCTCTGGGAATAAGATTCATGGAATGTAACATTACCTGGCATATTACTGGGAAAGTTACATTGGCCATGTTTGGCAATTAGCGGATAGCTGATAGCGAATAGGGGATTACATTAGCTGATAGCTGATTGCATTAGCTGATTTGACTAGCGGATTGTATTAGCTGATTGTATAAAAGTGTTTGGTAAAATTAACTGATAGCTGATAGCTGTTAGATTATTTAAACAAGTAAAATGACATATAAGGACATGATTATATTCAATACTTGTTTGAATAATTTATTAGTTATCAATATTTTTTATCTAATTAATATTAATTAGATCTATACAATTATTTTTAATATAACTTTTCTAAACATATTTGAATGATTTATATATTAGTTTATTATTTATATTATTATTTTAATATAATTTAATAAATAAATAAATTTAAATACACATATAAATATGTGATAATAAAAATAGTAAATAGGATTAGCTTATAAATAGGGTGAGAAAATATTTAATTTAGGTTATTTTGAGATTTTTGGTAACTGGTAAGGGTAAAAGAGTCTTTACAACTCTAATATAAAACCTCTAATCTCAAAAAGCTCCTATTATGAGCTTTTTCAAAAATAGCGGTTTCACCCCAATTTGTTCTTTCAATCCGCTATTTACCAAACAACAATATTAGCGGATTTGACTGGTCAAACCTCTAATTATGCCTCAAACCTCTAATTATGCCTCAAACCTCTAACTTTTTCCCAAACCTCTCTTTACCAAACACGACCATTACCTTTTTTGGTTTAGGGAAAACTACACCGGTGGTCCCCAAACTATTACCGTCTTCCTATTTTGGTCCCAAAACTATGTTTTTTTGGCAAAATCGTCCCTTCTGTTATATAGTTCTCCTGTTTTGGTCTCCCGTCGTTAAAAACTAACGAAATTACTGACGTGGAATTTTTTTTATTTTTTATTTTCTCTCTCCTATATATGTATTATTTAAATTTTTTATTCAGACTAATGTGGTGGTGACACGTGTCACCACCATAACAAAGCAAATAAATTGAATATGGAGGGGGGAGCTAGGATTCAAACCCACGTCCCCAACGTCCCAAGCCAATGGGTTAACCATTGAGCTAAACTCCAATTATTGATGTGTTTTAGCACAAATTACATTTAAAACAATCCAATGAACCCAAAAACCAAAGAAGCTGCAACATTGCAGTCAAAAGCAATGGCGGACAAGTTGATAAATTTACTTTTATTTTGAGAACCAAAAGTTTTTTATACAACAATCGTGTTGTAGGCCAAAAGTAGTCAAGTTGGCCTCTGAAAGAATGGCATTCTCGTTATCCTTGAGGCATGCTAACGACTATGCATCAAAGCTTGTTGCTCTAGTTGGCGATGCAGCTCACACTGTACACCCTTTGGCTGGCCAAGGTGTTAATTTGGGTTTTGGAGATGCATCTAGTCTTTCAAGTGTCATTTCCGAGGGCATTGCTGTAGGCAGTAGGCACAGACATCGGGGAGGTATGTATAAAAACAAACCATCACCACAAGATGTGATGAATCTAGTTATGTATGTCTCTTTCTAGAAAAGAATCGGAAACACGATGTCGATCCTTAAATTGTGGTGTTCTTAACACTTTCAGGTATCACTACTGAAGAAATACGAGGCAAAATGAAAACCAGCGAACGTTATGATGATGGCAGTCCTGGATGGTTTTCAAAAGGCATACTCTGTTGATTTCGGTCCTCTAAACATTGTACGAGCTGCTGCGTTTCATGGGGCTCACCATAGTTCACCGCTTAAAAAGAGCATCATCTCGTATGCATCGGGGGAACTGAGATTGCCACTATTTGCCTGAAGATGACCTTTGATCGAAGAATCGATGATAAACTAGGCTTAGGGTTTTCTGCATCATCATATTGTACAGTGAGTAAATAGTTTTCTGCAAAGCTTTGACGAATAAATTGTGAAACTTCGAACATGGATATGAGGTGAATCACATGTCGATCCAGGGGTGTAAACCTGACAAATGTTCTTATAAATCATAATTTTGTAAGCTACTTGAGCTTCGTTCGATAGTCATTGCCGAGTTGCGTTTAAGGTTAAGCAGCTTAATTCGTAAACTGGGTTGAAAAGATCATTTCTTAAAAATCTTTCGAGCAGTTTGATTTTTGTTTCGAATTTAGTTGTATCTTTAACATTCAAAGTTTTTACTGTTAAAACTTGACTTGATTTCATTCCATCATATCTTTAACATTCAAAGTTGTATAAAAAACTTTTGGTTCTCAAAATAAAAGTAAATTTATCAACTTGTTCGCCATTGCTTGCAATGTTGCAGCTTCTTTGATTTTGGGGTTCATTTGATTGTTTTAAATGTAATTTGTGCTAAAACACATCAATAATTGGAGTTTATCCCAATGGTTAACCCATTGGCTTGGGACACTGGGGATGCGAGTTTGAATCCCAGCTCCCCCTCCATATTCAATTTATTTGCTTTGTTATGGTGGTGACCACCACATTAGTCTGAATAAAAATTTAAATAATACATATATAGGAGAGAGAAAATAAAAAATAAATAAAAAATTTCCACCAATCCGTTAGTTTTTAACGACGATGGACCAAAACAGGAGAACTATGTAACATAATGGACGATTTTGCCAAAAAATATAGTTTTGGGACCAAAATAGAAAGACGGTAATAGTTTGGGGAGCACCGGTGTAGTTTTCCCTTTGGTTTATTTGGTAGGAATGTAAGATTATTGTATTTGGTTGGAGGTAAATAAGATTATCTGGAAGTGAAATTTACTAAATTGACCGTGCGTTATATTTTCCTTTTAACATGTTAAACTTTCAATATTAAATTAAAAACATATGCACAAAAAGTTCTAGAATTATTTTTGTTACACTATTTAAAATTTAAAAAAAATATATTTATCATACTATTAATATAATTATTATATTAAGTATTTTTAATAAAAATATAATTTATATTTACATAATCTCGTTACCTTCTATTAAAATATTTTTGTGAATTTTTTAAATGCTAAACTTTTAATATGCTCAATTTTTTAATTTTTTATTACTTGTGATAAATTGTCAAGTAAATAAGTTGTATAATACTGATAAAACATTATATTATAAGTACCTACTAAAATGTTTTATAAAATGATAAACATCTCATAAATAAAAGAATATTGTCTGAAAATATTACCTCTTAACTTATTAATTTACATCACACATATTTAATCATCTAATTAAATTAAATAAAGCATTCATGTGAACAAAATTCATTAACTTGAAGGTAATATGGTCAAAATGGTGAGAATTAACAAATACTTAAGAAAATTAAGGGAATCACATTCCCACCGTTTAATGAAAAAAAATGCTACGATTAGGAATACAATATTATCTTTTGAAGAGAATGCTCTCCAACCAACAAAATGTGAGTATGTCATTTCCTCAAATAATGATCTTGTCCGCGAACCAAACGCCCTCTAAGAATAACAGATCTTGAAAACAACACAATTTATCATCATTGACTCAGCCGTTTTCGCCTCTCCTTCGCCATTATTCTCCCTCACCTCAACATCCCTATCTTCTTCTCCACCGACATTCGCTCCCCTTTTCTTCCAACATCTCCTCCATTAAAATCAACAAACTGTCAGATCGAATCAAGGAATCCCAACTCCAAGCTCTTTACTTAATTGAACCAAGAATCACACTTTCGTGAACTCTAATAACAATATCACAGCCGTCCAATTTGATGACATGAAAGTGACATTGCTCAATCAGATCACGTTAAACAAACACATCCAACAAATCCTCTTCTTTGATTAAAAAAAAAAAACAAATCCTCTTATCCCCTCACAAAACCAGAGACGCTATTGAAAACGGCACCATTTTAGACCCCAACTATGTTGGTTACAGTTTCGATCGTTGCAGAAAAGTCGACCAGAAATTCTCTCCTTACAATCGAATGAAAATCGAAGCCCAATAAATTCATGTTTGCCATTTGCTTGTCGGGTCAAATGAGTAACCATCAGATTTATTTGGAGAATGTTCTGGGTCGGACATTGGTGATTCCAGGGGCGGAGGGTACGTGGAGCCAGAGGAGACTTTGACACCCAAAATTTTAAAAAATATATATTATATCTTTAAAATATTTTAAAATTTTAATTAGGCCTCTTCAAAAATTTTAAAATTCTTAAATATTTTTTAATCATCCTCAAATTATAAAAAAAGTTTCATTAAACTTTCTAACATTTTAAAACTAAAGTTTCCATTAAGTCCTTAATTTTTTTTTTTGAAAATTCTGGTTATACAACTAAAATTTTAAAAATTTTAATTAGGCTCCCTCAAGCTATAAGGTCAAAATCCGTCACTGGGTGATTCCCTGTTAAGAATAAGGGAATAAAAGAAATGATTGTTCGGGATTAATAGAATTATTAAATTATTTTTTATTAAAAATATGATCAAATTGAATGAATGAGTAAATAATGAAGGTTAAATTCATTAGTTTTCTTTAAATTAATACCAAATTGTTTGAATGTGCAAACATAGAGGACTAAATGTGTTATTATACAAATTCTGTTAACTGACACATCACCTTTTTAACAGTCGTTAACGGCTTAGTGACCAAATTGGAGCAAAATTAAAAGTTCAATGGTAACATTGAAGTAATTAAAAGTTTGGTTGTTAAATTGAATAATTGATCAAAGTTTAATGATCATTTATGAATTTTAGCCTAACTTTTATTTTTGTTGGAAAATTAAAAATGATAGAAAAGTAAATTTGACTTATAAAAGTTATTAATTTTTTTTTGATAAAAAATTTAATAATTTTTTAAAGTGGCGATTTGAATAAAACAATTTTAAAATATAAAAGTAACAATTATATTAGGTCAGAAGAAGTAACCGTTATACTAAAGAAAGTAAAGGGTTTTCGATAATTATTGAAGCTACGAGAAAAGTTAGCTAAATTTGTCAGAAAATAAAATCTCTCAAACTCCCACAGAAAAATAGTTACGACTAAAGTTATCACTTTATCGTCATTTATTGGGCGGCATACAAAGTTTATAGCGCCAATTGTTGATTGTTTCATTAAAAAGTTAGAAAACTTTCAGCAGTTATAATTATAATAGTTACGGAAAAAATTAGCTAAATTTGTTAAAAATTCTTAATTTTCACAATTTTTGGGCAACAACTAAAATTGAAACTTAACATGCATCAATCGTTGAACAACTTACCATCTCTGTTACAAGTTACAACTACGAGAAATGTCGACGAATTCATTGAAAACATTAGAAAATTTTAACATACAACTATGAAAAAAAATATGAAAATATGGAGATTCCATTTTGACAAATTTTGTCAATATTTTTGTAATTACAATAATTATAAAAATCTGAGAGATTTCACGTAAACGTCTCAAGTCAAATTAGCATGCCACATCAGCATTTTTTGTTGACTATTAGTCAACTAATAATTTTCATCAACTGTGAACATTTTAACCAAAAATAAAATATTAAATGTAAAAATAGACAGAAAAAAGGAGCCAAAATAACTATTTAATAAAACGTTAAAAGACATTTTTTAACATTACGCAATTTTTTTCTTTACCTAAGATCAATAAAACGATGCAGCATCTATAATGCAACTCCACTTAAGATCAACAAAAATGGTGGGGGTATTTAAAATATTTTTTTAACATTTTAATCTTATTATAAAATAGTATTTTAGTTCGCTTCATATTTGAATAAACTCATCATCCTTATAAAATGTGCTTTCAGTTTCCACAAGTGCCTTACTTTTAGGGTATAGGGAGTTAGTTTAGGGTATAAGGTTTAGGGGTTTAGGTGTAAGGGTTAGAATTTAGGGATAGTTGTTTTAATTTAAGGTTTAGAGTTACAATTTAGAGTTTATAGGTTAAAACATAAATCCTCACCAACCCTAAAACTAAACCCTAACCTGTAAGCCCTAAATTATAACCCTAAACCTTAAATTGAAACAACTATCCCTAAATTCTAATCCCTTACACCTAAACCCCTAAACCCTATACCCTAAACTAACTCCCTATACCCTAAAACTAAGGCGCTTGTGAAAACTTTCAGTTTCCACCGTCAGTGTATATGATATTAATCCATTATAAAATAGTATTTTAATTCGCTTCATATTTGAATAAACTCATCATCCTTGTAAAATGTTCTCTCAAACACGAATCATTTAGGAAGAATAATCACCAATTTACCCGAGACTATTCAATGAGTTAATTATGCAATAAGTAATAACTAATCAATGAGTTCGGATACTTGAAATATTTAAGTTAAGGGTAAAGTACACTAATGGTCATCGAATTTTTAGGGCACGCTTATTTTGGTCACCAAACTTTTAAAAATTTTATTGGAGTTACTCAATTTTTATTTCGCTTTCATTTTGGTCCCTCAACTTTTACTTCGCTTTCATTTTGGTCCCTCAACTTTTACTTTGCTTTTATTTTGATCCCTCTCGTTACATTCCATTAGAAAATACTGACGTGGCCCGTTAGTTTTCATTTTCTTCAAGGGTAAACTATATAAATGGTCACCGAACTTTTAAAATGCTTTTATTTTGGTCACCAAAAATTTAACTTTTATTGGAGTCACCAACTTTTGTTTTACTTTAAAGCAACTCCATTGGTTTAAGAAAAAAAACTCTTTTAATGTATTAAACAAAAGTAAGAAGTAGATTTTACCTTATGATTATTATGGGTGTTAAAAAATACCCAACCCGGGTGACCCGGCCCGCCGACCCGAACCTTTAAAATCCGGGTAATTCTTTAAAAAAATGTCCCGATCCGAGTTTTTTCTGGGTAGTTGGGTCGGGTATGGGCCAAAAATTTTGTGTAGCCGGGTACCCGACCCGATACTTTTAATATAAATTTTTTAGTTTTAAATTATATTTTTATTTTAAGTTCCTTAATATTTTCACCCTCGAACTAAATTTAAATCTCTATATTTTTTCTAAGTTTGAATTATGTATTATGAATTTTTAAACTTTTGTGTTTAATAATTGGTTTAGAAATATAATAAATCAAGTTGATGTAAGAAAATATAGTTAAAATTATTGAATAATAAGGATGACGTTTTATTGGTTTTTCTACTGAAATTAATACAATAAGCAATTATCAAAAGCATTTAAATTCAATCTAACGGGGTTGGTCCAAGTGGTAAGCAGCTTGGTTCCGCTTAAGTAGGTCTTAAGTTTGAGGCGTTGTGTCTGCAGAAAGTTCTCGCTGGGAGACTCACCCACCAAAATCAGGTGTGCAACATGGGTCAATCCATATTAGTCAATGTGAAGCATAGAAATCGGAAGAGCAACAAAAAAACATTTAAATCGACTTGTGTAGGAAACAAAAATTAAAACAAACCAATTACAAAACTAGTTAAATTTTTAAAAAAATGTAAATCTAAGCATTAATTTATATACCGAGTAAAAATTTAGAGAATTTAAATTTAGTTTGAGCGTAAAAATATTAAGGAACCTAAAATAAAACTATAATTTAAAACTAAAAATAAATATATTAAAAATATCGGGTCGGGTCGAGTACCAGACTACACAAAATTTTCGGCCCAGACCCGACCCAACTACTTAGAAAAAATATCGGGTCGAGTAATCTTTTAAAAGAATTACCCGATTTTTAAAGGTTTGGGTTGGCGGGTCGGGTCAACCGGGTTAAGTATTTTTTTATTAATCATAAGGTAAAATCTACTTCTTACTTTTGTTTTTAATACATTGAAAGAGTTTTTTCTTAAACCAATGGGGTTGCTTTAAAGAAAAACAAAAGTTGGGTGACTCCAATAAACGTTTTAAATTTTCGATGACCAAAATAAAAGCATTTTAAAAGTTTGGTGATCATTTATATAGTTTACCCTTGAAGAAAATGAAAACTAACGGGCCACGCCAGTATTTTCTGAAGAACTAGGTGTTTTGATATAATAAGTGAAAAATGTTTTGGACTAATTTGAAAAGAATTTAAAACATGCCTTTAAATTCAAACAACTTGAGAATATGTTTGAGGTATTTAAAAAAGTTTTTGGCAAAGTTTGGAATGCTTTAAAGTAGTCAAAAGCTGGCTTTTAAGCATTACCGTACTGATACAGGCTTGCCTGTATCGATACGGAGAGGGGTCGTACCGATACGCCTTTAAAGCATAACGATCTCTACTTTAACAACCCCCAACGCTATTTTAAAGTGCAGACCGTACCGATACGCTTTCTAGCGTATCGATACGCATAGGCTGGAAAGAGTCCAACGGCTAGTTCTGAAGAAGGGCGTACCGATACGTACCAAATTTCTTACAAAAGTAGTAGGAAAAACGATATGTAAGGATTTAAGTACATACACAATTTTTTACGAGAAAACATAATTTGCTACACAATATGTAAGGATTTGTGTATGTACACAAATTTCTACAAAATGTACACAAATCCTTACAAAAGTAGTAGAAAAAACGGCGTGTACCGAATTTCTTACAAAATTTCACCAAAGGCCAAAGGGGCTCAACTTAGTGTGAGGAATTGTGTACATATATAATTTCTTACGAGAAAAACATAATTTGCTACACCTTCTTATACCGAATTTCTTACTCCTACTCAAACGTGGCTTTTTATTTTTAACTTAAAACAAAGGTTACCGGTTTACCGGGTAACCGTTTATTTTTTTCCAATCCTACAGTTATTATTTAACCGGCTTGATCCAACGAGTGAGATTTAGGGGCCGGTTTTTAGTTGGTATTTAAGCTGCCGATATTTAAAATTTCTCTAGTTCGAATTAATCAGGACAACGCCATAAAAAATTGGGAGAGAAAAAAAAAACTAATCGCATCACTTTCAACTCAACCGTGGCATTAATTATAAAGAGACAAAGAGAAGCGGAGAAATGCAAAAGACTATGGATCCGATCATTAAAGCAGTGAAGCTGGCCCATTTCTCCAGCATCCCTCAAATTTCGCCATGTTCTTCATATGTTTTCTTTCCTTTTCCTCTTACACCCTTTTCGCCCCTTCTTTTCATTTTCTCCAGAAAGTGAGGGCTTGCAAACACTGCTACATAGGAAGCGGTAATCATGAGCTTTCAAGATCTGGAAGCCGGACGGCCTTTGGCATCGAGGCAAAACCTGATCAACGGCAAGCAAGACGTCACGCAAGCAGTGGCCTCTGGCATTTTCCAGATCAACACCGCCGTCTCCACCTTTCAGCGACTCGTCAACACCATCGGGACTCCTAAGGATACGACTGAGCTCCGAGAAAAGCTGTGAGTTTTGCCCGATTCAATTGCCATTGCAACAATGATTTCAATTTGACAGCCTTCCAATTTTGATTCAAAATACACATGATTTTGGCTTAATTTTGTTCATTTGCGTCTATTTTAGCAGCCATCTTATACTTGAAAGATTCAATTAGGGATAATAATGTGATGCCATTGGTCAAGCTCAATTTGACTTTCCTTTGGAGAAAGCTCACTGACAATTCTCGAAATAGTGTGATGCCAGTTTCCTTTGTATTGCATGACCAAATAGTTGCTGTCTTTCGGTTTTCTTCAGTGATTTGAACAGTATAACTGACATCAATAACTTGGCAGGCATAAAACAAGGCTCCACATTGGGCAATTAGTGAAGGATACTTCGGCTAAACTTAAACAAGCTAGTGAAACAGATCACCGTGCTGGAGTTAGCGTAAGTTTGGGTCTTGATTGATAAATGTGGTGTTTGTTATTCATATAGATTCTGTTATATTCTTGGTAGTTCATGCATAAGTTGTTGAACTTATTTCTAAAACCACTTAATTTCTCCTTTCTATCTCTCTTTTTCCCCCGAGCTAGTGAATTTCGCTTTTTAATTACTTTAATTGTAGGCCAGCAAGAAGGTAACAGATGCTAAACTTGCAAAAGATTTTCAAGCTGTTTTAAAAGAGTTTCAGAAGGCTCAACGGCTTGCAGCTGAAAGGGAAACATCATATACTCTGTCTGTTCCCCAAGAAGTTCATCCTTCTAGGTATCCATAGTGTGACGGTTTACATGTACATGGATGGGTTGGAGAGTGCATTCAATGTTTCATGTTAATGGCATACATGGACAGTCACTAAAAGGATGGCTTTGGCAAATCACTTGTAAAACATCTATATTGATTTCTATTTACCGGTTGCAAATGCAAATTATTCCGTGGTTATGCTTGTTTTATGTTTCAATCATGCTTTAGGCTTTTTCATGTTATTCTCATGCTTGATGCTTCTTCCTATTACGTACAGTCACCCAGCTGGTGAGGTTGATTTAGCTTTGGATAGAAGTGCCGAACAGCGAGCCCTTCTTGTGGAATCAAGAAGGTAAATGTTCTATATGAATTCTTGCTAGCCATCCTTTTCATATGGTGCACAGTTGCTCTTTTCCTGGAATCTGTTGATGGATTTTCTTGTTTTATATTCCTATTTGATTTTTATGGTCATTAGGCTGCTTGGGTAAGTTCTTTAAATAGATTCTGGATTTGTATGAATCCTCCATAGTCCATGCCATTTATTTTTCTTGGTATGTGTGTTTATGTACTTGCACTCTTGCTTGTTTGTTATCCATATGAATATATTAGATTAGAGCATCAGAATCAATATAAAAAGGTGATATAATGAGTTCTCAATTATGGATTCTGAATACTTATGCACGGCAATTTATCATATTCATTCCCTCAAGCCATGCATCGATACACTACACAGATTTTCTATGATATCTAACCTGATTTTCAGAAAGAAACCATATGTGATCGATGGTGCTGTTTGTTTATAGGCATTCTATCTATTGCGTTAAATGTTAACCGCATATTACTTTTTTTTTATGAACGACATCATCACACTACAACCTTTAGCTTTGAGTTTTTTCTTCTTGCAGACAGGAGGTCTTGCTGTTGGATAATGAGATCGCATTTAATGAGGCTATCATTGATGAAAGAGAACAAGGAATTCAAGAAATTCAGCAGCAAATTGGTGAGGTGAATGAGATCTTCAAAGATCTCGCAGTGCTAGTACATGAGCAAGGAACTATGATTGGTAAAGCCTTTCATCTTTTGTATTAGATCAGATGATTTAGGTCATGTTAAAAAGTACCGAAATTCAATCTATGCTGCAGATGACATTGGGACCCATATTGAGAATTCACAGGCTGCCACTGTACAGGCTAAATCCCAACTTGTGAAAGCTGCAAAGACTCAAAGATCGAATTCTTCTCTGGTAAAATGCAATGCTCAGATTTTTTCATTGTACATAGTGCGTGGCGTCTTTCCTTTGGTGGGTGTGTGAATTGATTGCACACCTAAGTTGTTTAGTAATCTACCAATGCAAAGCCATTTTAGGCAGTTGCTTTCACTAGTGAGGGATCCCGTAATCAAATCCTTCCAAGGAATTAATTATTTACCCTTTTTTCTGGACAGGCATGTTTGCTTCTGGTGATATTTGGAATTGTGATTCTGATTGTGATCATAGTACTGGTTGCCTGATGCAAAAGTTGCCCTATTTGATCAGACAACGATTCGAGGATGATCTCGGAAACAAGAGGGTTATCTTTTCGCTAAGGTATTTGATTATGTTGTTCTACTAGACATGATGGACTCTGGTTGAAAATCTGTATTTACCTGCTTTCATTTTTCATTGCAAATTGAAATAAGCTGTGAATTTTACTGTAAATCTAACTAATGATTCGACAAAAAAAGAAAACGCTGCTCCAAACCAGAGTCCATGTTGATAATTAGTCATTTACACATTTTCCTAAGGGTGTGTATGGCAATGCTTTAGACTTTAGAGTGCCAAAAGTATTTATCCATCCCATAAATAATACCAAATATTAAATAATGAGTTTTGAGTTTTCGGATTAGGTCCTACCGAAAAAAAACTAAACTACACCACCATCACTCACTGAATTTAGACATTGTCTCGATTTGGTCACTGAATTTTAAAAAAATTCAATTGAGACACTAAAATTTTCAATATATATATAATTGTACCGTTAAATCATTAATGATGTGATGATATGGCTATCGTCTTCCCTTTTTAAAAAACCCTGAACTCCAACAACAATAGTTGGTCAATTATCATTTGTCGTGTTTGTGACAAGAATGGTACCAAAATATTTGTATATCTCTCGTCTTTCTTCTCCTCGTATTAGTTTTCCATAAAATTCAGTCAAAATTGACTAATTTACATTCAAAGCTTTGACCTTGTAATGTTCTGATATTGCCCGCCGACTGTTCGATGAAACTAGATTTGAGGCATGTTAGTATTTAATTTTGAGTTTTAAAGAGTATTTCGTCAGTGTCTATGGTAGCCGAAAAAGAAGCCAAAAAAACTGCAGTTTCCAGCTTCCAACTTCTAGTTGCATGATTCTATGCACAACAAAGAACAAAATCCTAACCATCCATCCACCTAGAATTTGAAGCAATTAATGTTTCTTTCCACCATGAACTTGTGTTCCAAATGAAAAAAATATGCATGCTTCTGTTGACAATATCATTGTCATAAATTATCCAGATTGTATCATCAAATTCAACTTCTAAAGCTTAAAAGTTTAAGTGTAGGGTTTAGTATTTAAGGGTAATTGTTAAAATTTAGGGGTTATGGTTATGATTTAGGGTTTAGAGGTTAGAGTTTAGGTTGTAGGATAATATATTGAAGATTTAAGTTTTAACCTATAAACCATAAATTTTAATCCTAAATTCTACACCTTAAACTGAATCCTAAAATTAAAGGGCTTGTAGAAACTTAAAATTTTCACCGCCAGTGTATCAAATAATTATCTTAAAAGTAATATATTAAAAAAATTTAAAAATAGATATTTTAACTATTTTTAAATATTTACAACATTTTTTCTGCTTTTTTTGAATTTTTAAATATTTTTTTTTGCTTTTAATTAAAATTTTAAAATATAATTTATAAAATTCTTGTTAAGTCAATAATGAACGCCACATGACATGACGCTTCTCAATGGGAGTGCCATATGACAGAGTCACATGTATAATTGGCATGTATGATTGGCGTGTTGGTTTACACCTCAAAATTTTTGAAAAATTATATTTTTTATATAATTTATATATAAAAAATTAAAAATATATAGAATTGAGACACCTCTATAAATAAATTGACACTCCTTTATAAATAATTAATTCCTTTTAAATATCGTGTTGACCCATACCCATTTTTAATAACCCGACTCTAGTCTGAATTGATTGTGACTTGAGGTGATGATAACCCGAACTTAACCATACTTGAGTTGGACCCGATGACTTTGGATTTGAACCCGATCTGTACCAAACGACTCGAACTTGATAATGTGATAACTGAACCCGAGCTGTACCCGACCTGAGAACGACTCGAACCTGATAATGTGATAACTGAACACGACCTGAGAACGATTCGAACATGATAATGTGATAACTGAACCTGACTTGATATAAACCAAAAATTAACCTAGTAAGTATATGATATAACCCAACTTAAAATGACTCGAGATTCGATTTTACCCGGCTTGTTGTTAACCCAACATGTTAATTGACCCGACTTTTTATTAATCCGATATTTGACTTGTTAACTGATTTGAACTAATATTGACCCGACCTGTAATTAATCAACTTTGTTATTACTATGTAGATATTGATTGCTAAATTTTTTTTACAGGACTCTAAAAAAATTTAACCCAAAACAGAACTTAAATTAAGCTTTTTTTTAAAAAAAAATTGTCATTATTGCACACTTTAGAACTTTAAAGTGCTATTTTTTGACTTCATTTTAATTCTGAAATGAGATTTAAATAAATGATGTAAATGAGGAGTTTCTCTTAATAATTTTTCAAGGGTCCAAAAAAGAATTTTTTTAACTAAAAATAATTTTATATTTCTCTTTCATAGCGACAAGAAAAATAAAGATTTATAATCAATGTACTAATAAAAACAAATTCAGTGACGATTCAAATAGCTTGCAACATTCGGCAACTCCCTTTGATTTTGAGAAACACGACTTACCAACACGAAACAAGAAAGAGAAAACTGACGATGGTCGAAAAGAAGCAATGGTGACCAGAGTTTCGCTCGCAAGGTTGTGCTGAAAAACAATGTATGATTAGTGTCTCACACGAACAACGATAGCGGACGATTGAAACTTCGATGAAAAGAAAAAAATATATATATGAATGAGAAGAGAGAGGGAGGATGTAGAAAGAACATGATAAAGGGAAATGATGTCATGTTTGATGAGAAAATTAGGTTTAAATACTCTAGGATTAAATGTCTTAGGTTAAAAAATCTTTGTATATGATTGAAAATTTTAAAAGATTATTCATATATTTTTTAAATTTTAATTTCACAATATAATTATATATATATACATATTCTATTGAATTAAGTTTTTAAATTTTAAAATTTTTAAATTTTTAAAGATTATTTAGATAATTTTTTAAAGATTTGTAATGATATTTAATAATTTTCAAAGATTATTCATATATATTTTTTAAAATTTTAAATTTTTATTATAATTATATATATATATATATATATATATATATAGTCATTGAATTAATATTTTAATATTTAAAATTTTTAAAGATTTGTAATTTTTTAATAATTTTTAAGATATAAAAATTTTAAAATTTTAAAGGTTATTAAAATGATTTTTTAAAAGATTTATAATGTTATTTAATAATTTAAAAAATATATTCATATTTTTAAAATTTTAATATAATTATATATATACTCATTAAATTAAGATTTTAAACATTAAATAATTAAAATTTAAAGATTATTTATATAATTTTTAAAAATTTATAATGTTATTTAATATTTTTTTATTATTTTTCACACACACATATATATACTTATTGAATTATGATTTTAAATTTTAAAACTTTTAAATATTATTCATTTAATTTTTTTAAAAAAATTGGCTGCCCTCCCGGTTCCCATGACTTTACCTTGATTAATCTGGAGCAACCCACGTTGCACACCTAACTATGGTGGGTGAATCTCTCATCGGGAAATTTCTGCATACACACCTCGAACTCAATACCTACTTAAACGATACTAAGTAGCTTACCACTTGGACCAACACCTGTTGGTTTAAAATTATATATATATATATATATTATATACTAATTGAATTAGGATTTTAAAATTTTAAAGAATATTCATATAAATTTTTTTGAAGATTTTTATTTTATTTAATAATTTGTATAGAATATTTATATAAAATTTTAAAGATTTATAATGTTATTTAATAATTTTTAAAGATTGTTTGTATAATTTCAATTGACTATCTAACTTAAGTGGGATTTTGACCACTTAACTACTTAAGTGGTAACAATTGTGTCATTTTGACCCCTTAACTACTTAAGTGGTAACAATCAAGCCATCTGGCGTTAAAATTTGTCGGAGAAGATGACATGGCAGTTAACATAAATTTATATAATTAAAAATTTGGTCTCAATTACTTACATATTTTATTATTTTGGTCTTAATTTTAATTTAATCTAACAAATTTAATCACCAATACGGTGTGTCAATGCTGATTGGTGGAAAATAATTGATTGTCAAACCAAGTAACTGGTTATGAGAAGGCCAACCAGCCAAACGCCCTTTATTGGGATTAGTTTCAACCTTTGTTATGTATATGAATTCAATGTAAAAAAGGAAATAAACAAAGAAGGCATTTGGCTCCTGAAATCACTCACAGTGCTCCCTCTGTAAATGCTTGTTTTTCTGCTAACTTCACCACTGCAACTCCCACTTTCACTTATTGAAAAGGATGCGAGCACTCCCAAATGACCTTTTGTTTTTTTAAGCTATAAGTTGTGCTATTTTCTGATCGGTTTTAACTAAAACAAGCCATCGTGAAGGGCATTCCAGTGCAGTGAGTTTCGTTTTCTGTTTTAGGAATCTGCATTTCTTAAAGAAGGCAGAAACATGTTCACCCCAATGACGATGAGTGGTAAAAACTATTTGGCTGATGATGTTTTAATTACCCATCTTATGATGCACAGCAAAATTTAGATAAAAGGTTTTGTCATCTTATGCAAATAACATCCACTACACCTAAAACCAGGTTCCTTATTTGAAGTGTTTAGTGTTGATAAAATAGAACTGCAAAATCGGCTGTTAGCACTGACTGAAAATAAAAACAAAAAACAGGAATGAAATCGTGAACCGTGTCGTGGTATGTTGGCCACTGTCTTAGAAACAAAACTGCCCCGAACAGTGTAGTCGCTTCACAGGCAGAATGTCCCCCGAGGTGCGCACGGACGCTCCAAGAACTGTACACTCGACTCCGGAGTGAACAACGGTGGTACTACTCGAATGATGCTCGAACAATGGAGGAAACAGAGAAAATTTGGAAGTGTTACCCGAGCGCGTATAATCTTTTGTTCTTAAGAAAATTTCATACGAATTTTCTTAAAAAAAAAATAGATCCGCGCGCGTACGTGTTGAAGACACGTGTCAAAGCCTATAAATAAGAAAAAAAAATTCTTTCACATATAATCTTTTGTTCTTAAGAAAATTCCATACGAATTTTCTCAAAAAAAATAGATCTAAACCTGAACCAGTTGGACAGCAAGTGTGGCATGCAAAGACTTCCCATGTTCTTTCCCATTTAATAAGGGAGGGAAGAAGCATGGGTATAAATACTCTTCATTAGCTATTTTTCCAACCAATGTGGAATATAGCTTTTAGTAACACTTGAAGCATTACCAACGTTTAGAAGTAAAAAATAATAGAAAGTTGAAGTGCAGTTCATGCGAAAAGAAGATAGAGATTAAAAAAATATCACTCCCAGTGCCCCCTCTGTAAATGCCTTTTTTGTTTATTTCTTTTTTTACATTGAATTGATATTTTGTATAAAATTAAACTGTTGAATTAAAAAGTAACTGTTTTTAATATGTTATGTCATCATGATAACAATAGTTAATGTAATTAAGTGACCAAAATATTATTTTTGAAAACCGATCAAAATAAAAGTGACCTCCAATGTAATTTATTCAATTGAAAATCCTAAATTTTCAAACCATAATCACGAATTTCTCTGAAATGGCACTGCCGCTTGGTGATTTTGATTAGACAAAGAAGAAACCATGTGCAGAGTAGGTGTTAAGATAAAAGACATTAATTAATAGGATGAACCCCCAACCTCCCCTTATTGACCGAATTAGGGCTTAAATTCAACCTTTACAATAACATTGTCTTCGTCATTATCGGTATCACCACTCTATCCATATCCACTTTGACCCCCATTATTTATCTTTAAAAGCTATCCCCAACCAATGTCACGCTAAAATTAAGAAATTTGACCCATGAATTTACCACCAACGTAGCAATGCCTTTGTGTATACCATTTTAAGATATTTAGATGTTTTGTAGAGTTAATGTTTGGTAAATATAAAAAGATAAAGTATCTAAATCATCACTCAATTTTGTTTTATGACTTATTTTGGTCATTAAACTTTCAAAACGCTCAATTTACTCATTGAACTTTACTTTTTGACTTATTTTGATCATTTTAATTTTTTTTAATATTTTAGTATGACATGTCATATTTTTTATTATTATTAAATATAAAAATAATTTAAAATAAAAATAAGTTATTTTTATTAATATTTAATTATTATTTTTCAATGATCGGAGCATCCTTTCCTAGATCCCACCGGTGGGGGAGCTATGTGTCCCTAAATCGAGTCATACCCTCACTTGCTCGCCACCATTACCGTTACTCACCCAAACAACAGTAATACCTGCAAAAAGAGAACATCAACAGCAAGGATAGTGTGTATCGACAATGCACGAAATTTCCATCGCACTCTGTTCGAAAGAATTTCCTACAAAATTAATTTGGGGAAGATGAGCAGTTGTGCTTCATATCCACGGTTGATTCTTTTCAACAATCATCTTCTCCGTATTCCAAACTCTCATAATATGGAATTTCAAAATGAGGTTTCATAACTAATTACCAATCCATTAATTGGATTTGTAGCTTAACAACCAACGAGTGAGCAGTAGTCGAGAAGGGAAAGTAAAAGAACGGTTTAACTTTCTGTTGTGGCCATTTCCCGACGGTCAGAACATCAGCCGCCAAATCCGAAAGTTCAAAGTGTAGTGGAGACTGAGAGAAATCACATACTGAAAAACAATGACGATCACACGGCTAAAAGTGAATATTAGAGCCAAAGAAGCTTACCAGTTTTACCTCAATTTACGCATATCGGTACGTTTCCCGGTAAAACTAACCTCAAAACTAGAATTAATGAGTCGAGACGCATCTACTAGTGTCATTTGGTAAATTTTGGCCACCGTAGACAGAGACAGACGGTGGCCGCCGGCGGCGTCAGAAACCACGAGAGGAAAGCGAGGGTTTTAAAGAAGCTTATAGTTCTTTGTTAAATGATGGCAGCAAATGGACTTTTTTATTTTAAATTATATTTATAATTAATTATTAATGAAAGTAATTTTTTATTTTAAATTATTTTTTATATTTAATAATAATAAAAAATGCTGCATCATACCAAAATATTAATAAAATAATTCAAAGTGATCAAAATATGTCAGAAAATAAAGGTCAATAGGTAAATTGAACGTTTTAAAAGTTTAATTACCAAAATAGGTCATAGAGCAAAGTTGAGTGATGATTTATATATTTTACCCATATAAAAATAATGCATTTTCTGTTTGCATTGTATTTTGTGTTAACAATATTAAGTTTTTTCTCGGCAAAGTATGATTTATTAGAAGGTAAAATCATACATACCCTATGACTAGTTGTGTGTTTCGTTCAAAATATCATGTTAGTACCAGCGAATTACAGTCACGCGAGCACTCAATTACGACCCTCAACGAACATATTAGCAGACTGAAACCATTCCTTTGCGGACTTGACATGCAAATGCTACACAAATCACGTGACGACACATTTGATTCGCGTCAGCACCCGAGTCACAGCGAACTCAACTCACCAAGACATATGTCCTCCTCGATTGACATGTGCCCTCACCCCATCCGACCCCTTATAAGGCGTCACGCGTCCTCAAATAAGGGTAAGCTATTAAGGATTAAAACCTGACTTCTAAAATCCAAGATCACTACCCTCAAAAACAACCCGAAAATCACTATCTGAAAAGGGTTGCTCACATAAGTAATCAACCAGCCTAAATAGAGGAAAGAAAATACATAATTAGACACGAAGCATAACAAAACACGAGAAAGACAAAACACCAACAAACAAAATAAAATAAACATAACTGGCAAAACCATCCACACGCCCAAGCCAACACCTCAACAAGCACCAGGCAGCAGCCCCCACACGCAACAACATAACAATTGATCGTAGATATTCGCATCCATTCACCACCCAAATTAATGCAGCACAAAATTTAGCCACTTGAACCGTAGCAGATCATCCATCCCAGCAGACACTGTTGCCAAAAATGAACCGCACCAAAGGCAGCATGCCCTCATAAACAAGCTCGGAATAGTATAGTTCTATCTTTATCTTCTTCCTTATCTAAAGCACCCGTAAAGGAATTAGCTTCACGATATACATGATGAAAATACACATTCGGTAAAAAAATACAAAACGAATCAATAAAGATGAAGACATCCTAAAGCCTCCAAGGTCTACTCTAGTGTTAGGTATAAAACTTGATGTACAGCTGGAAAGTTAGTTAGTCTGTTAAGGTTTTATATAGGTTCAATAATACTATATATAGTGAAGGATTCTCCTTGTAAAGAACACAATTTGATTCATATACTCGATTCATAATAAAGCTCTTGAATTCCTTTCTTTCCAATATTCTCGTCAACATTCATCTTCTCATCCATATAATCTCTACATGGTATCAAAGGCTTCATCATCTATGATGTCTTCTTCTAAACCATTTACAAACAAAACCATCACGATTCGCTTGGATGAATCCAACTTTTTGCTTCGGAAACAACAAATTCTTTTTGCGATTGAGAGTCTTGGCTTGGTTAATCATATAGATGAAACGATTTCGATTCCACCTCAGGTTATTGTTAACGAGAAAAGGGAAAAAGTTCCCAATCCAGATTATGCTTTCTACAAACAAGAAGACAATGCCTTGTGTTCTTGGCTTCTTGCATCCATCAGCCCGTCGATCTTGCCTTCTCTTGTGAGTTGCAAGACTTCGTTGGACATCTGAGAAAAGGTACAACAAACTTACTCGACTTCTTCAACGACAAATCTTATGCATCTACATTGTTCTTTAAGAAATCTTAGGAAAAGGGATCAGAGTATGAAAGAGTATTTAGTACAGATTCAAACGATTTGTGATAGTTTAGCTGTAGTTGGGAATCCTCTTACTGAGACTATGCATATTTCCGCAATCTTATCTGGGCTCCCACCTGAATATGAACCTGTTGTAGCTGTTATTACGTCTAGCCAACAGCCATATAAAGTTGATGGTGTTTGTAGTGTTCTTCTTAACACTAAAGCACATCAACAAGGATCAGTTTATGAAAATCTTTATGTGAACATGGTTCAAGATTCTGGTTTTCAAGGAAATTCTGTGTTTCAGGGGAGTTCACCTTTCTTAGGAAACACTTCTTGTTTCTTCCCATATAATTCTGGTCTTTATGGTTTTGCGACTCAGATGGCTTCTTCAAGTTTTGGACAAAAGATTGTCACAGGGGAGTTCACCTTTCTCATCTCCATATGTACGTGGCATTTCACATCAAGAAAATGGAGTCGTGCATCAAGGAGTTAGGTCAGTTGGTCAACCTGGGAGACAGAACTTTCGAGGTAGAGGGGGTCGCTATGTTGGTGGTCGTTCCCGTGTGCAATGTCAAATATGTGGAAAGATTGGTCACCTCGCTGGTCGTTGCTATTATCGTTTTAATCAGTCATTCGCAGGAGTTGGAGCTGATAATTCCAATTATCCTATCAACTACACTGATTGTTCTGATCCATCTGTAGTTTTTCAAGAATCTATAGATGATGGTTCAGTGAATATGGTTGCTGATGATTTTTCCTCTCAATTTGGTGAGGCTGCATGGTTTCCAGACTCAGGTGCAACTGTGCATCTTACTTCTGATGCAAACAACTTAACCATTCCCACAAAATACCAAGGTGCAGGTAAGATTTCTGTAGCTAATGGGTCCAATGTTTCTATTTCAAGTGTTGGGCAAGCTGCTTTGCTTACTCAATCTAAGCCTCTTGTATTAAATTAGTTATTACATGTACCATCTATTAGGAAAAATTTATTATCTGTTTCACATTTCACTAAAGACAATAATGTGTCAATCGAGTTCTTTCCTAACTTTTGTCTTGTGAAGGACATAACAACTCAACAAATAATCCTTGAAGGAAAGGAAGCTAATGGCCTCTACAAACTTCAGTCAAGTGGTGCTGGGACGGACAAACTTCAAGAATTGTCTGTTTGTGCTATAACATTGAGTTCAATAGTTCTTTGTTGCATTCTCAGAAAAACGAATCTGTTAACATTTCTATATTAGAAAAATCTGAGCTATGGCATAGGAGACTTGATCATCCATCTGATCATGTTCTTGCCAAAGTACTTAGAGATTGTTAACGTTTCTATTTCCAGTAATAAAATTGTTGCTCTTTGTTCTGCTTGTAAAATGGGAAAATGTCATAAATTGCCATTTCAAGATTCTGTCACTACATATGATCATCCTTTACAACTTGTTCAGATTGACTTATGGGGTCCATCTCATATAATATCTAATAATGCATCTTATTACATCACTTTTTTTTATGTTTATACACGATACACATGGATATATTTCATGGCTCGAAAGTCAGATGCTACTAGTATTATTATTGCTTTTCAAAAGTTAACTGAAAGAAAGTTTAGTTGTAAGTTAAAGGCGATTCAAACTGATTGTGGGACAAAATTTAAACTTTTAATTCCTTTATTCCGAGAACAAGGCATTGAATTTAGAAATACATTCCCTTATACTTCTGAAAAAAACGGGATCGTGGAGCGTAAACACGTGCATATTGTTGAGCTTGGGCTAACTCTTCTAGCTTAGGCATCTCTTCCACTTAAATATTGGACTGATACTTTTTATTCTGCAACCTATCTTATTAATAGGTTACCACCGACTGCATTACAAGGAATGACTCCCTATGAGAAGTTGTTTCAAGCCAAGCCGAATTATTTTTTTCTTAAAGTCTTTGAATGTTAGTGTTTTCCTCTACTCAGGCCATACAATCAATGCAAGCTACAGTTCCGGTCCAAAGCTTGTGTTTTTCTTGGCTATTGTGCTCAACAACATGGCTATAAATGTCTTAGTTCAGATGGGAGAGTTTATGTCACTCAACATGTTCAATTTCAAGAAGATGTCTTTCCTTTTTCTGCTGCAGCTAAGCCTTCTAACAAAGATGAGGGTGAGGATTTAGCTTTACAAGATAGACAACCTATTATAAAGTTGCGAATACCAACAAGTCAGAATCATACAATGCAGTCAAGATCTTCTAGCTTGAACTTGTCACAGTCACATTCAACTAGTGCTTCCTCCAATGAGCTAAGACGTTTTGTGCATTTTCAGGAACCAGAATTGACCACGACAAGTAACTCAGAAGGTTATTCAGAAATGCAAAGCTCAGGGTTACCTACAGAATGTATTGGTGTGCCAGTGAATGTCAGTCCTACAGTTGCAGATCGTGTTGGTGAGCCTTGCAATGTTGAAGCTACATATAGTTTAGAACAGTCTGCTACAAGTAGTTGTCCTACTTAAATTGCAGGGCATACAAATTCTCTTCAAGACTTTGGGAGTGGTTCATCTATGCCTGCTCGCACAGAGACTTCAAAAGCTGTTCAAGCACATTCTATGGTCACTAGGTCCAAAAGTGGGATCTTCAAGCCAAAGGTATTCTCTGCTGAGTTAAAACATTCAGAACCTACTGACATTCATCAAGTTGTATCTTCTCCAGAATGGAAACAAGCTGTGGATAAAGAAATTAAGGCTTTGGTGAAAAAAGAAACATGAGATCTAGTCCCTTTGCCAGAAGATCGTGTACCTATTGGTGTAAGTGGTTGTTCAAAATAAAAAGGAACAGTGATGGAAGTATAGAAAGATACAAAGCTCGCTTAGTAGCGAAAGGATACTCACAAAAAGCTGGCTTTGATTATTAGGAAATGTTTAGTCTCGTTTTGAAACCAATAATAGTGAGGGTTATACTCAGCCTTGCCCTATTTAATGGCTGGAATTTGAGACAGTTTGATGTGGTTAATGCATTTTAACGGTGACTTATCTGAGGAAGTGTTTATACTTTAACCTCTAGGGTTCGAACAACAAGGTGAAAAAGGAGAAAAGCTCGTTTGTCGACTTAAAAGGTCGTTATATGGGCTGAAACAGGCTCCTCGAGCCTGGTTCAACAAGTTCAGAGCATGTCTTATAGAAGATCTTCATTTTTTAGCCTCTAAGTCAGACATGTCCCTCTATTTTCAAGAATCTAATGGTCATAGAGTATACATTATGGTGTACACAGACGATGTTGTTGTTACTGGATCGAATGTTGAAGAAATGGAAAAAGTTATCAAGAAGATCAAGACCATTTTCTAGTTAAAAGACTTTGGAAATCTAGGTTTTTTTCTTGATATGAACGTTCAGCAAGTTGAGCATGGAATTATTCTAGGTCAGCTAAAGCATATTCTGAAAGTTTTGAAGACAACTGATATGTATGATGCTGCACCAGTTTCAACACCTATGGTTTCTACACTCAAATTATCAGCACATGATGGTGATCCCCATTCCGATGCGTCTCTATATAGGAAAGTGGTAGGCATGTTGCAGCATATTTGTAATACACGATCAGACATTCATTTTACAGTTAATAAGGTCAGCCAATTCATGCATTCTCCTTTAGATACGCATTGGAAATCAGTTAAACGCATTCTAAGGTATTTGAAAGGCACAATCGGGCATTGTTTGTTATTTCATGCTTCTGCATCGTGTAATAAGCTTGTTGGCTATTCTGATTCTGATTGGAGTGCAAATACAGATGAAAAAAGGTCTACTTCGAGCTATTGCTTGTTCCTTGGTAGTAATCCTATAGCATGAAGTTCTAAAAATTAAAGTGTTGTATCGCGCTCGTCTGTAGAAGCCGAATATAGGAATTTGGCAAATGCTATGACTAATGTTATGTGGATTAAATCCCTGTTAGATGAACTTGGTGATCATATTATTTCAACGCCTACTATCTGGTGCGACAATACAAGAGCGATAGCACATGCGTCAAATCTTGTTCATCATGCAAAAATGAAGCACCCGGAGCTGGATTTGAGTTTTGTAAGAGAGAAGATATCTGAAGGTGTTGTAGAGGTTAATTATGTTCATGCAATTGATCAAATAGCTGACATTTTTACGAAACCTTTATCCGACACATTCTTTGTTCGATTGAGGCAGAAATTAAGAGTATGTACATCTAAAGAGTTGAAAGGAGTGTTCTTTTGGGGTCGTGGAGCAGAAGTTGATGAAGGATATGAAGGTGAAGCATCTAGTATGGATTATGAAGATGAAGAAGAATAGTTTGTTGCATGTGATGATCTGTTGTATGTAACGGTTTTAAAAGAGAAAAGAAGAAGAACTGAAGAAAGTAGGGTGTATGTTAGGTATACAGTTGGAAAGTTAGTTAGTCTGTTAGGGTTTTATATAGGTTCAGTTATACTATATATAGTGAAGGATTCTCCTTGTAAAGAACACAATTTGATTCATATACTCGATTCATAATAAAGCTCTTGAATTCCTTTTTTTTTCAATCTTTTTGTCAATATTCATCTTCTCATCCCTATAATCTCTACAGCTAGCTATGTAAGTTCCAATCAATTGCAATAGCTGAATTCGATTTAATGATCACACCCCGATCAACCCACGACGATTGCGAAACTATATAAAAGTATTACATTTTCTATTTACAAATATTATATTTTTAACTAAATAAAAATATTTTTATTTTTTTCGCGTTATTTTTGTGTGTTAAAATGATCATGAAACTATATAAAAATATTACATTTTCTGTTTGCATTTCATTTTGTGTTAACAATATTATATTTTGTTACACGTTAATGGTATGTTTATGTTTTATGTCGATTCTAACATGTAAAACCGAAATTGATTTTGATATAACACATAATCTTAAGGACCAATTTGCAAAACAATAAATTTTTAAGTACTCTTTAAAGTCTCTCAATTGACAAGTGTTTTTAAAACAAAATAATAATTAAAGACCTGCTCTTAAATCATATATATTTTTCAAAGTCATTTTCTATGTTTTCCAAGCATAAGTATGCAAAAACGCCCAGGAGTATCGATACCCTTAGCGTATCGATACCCTATTTTGTCACTGGAATTTTATTGAACATACCGTACCGATACGCCCTGAAACCGTATCGATACGATATGCATCTGGGCAATTGTTTTCATGAACACGTACCGATACGCATGGTAACCGTATCGATACGCTAAGTATATCTTTGAAAAATCCGAGCATTTAATTATTTGACCGTTACTTGTCAGTTGGTTGGTTTCCAAATTTTCAAAAGGTAGTTGTACCGTACCGATACGCTTGATATGCGTATCGATACACTTTTCATACAAACATAACTTAGGATTCCAGTAACTTTGGACCGTATCGATACTGCCCTCGTATCGATACGCCCCTTAAAAACCGTACCGATACGCCTTATATGGGTATCGATACGCCCTATTTTCAGGCACAACGGCTCTTTCCTCTTTGATGCAGGTATCGATACGCCTTTCCCGAGTACCGATACGGTAGGCTGCAGAGCTGCAATTAATGCGAGAAAAATGTCCACAACGGCTCTATTGATGATCCTAACTACCCAAACGGCTAGAAATCAATGCAAGGGTATAAAAACAAGCTTCATTTGACCAAGCAACAACTATTGAACCTTCAAGCATCATCAAAGCAAAAAATCCAAACCCTTGAGCTATTAAGAGTCAAATCTTTGTACCCAACTCTAGTGTATTTCAAATTGTCAATTTGTATTGTGAGTTTGGGATTGTTTAAATTGTATTTGGGTAGACAATCATCCTTTGAGAGGAAACATTTA
Source organism: Hibiscus trionum (assembly GCA_030270665.1). NCBI lineage: Eukaryota > Viridiplantae > Streptophyta > Magnoliopsida > Malvales > Malvaceae > Hibiscus > Hibiscus trionum. The sequence continues at coordinate 1,822,229 of BSYR01000097.1, forward strand.
AGTTTACCAAAATATCTCTTGTATTTGAGTGGATTAAGCTTTGGGTAGAAAGCTTAATCGAAATTGTAAGGTTTCCTCCTCATCCAAGAAAAGGGGACGAATTCTAGTAGTGAATTGTTTGAAAATCCTTAGTGGTAGCTAAGGTAGTGGATGTAGAGTTCAATTGGAGAACTTGAACCACTATAACCCCTTGTGTCACTTTTATTTTCTATCTTTCACTTCACCAAAATTTTTAATTGCCAATTCACCCCCCTCTTGGCCATTTGCAAGTGTTCGATCAACTCAACAATTGGTATCAGAGCTACACTCATTGGAAGGATTACAACCCTCTTGAGTCGATTCTTGGAGAGTTTGATCAACAACAAGTCAAGCAATGGCATCCACCTCCAACTATGAGTCTCAATCCACCACCAAGCCACCATTCTTCAATGGGGATAACTATCCTTATTGGAAGAATAGGATGAGGCTCTTCATCAAGTCTACCGACTACATGGTGTGGGATGTGGTTGAAGAAGGTCCATACATTCCCATGAGGAGAGATGGAGAAAGGCTCATCCCAAAGATCAAAGCCGAAATGACCGATGATGAAAGAAGAAGGATGCAAGTGAATGACAAAGCTCTTCATGTTATATTTTGTGCACTTGGTCCAGATATCTACTCCAAGGTGTCTTCAATCGAAAATGCCAAGGAGGTTTGGGACACCCTCGAGACAACATACGAGGGAACTAGTGATGTCAAGGAGACAAAGATTGGGCTACTAAATCTAAGCTATGAGAACTTCAAGATGGATCCCGAAGAAAGTGTCTCTAAGATGTTTGATCGGTTCTCGGTCATTGTCAACGGGTTGAAGGGTTTCGGTGAAATCATTCCCGAAGACAAGCTAGTGAGAAAGTTGTTGTACTCTCTTCCGGAGTCATGGGATGGCAAGAGAACGACCATTATTGAAGCTAGAGATTTGAAGACTCTCAAGCTAGATGCTCTTGTTGGATCCCTACTCACACATGAGATTATGAGGAAGGGAAGAGAACAAGAGAAGAAGATAGTGGAGAAGAAGGAAGTTGAGAAGAAGAAAGTTGGAATCGCACTAAAGGCTTCACAACAAGAAAGCGATTCTAGTGAGGATGAAGATGAGGAGATGGCTATGTTGGCCAAACGTTTCACAACAAGAAAGCGATTCTAGGGAGACTTCAAGAGTAAGAGCAAGGAAGAGGAGAAAGACCAACTTACTTGCTATGAATGCAAGAAACCGGGTCACATCCGTTCCGAGTGTCCTCAATTGAAAAAGAAAAGCTTTGGGAAGAAAAACAAGCTCAAAGCACAAATTGCTACTTAGAGTGACGATGAGTCTTCCGAGGAAGAGGAGGAAGTGGCCAACCTATGTCTCATGGCCATCGATGATGAACCTAAGGTAAACTCTCACTCATCTAATTTCGATTTTACAATTGAGGAACTTCAAGATGCTTATGATGAATTGCAAGAAGTGTATGATGAGTTAGTAGGAAAATACAAAGAGTCCATTTTGAAAAACAAGAAAACAATTTCCGATTTAAAAAATCAAAATGAGACATTTTCAAAAACTAACTCCGAATTGGAAAAGAAGGTATTGTTTTTAGTTAATCTTTCTAATGATCTTAAAACTAAAAATATTGAACTTGAAAAACTTCTTTCCGATTTTCAAGATTATCACACAAAGGAAGTGGATAATCTTAAAACGTCTATTGCTATTGGGAAAAATAATTTTGAAAAAGGAAATCACGTTAAAACCCAATATGTAAAAAGAAAACCTTTTGTACCTAAACAAAGAAATTTTAATAAGCAAGCTAGAGGTCATAGAGTTAGGAGTGTTTGGGTTCCTAAAGAACTCATTATTTCTAATGATTTGAATGCTATTGCTTCTTGGATTCCTAAGGGAACCAAATTGTTGAAGGCTAACACTCATGGACCCAAAATGATTTGGGTACCAAAAACCAAGGCCTGATTTCTTTGTTTGTAGGGGGAGCATTGCTACAAGGCTAAAGCTTCAAGCAAAAATTCTTGGTACCTTGATAGTGGATGCTCAAGACACATGACCGGTGACAAGAGTCGATTTGTGGAACTAAAGCCTAAAAGTGGTGGAGTGGTAACATTTGGTGACAACTCCAAAGGCCATATTGAAGGAATAGGCTCCATTGGTAATCACTCTTCTATTTTCATTGAAAATGTTTTGTATGTCAACGGTCTTAAGCATAATTTGTTGAGTATTAGTCAATTGTGTGACAAGGGTTTTAACGTTCTATTTGATAAGAGTGGTTGCAAAATTGTTAACATTAAAACAAACCAACTAATGCTCATAGGACATAGAATAGGCAATATTTACATGGTGCATTTAGATGACATTCAATCATCCCATACATGCTTAGTTGCACATGATGAACATGACTCATGGCTTTGGCATAGAAAATTAGGACATGCTAGCATGAGTGTCTTAGAGAAATTAATTTCCCTTAACCTAGTTAGAGGTTTACCCAAACTTAAATTTTCCAATGATAAAATTTGTGACGCATGTTCAAAGGGTAAACAACATAGAAATTCTTTTAAATCCATAAATGTCTCTACTGGTAGATGTTTACAATTGATCCATATGGATCTCTTTGGGCCAATTAGAACAATGAGCTTGGGTGGAAAATCATATGCTTTTGTACTTGTAGATGACTTCTCTAGGTATACTTGGGTTCTATTCTTAAGTACAAAGGATGAGGCTTTAGAAAAATTCATCACATTTTCTAAAATAACTCAAAATGATCTTGAACTTAAACTTTCTCACATTAGAAGTGATCATGGAACCGAATTTCAAAATCTAGGTTTCGATGAGTTCCTAAATGAAAATGGGATTAGCCATAATTTTTCCGCACCTCGCACTCCTCAACAAAATGGGGTAGTTGAGAGGAAAAATCGAACTTTAGAAGAAATGGCTAGAACCATGCTTTGTGAAAATAATTTACCTAAATATTTTTGGGCGGAAGCCACAAATACCGCTTGCTATATTATAAATCGAGTAATGATTAGGCCAATTTTGAAGAAAACACCTTATGAGATTTTAAAATCCAAAAAGCCTAACATTAGCTATTTTCACCCTTTTGGTTGCAAGTGTTTTGTTTTGAATAATGGTAAAGAAAACTTAGGTAAATTTGATGCTAAAAGTGATGAAGCTATTTTCTTAGGGTATTCTTTAAACTCTAAAGCCTATCGTGTATTTAATAAAAGAACTCTAGTTGTTGAAGAGTCTATACATGTTGTTTTCGATGATAACCTCCTTCCGAGGAAGGAATCTTGTGATGATGATGATGTAGGAATCATTGATGCCATTGATGGAGGACAAACGTCAAAGGTGGATGAGATTCCAACCAAAGAAGAGGATTCACAAGATCCACCTCTTGAAGCCTTGAAGGACTTGGCTCTTGAGGAAAGGGAGGTGTCTTACCCAAGGGAGTTAAACTATGTCAAAGGTGGTGAAATCTTGGGTGATCCATCCAAGGGGGTAACTACTAGATCCTCTCTCAAATTAATGAATCATGTTGCATTTATTTCATGCATTGAGCCTAAAAATATTAAAGAAGCTTTAAAAGATTATTTTTGGATTTTGGCCATGCAAGAGGAATTAAATCAATTTGAGAGGAATAAAGTTTGGACATTAGTTGAAAGGCCTAATGATCAATCTACTATAGGAACAAAATGGGTTTTTAGGAATAAATTAGATGAAAGTGGTAATATAGTGAGAAACAAGGCTAGGCTTGTTGCTCAAGGCTATACACAAGAAGAGGGAATTGATTTTGATGAGACTTATGCACCCGTAGCTAGGATGGAAGCTATTAGGATGTTACTTGCATTTGCATGTTATCATGATTTCAAGCTTTTTCAAATGGATGTGAAAAGTGCCTTTTTAAATGGTTTCATAAATGAAGAGGTGTATGTTGAACAACCACCGGGTTTTGAGGATTTAAAATTTCCAAACTATGTGTTTAAACTCACAAAAGCTCTCTATGGTTTAAAACAAGCTCCTAGAGCTTGGTATGAGAGACTTTCAAATTTCTTAATTGAAAAGGGTTTTGAAAAGGGAAAGGTGGATACAACACTCTTCATAAAAAGATATAACAATGACATCTTAGTAGTTCAAATTTATGTTGATGATATTATTTTTGGTTCTACTAATGAGTGTTATTGTAAGGAATTTTCTAAGCTAATGCAAGGTGAGTTCGAGATGAGCATGATGGGGGAGCTCTCATTCTTTTTGGGACTCCAAATTAAGCAAAGGAAGGATGGCACCTTCATAAATCAAGCTAAGTACGTGAATGATATGCTCAAGAAGTTTGGCTTGGAGAATGCAAAACCTCAAGCCACTCCTATGAGTTCTTCCATAAAGCTTGACAAAGATGAAGGAGGTAAGTGTGTTGATTCTAAGCTTTATAGATCCATGATAGGTTCTTTGCTTTACCTTACCGCAAGTAGACCGGATATTATGTTTAGTGTTTGCTTGTGTGCTAGGTTTCAAGCTAGTCCTAGAGAATCACACTTAGTTGCCATTAAGAGAATTTTTAGATACCTTAGAGACACACCTACTTTAGGCCTTTGGTATCCTAAGGATTCTTCCTTTAGCCTTCATGCTTTTTCGGATGCGGATTATGGGGGATGTAAGATAGATAGGAAAAGTACTTCCGGGACATGTCAATTCTTAGGTAGTATGCTCGTATCTTGGTTCTCTAAGAAACAAAATAGTGTAGCCTTATCTACCACCGAAGCGGAGTACATATCCTTAGGGAGTTGTTGTGCTCAAGTCCTTTGGATGAAGCAACAACTCTTAGATTATGGTGTTAAAATAGAAACCATACCCCTTAGGTGTGACAACACTAGTGCCATTTGTCTCACTAAGAATCCCATCCAACACTCTAGAACTAAACACATAGAAATTAGACATCATTTCATTAGAGATCATGTTTTGAAAAATGATGTTGTTATAGAGTTTGTTGACACCTTAAACCAATTAGCGGATATATTTACAAAACCTTTAGATAAAGAGCGCTTTTGGACCCTTAGGAGAGAGTTAGGTTTAACTAGCCTTTCTTGACACCTTTTTGGTCCCAAAATGTCAAAATTTGCTTGAAATTGTTTGTGATTCATGCCTATGTTAATTTTGTCCTTCTTGCTTATATGCATGTTGCTAGGGGGAGTATATATTCAATTTGGCCTTTAAAACTTGTTCATATGACATGTACATGCATTTAGGGAAGTTTCAAATTGGTTTTTTGCACTTAAATCTGTCAAATTTGCACAAACTGGCAAAGGTGTATCGATACGGATAACGCGTATCGATACGGTATGCTTTCTGGGAATTCTTGAGGATGAACAAGTATCGATACGACCACTCGTATCGATACGGAACAAGTCAAGGGAAATAGTCAAAGTCAAGCGTACCGATACGTCCCCGCGTATCGATACGTCCCCGCGTATCGATACGGTAGTATTGACGTATATAAAATTAGGGTTAATGGGTATCGATACGCGTGTATAGCGTATCGATACGGACTCGACGGAGAGGCTATTTAGGGCTGCTATTGTTAAAAATCTTTAAAACTCAAAACCCCTCTTTTCTCTCCACAAACCCTAGCCGCGAAACCCTATATAAACCCCCTCAATCCATCAAATTTTACCATCAATCTTCAAAATTTCTTGAGGGTTTTTACTCTACACATCAAGGCAAACCTTGGGCATCAAATCTTGTGCATTCACATTCCCTCTTTCATCCATTCTAAAATTCAAGGTATAAAATTTCTCTTTTTTCTTTTTTTATTATTTTCGTTTGCTTTTAATTGTTGTTTCAACTGAATTTTTGTACAAACCTTGTTTAATTGTTGTGGGTTTCACCTTTTTCACAATTTTTTTTTTCAAAAGTTAATTTTTTTTCAATATATTTTATATTCGATATATTTTTAAAACTGTTTTTTTTTTGTTTTTGTTTTGTGAATATTTTTTAAAAAAATTCTTTTTAACAAATTACCTTGGATTATCAGATTTTATTGGATCAAATAGGATGTTAATTGCATACATATTCGAATCCTTTTTCATGTATTTTCAGGATTATGGCACCGAAAAAGGGGACTAAGCGTCATCGCTCTACTTCCAATCCTACTGAGGATGTCGAGGGTAATCCTACACCTAACCTTCCTTATATCATCCAATCAAGTTTTCTCGAACCTCTTGATAGGGAACGATATAAACTTTTTCTAGGAATAAACCTTAGGGAAGAGCGAGTTGTGTCCATTCCTTTTTTAAGTTCTGCCCGTTTCAAATTCAAATACCTACCTTTGATTAAGCAATGGAAATTCTTGACCTTTTTGAATATTCCTCCTATCCTATATAGGAACCTAGTCATTATGTTTTTTTCTAATGCCGTATGTATACATGATGAATCTAGGGAGCATGTTATTGCCATTGAATCTTCCATTATGGGCAAACATTTTCAAATTGATCAAAAAACTTTATGCAATGTCTTTGGTTTTGAAGATGTTGGTATTGATGATGAACATTCCTTGGGTACGGGTTATCTAGGTCCCGCAAAAGTTTTAGATGCTCATGACCGTATCCTTCACCTTCTTGTTTCTTGGTTTCTTCGTCCATCGGGTGGGAAATATTCAACTGTTCGTCAAACGAATGATTTTTGGCTTAAGTGTTTTAGAGAAGGTAAACGTCCAAATTTGTGTCAAATCATGTTTGCCGACCTTGTCTTTTTAGTTCAATACGCCCATACCAAACAAGTCTCATCCTTTTACTACTCCACGGCCTTGAGTTTTCTATTTCATTCCATTGGCATTGATTGTTCACATGATTTCCCGAAACCCTTAGCCTACCTATTGATGAGCGTTCCCTAGCTCGCTCCGGTTTCACTTATGTTGATAATGAGTGGGTTCGCACTCCTCAAGATCCTCCGCCCGTTGCTCCGGTCGATGCCTCTCGTGCTTCTTCGAGTTCTCATCGTGCTTCCTTTGATTCCTCCTCCATGGATACTCTCACGACCTTCCTCAATGAGAAGTTCACCGCGATGGATGCTCGTTTCACATCCTTAGAGGATCGCATTCAAGGCATGGACAAGAAGATCGATACCATGGTCGCTCGCCAAGACTCCATGGATATCTCTCTTACCGCCTTCCATGGTGCTTGGATCAATCAAACCCGAAGGAATCAACCCTCTCAAGAAGATGAAGAAGAAGATGATGACGACGATCATGATGACGAAGGGGACGAGTAGTTCATACATCTCATCTTAGGCCATTTAGTCTTTCATTATTGTTATTGCATTTTTTTTGTTTTTAGGATTTGAAGTTTATGCCTATTATCTATGTTTTTTTTAGGATTTTAAGAGTTTGGATTATGATGGTTGCTTTGACATTTATGCATTTGAACCTTTATGCTTATTTTGAAGTTTATGAATTTGAACTCTTTGCTTGCCTTTAGTTTAATGAATTATTGTTGCTTTATATTCTTATTATCCTTGTATTCTATTTTGATCTAACAAAAAGGGGGAGAAGGATCATAGAGTCAAAATATTTTTGTTTTGAAAATCTATCTTAAAGTAAGGGGGAGAAAGCTTTTCAAAGTTTCAAAAACTTAAAAATTTATTTATGGTTTTGTTATATCAAAAAGGGGGAGATTGTAAAACCGAAATTGATTTTGATATAACACATAATCTTAAGGACCAATTTGCAAAACAATAAATTTTTAAGTACTCTTTAAAGTCTCTCAATTGACAAGTGTTTTTAAAACAAAATAATAATTAAAGACCTGCTCTTAAATCATATATATTTTTCAAAGTCATTTTCTATGTTTTCCAAGCACAAGTATGCAAAAACGCCCAGGAGTATCGATACCCTTAGCGTATCGATACCCTATTTTGTCACTGGAATTTTATTGAACATACCGTACCGATACGTCCTGAAACCGTATCGATACGATATGCATCTGGGCAATTGTTTTCATTAGCACGTACCGATACACATGGTAACCGTATCGATACGCTAAGCATATCTTTGAAAAATCCGAGCATTTAATTATTTGACCGTTACTTGTCAGTTGGTTGGTTTCCAAATTTTCAAAAGGTAGTTGTACCGTACCGATACACTTGATATGCGTATCGATACACTTTTCATACAAACATAACTTGGGATTCCAGTAACTTTGGACCGTATCGATACTGCCCTCGTATCGATACGCCCCTTAAAAACCGTACCGATACGCCTTATATGGGTATCGATACGCCCTGTTTTCAGGCACAACGGCTCTTTCCTCTTTGATGCAGGTATCGATACGCCTTTCCCGAGTACCGATACGGTAGGCTGCAGAGCTGCAATTAATGCGGGAAAAATGTCCACAACGGCTCTATTGATGATCCTAACTACCCAAACGGCTAGAAATCAATGCAAGGGTATAAAAACAAGCTTCATTTGACCAAGCAACAACTATTGAACCTTCAAGCATCATCAAAGCAAAAAATCCAAACCCTTGAGCTATTAAGAGTCAAATCTTTGTACCCAACTCTAGTGTATTTCAAATTGTCAATTTGTATTGTGAGTTTGGGATTGTTTAAATTGTATTTGGGTAGACAATCATCCTTTGAGAGGAAACATTTAAGTTTACCAAAATATCTCTTGTATTTGAGTGGATTAAGCTTTGGGTAGAAAGCTTAATCGAAATTGTAAGGTTTCCTCCTCATCCAAGAAAAGGGGACGAATTCTAGTAGTGAATTGTTTGAAAATCCTTAGTGGTAGCTAAGGTAGTGGATGTAGAGTTCAATTGGAGAACTTGAACCACTATAACCCCTTGTGTCACTTTTATTTTCTATCTTTCACTTCACCAAAATTTTTAATTGCCAATTCACCCCCTCTTGGCCATTTGCAAGTGTTCGATCAACTCAACATAACACGTTCTATATTTGTAAAATTTTCATGTTATTTTAAATGATGTAATTGAGCATGCCCACTTCTCCACTCCTTCATTTTCTCTGAGGCGGTTACAAAACTTCTCTAAGTTTTTTTTCTTCTTCATCGTTTTTCTTTACCGGCGGCGGCCTTTGGCCGTTCTGCTGGTTCTGTACATAAATAAAATTCATCTTTTTCGATGAATATTTCGTTTTTCAAGTTTGTTTCTTGTTTTTCTTCTACTTTGTCGGATTCTTATTCAAATCTGCTTTTATGGCAGTTCTTTTGTCTTCTTGGTGGCAGTTCTTTCGTCTGCTTTTTAGCAGTTTTTGTCTGTCTTCATGACAGTAGTCTGTCTTTTGACAGTTACGCGTTCGAGTGACGAGTATCAACGAGCGCTTTTCAACGAAAGAGGCCGTTCTATACATGCTATGATTCCCTTTTGTGGTTGTGCCGACATGCCAAGAACAAGTAGCAAAAGAATTTTGCTATATTCAAAGAGCACTCAAGGCAAAGTTATAGTTTTCTGGATTTTTATTTCAGAAGGTTTCTTCTAACAGTGTTAGGTCTGATATTTTAACGTTTTTCACACCTTTAAAATTTTATTATTTTGTTATGCATTGTATTTATCTTGTAAAAGGTGTGATTCCTTTGTATTCCTTTCGCTATTGAATAAAATTCAGATTCAAAAAAATTTTTCATGTTATTTTTATAGTATATTTGGGTTCATGTTTTATTCGGTGTTTTCAACTGTTTTAGTATATTTTTGACTCAGTTTGATCTGGATCGGTGCTGATATGGGCGAGGCGACATCGATATGGGATAAATTGTTGGCGTAAAAGAGCAATAGAGAGGGCGGCGGCAATTAGGGTTTTTTAATTAGATGAAGCTGAGTTAGATAAAATATAAGATAAAAGTTTCGATCTTTAATTTAGTTAATAGTTTTTTATGAATATAATTTAATTAAATATTAAATATTATCCTAATAAAATGTTATTATTTTTAATTAAAATAATAATTAAAATCTAAAAAAGTCTAGCATAAAAAATGTTTTAATAGATTTTATTCTAAAAAGAAATAATCAGGTTTTAGGTTCCATGATTTCAAAATTTATTAAAATAGTTAACGATACATATCGGTGCATATGATTAGTGAAACATATTGTTACATGGTATTTACGCTAGAATCGTCTCTACAAAAGAGATAAGTCTAAAATAAACGTCATGTACCGATATATACCACTAATCATATGCACTGATATGCACCATTAACTATTTTTAATAATTTTTGAAATCATGAGGCCTAAATCGTGAAAATTCACTTTTGTGAATAAAATATATTAAAACATTTTTTTAACATTTTCAAGTTTTTTTCTCTTTAATGCAAAAATAATAAAATTTTATTAAAAAATAATTACTATTTTAACTTTTAATTAATTCTTTAAAAAAATAATTAAATAAACTAAAAGTATAATTTTATTCTCAAAAAAGAATAACCACGTTTTAAGTCCCATAATTTTAAAAATTATTAAAATAATTAATAGTACATATCACTATATCAGTACATATGATTAATAGTATATATCCATGCATAACGTTTACTCTATAATTATCCCTACAAAAGACGATAATGTAGTTAGTTGTTAGCAAATCAACAAAAGGTAATAATGTAATTTGTCGCTAATATTTCCAAAATGATAATACGTAATCCATTGCTAGTCTATCTACAAAACAAAAAAAATATTAGATGGATTCGACTCACCACATTATCCGTGGTCTCATCCAATGAGGTTTACCTATCTTATTTTTTCAAGGTTGAATCTTTACATCTTTCGTACATGTCAATAAAAAATAAATAATTATTTAAAAGTTAAATTAAGATAAATAAATTTCATTGTTGAAACTATGGATGACGTAGTGAAACAAATACATCTAATAATTTCTCATACAAAAGGTAATAGTGTAATCAGTCGCTAGCTTATCTACTAAAGGTAACAGCATAATTCGTCGCTAGCCTATCTACGAAGGTAAGATCGTAACATGTCGCTAACCTATTTACAAAAAAGGTAATAGTATAATCAACCCTTAATATATGTAAAAAATGAAGGAAACTTCTCCCATTTCCTCCTTGAATTTCTCTCTCTCTTCGATCTATGGAAGCCTCTTCTTCTTGGTCTAAGATGATGGTGGTTTACATGATCCAGGGTTTGGTTCGCATCAAAGGTAAATGGTTGGTTTAAGTCACTATCTTTTTCCTTTCTTTTCTTATTATCCTTATCTGCTATTGTTTTCTCTACCACATTGTCTCCTCTTTGTTCTCGTTCCCTTAGCTCTCATATTCTGCCTAGTTTCTTTTCCTTTCCCTCTGTTTGTTTGTCTTTGCTACCCTTTACTTCTTCATCCTTTTTGGCTTACGGTTTGCACATTTACTCCACCTTAACATGGAACACAATATTTCATCCTGCAAAATAAGGTTTAATGCTTTTAATAATCTTCTCCCGAACCATTATAATCTGGAAAATCTACCAAAAGAGGATATGGAAGAGCTTGACTTTAATGAAGATAGTGAAGTTAACTTCACTATTAAGAATCAAGCCTTAGTGAGAAAGATTCTCTCTAGATCACCTATTAAGGTCCTCACTGTGAATGCTATCGTCAAAAAGGCGTGGATGTGCCCTGATATTGAATGCCACGATCTCGGTAAGAACATGTTTCTGTTCGTGTTTTCAAATCCTGAGGATCGACTCAAAATCTTAGGACAAAGACCTTGGTCCATACAAGATCGCCTGCTTATACTCAAGGAATGGTTTCTGGATAAAACGTTTGAAGAAGTGAATTTCGAGCTGGAGGAATTCTGGGTTCAATCTTACGACATCCCTATTGCTCTCATCACACAAGAAAACATCAGGAAAATTGGAAATCTCTTCCCAGCATTCTATGGGTCAAATTTGAATAAAGATTGTAAGGTTTACCAGAACGGTGTCGTTAACATTCGTATAGTTTTACGGGTTGAAGACCCACTAAAGTATGGATTTACTCTCAATCGAAGGAATGTATCTCTGATCGAGGTGAAGCTCAAATACAAAAGGTTACCGTTGTTTTGCTTCAAATGTGGGAAGTTGGGCCATAATGAAAAAGACTGCTGGTTCGATATTTCGATGTTTCAGACGTTACGGTCCATGACTGAGAGCTACCACCGGGCGACAACATACACCACATCCAGACACTGCCCCAGCAAAAATCACCCCTAATGATGTAGTTTCGCTCGTTTCAAAAAAAGATAAAAGGCCCAACACCCGAAGCTGAACCAAGATCTTGGCCTTGTCACCTCGGACAAGATCTCAAAATCCTTAATCCCAGGATGTGTCTCTTCGAAGTCTACTAAAGTCAACTCTCCTCTCTATTTTAAGAATGCAGAAGGTAATTCAAAACATAAAGAATTACCGGGTTTGGAAACTCCTTTAAATGCTGGCATCCAATACAATCTCGGCTCAATCTTCCCTTATGTTAAGGAACCGGAAATGACTATACCCAAAGGTCCTAGCCCTCCAGTATCGCTCCATGATGAGATTTGGGGTGATTTTATTGCTGCAGGCCTCAAGTTGATCATTGTCTCAAACTGAAACAAACGCAAAAGGGTTGATGAATCTTCAGAGTCTGTCTACATTTCTAAATGCATGGAGCTTTGGACAAAAATCTCAAAAGAAATTGTCCAAGTTGCTTTAGGAAACTGGTGCATAAGTGAAAGAGGTTTCGCTGCAGATGAGGATTTTTTAAAGCTGGCTCTTTTTCCGAATCCATTCCTTTCTGCTTCTACGATCATCAGCAAGATCGAACGCGCGAAACTTGGTAAAACCTATGGCGTAAAACGTTTGATTCTTATCAAATAAGCAGCTCGTCGTAAACATGCAATGGAGCAATCTCGGGTTATGGTTGACGAAGTGGGCTTGATTTAATTAGGAACTGACCCTTTCAAGAAAAAGATTACAATGATCCCTTCTTTTATCATCGATGAGCTTATGCACCTAAACGAAGAAACTATTATAAGTGACGATGAAGATCATTATGTCTCGGTCAAATTCTCTAATCAGCCCAATCTTGTTGGCGAGTCCCTAGGCTTTGCAGATAACTCCGAAGCGAGTTATCCGCGTACCCCATGAATTACACTACTCTAGATACCCTCGTTTGGAAGGAGCGAAGGGTGGAAAGAAAGCTAAATCTTTCCCTGATGATCACTATGTTCGCCCCTGAAGCGGTTGATCCAAGGTTTCTCAGGTGTTTCTTTGTTCCCAGTGTCTTCGATGAAGCTGCCGAATCTACAGGTCCATTTCTTCTATTTGTTGGTTTGCACTACGCTGTCACTGCCTTGACAAGACCCATCAGCTCCGGTGAGGGAGCCTGCCTCCGAAAGGAGCTCTCAGGCAGTCGGTGTATGCTTTTTTGCCTTCTCAGCGCTTGGATGATGGCTCCAATCGAGTTTTGCAGCTCTTGGTTTGTTGGCTTTGGTTTAAGTCCATCCCTGGTTGTACCAGTGATTATGGTCTATTGTAGGATCCCTTTTTGGATCAGTTTAGGATTGTTTGTCATCTTCTGTTTTCCGATTTATGGTGTCCCCAGTTTCAGACGGAAGGTCGAGTTTGATGCTGGTTTTTACCTCGTTTCCTCCATGCCCATTTTAGGGATCTCGTTAGCCATGATTAGGTTGATAAGAGCCATGTCCATTGACACGGGAGCCTGTCTCCGAAAGGAGCTCTCACTTGAACGTAGCTTTCGAACTTCAGTCCCTGAACTTTGGACGACGAGGATCGTGTGTCTGTGTCTCTTGTTGCTGCGATGTTTACGGTGCTCCCAATGGTTTGGGTTTGTTCACTGCGTTGTTTCCTTTTTGTTGGGTGTCAATGGCGATGCTCGCCTTGTCCTCCTGCATGTTGCCAACTTCTGTGGCTTTGTTTTTTATGCTTGGTCGGTCGGCCTCTTGTTTCGAGTCTGGGTACTTTCATGTATGCTGCTCGAGTATGCTGTTGTTTTTTGCATCCCCTCATGCATGGCTTTGCATGTGTTTGAGGTGGATGCATGTGTCTCGTTGGTTGTATTTATTTAGTTTTAATGAAAGTTGACTTTGGATCTAAAAAAATCTATGTACAAAAAAGAGAGCATAATATATCACTAACTTATCTAAAAAAACATAATATGTCAATTTTTAGTGGCAACCATCTATTGTCTTTGGAAAAGGCTACTTTAAAGCCTTCCTTTGATTTAAGGGCACAATTTTATACCATATTTTCGATTCACAACAAGTTTTCCTATGTGGATTTGTGTCAACTCTTTATTCATTGATTTGTGTCGAGTCTTACTTTACAGATTTGTGTCGATTCGTGTCGACAGAGTCATCTCGAACACTTTCAAAGCTCTGAACGAAAATTAAAAAATGAATTTTTATAGAACAAAAATATGTTTTATTATTTTAAATAATTAATTTAATACTTAATTAATAAAATATAATTTAAATTTACCAAACACATTATTTCATTGTTTTGTTAAAAAAAACTTTTAAATACAACTAAAATAATTACGGTCAACCACTAACTTACTGAATTGTCACTTTAAAAATCTGTAAAATTACAAAGGTAGAAGGTGGAACTCTGAGCGGACGCTCATGCTGCTACCCTTGCCCAACGTCACTATGTATCGAGTTTTCCTCTATGAATATGTATCGACTTTCCTTCCATCTATGCATTGTGTCCAGGGTTTTAAATCGCGGTTTCGGATAAAAACGACAATCGCAGACCGTTTTTTTCTCTAATCGCAATTTCAAACGGCAGCGCAACCGCTATATCGCGGCCGATATTACGATCGTGGTCCGCTTTTTAAATCTCTGATTATGTCTTCCTCCGTAGATCCGTGTCAAACTCTTTATTTTCTGATTCACGACAAACTTCCACCGGTCCGTGACAAGTTATCCTTTACAGATCTGCGTCAACTCTTTATGCATCGATCCATGTTGAGGTTTCCTCAGTGATTCATGTCGACTTTGTCTTAATATAAGTACCAAGCGACACAAATCTCCACCTTGTCCTGACATGGTGAACAATCTATCAATGTCGCAATTTCATCCTTGTATCATGATTTTTTCCCCTTTCAATCCTGTCAAAAATATTTTATTAACATAAAAGATATCGTTTCGCAAGAGCTCACTTTATAACATTTCTTTAATTAAAAAAAACAATTATTATAATATTATAATATAATGAGGTAGGATTCGATGAATCAATGTAAAAATATTTTATAACCTTTCTTCAACTAAAAAAAGACAATTTACATACACTTTTCTACATCGTTAATGAATGGACGACTTAAATTAACATTAAGAAATATAAAGATTTTTACGAGAAAAATAAGTAGATTATTTTTAATTTAAAATTTTTAATCTCACACATTAAATTAAATTAATCTAGCGATCCACAATCATGCAAAACTTTTGAACTTTATTATGCGTAGATGAATCTTAACTCATAATATAATAATACATATATGTCGGTATAACCCACACTTACCAATTACCATACCAATCACTATCCTGGTCACCCTAAACTTAGGGGCATGGTTAGAGGGAAAAAATGTATTCTTCAATATCCAAGTCTCCCATAGCTTCAACCAAAACTTCACCATACTTGGTTCAACATAAAATCACTTCTCTTATCAACAAGGTTCGTTTGCTCGTTTGTGTACGGGGTCTCATGAAAGTGGTATGTTATATAGTTGTGCTATTTTTATGTTAAATTATATATATTGAAATAAATGCACACACATGGGTTATTGTGATAGTTGGGTATATTTCCACATCAAAGTGAATAATTAAAGGAAGCTTGTCCATGCTATTTATTAGTATCTTTTCTTTTAGAAAATTTATAATGACATAATTTTTTTTAAATAGTCTAAAGGTGATTACAATGTAATATTTGTTTATACATATTCTTAACAATTTAACAATGCGCACACACTTTACAAGTGAAGTGATTGAACCCGAGTCTTATAAGATGAACATCAACGTGATGACATAATTCTAAAATGCACTAAAATTTGACATATATTATTAACCCTATTATATATTTATATATATGATTTGTGGTTTGATCCATGCTAAGATTTTTTATACCCTTCATCTTAATTTACCAATTGCGGATGCTCCAGCACAAAGCTAAATTCCTAAAATCCACGATTAATATCGGTCCACGTGACTCTAGGAGATAGACACGAGATTTGGTTATGTGGCCAATATTAATAAAATAAATAAACACAAAATAATGTGAATTGACTTTTATCTTAAATTGTTTGTAAGTACATGAAGAAATGAAATTCACACCATTTTAGAAAGGGTTAAATAGTATTTTATTTTTAGAGTTGTATCTCATTATTATTTTAGTATCTGAATAAATTTTAGTTTAGTTTGACACTTAAACTTCCATTCTGCACTAAAGCACGTTAGTCTACTCCGACATTCTATTATAGAACAAGCTACGCCTACATGGTATTCTAGGAATGTGCCCCATGACACATAATGTATATTAAATCAAAAACTTCAAAAAAATCATTAAAAATTAAATAAATAAAACAATTTTAAAAAATCCAAACGAGGGAAAGTTGTAAATATTTTGGATTATTTTAAATATTTTTATAAAATTTTAAAGTATTTAAAATTTAATATATCGTATGTCATACGCATACTTAAAGTGTTACCTGAATTTTAAAATGAAAAATATAAGGTGAGATAACATATTTCAAAAAGAAAATCCAAAGGTCAAACTAAATAAAAACAAACCTTCATATACCAAAATAATAAAAATAAATAAATTTAAAAGTCAAAATTCTATTTAACCATTTCATAAACTAAAAAGAGACTTTTCGCTGTTCCTTTATGTTGCTTTCTTCCAATTTGCATGAACAACAAATGTCTTCCAAAGATTTCAAAGCATTTAGCTATGCCAATAAATCGTCTCAAATTTAGAAGGAGTATAGTTGGTTAGTCCCATCAAGACTCATTTGAGCAATCTATATCACTTGTCATTCATTGAGGCACATGTTATCATATATCAAATTTAGTTTATGTCAAATCATCAAAAAGTTAAATGAGATAATTATTTTTAAATATATTAAAATCTTTAAATAATATATTTTAAAATTTTAAAACTATCACACAAATTTTTAGAGAAAATGATTTTAATTTTTTAAATATGAAATATTTTAAACATTTAATCAATAATTTTGAGACCATAAGTGTAACCCATAATTTGATATATTAACCTTAACTTCTAATATTAATTGTCAATTAAAAAATAAATTATCGACTTCCTAAACGTATTTTTTAATAAAAATAACAGTACTCGAGAACCTAACATATTTTTTTATAAAACTTAAAATCTCTTACACCGTGTAAACGTATCATATATATATATATATGAACAGTTTTACGATTTATGAATAATTTTTTAAATTCGTAATTATTTTTTTGATTAAATAGAGATGTATTACATTCTTAAGGCAAATGTTGAGATTCGAGCTCATACAAGATAAGATAATATCTTTATTAAAATAGAGATGTATTATATTCTTACGACAAATGTAACGATTATTCTTTATAGTAATAACATTTTTGTATTTTAAATCTAAATTAAAATTTCAAGAATATTGTGTTTTACTATTATATTCAACACATATTAGCAAGATCGACCAAAATTTTAGGGGACATATTCAATTTATTAAAATAAGACTCTTGATTTTAAAAAATTTAAATGTTTGTTGACTCGTTTTGTGCACTAGGGGTGTGCATATTAAACCGTAATCGTTAGCCGATATAATTGTTACATGTTATAAGTTAATTAACCGAAAATTTAAGGCTAAACGGTTTTGGTTAATCGAACCGCTAAAAATGATAGTTAGTGGTTAACCTATAAGTTATCCGTTATTAAATTATTTATACATATATTTTGTTCACAATATTAGCTACGTCAATCACGAGGCTCCTTTATACCATAATATTAATATAACATTTATCGGAGAGATAATTTCATTATTCTCAAAAGAAGCAGTGAACATTTAAAAACATTACAAGTTAACTGGTAATTGAATTGTTAATAACAGTTAATGTTAGCGGTTAAAACGACTAACCATTTCTTAACGGTTAGGTTACGATTCAATAGGCTAAAGGGTACGGTTAACCTACCATGAACACCCTAGTTTGCGCAGTGGGCAAACTTTTGAAATCTATGAAGTACATCATTTTACTTTCTCGTGTGCTTTACCACTAGTCCGTAACTAATCTTTTGTCATGCAAACATTTAACTCAGCTAATTTTGAGCTTTTTTCCCCTAAGGTCATGTGAAATCGTTTTTGTAACAACCCAGACTTTAAAATTCGTGTATCGATTTAACCCGAACCGTAAACCTTGTTGTTGGGCTCGTGAGAGGCTCAAATGGGCTCCCTTCTTGTTGTTGGGCTTGAGCTTGGGTTGAGAATGAGATGGGAGGATGGTATAAAGGGTAAAGAGGTAAATGTCCTTATTTTTAAAGAGGAAACGTTTCACCCTTTAATTTTCTTTACGGAATTCAGAAAGGGATGATATCACTTTGTTCCTTTGTTGCTCTTCGTCAATTTCCTCAACATCCTCCTAATAAACCAAACAAAGTGTAACTTCCTCATCCCGGCCTAGCCAATAGACCGAACCGAACGGGTCACATGGAGAAAACTGAAGCGAAACCCGTTAGGATCTCACTCCGATTATTAATCTTATTTTTTTTCTTTAATTTATCTTGTCTATATACTTTATTTGATCATAGGTGAGAAAAGCAAACAACGAAAGAGCAAACACGGATACGAACCAAGCAGACCATACAATAAAAGATAGGTTTTAGCCATTTACTTCAGGTCGTATCGATACACCTAATGACCGTATCGATACGCCTTTAACGGTCAACTCCCCCCAAAGTCAACTTTGTGAAACCGTATCGATACCCTCCAAGGCTGGTATCGATACGCTCCCAACGGTCAACACTCTAAAGTCAACTTCAGAGGACCGTATCGATACACTCAGGCCCGTACCGATACCCTCAATTTCTCGTCAAATTCTCAAATTTCTAGTAGCAAAAATGGTATCGGTACGCCTTCCCGTGTATCGATACGCTTGGCTTAAAGCATGAAGGCCGTATCGATACGACCCCAACCGTATCGATACCCTTGAATCAACAATACAGAAATTTGTTGGTTTAAGCCAAACAACAACACCATAACACCAACTTAAGACCTCTAAACATGAATACATACACGAGCCAACACAGGGTAACCATCTAGAGGCAAACAGATCATAATAAACAAGAAACGAGCATTCAACCAACAAGAGATAAGAAGCGAAGATGATCATAAACCAACCATTTGCCAAAAAGGCCAAAAATCCATTCAAACCAAACTTAGGCATACAAACATGAGAAACCATTTAGACATGCCTCAACAAACATGTAAACATCAACACATTAAGCCAAAAGATAAAGCTTAGCATCCATAAGGAGGTCAAAAGCCAATACATGCATACTTCAACACTTTAAACATGTTAACAACATTAACAACAACAAAACATATGAGTTTGAACACCAACTCCCTGACAAGGTCTAGCATTCCCATCGCCTAAGTATTATTACAACCATAAAAAAACCATACTTTGAGCTTAGCAATGAACTCCAAGACTCCTCCCTTGCTCGCTTGCCTTCCGATGCCACTAACGACTTGCATTGTTGGAAAATGAGAGCGTAAGTTTAAAAGCTTAGTGAGCGGAGCTCTGAAACACAACAACAACAATGCAGCTCAATATATATATATGTATATATAGTTTTAAAGACAAAACCATTTAAGAAGGAAGTACGATAAATGGAAACATAGACAAAACATGGTATGCACACGCATAACCAATTCCGGTGGGACTACACATCACCATTCACAACAACTAGCATATTTTCGGTGGGACTACACATCACCGTACTCATCTACTAGTCACTTCCGGTGGGACTACACATCACCGTATTCAACAACAACTAACCATCATGTGAGGCTCGACAATAACTACGACAACATAACAACATTAAAAGGTGATAAAAGCAAATTGCACTTCAACCAACAACGTGTATAAACACATTCATTGACACTTAGCGAAACAAGGCAAGAAATCAACTTCACTTACACTTGGGTTTAGGTTGGCCCCTAAGGCTCCACCCAAACCCCAAGAAACCTTCCTTGAAATTTATAAAGCTTCAAAACAATTTCCACTCACCAGCTCAAAACCCCAAACAAGCTAACAGTCCTTCTTCAAGCTTCTGCAACTTCACGGATTCTCATCCGGAACTCCCAATTTGATTTACCCTGTTTCTAACCAACCAAAAACAGAGTATTACTCCTATTTTCGTGCATAAATTCACTGTTTAACATCAGTTCACAAATCTACAACATTCTCTCAACGATTCAAAGCCGTAATCCACCAAAATACCATCAAATTCGTTCTTAAGCAAAGCCCAGCAATAACCCATCAATTTAAACATCTGAAACACTCCTAAATATACATAAAAGCATCAAATCAAAGCTGATAAACCATTGGATATCATTTCCCCACATAGTTAAATAAAAAACTTAATAAATTTCACCCCAAACACCACTCCCAAGTATAGTTTCGGGTTTGATTGATTAAAACCTCATTTCAACACCTTATCAACACCAGAGTATGATTTACAACTAACCCAAAACGTTGTTTTCACCAAAAAGCTTAAACCCTTCAAAAACCTTATTTTTACCCAATGTTGAAACTTGAGAAAAACCTTCAAAACTTGAAAGAATAATGCTAAAAACAAGATTGGAAGGAAAAAAGAATGAAACCAAGTTGCTTACCTCTTGAAACCTCCAAAAAGATGAAGATTGATAAAAAAAAGGTTGGTGGCTATGGCTTGGGAGAGTTTAACGTGAAAAGGCATTGGAAAGGGGAAGAAGAAAAAAATGATAACTTTTGAAGTGCATTATTTTATTTTAATTCAAAGTTATCTCAAAAACCTATTTTTTTCCCATTTTACTAAAAGACATTCTTTATAAAATTTCCGCTTTCCTCTAAAGCTTTTAAAATTGGTAATTTTAAATTATTTCCCCAAAATTGCTTAACCTGAACAGACCTATCTAACCCGGATATCTCCCGGACCCCAAACCCGGGCGTTACAACTCTCCCCTATTAAGGAATTTTGTCCTCGAAATTACCTGACGGAAAGAGATACAGAAACTGTTTCGCCATGTCTTCCTTCCTCTCCCAAGTGGCCTTTTCCACACCTCGGTGTCTCCACAAAACCTTGACTAACTCGATAGACCTCACACGCAACACTTTACTATCCGTAACAAGAATTTCAACCGGCTCTTCATCATACGACAAATTTGGGTTCAACTCGATCTCTTCCACTGGCATTACATGAGACAGATCCAATTTATACTTTCGGGGCATCGAAACATGGAACACATCATGAATCTTCTCTAACTCTGTCGACAGTCTCAATTTATAAGCAACGAGACCAATCCTTTCAACTACCTCATAAGAACCAATAAACCTCGGGCTTAACTTACCCTTCTTACCACACCTCATCACCTTCTTCCAAGATGAGACTTTCAAAAACACTTTGTCGCCCACGGCATACTCTATCTCCTTCCTCTTCAAATCGGCATATGATTTCTGTCTGTCCGAAGCCGCCTTCAAGCGATCACAAATCAGTTTTACCTTGTCGGTAGTGCCCTTAAGCAAGTCGCGCATAGGTACAAGCTTTTTCCCGGCCTCGGCCCAACAAATAGGTGTTCTACACTTCCTACCATACAGAGCCTCATACGGTGTCATCTGAATACTAGCTTGATAACTGTTATTGTACGCAAACTGTGTTTTTCCCATGAACCCTGAAAGTCGATAATGCAACACCTCAACATGTCCTCTAACACCTGAATCACTCTCTCTGACTGACCATCTGACTATGGGTGATACGAAGTGCTGAAGTTCAACCAAAAACATAGTATTACTCCCCTTTTCGTGCATAAATTCACTGTCAAACATCAGTTCACAAATCTACAACATTCTCTCAACGATTCAAAGCCGTAATCCACCAAAATACCATCAAATTCGTTCTTAAGCAAAGCCCAGCAATAACTCATCAATTTAAACATCTGAAACACTCCTAAATGTACCTAAAAGCATCAAATCGAAGCTGATAAACCATCGGATATCATTTCCCCACATAGTTAAATCGAAAACTTAAGAAATTTCACCCCAAACACCACTCCCAAGTATAGTTTCGAGTTTGATTGATTAAAACCTCATTTCAACACCTTATCAACACCAGAGTATGATTTACAACTAACCTAAAACGTTGTTTTCACCAAAAAGCTTAAACCCATCAAAAACTTTATTTTTACCCAGTGTTGAAACTTGAGAAAAACCTTCAAAACTTGAAAGAATAATGCTAAAAAACAAGATTGAAAGGAAAAGAAGAATGAAACCAAGTTGCTTACCTCTTGAAACCTCCAAAAAAGGTGAAGATTGGTAAAAAAAAAGGTTGGTGGCTATGGCTTGGGAGAGTTTAACGTGAAAAGGCATTGGAAAGGGGAAGAAGAAAAAAGATGATAACTTTTAAAGTGCATTATTTTATTTTAATTCAAAATCATCTCAAAAACCTATTTTTCTCATTTTACCAAAAGACCTCTTTTTTTAAATTTTCCCTTTCTTCTAAAGCTTTTAAAATTGGTAATTTTAAATTGTTTCTCCAAAATTACTTAACCCGAACCGACCTATCTAACCCGAATATCTCTCGGGCCCCAAACCCGGGCGTTACAAAAAAGGTGAAATCTTTATCCTTTCATGTAAGAATTTTAAATTTGCGGCTGAGAGAAAATTAGTCAACATTCAAGGATCTATCTATCAAGGTAAGAATAGAAGAAAATGGTGGTGAGTGGTGAAAAATAGATTTTGGTGGGAGATGTGGAAAAAATTTAACTTCATTTTTTGTTGTAAAGTTCTTCCTTTAGTACCTTTTAATCTTTCAGCAATGTTGTAACTTGTTTTACAATATTTCCTTGTAGTGAAAGAATTTGAAAATTCTTCTAAGGAGCAAGGGAGGAAGAAGGCTTGAAAACTTGGGGTAGGAGCTTCATTTCAGCTGTATGAGTAAGGTTAGTACACCTCTAACTTCTTGTCTTCATGGACATCATAAAATCAATGCCTTGTATGTTATTTTGATGATTTTGGTTGCTTAAAGCTTGATAATGGTAAATTTCGAATTTGGTATTAAAAATATATAAAATTGGTAAAAAAAAACCACTCTCATAACATGTAGGATTCATCTAGAATGTTTTGGGACCGTTTGAGGACCCTTAGGAGTGAATTTCGAGCTCTAGATCCAAAGTTTTAAGCTCGAGTACTGGTGTGGGATGAACTCGTATCGGTACCTCGTGTTAAATCTGATGAATGCATTGGAACTGTGAGGTGAGTACCAGTACGAGCTTTAATCAGTACCGATATGATATTCAAGGAATACCGATACGGGTCGTCCCATATCAGTACCCACTAACTCTTTGAAATTTCAGAGAGCAAATTTGGTACTGGTACGGTGTGACCTGTATCGGGACCTAGAGTTGGTTCCCTTCGTTGGTGTTCGTGTATCGGTACACTAACAGCAGGTACCGGTACCCAGTGTACTGTATCGGTACCCACTGAACAATCTACCCAAAAAATTAATTTTGAGTTTGAGGGGCTGGTAATTCGAGGAAAGTGTTCCAATAGACTTCTAATTTTGTAAAATGAAATATTGTAAAACTGAGAAACCAAAAAATTACACTCATACTCGATCATAACATGTAAAGAACTTGGTAAATGGCTTGTGTCCGAATGGAGAATCCCGATGCTTTGTGTCCCCGAGCCTCGTTCGAAGATAATCGAGGGGTAATTTCGAGTATGAAGTGTGGAGTCCAGATGCTTTGTGTCACCGGGCCACACTCCCAATAAATGTTCCCGATGTTGTGTGTCCCCGGACTTTACTCCAAGTTTTTATGGTTGATTCTTGTATTGCATATAATGCGCATTGAATGCCTTGCTAGATGGAATAACATGTGTTTAAACGACTAGTAGTAGCATTTTGTATTGACCATGTTGCCTTGTCATCATTTCTAGTTACATACTTATATTTATGATTTGCATGAAGCATAGTAGAGTGAAAGTGTATCCACTGAGCTTTGTTAGCTTAACGTTCGAAATCGTTGTTTCCGTTTGCAGGTTTTTAGGTTGACACGTTGCATTGGAGGAGCACCATCGAAGTAGGTTTTAGCACATTGCTTGTTCAGAGTAAAACACTTAAATTTTATTGTGCTATGTATTCGTAGGACCCTATTGTATTGATGTAACTTTTATTTTGAGATTATATTAAGCAAGCGAGTGTTTTACTATTTTAAACTTATTGGAGCTCCCTTGCAAACATTTTGAACTATTTATCAATGTTTTTAACTGTTGAATTTAAATGATTTATGGAATGAAACTCTTTTGGGCCGCTAAACTAGGTTGAAAATTTTGAGATAACGGTTTAAGTTTAAGGTCCAAATGTGACATCAGGGTGTAGGGTGTTACAAATAAAGTGTCGTCGGTCCAAAACTACCCTAATATATTAGAGATAAATGATAATTATCTGGTTATTATTTAAATTAGCTCTTGTATGCCTGTAAAGATAGAATCTTATGTATTTAGCTAATACTGAATCTCTATCCTAACCTTTGTATATATTCATCTACTGTACCAAATACAAAATACAACAATACCAGTCCTTTACATAGTATTCATATTTTAACAGTAATCTTTGAGAACTTAAAAAGCATCCACGTATACAATAAGTTGCCATTTTTGGCATTTACTGAGTTTACCTCACCTGCAATGTCAAGCATTTGATTGAATATGGCCCCCTCTGTGAAGCACGAAACCCACAAGCTCTGTTCCCTTTGGCCTTTACCACCATACAACCATACGGTTCAAACATTCCATGCACACCTCAGAATCAGATTACAGCTTCCATAAATCTTCGTTTTTTCGCTTTCTTTAGGAATTGCGACAAAGCCACTCAAAGCAAGGTGCCAAAACCCCAGATCCAACCAACTCAAGACGCTAAATTTATTTCTGAGAGAGAGAATGTACATATGATTATAAACAGACTCCACACAGGAGTATTTAGCTGACTCGGCTTGCTCCTATCTGGCTTGCATGCTTTATTAATGCGGGTTTCATTATTATTTCAACTGTCACACAATAAGAGAATTCATTTCAACAGACTTTTACAGCTTGTTTACGATTGCAATAAAAGGTCCCATCTACTTCACACTTCTCTTTTCCTCTTCCGTTATATGTCATTCATTGTTTGCAACTTTCGTATTGCACCACTCTTTCTTTTCTTTTTCTCTTTTTGTTGGTATCAAGGCATAAACTTTTTGTATCTCAGGTGGAATGGCACCTCCGGGTTCATTATCCGGCAACCAAGATAACGATAACGATACGAACAAGAAGAAACCCGAAGGGAAGAAGCAACAGAAAGTTCCACTGTTGAAGCTGTTTTCGTTTGCTGATTTCTACGACTGCGTGCTCATGGCTTTGGGATCCCTCGGTGCATGCGTGCATGGCGCTTCCGTCCCCGTTTTCTTTATTTTCTTCGGCAAACTGATCAACATTATAGGAATGGCTTATCTCTTCCCAAAAGAGGCTTCTCATAAAGTTGCAAAGGTAAAACTTGTGTCTCCAAATTTCTTATAAAAAGGGTCACTTTTTTTGTTAATTTGATCCTTTCTAAGTCAATCTATTGCAATACTCTTCTTTTGCAGTACTCATTGGATTTTGTGTATCTCAGTGTGGCTATTCTATTTTCCTCATGGATAGGTGCGTAAATGTCTCTGCCTCACCTATGTATGTATACATGTACGTATAACTTATATATATGAACTATATAGAGGTGGCTTGCTGGATGCATACCGGAGAGCGACAAGCTGCAAAAATGCGGATGGCATACCTAAAGTCTATGCTAAACCAGGATATAAGTTTATTCGACACCGAAGCTTCAACCGGTGAAGTCATATCTGCAATTACAAGTGACATTATTGTTGTTCAGGATGCCCTTTCTGAGAAGGTAATTTTGTTTCTTTTCACTTGAAAGTTCTTAATGTTACAACCGAATAAAAGTAAAAACATAATGGTGTATTGGTGAGGATGAACCGAGTTCCAAGAGATTTAATCCGATCTGACGAAGCTTTTATAAGTCTGCAACCTAACTTAATAATGGTAGCAAATAGATGAAAAGAAAGTAGTTGTGAACTTTGCCATTATAAATATGTAAATTGAATGAATTTTGCACAGGCAGACTGTGTTACTAGCATTTATAAGTCGGTTGGTTGTCCGGTGGTTTTCTACTTTAGGGGGTTCTATAATTACATATACTTTTTGCCAGCTTGTTCACAGCAAATCAGAGAAATAATGGTCAAAGCAAAATGGTTGTTGACTATTGATTGCAGTTTTCAATTATTTTTGCTTTTAAAACAAGAAAGAAAATCAAATATTTGGATGTTAATTTGATAATTAAGAGTTAATTTAAATACCCATGTCAAACTTTGAATATATGTGTGTTTGTGGCTTAATATGAAATGGTGGTGAATGATTGCAGGTTGGGAATTTCATGCATTACATAAGCAGATTTATAGCAGGTTTCAGCATTGGGTTTGCTAGGGTATGGCAAATCAGCCTGGTAACACTCTCAATAGTTCCATTGATAGCCCTCGCCGGTGGCGTTTATGCTTATGTTGCCACCGGTCTCATTGCTAGAGTTCGAAACGCATATGTCAAAGCTGGCGAAATTGCAGAAGAGGTAGATTTTATCAATCTATTCACCCCTTAAGACATCAAATGACATCGCTGTCTGTTGAAGCTTTACTATTATGTGTGAATTTGCAGGTCATTGGTAATGTGAGAACAGTGCAAGCATTTGCAGGGGAAGAAAAGGCAGTGAAATCATACAAGGAAGCATTGATGAATACGTACAAGTACGGTAGAAAAGCTGGCTTAACCAAAGGTCTGGGCCTGGGTTCCATGCATTGTGTGCTTTTCGTTTCTTGGGCATTGCTTGTTTGGTTCACCAGCATAGTTGTTCATAAGAACATTGCAAATGGTGGGGATTCTTTTACTACCATGCTTAATGTTGTCATCTCTGGCCTGTAAGTTCCTTTCACCTTGTATGAAATACCAATATAACTGTTTAAGAAACATTTTACATATTTGAATGATAATGTGCAACTTGCATTTTACATATTTGTTCTGTTGCAGGTCATTAGGACAGGCGGCACCGGACATCTCTGCATTTATTCGAGCAAGGGCAGCTGCATATCCCATATTCGAGATGATAGAGAGGAACACGGTTAGCAAAACCAGCTCAAAAACTGGTCGTAAACTAGGCAAAGTGGAGGGCCACATTGAACTCAAGGATGTATCTTTCAGTTATCCATCTCGCCCTGATGTAGTCATCTTTAATAGGTTCTGCCTCAACATACCTTCTGGAAAGATTGTAGCTCTTGTAGGAGGAAGCGGCTCCGGGAAGAGCACGGTCATATCGTTGATTGAAAGATTTTATGAGCCACTTGCAGGGGAAATATTGTTGGATGGGAATAATATCAAGAACCTTGACCTCAAATGGCTTAGACAACAAATCGGTTTGGTTAATCAGGAGCCTGCTCTTTTCGCAACAACCATTAGGGAAAACATTCTGTATGGAAAAGATGATGCCACACTTGAGGAAATAACGCGTGCCGCAAAACTTTCGGAGGCCATTACCTTTATTAATAATCTCCCTGATAGGTTTGAGACTCAGGTATGCATTTACCTCTGTCACTGTAACATGCCTTTATCTGGAAGCAAAACCTATGTTCTATGGTCATTGACTTGATAAGACATGCTTTCGGACGCCATCACTTAAGGATGATGCATGGAAACAGATTCCATGGCTGAGTTTAGTATTTCATTACTTCAAATTCTTGTAATAAGCAATTATAAGTATTTGGTGGGGATTTGCAGGTTGGTGAAAGAGGAATACAACTATCAGGTGGACAGAAGCAAAGAATTGCGATATCTCGGGCAATAGTGAAAAATCCTTCGATTCTTTTACTTGATGAAGCAACAAGTGCCCTCGATGCAGAATCTGAGAAGAGTGTGCAGGAGGCACTTGATCGTGTGATGGTGGGGCGAACAACAGTGGTGGTAGCTCACCGGCTTTCTACTATTAGGAATGCAGATGTGATTGCTGTTGTCCAAAGTGGAAAGATTGTTGAAACTGGCACTCATGATGAGCTTATTTCGAACCCGAACAGTGCCTATTCTTCACTCGTTCAGCTTCAAGAGACAACGCCTTTGCAACGCTACCCTTCACAAGGTCCTACTTTGAGTAGGCCACTCAGGTATGTTAACTGAGGAGTGCATATTGATCACTGGAAAACACCAGTATGTTTCGTGAATGCTATCCCAGTGAACTTTAATCAGAAATTTCACCTTTCTTTTTATAGCGTGAGTTATTCAAGAGAATTATCCCGAACAAGGACGAGCTTTGGTGCAAGTTTTCGTTCCGAAAAGGACTCGGTTAGCCGTGCTGGTGCTGATGTAATTGATGCAGGGAAGCCAGCTTATGTTTCACCTGGAAGACTGTATTCTATGATAGGACCTGACTGGTATTATGGGGTCTTTGGTACCATTGCTGCATTGATTGCTGGAGCTCAGATGCCTCTATTTGCTCTTGGGGTTTCTCAAGCTCTTGTAGCCTATTACATGGACTGGGAGACAACGTGCCACGAAGTCAAGAAGATCACCATTCTGTTTTGTTGTGCTGCGGTTATAACGGTCATTGTTCATGCAATTGAGCACCTATGTTTCGGTATCATGGGAGAGCGACTCACTCTTCGTGTGCGTGAAGGGATGTTTTCTGGTAATATGTGATCTAATCTTAGCAATCATTCGACATTGAGCTGCAGTGTTTGGATTCTTATTCTTGTCTGGTGACTTTAATTTGCAGCCATTTTGAAGAATGAGATCGGATGGTTCGATGACCTAAACAATGCAAGTTCCATGCTTGCATCACGTCTAGAGTCTGATGCAACTTTTCTAAGAGGTGTAGTTGTTGACCGGACATCGATTCTCATTCAGAATGTAGGTTTGGTGATTGCTGCCTTCATCATTGCATTCATCTTGAACTGGAGAATTACACTTGTTGTCTTGGCCACTTATCCTTTGATCATAAGCGGTCACATTAGCGAGGTTTGCACACCCTTCCCGCCATTAATTTATACAAACACACAACATAATTAGTACTCTAGTGATGTTCTTCTTCCTATGATACAGAAACTATTCATGCAAGGCTACGGCGGTAACTTGAGCAAAGCATATCTAAAAGCAAACATGCTTGCTGGTGAGGCTGTCAGCAATATGCGAACCGTTGCTGCATTTTGTGCCGAGGAAAAGATCCTTGATCTATATTCACGTGAGCTCGTAGAGCCTTCGAAGCGTTCATTTAAACGTGGTCAAATTGCAGGCATATTCTATGGCATTTCCCAGTTCTTCATATTCTCATCTTATGGCCTTGCCTTATGGTATGAAACTTTAGCTATATATATAACACATTGCTACATAGGAATCAATATTTGAGACTATGCATAGGAATGTCAATGTTACATACGTTAGCTTGCTAGTTTGATTTATTTCTCCGATCTCAGAGCAGTTAATGTGTGTAGGTATGGTTCTATTTTGATGGGGAAGGAGCTAGCTAGCTTTAGATCGGTCATGAAATCGTTTATGGTTTTAATCGTAACGGCATTAGCCATGGGAGAAACTCTGGCACTGGTCCCAGACCTTTTGAAAGGGAACCAAATGGTGGCATCGGTGTTCGAGATAATGGACCGGAAGACGCAGGTTGTTGGGGATGCCGGAGAAGAACTGAGTAATGTGGAAGGCACCATTGAGCTAAGGGGTGTCCACTTTAGCTACCCGTCAAGACCAGATGTAGTAATTTTCAAGGACTTTGATCTAAAAGTGCGTGCAGGCAAGAGTATGGCACTTGTGGGGCAAAGCGGGTCCGGTAAGAGCTCGGTTCTTGCTCTTATTCTTCGGTTCTACGATCCAACATCCGGAAAGGTGATGATTGATGGTAAGTTTGTCTCAGAAAATCTCCAAGACACCCCCTAGTTTTTTTCTAGACATGCTAGTTTTGACTCGAACTTGAATATTTGATTCAATTAACTTGCATCCAACCTCGACCAAACCATAAAAAATAATCCAACAGTCCAACTCTGTCAAACTTCGTCTCTAATGTTTCGTACGTGCTGAATTCTAACAGGCAGGGACATTAAGAAACTGAAGCTCAAATCCCTTCGAAAACACATCGGATTAGTCCAACAAGAACCAGCTCTTTTCGCCACATCGATATACGAAAACATCCTATATGGCAAAGAAGGAGCTTCGGAGTCCGAAGTAATTGAAGCAGCTAAGCTTGCTAATGCACACAATTTCATAAGTTCTCTCCCAGAGGGTTACTCAACCAAAGTTGGTGAACGAGGGGTGCAACTCTCTGGTGGTCAGAAACAAAGAGTAGCCATCGCTCGAGCCGTTCTCAAGAACCCGGCAATCCTTCTACTGGACGAAGCCACCAGCGCTCTCGACGTAGAGTCGGAGCGCGTGGTGCAGCAAGCTCTAGACCGGTTAATGAGGAATCGAACTACAGTAATGGTGGCACATAGGCTGTCAACTATTAAAAACGCGGATCGGATATCGGTTATACAAGGAGGGCAGATAATCGAGCAAGGGACGCATTCAAGCCTGATTGAAAACAAGAACGGACCGTACTTTAAGTTGATCAACCTTCAGCAGCAGCAGCTGGAACAATAGTGTCACATGTCGATGAGAGAACAACAGCAAGAAGAAACAGATTACGCAGACAATTTATGCAGCTGCTTTGTTTAATATTTTACATTTTTTTTCTTGGCTGAATGTGGATTTATCTTACCTAGAGCTATTGTTTCCATATGAAGAAAATAATACTAATATATATCTGAGAATACTGTAACAAGTGGCTTTTTTTACCATCATTCCATTACAACTTTCTTAATTTGATATGTTTCTGCTACATTCGATGCATGCCAATCTGCCATGCATTAACGAAGCACACGCCGCCTAGCAAATTCCTGCCTTGTTCCTCACAATCTTCGAAGATGTTTTTCTGTCTGGTTTTAGTCACCGGATATGGTCTCTATGCTTTAATTCAGCATAATTTAACCCTTTTATTTCCATGGTAAACTACACCACATGTCACTTAGTTATAGGACGAATAATAAACATATTATTTTTATTCTAAAAGTAACAATTGAGTTACTCAATTAAATGTTTAAAATAAACATGTCATTTTTCTTCCAAAAGTAACAATTCAATTACCTAACTATATACTTAGGAAAAACAGATCTTTCAAAATAAAATTTTGACATACAAGTCATTTTTTCATTAAATTTGAAATAAGAGTTTAGTATAATAATAATTTTAGTCCTTAAAACTTATGCATTCTATTAATTTGGTCCTAATTCGAAATAATTCAATAAACTTAACCTTTCATATTTAAAAATTTTATTAAGTGAAGTGGTTGTGTCTACTAGCATTTGATGCTAAGGTCATATGAGTCTATTCCATTGGTATGTCAGTTGTTCAGTAGTGAACTGACTGTGTCTATCGAGCTATTACATCTGTTGATTATCGGACTGATTAACAATAGCATGGAGTGTGGTAAGTGGCCGGAGGGTGTGTCAGGATGGTACAATGTCGAAATTTTTAATATGAAGGATTAAGTTTATTGAATTCTTTCGAATTAAGACCAAATTAATAGAATGCATAAATTTTGGGAGTAAATTGTTATTATACCAAGCCATTGTTTCAATTTTAATGATAGAGTGACTTGTTTGTTACAAAATTTTAATTGGGTGATATGTTTGTTCCTAAACTTATAATTAAGTGACCGAATTGTTACTTTTAAAAGAAAAGTGGCATGCTTATTATTAAACTTATAATGAGTAAATCAATTGTTACTTTTAAAAAGAATGACATGTTTGTTACTAAACCTATAATTATTGATCTTTAATATATTTTACCCTTATTTTTATAATGTTATCGGTAAATCAAATTCATAAAATGGTAAACTATCCATTTTTTGAACATAAGGGTAAACTATCCATCGGCCACAATAGGGTAATCTATCCATTTTACCATAATAAAGATATTAAGATTTTAATAAAGAGATTAAGATTGTAATTAAATTTTAACATAATAAAGAGATTAAGATTTTAATAAAGAGATTAAGATTGTAATTAAATTTTAACATAATAAAGAGATTAAGATTGTAATTAAATTTTACCATCGGCCACAATAGGGTAAACTATCCATTTTTTGAACATAAGGGTAAACTATCCAATTGAACACCCATTTTTAAGACGTTTTATTTTGGTAACAAAAAATAATCCTTACAATTTCATCACTGTCATTAGAGATTTTTTTTTTTTTTTAGTCACCAAATGTTAATTCCCTAGCGGGATAGCGGCAGCTAACTATACATGCCACGTGTATTCTTAAAGTACCTTGTTGGTCATACAATTTTTAGGAGCTTTTGTTTTGGCAAATCCCAATTGTAAAATTTAATATTTTAGTCAATCAATCGTAAAATTCCTAAACAAGTGTTTATGTGACTTTCGACCAAATAAAACTCACTTTGACCAAATAAGGTAACCTGAATTGAAAATCAACCAGAATAAAAAAACAAACCAAAGTAACTCGAATCGAAAGCAATTAGAATTTAATTTGCTCAAATATTAGTAATAGTTTAATGGTTTAATATTATCTTTTCTCCTATAAAAGTTTATCTTCATTTATTGGCTCAAATCGAAAATTGACCGATCTAATATTGACCCAACCCGAAAAAAAATCGATATGATATTGACCCAAACCGAAAGTCAATCGATCCAATATTAACTTAACCCGAAATAATATAGACTCGAACTAATTTCGAATTGAACCTAAACCGAAAACAACCTGATAAAATTTGGTAGTGGTTTAACTTTCCTTAAACGAGACACTTAAGAGCTTAATTAACATTGTTTCATCCGCTTAATAGTCAAAAGAGTGCTCAAATTATACCTTTTTTTTTCTTCAGATAGATGTCTAAAGTATTTTTCGGTCCAAGTAGGTGCCTAACATTTTCACTGTTATTGTTTTAGGTGTATGATCGTTAACGGTCGTTTAAAAAAATTCCTTTAACCAATCAAAACATGACACATGACTTTGATTTTAATTTTTTTTTATTTCTATTAACTTGGTTTTAAGAAAATCATAAATTTCCTAAAATTCACAAAATAACTCAAAATCCATAGATCCCCAAATCTGACCATTGTCGTCGTTGTTCATCACGTTGTCGGCGACATAATGGAGCCTCCTCTTCTCACCGCAAGACTCGCACGCCATTCGTTGTCTGATTGTCCGTCGTTTTCCATCTATCGTTTCTTTTTTCTTCCACTCATCATTCGGTTTTGTTTCGACGTTAGGCACGCCTGTCGTCGACTTTCTGTGATGGAAGGATGGGGGAAATGATCGTAGGGATCCGGAGACGGAAGTGGCGGGCATGTTGTTGGATATTGGCGGTGGCAACAACTGGAATCGGGATTTGGAATTATTTTGGGAATTTTCGAGAAACTTAGGATATTTTTAAAATTTTTGATTTTTTTAAAATAAAATAAAGAATGTCATATGTCATGTTTTTATTGGCTAACGAAAAATTTTAAACGACTATTAATGGCAAGACACCTAAAATAGTAGCAGTAAAAACGTTAGGCATATACTTGAGCCAAAAAATATTTTAGGCACTTATCTTAAAAATATATATATAATTTGGGCATTGTTTTACTATTAAGCCTTGTTTCATCCCTAGGTTTTAAGGGTTGGTAAATTTTTGGTTTTAACGTCAGAAAACGATGTAATTTGACCAATTACTCCATATAGCAAGTCAAAGGTGAAATCTCTAATTTATAAATCGATTGTTTAGCTCAAACACAAAGATATTCAAAGTGTTATACTTGCTGTGCTAGTTTGAATTGAAAATGCAGTCACCCACATCCTCCTTTTTATCAAGTTGGTAATCTTTTCACTTTAACTTCAATGTCACATGTTGCTTGAGGAGGAGGAGAATGACAGGCTGAAAGGCTGCTTTGTTGATTGGTTGATCTACCAATAAAATATGGAAAGAGCAGTTGGAGACTGATATGAACATTGAACACATCAGAATGAAGGATGCAAATGATGTCAAATATGTCTGG
This sequence comes from Hibiscus trionum, assembly GCA_030270665.1. Classification (NCBI taxonomy): domain Eukaryota; kingdom Viridiplantae; phylum Streptophyta; class Magnoliopsida; order Malvales; family Malvaceae; genus Hibiscus; species Hibiscus trionum. The sequence goes on from BSYR01000097.1 coordinate 1,856,622, forward strand.
AAATTGACAAATTTGCTGACTCATATGGTGAGGCCAGATTTTAAGATCAGACTTGAGGAAATAACTTGTCATGAGCAATGACATACACAATGAGCAAATCAGAAAAATAAATTATAACCTTATTTTTTAAAGATACAAACTCTATAGATTATAAACAATGACATTAGATGGTTCATTTCTTTTAATTTTATTCTAATTACTTATCATTTTTAAATCAATACTGTTAAATTAAGTTAAAGGGTACATTGTGGGTCAGATGGGAATAGTCGAATAGAAATCATTTGTCCTTTTTTGGTGTCTCTATTTATGCCCCACATTAAAATTAAGTTTAGAGTTTGGGGTTTAGAAAATTTATAGTAGAGTGTATTTTTAGGGTTTAAGGTTAGAATTTAGAATTTAGGATTATTGGTTAAAATTTAATTTTTTAGTGTTGAGACATAAAAAGGCACTAAAAAAACAAAAGATTTTTATCTATAATAATAATTTTGTGTTTTAAAATGATAATATGATATTTGCTTATTAATGTCTAAAACTTTTAGGTTTATAACTTATTAATGATATCCCTATTATTACAACGTTCTTAAAATAATAAATTTAAACATATTTAGACATAGATTATTGTTTGATAACTTAATCATTGCAGAGAGAGAAAAACAATAATTCTCTTATTTCCCCAAGTCTTTCTTGTTTTGCTATATACTATAATAATTACATCTTGTTTGATAATCTATCAACACAATTAACTATTAACTAAAACATGAGATTTTGGGAAAAAGATTGACTAGAGATTATTATCAGCTAGTATTTACTTTTTGCAAGTCAATAATGTAACATCTCGAGTTGTCAACTCTATATTATATAACTGTAAATTGAGGTCAAATAAATTACTACTACAAATTTGAATATTTTACCTAGCGGCCGTTTAGGGGCTTTCCCAAATAAAATATAATTATGAGCTGCTAGGTTACTTCCCGGTCTTTGTCTTTCCATGAATGTTAATGACATCAATGGTTTGAACTTTGAATCGCATGCACTTATAAAAACCACCCGCACCTCGTCTCCCTCCTCACTATATACAAATTAATTAAGCTTTGTGATCGGCTGCAATGGGTAGATCTCCATGCTGCGCTGAGGATGCCAATGTGAAAAAGGGGCCTTGGACTCCAGAGGAAGACCACAAACTGGTTGAATACATTAACAAAAATGGTCATGTAAATTGGAGGGCTCTTCCAAAGCAAGCGGGGTTAAACCGGTGCGGGAAAAGTTGCAGATTAAGGTGGACTAATTATTTGAGGCCTGATATTAAGAGGGGCAAATTCACTGAAGAAGAAGAACGGGTTATCATTAACCTTCATTCAGTTCTTGGCAACAAGTAGTATAAATGATTTCTTTTCTTTTCTTATTTCTCATGTTTAGGGTTTTTTTTTAAGATATGGGTAATAATAGATGTATGGTTTTGTTTTTGCAGGTGGTCTAGGATTGCTACTCACCTTCCGGGACGAACAGATAATGAGATTAAGAACTTTTGGAATTGCCGCATTAGGAGGAAGCTCTTGAATCTGGGAATTGACCCTCACACCCACAAGCCAAGAACTGATCTTGATCACCTTTTGAACCTTTCACAATTGTTTTGTGTGGCTCAATTAGGGAACTTGATGAACCCTTTGGACACTGCCTTTAAACTGCAGGCTGATGCTGCTCAACTAGCCAAAGCCCAGTTATTGCAAAACCTAATGCAGATTATGAACACAATTCAACAAAATATCCCTATTAATGCTGGTGCAGCACTCCCTCAAAGTTCAAGTGATTATCTTCATGGTGGATCAAGCTATGAAAACCTTGACAATAAGAATCATCAGAGTTTGAGCAATTATTCCTATGAACAAAATGAAAATCCACTTCCTGGGTTGGTTTCGATATCTCCTGAGATTTCATCACCCATGAACCAGACGGAAAACAACACCGACACTGCACTGGATTCCACAACTTATGCGGCTTGGGAGAAGCTGCTTATGGAAGATGAGGCCGATGGTGGTTCCTACTGGAGAGAAATACTGGAGTAGGTTTTCTCTTCTTGGATTCTTTCTTTCATTTTTTTAATTGTTTAATTACATATACTCAAGTTGTTTGTTTTCTTTTTTCTTGCTTTTGCAGTTTCACTTCATCAACCTCATCACCTGCCTCATGGTAGACCACCTTTCGGCTGAAGGGGAAAAAATCATTCAATATTCTTTCCACTTTATTTTGTTAGGGTTCTTTCATTTACTTTATTCATTTAGGAAGCTTATAACCGAGCTACCTATTTGTAAAATTAGAGTTTTTGTTAATCAAGTTCAAACTTTTATTCAGTCAATAATAAAATTGAGATCTAATACAATAAAAATGTATGAGCTAGCTACATATATGTTGTGTTTTCTAAAAGATATTGTTGTATTTTCATTAAATTAATGATTACTATTATAGGCCAAAATTAGGGATGGTACATGGAATTATATCTGTGAACTTTTTATACATGGCTTAAATTATAGGGACGAATGTATGCTATAGGTGGGGCAAGTATATATCCCCATTTTTTATTAAAAGATATATGACTTTATTTTTTTAATTGAAATTTGTTAATTTTATTGAACAAGTATATATTAAAATTACAATAAAAGTTTATATCATTGTAAAGAAAAGTAATTAATTCGGATATATTCCTATAACCATTGAAACAAGAAACTAGCGTCTCAAGATCATAATAAGATCATACAAGGAAAAAGTACTAAAAACTCAACCTAAAGACTCGAAACAAAAGATAGATACAAACATCACTAAATATCGACGATGAAAGGTAAAATCATCAATAAACAACATAAAATGCATATTACAATAAGGCACGTTGACAACACGGTCATTATCGCAACTCAATCACGAACAAGAAACGTTGATTGTGAGCGCATATCCAAATCCAGTTCGAGAGTCGAAAACATGAAGATCAACATAATAACCAAAAGAGCATCTTCTTATCAGTCGTGACGACTTCAAATCAAACTCGATAGAAAACTAAATAAAAAACGGCTAAACAACTAATAAAAACGTGTCAAAAAAGAAAAAATATACTAAAAGTTAGAGTAAAAACGTGCCACAAAGACAAACATTACTTTTTAACATTTAATAATTCATGAAAGTAATATACGTGTGAAAACATTTTTCCTTCTATTGATAATTAAATAAGTTGGATAATTGTGATTAATCTGCTCGTATAGATAATTACAAATTTTAGGAAGGTAGAGGTAAAAAAACCACATATTTTTTTTTTATCAAATACATGCGTATGGAATATATACGGATATGATCCTTTAAATTAAACAAATAGACCTTTGACCGCTGAAGACTACGGAATATAAAGTCAAATTCGACCATTTCCCACAGTTTTTTTTTTAATTTTTATCCGTCTATACTATTATATGGCTAAGTGTATCGGGCAGGAATATATATATGTACATTCTTTTAATATATATGTACAATTTTAAATATTAATATTTATTAAAATTAAAGATTTTTATTCTATTGGGTCTTCAACTGTTACATCAGTTTGAATCTAAAGAATAAAATGTTTGATGTGATTATTATTAATAATTTAACCTTTGGATGTTAGCATTTGTTTTTGTCACTAAAAGTCATAATATTAGTTGAACTGTTGCCTTATAGCTCTAGGAAGAGTTTTCCGTTCAACATAAGCTATTGACTGTCGGAATTAGAGCACTTCATTTTTTAAACGAAAACTATTTTGCATCCACTAAAGCCTAAAGGACTAAATGAAAACCAATAACCTATTCTTCCATGAAGGGAAATTGCAAGCAAAACCTCAATTTATAAATAAATTAATTTGAAAGTATTATAATATGGTTTATAATATTAATTTAAGAAAATTACACGGGTAGTCACCAAACTATCTTTATTCTCCTGTTTTGATCAGTAAACTAATATTTTCGTCAAAAACATCCCTAACATTACTTTTCATTATTAATTCGGTTATCCTCTGTTAAAAAACTAACAGAGTCGCTTGCCTTGCTTTTCTTTTCTTTTCGCCATTTCCACGCCATTTTTATTATCCAAATCTGTTTCTTTTATTATTTAATCGTTGACTTGACTTTTCTTAAAGAAAGTTCACATAATTTAAAGGGTTAAAACGATAATTTCCCCTACTTTCCTTTCATTCATTTTGCAAGAGAAAGGCATTGAAGAAGGCAAAATGAGATTGACGCAAACAACAGATGGAAGGAATGGGATTGTGTAACCCCCTCGTCCCGGTCTGGTCGGATGACCGGTCCGAATGGGCCACACGGGGAAAACCGAAGCGAAACCCGTTAAGGTTTCCCCTCGGTTAGCAACCCTATTTTTTTTTTCTTTTTAATTTACTCTTCTCTAAATGCACACTTAATTCCTATGTGATCACGGCAACGGAAGACGAACATTCGCAAAATAGCAACTCAAACAACCTACGAAAAATAGCTCATTTTTGTGTAATTTAACAGGCCGTTTCGAAACACCCTCAAGGTGTATCGAAACGCCTTGACCTGGTCAACCTAACTAAACCTTCACAAGGAAGTCGTTTCGGAACGGGGATCAACCGTTCCGAAACACCCTCCCTGGTCAACTTCTCGTGGTCAACGAGATTTGACCGTTTCGGAACACCAAGGACCCGTTTCGGTACGCCTATATCTCGTCAATTTCTCAAAATTCCAGTAGCAAAACCGTACCGAAACAGCCCCTATCCGTTCCGAAACGGCTGGCCAAAAGCAAAGGGACCGTATCGAAACAGGGTGGCCCGTTTCGAAACGCCCCCTGCCTGCAGACTCCATTTGACTGTTTTAAGACACAAGGATGCCCCAAAACACCGACAAAACACTCAACAACTCTCCAACAACATACTAGCAATTAATCCTATGGCAAACCATCTTACAAGCATGCTTTATCACCACCTAAACGAGACTAAACTCCAAGGTTAAACACCACAAACCATGCATTCATACATATCATAAAAGGAGCAAGCATTCACATAGCCCACACTTAGACAAATTCAAGATAGCAAAACTAATAAGGTTCAAGAAGGGCATACATCTCAAGCCTAATAACAAACACATACGAGGCATGGATTTAGACAATCACTCGAGCATTTGGCAAGATATATCATGCTTACAAATCAAGTCAACCATAGACATACATCAAGACTCGAATCAACAATTCCTATCCCATTGCTTAACTATTACATTCTATTTCTTAAAATTCATACGTTGAGCTCACCAAAAGCAACACTTGGAGACTTTCCCTTGCCTTTGCCACCCACAAGCTATTTATCTGCATTGTCGAACAAAAGAGAGCTTAAGCATAAAAGCTTAGTGAGGGTAAGCTCTTTAAAAACAAACCTCGACAATGCAGGGTCCAAGCACGAGCTACAACCGAGATGAAATGCATGTTCTTACCTCCGGTCCACACGAGCCATAATTCTAAATGATGCATGATCACATAATCAATATCATGTCATGCTCATCATGTTTAAATCCACAACACATGAAATCACATATATTAAGCCACGTTAGCAACACATCCCAAGTCACATTGGCTCACAATTAACCACATAATGGAAACATAACTACAAATCTGTATTGGCACCTAGCTATGACTCGAATACACAGATAACCGTTGGAACTCACATCCAACAACACAACCATTACCTGGCGGTGGGATTCCACTCATCACCGTTCACGCGGAGGGGATTCCACTCATCCTCACGCCTCATTTCATGCGGAGGGGATTCCACTCATCCTCACGCCTCATTCCACGCGGAGGGGATTCCACTCATCCTCACGCCCGTCGATGGGATTCCACTCATCACCGACTAATGTAAATACAATTTCCGGGCGTACCCGTACTCCTCCTTGGTGACTCAACGCCACCAAGGCCACGCGCGACTTTTGACTCATGTGTACACACTAACATCCTAATGATCGATCATTTGTACCCAAGCATACTAGTGCCAATACTAACACATTCCACAATACCATTTATTAACGACTTCCGTGCTTAGCACGTACTCACCATGACTTACTATCATGCACAAACCACATTTCCATGCTTAGCATGTATTCACCATGATCCTCGGATCAAGCAATCACCTCATAAACTCATTTCACATGACAACACCTCATGTATATCATTAACAACCATATCACATCATATTTTGCACACGTGTATAAACATATCATATCTATCATTAACATGCATATAACAACGCATCCAACATGCCTCAACGTACATGTATACAACATATACATAATCAACATCATCACAATTTAACACGAGGCATATACAATCATTAAGGAGTGCAACCAAAGTCTCTAACTAAAGTTTGGGATTAGGCTACCACCCTAATCCCAACTCTAGGTAGGTCTACCAATCCCAACCTAGTTCACATGCTTGAACCAACACTTGAAAACCATTTAAAAGTATTTAACCACTCACCTAAGCTCCCAAGCTCAAAGACCAAGCAAGCGACCGTTCTTCAAATTCCCGAATTCACTTCCAACGCTTCACCGGTGCCCAAACTCGGTTCTAATCAATCTCAAACACAAACAAAACATTCATAATCAATATCTCATCATCGGAATCAACCCGGATTAACATTAGCAAACATCCAACACTCAAAATCAACCCCAAAATAGGATTTCCGAGCAGCCCTTAACACCCACTGAATTCTCCCATTTCAAACACCCAAACAAGCATCAATTACACCCAAAATGATCCTCATATATCATACTACCTACAGCCCCCAAATTCCAACCTTTAACAGCCCCTAAACCCACACTAAAACCCTCCAAAAACCCCTTGGAAACCCAAATCCGAAAATTGATTAAAATCATTTGAAATTTACATATGTAGCATCATTTGGCTCCTACATTCCATAACTAACCATAATAAATCATAATATTAAGATTAGCTACACAAAGGCACCATTTTTACTCAAAATATTCAAAACCTCTACTTTCCAAAAACTTCATGGAAATGAAAAAGAAGGGTACTTTTATGAAGGGGAAGATGAGGACAACTCAAAAATGTCATTACCTTTTAAAAATCTTCAAAGATGAAGCAAGGAGATGATGGAATAGTAACCCTTCATGGAGAGGAGAAGGTGTCGTGAGTTTTGAAAGAGAGAGAGGGGAGGAAGATGAGTAAAAAGTGATTTTTATTTGTTTTGTTTTATTTTAAGAGCCAAAAGTCCTTTATACCCCTAATGAGATGGGGTATTCTCAATAGTATGAAAACCATGGCTAATTGGGGTTTAAATCTAAAAACATGGTCAACCCAATTAATAAATTTGAACACAAAACCTGAAACATTATTTAAATTATAAAACCGAGCCCAAATAATATTAAAATATTATTTTCACCTAACCCCTAAACCCGGGTGTTACAACTCTCCCCCACTTAAGGAAATTTCGTCCCCGAAATTTATCGGACAGGAAGAATCACAGAAGCTGTCTCTCCACACTTCCTTCTCACCACAACATATTAGCCAACTCATAGACTTACCACACAACAGCAGCTATCTAACACCAAATCTCAACTGATTCTTCGTTGCACGCAAATTTCAAACTCAACTCAATCTCTTCTACAACATGGCATGGAACAAATCCAACTCACACTTCTGAATCATAGATACATAAACCACCTCACCAACCTCTTCCTAACTCTGGTGGTAACCGTGACAAACGAACAACGAAACTAGTCTGACTCACAATCTCAGGCAGCACTGTATGAACACTTGGATCATAACCTTCACTAACTGAACATTTGCCTTCCACGGATAACCAGACACTATGCAAACGTCTTCAAAATAATCTAGCAGAATTTTCGGATCTCTAATATCCACTTTCATTACGAATCTTCCACGGATGTAACAAACTAGAAGAAACTGAAGCTCGGTCTTGACACGCTGGCAATTTACATACTTACTCTCATACTGAACCACACTATTTATCAACTCAATTCAGAAGTACTCGTCTTCATCCCACAATACGTCTTCATACTACTCGGATGCAATATAAACGAACTACCGTGTGCTTCGGCCAAAACAATACGTCTCATAACATTATGTCAATCGGTACAATTATTCTGTCTCTGAAATACAAAACTCTATCATCTCTGAAACTGTATTATGAAGGTCTTCCTACTACCATGCCTTGCACGTGAGGTGCCAAGAATCTGCCTTGCAACTGTTTCTCTTCAAGCATTCTGACTCAAGGTATGTTTAACATGAAACTTGGCCACAAAATTACTATCATTTGGTAAGCTGAATTCGGCAAACACAATTCGCGATCCAACTACTAATCTAACAACAAATACAACTCGGAACATCGGTTGCTACGTTGACTATCTTCGGATGGTACTCAATCTTGATATTACAGTCTTCAAGCGGTTCTAACACTTCATGCTGTTCAAGTTTCACCCTTCCTAAGTCTTCAAATATTTCAAGTTCTGATGATTTGTACATACTCACTGTGCATTCTTGCTATACAAGCTTTGTCTCTAAGTCTTCGAAGCAAATACAACTGTAACTAACTCTAAGTCTAGTGTGAGATAACTATTTTCTCGGTCTTTCAACTATCTTGATGAACAAGCCACAATATTCTGTCTTGCATAAGCACACAACCTAACTCTACATGTAACACATCACTATGGTTCACACATTCTTTCTCTGACATAAGCTGATTCAAGGTCGGAGCTCTCTTCAAAGTTTCTTTCGGTTTCTCACGGGTTCAATGTCTCGCATCAAACCACACAACTGAACATTCTTCTGTAGCAATCTATCAACGGAACAACTATCTTCAAAAGTCTATTTACAATTCTCTGAGAGTAACAAGGCTAGACCTAGGAACTATAGATATCTGTCACAGTCTTCGATTTCTTCCAACTCACATCTTCTTCTGCCTACTTGGGATTTTTTCTAACACACTCGGCTGAACTACATGTCCTAGGAGAACATCTTCATTAACTCAGAGTTCACGCTGCATAACTTGACATACAACTGATTCCCTAAAAGGATCTACCACACTAACTTCAAAGCTTGTCATGGCCTTCCTCAAAAAGTGAATATACTCATATGTCATCTATGAGAACTACTACAACTGCTCAAGGAACTCGGGAAAATATTTTGCTCAACATCTCTATGAAGGTAACTACTACACTAGTCAGACAATATGGCATAACTCGAAACTCAAGGTGGTCACATCTTGCCCCTAAAGCTGTCTTCGATACTTCAACTTCTCTCACTTCCAACTGGTGGTAAACGGATCTCAACTAATCTTCAAATAGACTGAAGCACACACTAACTGACCAACAAATCACTGACACTCGGAAACGGATACTAATCATTCACTGTCACTTGTTTCAATTGTCTGAAATCTAAACATATTCTTGTATTGTCCTCTCTCTTCTTCACAGATTGCACTGTCACACGCTAAGATGACGTACTAGGCCTAATGAGTCTAAGGTCTAGCTAATCTCGAAGTTATTTCTTCAACATTCTCAATTCCTCCGGAAATCATAAGATATGGAGCAATCAAAACAGGAGTAAACTCGAAGACGGTCTCAATATCAAACTCTTCCTCTCTAGACAAGAGATAGCCGACAATTCTTCCAAACACCTCTAGGAAAAGAAAACACAAACTATCCTAACATTATGCGGTCTAGTCTTCATTCAAAATCAAATTCATCACAATTACTAAGCAAGCCTACCAACTAAACTCAATCATCATTTGATCTCTAAACTGGATCAACATTCAACAAGAAGTTCACCTCCTCATCTACCACTACAGTCACACATAAATCTTGCAACTTCAACTCAACTCGTTCTTTGTCTCAACATACACACTAACTATTTGCTCTTCAAGCCGAGCCTTGTCAAAAAGGCACACCGAAACTGTAGGAAGACAATCACTTCACATCTACCAGAAACTAGTAACTCTGAACCACCAACAAACATCTTCTGTACATCTTTCTGATCACTACTATCTCCCAAAAGGTCTAGTCACATGCGTCCCTACGTCTAAAATCTCAACAGAGATACGCCAAAATCTTTGCACGCTCACACAAACGGACGATTCTGCAAAAATTGTAACTTCACTAGTACACAACTGATAGTCTTCGGTCCTCTTGTTTTCAGACTGATTCTCCAACAAAATCCGACTCTTCTGGACTATTCGTAGAGCATTTCAAAACTTCAAAAACGCAGTTCTGGGCACACACAGACAACCATACTGGAAAACCACCCAGACGCATACTGGCCCCAAACACACAAATCGGTTCCCATTCACGGATACTGACTGACTGTCTTGTATGAAAACCATAGGTTGAACCCCAACGGTCACCACTAACACTTCTGAAGTTCAGATTACTCACACGAGACCCCTACCTAGATCTCGCCAAAAGAATTGAGGTACTCATACCTACCTCATCGAGCACATTCAAACTTGCATGCTTGGTAACAACATACGGAAGTACGAACTCAGAACCAATCAGAAGAGACAAACTCAAAGCTGTACCATGGGCTTAACTACTATGACATCGATATCACCTTGACTCCCACTCATTGGTCTTCACTTCTTTTCACTAACTAATACTAGAATCGGTCCCATCGTCCCTCACCAACAAGAATCAACTCACATACACACGGACTCGAGCAAACAAATTGTACCTCAACTCCGGTACAACCATACTCCCCTACTATAGCAAAGAACTTCCTCCATATCATCCACAGTATCAAAACCACAACTTCCACTTACCGATTCACGGCCCACACAATGGCCCTAAACTTACTAAAAGCAATAAATCAATCAACAATTTAACATACAAGTTGGGTGAGCAAAGGAAAGGTCCAAGTGGCTCAAGTATGATTTCCCTCACTTAAAATCCTTTTTCCGATGTAATAGAAGCAATGGGACTCTACTAAACATGTTTCAGACAAATCAGCACACATACATGCTTAACCAAGCATATAACAGGGCATACTTGCTAAACAAGCAACACACGCGCACGATCAGACAACATACATTCTCAATCAATCAATCATTCATCACGACATACACGGATAACAAACAACATGCTCTTAAACAAGCAATCAACATACTTGTCATACAAGCAATCATACTTACGAAGCAAGCAATCACCGTGCACATTAATCAAAACTCGAACTTACCTCACTTACCTGCCCAAGGTCTCGGTAACCATAGGCTCTGATACCAACAAATGTAACCCCCTCGTCCCGGTCTGGTCGGATGACCGGTCCGAATGGGCCACACGGGGAAAACCGAAGCGAAACCCGTTAAGGTTTCCCCTCGGTTAGCAACCCAATTTTTTTTCTTTTTAATTTACTACTCTAAATGCACACTTAATTCCTATGTGATCACGGCAACGGAAGATGAACATTCGCAAAATAGCAACTCAAACAACCTACGAAAAATAGCTCATTTTTGTGTAATTTAACAGGCCGTTTCGAAACACCCTCAAGGTGTATCGAAACGCCTTCACCTGGTCAACCTAACTAAACCTTCACAAGGAAGCCGTTTCGGAACGGGGGTCAACCGTTCCGAAACACCCTCCCTGGTCAACTTCTCGTGGTCAACGAGATTTGACCGTTTCGGAACACCAAGGACCCATTTCGGTACGTCTATATCTCGTCAATTTCTCAAAATTCCAGTAGCAAAACCGTACCGAAACAGCCCCTATCCGTTCCGAAACGGCTGGCCAAAAGCAAAGGGACCGTATCGAAACAGGGTGGCCCGTTTCGAAACGCCCCCTGCCTGCAGACTCCATTTGACTGTTTTAAGACACAAGGATGCCCCAAAACACCGACAAAACACTCAACAACTCTCCAACAACATACTAGCAATTAATCCTATGGCAAACCATCTTACAAGCATGCTTTATCACCACCTAAACGAGACTAAACTCCAAGGTTAAACACCACAAACCATGCATTCATACATATCATAAAAGGAGCAAGCATTCACATAGCCCACACGTAGACAAATTCAAGATAGCAAAACTAATAAGGTTCAAGAAGGGCATACATCTCAAGCCTAATAACAAACACATACGAGGCATGGATTTAGACAATCACTCGAGCATTTGGCAAGATATATCATGCTTACAAATCAAGTCAACCATAGACATACATCAAGACTCGAATCAACAATTCCTATCTCATTGCTTAACTATTACATTCTATTTCTTAAAATTCATACGTTGAGCTCACCAAAAGCAACACTTGGAGACTTTCCCTTGCCTTTGCCACCCACAAGCTATTTATCTGCATTGTCGAACAAAAGAGAGCGTAAGCATAAAAGCTTAGTGAGGGTAAGCTCTTTAAAAACAAACCTCGACAATGCAGGGTCCAAGCACGAGCTACAACCGAGATGAAATGCATGTTCTTACCTCCGGTCCACACGAGCCATAATTCTAAATGATGCATGATCACATAATCAATATCATGTCATGCTCATCATGTTTAAATCCACAACACATGAAATCACATATATTAAGCCACGTTAGCAACACATCCCAAGTCACATTGGCTCACAATTAACCACATAATGGAAACATAACTACAAATCTGTATTGGCACCTAGCTATGACTCGAATACACGGATAACCGTTGGAACTCACATCCAACAACACAACCATTACCTGGCGGTGGGATTCCACTCATCACCGTTCACGCGGAGGGGATTCCACTCATCCTCACGCCTCATTTCATGCGGAGGGGATTCCACTCATCCTCACGCCTCATTCCACGCGGAGGGGATTCCACTCATCCTCACGCCCGTCGATGGGATTCCACTCATCACCGACTAATGTAAATACAATTTCCGGGCGTACCCGTACTCCTCCTTGGTGACTCAACGCCACCAAGGCCACGCGCGACTTTTGACTCATGTGTACACACTAACATCCTAATGATCGATCATTTGTACCCAAGCATACTAGTGCCAATACTAACACATTCCACAATACCATTTATTAACGACTTCCGTGCTTAGCACGTACTCACCATGACTTACTATCATGCACAAACCACATTTCCATGCCTAGCATGTATTCACCATGATCCTCGGATCAAGCAATCACCTCATAAACTCATTTCACATGACAACACCTCATGTATATCATTAACAACCATATCACATCATATTTTGCACACGTGTATAAACATATCATATTTATCATTAACATGCATATAACAACGCATCCAACATGCCTCAACGTACATGTATACAACATATACATAATCAACATCATCACAATTTAACACGAGGCATATACAATCATTAAGGAGTGCAACCAAAGTCTCTAACTAAAGTTTGGGATTAGGCTACCACCCTAATCCCAACTCTAGGTGGGTCTACCAATCCCAACCTAGTTCACATGCTTGAACCAACACTTGAAAACCATTTAAAAGTATTTAACCACTCACCTAAGCTCCCAAGCTCAAAGACCAAGCAAGCGATCGTTCTTCAAATTCCCGAATTCACTTCCAACGCTTCACCGATGCCCAAACTCGGTTCTAATCAATCTCAAACACAAACAAAACATTCATAATCAATATCTCATCATCGGAATCAACCCGGATTAACATTAGCAAGCATCCAACACTCAAAATCAACCCCAAAACAGGATTTCCGAGCAGCCCTTAACACCCACTGAATTCTCCCATTTCAAACACCCAAACAAGCATCAATTACACCCAAAATGATCCTCATATATCATACTACCTACAGCCCCCAAATTCCAACCTTTAACAGCCCCTAAACCCACACTAAAACCCTCCAAAAACCCCTTGGAAACCCAAATCCGAAAATTGATTAAAATCATTTGAAATTTACATATGTAGCATCATTTGGCTCCTACATTCCATAACTAACCATAATAAATCATAATATTAAGATTAGCTACACAAAGGCACCATTTTTACTCAAAATATTCAAAACCTCTACTTTCCAAAAACTTCATGGAAATGAAAAAGAAGGGTACTTTTATGAAGGGGAAGATGAGGACAACTCAAAAATGTCATTACCTTTTAAAAATCTTCAAAGATGAAGCAAGGGGATGATGGAATAGTAACCCTTCATGGAGAGGAGAAGGTGTCGTGAGTTTTGAAAGAGAGAGAGGGGAGGAAGATGAGTAAAAAGTGAATTTTATTTGTTTTGTTTTATTTTAAGAGCCAAAAGTCCTTTATACCCCTAATGAGATGGGGTATTCTCAATAGTATGAAAACCATGGCTAATTGGGGTTTAAATCTAAAAACATGGTCAACCCAATTAATAAATTTGAACACAAAACCTGAAACATTATTTAAATTATAAAACCGAGCCCAAATAATATTAAAATATTATTTTCACCTAACCCCTAAACCCGGGTGTTACAGATTGAATCGATTTTGATATTGTGGTTGTCCATGCAAGTTAAAAACAAGTCGAACATCAGATAACCCTAGCAAAAGGTTTTTAGGGTGCCTAAATTTTAACAAAAAAAAAAAAGAAATGTCGTTTCTTTGAGTGATTTAATGTTGAAATTTCCGAAGCCCAAGAGTTATTATAATTGGTCTGTTAATAAAAAAGAGAATCATAGAGAATGCAAGGGCTAGAGAGTGGATGCGATGGTTGTGTTTGTCTTGTTGTTCTTGCCTATATAACGTTTTAAGTAATTTGCTATTTAGGTGTAACGTTGTATTTTCTAGTCTAAAGGTTGATTGTCGATGATGAATTGCACAAAGAATAATATTGTGATGTAATTGTTTAGGGTTGGTGTATGATTTGTTAAGGTTACTGTCTGTGTTAAAGGTTTCACAGAATATTAGTGAAATGTTGTGGTTTATTTAAGGTTAATGGTAACATTGTTTAGAGATTAATGTTTGTGCAAGTGTTTAAAGTAAAAAGGACGAGTCTACCCCGTGCGATGAACATTGATAAACACCACTAACGATGAACACTATTAATTTTTTAAAAAAAATTAAAAATCTAAAGGACTAAAATTATAATTAAAATTATCTCTTAAAAAATAAAAATCAAATTTAATAATTACTTTATAATATTTTTTAATAGGTTAGAATCAAATATACCCAATTCTCCTAAACCCTAACAAAATTAATCTCTTAAAAAAATAGAAATCAGTTTATAATTTTTTAATAGATTAGAATCAAATACCCAATTCTCATATTATTGATTCTAATCTATTAAAAAATTATAAACTGATTTCTATTTTTTTAAGAGATTAATTTTGTTAGGGTTTAGGAGAATTAAGTATATTTGATTCTAACCTATTAAAAAATATTATAAAGTAATTATTAAATTTGATTTTTATTTTTTTAAGAGATAATTTTAATTATAATTTTAGTCTTTTAAATTTTTAAAATTTTAAAAAAAATTAATGGTGTTTATCAATGTTCGTCGTCCGTTGTAGAATTTTCCAAAGTAAAATGAATAAAATGAAACGTTTTACTTTAAAGTTGTAACATTCAGAAATTGGATAAACCATAAACAATTAAGTTTAAAATAAGCATAAATCTTATAATATAAAGAAAATATTATAAAATTAATAAACATCAAGCTTAGAAGCAGCTAATCATGAAGTGATTCCATTTAGAAAGAACCTCCATATATGAATAAAGAAAAATTTTGAAATTTGGATTAAACTGCTAAATATTAAAGTAGGCCTCATATTCGATAAAAAAAACTGCTAATCAAGTTCCAAATAGCAGCTATTCATGTTTTTCACAAGGACAAATAATAAAAAATGACAGAAACTACTAAGATAGTTAAAGTAGTAATTTTCATTTTCAGACGAGGTACATCAATGTCTATCAAAATATAAAATTTTCAATAACAATTAAAAACTCTTATGAACGTGCAACATCAAACAAAATGCCTGTTAGACAATTTCATTCTAGAAATTTAGTGATTTCTTAGAGTATGTTTGTTGGATTAAAATTCGCAATTGTGGGCACATATGTAAAATGTATGTTGCTATTATAAAGTATGACATAAATCTAAGTGACCAATTATGTTAGGCGTGTCATAGGTATTAAAATGTCATGGAAATAAAAGTGTAGATACCATAAGATATATTTATAATTCAATGAGGAGCAGAGTTATAAATATTTAATAGTTGATTTAATAAATCAACTATATAAAGAGGTAGTGGTCCCCAAGAAATAGGTTAACTTGTTTTTCTCTCCTTCCCCGTCAGAGAGTTTTACTTCAAGAGATAACCTATCTTCTTGGAAGATCAATACCAAAGTTCTTGGGATTTCCACATCAAGATTCAAGATTTTCAATCTATCAATGAATTCAGGTACGCTTCCGCATTCAGATTATTTCGGTTTATTGTTCTTGATCATTTGACATGATAGATCCTGGATTTTAGGTTTCATATCTATTATGGTTTAATTCTAACAAGTGGCATCAGAGCCTTATCATGTTGAATCATTGAGAATGAATTACGTTTCTATTTTTAATTGCTTCAGTATTAAGGTTTTATGGATTCGGATTTACATTTGAATTTTAGGTTTTGATTAAGGGTTTTATGATTTCTCGAATTGAATCATAATGAATTGTCGATTGGATTGAATTATTCATATGTTATGAACAGTTTTGTTTTTATGTGCATTAGTTACGATTAATACACAATTCATGTTTGACATTTGCGATATTCGGGGTTTTTTTTTCTTCTTCCTTTTGATGTTTTTGTGCAATACAAGGCAATTTATGTTTAGCAATTCAAGACAATTCAATTTTAGGGTTTATATCTAAAACGTTGTGGGATTCTCGATTACTGTTCTTAGTATAGATTACTCCTAATTTAGTTTATCTAGCGCGGCAATTTTTTTTTTCCTTTGGAAATTTTGGAATTGCCGATGGGAATTTTGGGAATTAATAGTAATGGGATAAATCAGTGAAGGAAACATAATATATATGTATATATATATTCTGTGTTTTTTTTTCTAAAAAAAAACTATAATTACTCTTACTTTGTAATAGTAAATTGCCAATAAGATGAAAATTCTATAATATGCTTCCTTGCTTATTATTTTGTAATTTCTATTGAAGTCATTAATTAAGTGCTTATTTTATTTTTACTTCGGTTATGGTATATGTTCTTTAAAGTTATATAGTTAGTTTTTGTTTTGGAAAGTATGTCATTAGTCTTGTGGATTTATATTCGATTCAGTTTGATTGAAATTAAAATTTTGATCATTAGATTATTGTGGATATTTAAAGGTTTTATATGATCATTATATGAATTACCCATTTACATGATACTTCTGTTTTTGAATTCAGTTAAAGATTGAATGTTTTGAATTCGACTTTGATTTTGGTAAATGCATGTTTAAGGTTTAAGACATTTCTTTTAAGGAACAGTCAAAGATTTAGGTTTTTCGAGTTTTTGATAGCCCCATTCAGACAACCTTATTTTGGGTTATTTCGGAAACTTAAGTGTTATCAGAAATTTCAGTTTTGATTGTTACAAAAACTTTTAAATTTGGATATTGGTATATTTATAGTATATATTTTAAGATGATTTAATTGAAACATTAAGTCACCAAAGTGACCTCTATTGTGAAAATTATTTTATTTTAAAATATAGAAGGTTTTGTGCATGTAAGTCGGATTATGTTAGTATTAATCGGCCCAAAGGAAGGTTAATAATTAACATTATTACATGTGCAACTGTGGTAATAAACATGTGATAATTATTCAGTTTTATATGTGAGCAATAAATCGGCCCAAAGGAAGATTTCTGTTTGACATGTTCTTATTATCAATGTTTGATTACTGTATCAAGATATCACTTGCAAGTTAATATTTTGTCCAAAGATGAAATATTAATGGAGTGTCCGATATCTTGATATTATGTTTACCTTTATTCAAATTTATTATTATTTTGGTTAACTTTTAATTTGATTGAAAGATAATTTTAAGACAAACATTTTGAAACAATTAAATTCATATTTTGGCTTCGGATGTCTAATATTTTAATGGATTAATTGAAACATAATGTCACCAAAGTGACCGCTTTTGTGTAGATTAGTTTATTTAAAATATTAAGATGATTATGGGTTTTTGTAATTCATGCGTTTATTAATTGGCCCAAAGGAAAGTTAATATTTGGCAGAATTACAACGACAACTGTGGCGATAAATATGTGACAATTATAAGGTATTTTATGTGAGCAATACGTTAGTCCAAAGATTAGCCTATTGTTTGACATAGTTTATTGTCAATGTTTGATTGCTACAACAAGAGTACCGCTTACAATTAATATTACTGTCCAAAGACTTGATATTAATGTTGTGCTTGGTATCTTGAGGGGAACTAGCCATTATTTTGAATTTATTTGTTTACTTATGAATATTTATGTGAGCTTGTTTTAATTTTATTTATTTATTTTTGTTCTATATTTAGTTAATTTATCATTTCTTGTCACAATATCTGTTAAATACATTCTAAACTCATGTTTAGTGAAACTAATTTCAAGGAATAAGAAAAGACACTTGCATATAGTATTTGGTTGTATGAGCATAGACTTTGTATTAAGGAAAGAACATTTTGCACCTCTCACCGCGGTAAGCACCTATAAAAAAAAATATTTTGAGAGGTGAAATCGTTCAAATCGCGTAAGTCTAATGATCATAAAGTACAACATTCTATTTTTAGGAGCACAAATTTAAAGAAACTACTCAAACTAAGAGTTTCCTTGACGAAATTAAGAAATGTTTTACCCAAAACATTAAGGTTAAGATGACATCACTTATGCTTTCTTTGATGTCTATGAAGTATAAGGGTCAAGGAAATGTGAGAGAGTAGATTATAAAAATTCTTTATATTGCTTCAAAATTTAAGGCACATAAGATCGAACTTTCTAACAATTGTTTGTTCTTATGGTTTTGATATCGCTTCCTATACAATTTAACCAATTCAGGTTACAATTGTCAAAGGGAGAAATATACTCTATTTGGGTTCATTTCTGATCGTGTTCAAGAGGAAGAAAGGTTGAAGCATTATAAGTGTAAAAATAAGTATTTTGTTAGTGCTCATTTAGTTAGTGTCTTTAAGAATAAGGGTAATAAAGAAAATATTTAAATAAATTTGCTAAGGGTTCTAGCCAAAAGAAACGACAATAAACTTTTTTAAGTGTTGATTCTTTTGTATAAGTTAGGACACATGTAAAGAAATTAAACTTTAAAAGCGAGCAACTACTTCGGTTATTTTGAGTGATACATGGACTGTAAATTTTATGATCCCACAATTAAGATTATTTTAAGGAGAGATTTATAATTTTTTTTAGGATGTTGAGTTTGGAGGGAGAAATAGGGTTAGATACATTGTTATTGAGGAGGAATTGAATTATAATTTAATTCCTACTATCACTTTTGACAATGTTTAGGTTTTCAACCTATCATTAATCAAGAAGTGAATCAAGTACTTCAACAAAATAATGTTGAACAACTCCCATTTAAGATAAAGTAATTGTTTCAGAAGAACAAACTCAACAACCTTAAAAAAAACAAGTGTCATTAAAGAGGTCCACGAGAGGAAGATGAAATACTATTCAGATTATTATATTGTATTTCTTCAAGAAAATAAGGTAACAATGGAATGATAGAAAATGTTCAATCATTTTTTTTATCAGACCATAAAAGTTCTAACTCTCAAAAGTGGATTGATGTCATTCAAGAAGAGTATAATTTTGTGCAATACAATAAAGTTTAAAGAACTTGTCTCATTACCTTAAGGTGCAAATCAATTGGTTGTAAATGGATATTTAAAACCAATAGGGATAGAAATGGTAATGTGGATAAGTATAAAGCACATCTTGTATCTAAAGGATATACTCTAAAAGAAGGCATTGATTTTGTAGAGACTTTCTCTCAAGTTTTTTATTGAAAGACTCTTTCAAGATAATTACTTCACTTGTTGCTTGTTTTAGTCTTAAGCTACATTAGATAGATGTTAAGCTTGTTTTTTTAATGACGACATTGAAGAAACTATTTATATGGTACAATCATAGAGTTGTGTCTTATGATACAATATCAATGATATGTAAATTAAAGAAATCTATCTATGAGCTTATGTAAGACTCTTATTAATAAAATTATAAATTTCATGTTGATTATCTCATTCAGTTTTGAGATAAATTTGGTTGACACTTGTATATACTACAAGTTCAGTGGGAGTAAACCAAGTGAAACTCATATTACTAAAGAAGATAAGTATTATCTTACTCAATGCCCTAAAAGTAACCTTGAAATTTAGAAAATCCAAAAGATTCTCTATGCACAAGCTATTGAGAATTTAATTTATGCTTAAGTATGTATGCGTTCGGAAATTGTGTACATTGTTTGAATGTTAGACAGATATTTGAGGAATCATATTATGGACCATTGGATAGCAGCCAATGGGGTTATGAGATATCTTTAGAGAACAAAAATTACTTGCTCACATGTCGGAGTTCTGGTAAGTTAGAGATCATTATGTTTACAGACTTCGATTCTAATAGAATATTGATGCAAAAGAATTTTGTCACATGGACTGCTAATTATAGATTGAATAGAAAGACCACTTCAGTTATTTTGTGACAATAAATATGCATTCATTTATTCTATACACAATAGGAACACTTCAAACTTGAAGCACATAAATATTACGTTCCCAGTCGTTAAAGAAAATTCAGAGTGTTTGTGTGTTTAAAGAGCATGTTAGTACAAACTCCATAATTGCGCGCATATTAAGAAACAGTCACCCTAGGTCTTTCATGAGCACACTACTCATGTGGGTGTGATGTTATTTAAGGATATTCGGTTTTAGTGGGAGTTTGTAATTTTGAAAAAAATGCTCATTCGGTTTAGACACAATTTAAGTTACTTCAGTTTAAAGTTATTTAAGATTATTTTCTGCAGAAATAAAGTTCTTTTGGTTTATGCACACTCTGAATTCAGTAAAGTTGATCTCACTAAGGTTTAGGAGGACCAGTTGGAAATAGACATGTTCGGTTCACATTTCATGTAATTTTCCATGCTACACATCCATGATTGATCTATGTCATTTGATTATGTTTGTATACGTGACCATTGATGGGTCCAGTCATGATTGATATGGCGAAGACCGCTTTGATCCTATATGGATATAGTTGATGGACGAGATTGTTATAGAATACCTATTATATAATAGCAAAATTTTGAGCTCATAAGGTTGTACATTTATCAGGAAACATATGTTGCCCAAGTGGGAGATTGTTGGATTAAAATTCGCAATTGTGGGCACATATGTAAAATGTATGTTGCTATTATAAAGTATGACACAAATCTAAGTGACCAATTATGTTAGGCGTGTCATAGGTATTAAAATGTCATGGAAATAAAAGTGTAGATACCATAAGATATATTTATAATTCAATGAGGGGCAGAGTTATAAATATTTAATAGTTGATTTAATAAATCAACTATATAAAGAGGTAGTGGTCCCCAAGAAATAGGTTAACTTGTTTTTCTCTCCTTCCCCGTCAGAGAGTTTTACTTCAAGAGATAACCTATCTTCTTAGAAGATCAATACCAAAGTTCTTGGGATTTCCACATCAAGATTCAAGATTTTCAATCTATCAATGAATTCAGGTACGCTTCCGCATTCAGATTATTTCAGTTTATTGTTCTTGATCATTTGACATGATAGATCCTGGATTTTAGGTTTCATATCTTTTATGGTTTAATTCTAACAATGTTGAGTTGTTAAACTATTTTAACTATTGTTGAGCATCCATTTAACAATATAGACTGCTGGTGACTGTGTTGAAGCTTGCTGATGGTGAGGAGTACTTGTGATGGACTAATGGTGGCTGTTTAAGCATGCTGGGCAGAAGCACTTCAAGCTATTGTAGTTTTTTTTTTCAAGTAAACTAAAATTATATTTTTTTACCTAAATAAGAGAGTATACTAATTAGACTTTAAAATCAAATTCAAGTACAACATATGAATATTAGGTGGAAGTACTCACTCGAAGTATAAAGATTTTTGTACTTCTTGATGCTTGATAAGAAAGTTAAATAAAACTATTTTCACCGACAATGCTTTTACATGTCCATACATTGTGTCTAGATTTTCACACTTCCTGCATGTTATAGTTAGCCCTTTCTTGAAAACTCTACCGCCCTAATTAATGGTTTCATCAACTTCCTTTCTCCTATTCTTGTTAGGTCTGTCTGGTTGTTTTCTTAGGAGGGGTGTTCACTATTTGGTTAAAAGCGAAAAAACTGACCGAATTAAAATTTAGTTCAGTTAATCAATCAGTTAATTAGATGTTAGATTGGTTAATAGTTATTTTTTTTTTAAATAGTTCGATTATCGGTTAATTTGGTTTGAAACTAATTAATTAATTGAATTAACCGAAAATATTAAATATTAAATATAATATATATTAAACATATATATTAAGCCTAATCCAACTAAATTAGATGTTAATTTTTATTTTATATATTGTCTATAGTTATTTTGATATTTATAATAGATACAAACTATTTTATTTGTAATGTTTATTATTATTTTGATGCTTAATAATTAGATTCAAAATATTTTTAGGTACTTTTCATTGCTATTTCTGTTAATTCGAAAATTAATCAAATAAAGTTCGGTTTATTTTTTTAATATCGGTTCGGTTAACAGTTAAAGGAAAATAAAATTCGATTAATAAATATTAATTTTTTCAGTTCTTTCGGTTAACCGAATTAACTGTTTGAACACCCCTACTTCTTAGGACAAGAATCTTGAAAACTCTACCACCCTGATTAATGGTTTCATCAACTTATGCACACAATAATCTTGTTTAACCCATTAATAACAACATCTAACTAGATTCATCATTTGAGAGTATATTGATTCTTGAGCGGTCTTTTTATAACAATCATCCATGTACGATTCAAGTTCTCCATCGATCATTAGTATCACTGAGATTGCATGTTGACATGGAATTCTTACAAAGATATAGTAAACATAATAATGTGACAGTGAGTAAACAAGTTAGTAAATAATAGGATTATAAATAAGCATATGTGTAACAACAATACAAGTCCCAATAAATAAATTTCGACTTATGATAGATAAATTAGTTACATGTCAAGTTCAACTTTCTACATAAACAAGTATATTCAGCCAAGTCCACCGCATGAGTGTATGGTACGCATGAAACCTGTTATTTGTTACCACCAACATTGGTAGGCCAACACCTACATAAACATATTAAAGGACACTAATTTTTCAATGAACAGTTATTTCATCTAGACATATATGTACTAGTAATTGAAGTTGTTATCTACAGAAGATTTGAATTGTTGTTTTTTACTTTTTCTAAATCTTTGGGCATAGAGGTCCACTTGTCAGCTTTAGCAACTTTCTTTGTAATTTTTCTCATAATCTTGTTCTAACTGTCTCCAACATGATTATGATGGCTTTGCTTTCGTTTCAAGTATAAACTGCAAAATAACATATGAAAGGTCAAGTATAATTAAAGCGCGACAAAATTGATGTTATTGATTTACTTAATACTATTAAAAGACTTGCATAAGTTATTAAGCAACATGTTACAGTTATTTCTAGTTGAAAATGTGACTTGCTCCAGCTTTTAGGGACTTTCCCTGACAAGTAATTTGTGATAAAGCTTTTATTCCAGACATTGTATCTGTGTACTCTCTCTTCTAAGTTGTCCTGGCAGTTTTCCACAAACAATCCTTCAATATTTTTTAGGTATTTCTTGGAATTGGTATACAAATGTCTCACACAAATTTATAGTCAACATTAAAAAGCTATTTTGTCAATGCCGAAATTAGTCCCTACATACAAGCGAAGAATAAATAGAAAGTTTAAATATAAATCATATAATGCATGCACTTAGTTAATGATTTTTACCGTTTGTCTATCTAAATGAGATATTGTGTGTTGTTAAACTTCAAATTTTGAGCCAAAAAGTTCAAGAAACCAGCACCATAATACATAGTTCTCACTTTTAACAGCTGCAAAAATTATGAGATAGATGTAGTCATTTGCAATATCAATTTTAACGTCAAATATTACATGACCTTTATGGTGGTATCTTTTGAGGTGACAACCATCAAGATAGATAATAAATCTTTAACAAACTATAAACTCATTTCTACAAGCTTGCATACAAATATACTCTTAAAAAATTTATCATCTAACTGACAGATAGTTGTGATCTCAGGATTGGTCAACCTAAATTCTTCTAGATAATCATATAGCTTAGCGTATTGGCACTAAGACTGCGTAAATAAAAGATTAGATATTTAACAGATCAATCATTTTATAGATTAGATGTATTTCACATGCATAGTAACGTACATATTTAGATATTTAACAAATCAATCATTTTATAGGTTAGATGTATTTCACATGTCAGAAATATTATTCTAATAAGTATGTGTAAAAGAAGATTTGCAATATATGCATGAGATATTGGGTATCTCGATGGTCTCATGGGCTTAAGTGTTGGTTCTTTTCTCTATTTGGGTTCAACCTTGCTGTAACAATGGTAAGCCTACGTCCACCAGGTTTCCAGCTTTGGCCCATTCAAGCTGAAGAATGGTGTTGACTACAACTGGGAACAAGAGACCTTCAAGTTTCCTTCAGTTTATCGAACTTTTGATTCTACTTTCTGCATTTTTTTTTCTTGTTTCTACTTCCCTTGCTCTGATCTTTTATTATAAATACATAAAGTCTCTCCTTTTTTTTTTCAACTTTGGAACTCTTCGTCAATGGATTCTTCCCCGAGATCTTTCAATCCCAGCAAGCACCTCAGAGAACAGTTGGCTACTCTTTCCCCATTTCCCATTTTTCTTAAATCATATAATAGCGAATCCCATTGTTTAAAACCATAATAATCTGCAGATTTGTGAGCAATTTGCCTGGATCTTCCATGCTACAAGTATTCGCCCTTCTGAACCATGTGGCTGTAAGTTTTTTTAGCAATTCAATTCCTTTTAATTTCTTCATCACTCTAATAGACTTTTTTTAATTTCCTATTCAGCTTCTAACGCTTTTGCGGTACATTTTCTGCTCTCAAGCCGTGAACGGTAAAGTTATCGATTCTTATAACTTCTTCTTTTGCAAACTTTAATCTGAAATTTATGTGGCAGTGTAGAATTCATGACTATTTATTATTGAATCTGTTTGAACAGATGCTAGTAAGAATTTAAAGTCTTACCTTTCCTCACTAGCTTTGGATTATGTCTTCATTGTACTACCCACACTTTTAATTTTCACTGTAAGTACTCCCAGCTTGCACACTAAAGGTTTCGTTGGAATCACCCGAATTCGACTTTCGTTTGATCAAAAAGAGTTATTGGTATGATAGGTTCTAGCAGAGTGGTTATATGAATGCACGATTGGGTTATTCTTATTGGTAATCTTCTCTGCTGTAGTCAAAAGGTAGAACTTGAAGAAAGTTGCTTATACATGTTATTTCTTCTATCATTACTTTAATGACAACTGTTTTTGATGTAAAAGTATATAAACTCGGAACCTTGTAATGCAGAACTTACAATTTGCCTTACACGGAAGGACCTAATGCTGCTAGGGCAAGCATATCATCTTATAGGGTTGTTACGGTATAGTGACTCTCACCTATTTGTATATCATGCAATTTGGTTTCTTTTGAAATAAATATCTTTGCTTCATGTACCTTCTCTAATTTGTGATAAAATTTTCAGTGGGAATGTTATTGCCGATCTTTGTCTCATGCTTCTGTATCTTGTCTGTTGTTGCATTTTTAATGAAAAAAATTGTAACGAATTTTTTTGGAAAATTTTTGCAGATGTTCATCACATGCTTATGTATCTTGGCTGTTGATTTCAGAATATATCCTAGAGAATTTGCTAAGACCGAGACTTACGGGACTGGCTTGGTAAGATATTATCAAGGTCCTTATTTTCTTTCTATCTTGTGCGTATTATTTCTTTGTTTGCTATTAATTTAGCATGAAGTAGATAATTTTACTGTTTTTAAGGTAAAACCCACGTTAACATTTAACCTTGTATCCTTGTACATAAAATTTTTGTTATCATTGTCCTCAGAATGGGTCTATATTCAACAACTTTGAGAAGTTCAAAGGGGTATCTAATTCTTTGATAAGGACGTACCTATGGAAAGTGGATGTCTACATTCATTCACTTTGAGAGCTTCTGAAATTGTCCTACCAATATCTCAAAACTTGTTGAATTTGTTTGCATTTTCAGTAAAATTTTATGTTTCTATCCTGGCAAATAGCAATCCCAATTATTTTATTTTATTGATGTTTTTGAACCTTTGTATAATTTTTTCAGATGGACCTTGGGGTTGGCTCCTTTGTCCTAATGAATGCAGTTACTTCACGGCAAGCACGAAACATCTCATCACCAATGTGAGTCATTATTTTCCGGATGCTGGTGTTAACTTGTCTTGTATAATGCTTATCATTGTAAATTCTTTTTCTTATGAGCATATGTTATAATTGTGGGATCACAATTTTCTTTTGTGTATGCAGTATATAGGTGTATATAATGTTTCAGACCTGTGTTCCACTAATTCTTCTTAATGCTTCTGAAGGAGCCGGTGGAAGGCAGCCTTTAGATCAACAACTCCGCTACTACTGTTAGGATTTGCTAGACTTGTTTCTACATTGAGTCTAGACTATCAGGTCGAATATATTTCTTCACACTGGACATTTTGTAATAATAGTTTTTTGCAATGGCATCGGATATAAGTTATATACCATGCCTGCTCACTAATATAAAACAGATAAAAATCTGGGAGATGTGTAAAATAATGCTCCAAACCAGTTTGTATTCATAATAATCATATTATTTATACATGTTATTTCTGGGATAAGTTATTTACTGAGCATTTTTCATAATAATCATATTATTTGCACAAACTGGTTTGAGTGAATGATGCTTTTCTGAATGTTGATAGTTCAACTTGTCACCTGGTGGTGATTGATAATCAATACTTTTTCATTTAATTCCATTTCTTCTTTACAGGTACATGTGGGGGAATATGGGGTGAACTGGAATTTCTTTTTCACACTTGCTGGTGTATCTATTCTCACATCCATTTTAAATGTTCCTGCAAAATATTCTGGAATTCTTGGTTCAGCAATTTTAGTTGGTATACCTTCCTATTTATGAAGTTTGTTTCGATATTCTGGCATTTGTTATTTGATTCTTCATATACAATAAGTTGACTTTCTAACTCTCAGGGTACCAAAGTTGGTTGAGTAATGGGCTAAATGTTTATCTTCTTTCTAATGAAAGGGGTACGGATATCATAAGCAGAAACAAGGAGGGAATTTTTAGCTTATTTGGTAAGGAAAATTCCGAGACTGTACCTAATGTCCAGTTGGTATATTTTTGTTTGCTCGTACAGCTTTATTCTTGGGTGGTTGTTTGTGATCCCAATTCCTGAGCAAGAAGCAAATTGTATTCTTCGCATTTTGAAGTTAACCTTTGATTTAAGTCTCACCTAGAAGAAGAAGAAGAAAAAAACAGCTTGTATTGGTTTGAAGGAAATTGAAAATGATTTAAAATGAAAAAAGAACAGAGAAGAATTTCTAGATTAATTTCAAGTACCAGTTTTGTCATTGATTTGTTTCTTCTGGATTTGTTTCCACTTTCCACAGAATAATAGGCTATTGATCTTTTCATCAAAAAAAAAGGGGGGGGGGGGGGGGGGCTGCAGCCTATGCATTCCCTTTTAATTAGTATTTCTTCTCATTATGTCATTTGGTATAAGATTTTGTCAAGTGATTACTTGTTATCATACCCAGGATACTGGGGTATGTATCTTATTGGTGTTCAGGTGAGCTACTACCTCTTCTTTCAAAATCGTCCTACCAAGCAGAGAAGCAAGCATGAAACACGAATCCGAGTCTGCCTTCTTTCTATTGTGTTTTGGTATATTTAACTCACGTGATTTTTGTTACCAAAACTGGTTGTGTTGATTCAATAAATTAATTGCATTAAAAAAAGTGATCTGATTTTTGTTACATCTGTTTGTTGCAGGATTTTAACATTGCTTATAGACAGGCATGTTGAAAGAATTTCACGTAGAATGGTAGGACATACTCGTCATATATTCACTAATTTGTAAGATTTTCTTGGAATTAACAATCATGATTCACCGTACTATACAATTTCTGCAGTGCAACCTGGCTTATGTTATTTGGGTGACGGCTCAAAATCTACAGGTTATTCTTATTTACTCCCTTAAATACGTCAAGAATTTAATTTCAATGTTCATCACCCTTTTGGTATTTAAGTTCATTACATTTAGAAGTTATCAATGTAAAACATTCGTTTTCCTAAAACATATAAGATCAGGACTATATCATTGGCAGAATTACCGTGTTTCTCGTTTTCTTATTATTGATATTTCCTTCTCTTTATTTAGTGATTGACTGGTTGAGCACATATTGAACCATCTGGGCCTTAGTTGTAAATAATATCTATTTTCAACCAACATGGAATCTGAAAATGTTCAACTGTAGATTTTTTTAAATGTTCAAAAAGAGGCTGGATGATGTTGGTTCTATGATTATACATGCATGCCGATTACTATGTTGAGTGAAAAAATGGAGGGCACTCTTGTGTCCCGGTCCTTTTGAACAGTGATGGATGTGTATAGTTTCATTACCTGCTGTCATGGCTAATGAATGGTTTACCCACTGTTTCAGCTGTTAGCATTGCGGTTTCTCGCTGATAACGTCGTTGGGAACAAAGTTTTAGCTCTTGAAAGAGCCTTTGACCAGAATTTATTGGCTTCCTTTCTTGTGGTAAAGTGACCGTCCCTCATTTTCATTCATTCATGTATGTGACTTGAGGAATTCTATGTTTTCCTCACTCAAACATCATCTCAATGTAAGAAATAACTTAACTGGTGGACTTGCTTAATGCAGGCAAATCTGCTGACGGGGCTGGTAAACTTATCAGTGGATACCATATTTGTGTCGTCGTCATCGGCTGTTTTGATCCTGGTTTCCTATTCATTGACTTTGTGTGTCGTCATGGTGCTCCTAGATTTTTCTGGCATTAAGTATAAGTTTTGGTAGGTCCATGTCACGCTATACAAAACCTGATCGTATTAACGTTGGGATGTTAATTTTCAAAACCATTTTTGTGTTTTGAACTATGCCTCTATGAACCAGGAATT
Source organism: Hibiscus trionum (assembly GCA_030270665.1). Taxonomy (NCBI): domain Eukaryota; kingdom Viridiplantae; phylum Streptophyta; class Magnoliopsida; order Malvales; family Malvaceae; genus Hibiscus; species Hibiscus trionum. The sequence goes on from BSYR01000097.1 coordinate 1,885,905, forward strand.
CCAATAAAAACAAAGGAATTCCGTGCGATGCCAACACAAATAAGCAATTCGGTTCGGTCCCTCATTGTGATCCTTCTCTTTGCACACAATTACCATAGAAAGCCACCAAGAGCAGAAACTATGAAAACCTTCACTTCTTGGACAATAAGCAATCAGAACTGAAGATGTTTGAATCCCAATCCACCTTTATCCTTCCCTTTGGTCATTTTATTCCTCTAGTAGTTTCATTTGATATCCCCCACCAAATCTCCACCACTTTTATAAGAACCTCTCTTCCAGCTGGAGTCAACAGCTTCCTTGAACCCGATCAAGGATAAAACGGAGCGCCTCTTTTTTACCCCTTCCCCAAATAGTAGGGAGACCTAAATACTTGCTACCTTCTTCCATCATTTTGACACCGAGCACATTACATAGGAGATCAGAATGTTATTCTGAATAAATCTTCCCGCAACAAAGGCCGATTGCCCAAATCCGGTAGAAAACTCTTTAATCCTGATGCCAGAATCTTCGATATAATCTTATAAGAGCACAATGTTTGTTTTGTTTGTCTCCAAGGGTTATATTTAAAATTATGTACAGAAACTACAATTGTATATGCGTGTATATATTTATGAGCCATCAGATTACATATACAAGAAACATCTAAGATAAACGAAAGCATATGAAAATGCACTGCTCTGAAAATACAAGTATATGAAGATCTGTTAGGACACCAACCAAATAAAAAAAAAAATTATACACAACGTAACATTTACAAATTACCTCCCTGTAGGCAGGTGGTAAAACTGTACACTGCTGTGAAAAAGATGGAGAAATACGAGATCCAAGTGAAGATCTAAGCCTCTCTGATTTCACCCCCAGGCTCCTTTTGCTCCGTATTTTCATCTGCTTTTTTTTCACTTAATTTCAAACGTAATGGTCGATCCATCAATTCCTGCAAAATGTATGACGATCAAATTTATGTCCTGGACAAGACAACCTCGTAATACGAATGAGTTCCATGCATCGACACCGATATAGTCTGTCTAGTAACCATATTGACCGATGACAGTTATGGTCTACAGATAGTGCTCTCCTTCATAAGCACAGGCATAAAAGCAGTGCAAAAATATAGAATACATTTGATTACCTTTCCATGGAGTGCAGAAAATGCAGCCTCAGCTTCCTCCTTTGTGGCAAATGAAACAAAGCCATACCCTGCGGACTGGCCTGAAGGGGTACCAAAAACAACTCTAGCTGAAACAGGGTTGAAGGCCGAGAAAATTTCCCTGAGATGACTCGACCTGACTTTCCAATTAAGGTTCGACACGTAAAGCTTATGGCGTGGCTCAGGTGAAGGAACCATTGGCTGAGTAGAAGCCGGTGAACGTCTCTTGAATCTCCTTGCAAACTCTACCTTTATAATTCTCCCCGACACTTCCTGCACCAGAAATCACACTTCAATATGCAAATGAGTTACATACAATACGATGGAAAGCAGTTGAATTATCTTAAAACTTATAAATCATTCATATAAAAGACTCACAAGATTTCATTTCGTCTAATGTAACAATTAAAATGTGTTGAATGACTTATATCTTCACAGGTACGTGAAAAATCAAATTGATTAGCAGAGTATACAACAGAAAAATAAACTAAAATTGGAATTAAAGAAAAAGAAAAGAAATCCTTACATGAGAGTTGAGGCTATCTACAGCAGCCTGAGCTTCTTCACCAGAAGCCATTGTTACAAACCAAAAATTCCTACTTTTCCCATCTTTTTCCTTTATGACCTGAAAAACAATCCACGTAGCAAAAATACCCATAACATAAATCATCTCTCTCTTTTTTCTAAAAAAAACAGTATTTATATATTTGTATTAACTGAATTTAATAACTAAAATTAAAGTTTGTAAAATAAAAACAATTCTTTTATTTTATTCTCTACCCATTTCCTGGCTACATAACCAAAAGAGCAGGCCACAAGTATAGAGAAGGAACCTCAACATCTTTAACGTTCCCATATTGAGCAAAGATGTGTTTGATGTCAGCATCCGTATAATCCCGTGGCAAATTCAACACAAAAAGCTTTCTTTTCACATTTGGTTTCTGGATTTTCTCTGTTTCAGATTCTACGCTCAGTTCTTGCACGGTTGAGTAGAGTTTAAAACCCAGATTTTTCTGGGCCCTGATTAACGGAGAGATGGAGAAATTTTGGGAGAAGAGAGGGGTAGAGATGGATATTTGACAAGTTAAGGAGGAGAGCCTTGGAAAGGAGAGTGCTGCTACAGCTTCAATGGCCGCCATTGTTTCTGAGTTGCAAGGATTTCAACTCTCTTTTGTATAGAAATTTTGGGAAATTTTTCAACTTTTGATAAGTGGATAAGATATTCTATTTGGCAGGTTAACATGGTCACTCACCCATGGATTTTTCTAGCGTGCGGCCGCCTAATATACGGCTAATATACGGCGTTACCGAAAACATGATAAGGTATATAATGTATTCGGTAAAGCGGTACCGGATATGTTGATATGAAATGATGTATCCGGTAAAAAACAGTAAAAAAAATGAATAAATAATGGTAACCGGTAATTTGAAGTTAACGGTCAGACATAAAAAACCGGTAGCGTCTAATTTGTTATAATGTATTCGGTAAGCGGTACCGGATATGTTGATTTCGAAAGTATCCATACTTTTGAAAAGTTTAACGAAACTTGTTATCAATATATCCGGTAGTAGGATAACATAATAGGTAGCCAATAAGAATTGATACCTTATACAAAATTATCGATATTTTAATAAAAACATTGGAACTGGTTCAATTGTGGGTCGATAGTATGGATACTTAAATAAAACATATGGATAGTTATATTAAATGTTTCGATACGTTTATTAGAAGTATGTATACTTTCTTTTACTTGCAGGCAAAGTATGAATACTTATATCAAATGTTTGGATACTTCTATCAGAGGTATGAATACTTTCGAAAAAGTATGGAAAATTTATAAAAATTATGGATACTTCTATTAAATCGTTTATATGAATTAGAATGAAGGAAAAAGATTACAAAAGCAAAAAATTAACAACAAATTAGACGGCAACGGAAAGAAAAAAAGAAATTGAGAAGAAAAAAAAGACTCATCCCTTCAAGTCCCCCTGCCACCCATGGAACTTGTTCCAGCACCAGCTTGCTGTCCAACCATCTGTGCATATGGTCGAATCTCAAACTTGACCTTTTGGTTGCCTAATGAACAATTTTTTTTTGCATAAGTATGAGCAGAAGTGTATCTTGTTATTAATAAAAGAAGAAAATGATAGAGAATTCTAACCTTGGAGATGACGGTTGAAGATGTGTATGTCTTCTTTTTCAGCCATGTAACCATATAGTTGGCGCTGGCTGGAAGGAGGGGATGGAGCATGACGTTGCCAAGCATCTAACCCGAAACCTTGGGCAGCAAACTGGTTATGCAGACGCTGAGCATCTAGATAACCTCTTGCCGTGCTCTCAAAAATCAGAAGGCTCATCCCACGATGGCCTTCTGGACCGTATGAATGGCGAGCCTTGGCAACAGCACCATAGGAACTGAAATGGTCGAGAAGCTGTTGGTTTCCCATACCAATCCACTGAAGCAAGCAGAAAATTTAAAAAACAAGTTAAGTATTAAAATATAATATTAATGAAAACATAATTCAGAGAAGTTATATAACTAACTTCCCATCTCCATCTCTATGAAGCTGTGTGTTCATAATCATCACCATGGGTGGCCAGAGTATTTGGTGATGAGGTTCCTGGTTGCTTGAAGGCGGGGGGGAGACAATAGCAGCATCATTAATCAGACCACTCCATTGGCCTGAAGCTTGACGTTGAGGTTGAGGAGTGGCCGAAGTACCCCTTCTTCGCAATTCCTCCTCCAACATCTGACTCAGGAGGCGATGAATTTTCAGCTTTTCTCCTCCTTTGGTTTTTGCATGGGTGAGTAGGGACTGAAGGCCACCAAACGACTTGAAGGCACCAGGACCTCCGTGGCATGCTGGACACAGCCATTTCGTAGTAGGGTCGTTGACAGAGTGCATTCGATCGAAGGCCTCGAAGAAACTCCTGAAGCATTTGCTGGATTTCAAAGCCTCGTGGCTTAGTTGTTCGTCATTATCAGAATCTGAATCAATATAGAAATCATCATCACTGTTTGATGATGTCTCGAAATCAATCTTCCTCTTTGCCAAAGGCTGAGGATTTTTACCCGAACTTCTTCTTGAACTCATTGTAGAATAGAAGATTGTGAAAGAGAACTGATTATAAAAGTAAAGGAAAGGGTTTAGTAGATTAATTTGAAGATGTTGTGAAGAGTAAATAGAGGAGTTGTTAATTTATAGGCAAATTCCGATTGGGAGGGAAAGTGATAATGCTTGAGACTGAAAAGGCAGAGATTCGTTCGTTCTCCTCGTTTCCCGGATTATAGAAATAAATGAGGAGAAGGTACATGAACAGAACGGTGCATGTGATACATTGGAAAGACGCGAAAATGAAAAGGTAGAATCAGATTCGTTCTTCTCCTCGTTTCCCGGGGTTATAGAAATAAATGAGTAGAACTAGGAGAACTACCCAATAAATGAAGGTCATGAAGGGTGCATGCGTGATACAAGTGAAAAGACACGATACTGAAAATGAAGAATCAGATTCGTTCCAGGGATAATGGGTTTCAGCTTTATACAGGATGAGCAGTAAACGGTGCATGTGATACAAGTTAAATGACATAACACTGGAATGCAAAGTTGTAGAAGTGTATAATGAAAACGGTAATAATAAACCGGATACATTGATGTAATGAATAAAGAATACAGTAAAAATATACCGGAAACATTAATGTTTTTGCAAACGTATCGATAATTACATTAAAACATGGAAAAAAGTATCGAAAATCTTGTTCCCATTAAGCTATGGCAAGCCTTAAGTTATTGTTAATTATCGATATTTTTGTAAAAGCATCGATATTTTCGAACAATATTCGAACCGGAAACATTGATCTTCTCTCAAAAGTATCGGGTTTTTTATTAATAGTGTGTAAATCGTATCGAAACTGTTGTTCCAGTATGCAATTGGGATCCATATGTGAATTAAAAGTATCGATAATTGTTTGCAAGTAGGATTAAAGTATCGAAAATTTCGACCATAATTGCTAACGTAGCATGTAATTTTACAACAGTATCGAAACATTTTCAGAAAGGGGGAATAATGTATCGAAACTTTATTTGGAGGCAGTGGACAAGTAAGGGATAAAGGATGAAATAAGACGTCATATAACATAATTGGAAGATAATTTCAGAAGTTTATTGTTAATCTGAATCATCGTAGTCAGTGGACACGTCTGAACTTAGGTTTAGTTCTTCGATCAGCTGTTGTTTTCTTTGTCGACGCCTGTACATAAAAAGTTGCAGCTCGTCCGCAGCCGCATCAACATCCGGTGAAGACTGTGCGTGTTCAGTGTTCGGATCAGGTTGTACGGGTGCAGACGAACTACCTTTGCCGGCGTTGACGTCGTCAAACTTAACATATAAATCGACGTCTGTAGCTCCGACGGAATTGAGGCGGTCATACATGTTACGAACGTCTGTTTCGTTCGTAAGCTTCATAACGTAGTGCGTTTCGTTTGCTGACGGTGTTGGGATTCGACATTCCATGGAAGAAATATGTTTATCGCCGTGTTTACTAACCTCGATTGTTGTCAACTGTATTAAATCTTTCAGTGACATTTTGGCGGTGATTGTTGACTGAAAATGAGTATCGAGAAAATGAAATGTTGCCTGAAATTTTGCCATAAGGTGAGCAAAAGATTTGGTGTTTAGAGAGAATTTGGAATGAGTAAATGATGGTAGAATTCGTGGGTATTTATAGGAAAGAAAAACACCACATAAGTAAATTTAAGTGGAATGAAAACTTTAATTCGCATTTCATTTAAGAAAACTTTCAACATGTATTCTTTAATAAGTAAATTCAGAGAATCCTTTATGCCTGAAAGTATCGATAATTTTATAGTAACCGACAGAAAGTATCGATCAGACTCGTGTTGTTATGATGGAATTTTACAACAGGATCGAAACATTTTAAGTACGTTGGAAAAATGTATCGAAACTTTAGTTCCAGTAACCTCGGACAATCCTGTGTGCCTGAAAGTATCGATAATTGTTATCGTGAAGGACAGAAAGAATCGATATTTTCGAGCAGATTCGGTAACGTATCATGGAATTTAACAAAAGTATCGAAACATTTTCAGAAAGGGGAATAATTGTATCAAAACTTTAGTTACAGCAACCTATGAGAATTCATTGTTTCTGAAAGTATCGATAAATTTTATCGTGAAGGACAGGAAGAATCGATATTTTCGCGCAGATTTGGTAACGGATCATGGAATTTTACAACAGGATTGAAACTTTTTCAGTAGGCGGGGAAATTGTATCGATAATAGACTACAATTTATTGCACGTTAACTTTGTAGGAATGAAGAAATAAATGCTCTTAATGCTTTCAACAATCATCAACCACCACAACCTACCGAATTTACTACCTGAAAATGAAAGCAACACAACGACAACAGAAGTCATTTACAGGAAAAGGTTGGACCACTTCAAAAAATCGTGTTTAAGAAAATGGAAGGTACTCCATCCAACGATGTTAATGGTAGCGGGAATTTGCAAGACGAACAGTTGACCGTTGATGATTCGGAACGGTTGGTAGGTCAGCTCTTTTCTTCACGTGAGGAAGCATGGAATTTTTACAAGGCATACGCAATAAAACATGGTTTTAGTGCACGTCGAGGAACAACACGGCTGGATGGCGAAGGGAATGTGAAGACACATGAATTTTGTTGTTCAAAAGAAGGGTTTAGGTGTACGAAAGTCGAAACTGTTAATCGTCAACGATCTCATACGCCACTCACACGAACAGGATGCAAGGCCAAAATCGTTGTCACAGCAACAACAACAAAAGATCAGTGGGTTCTAAGTAAGTCTTTCCACGAACATAATCATGCATTGTGCACACCTTTTATGACACCATTTATGCGTTCAAATAGAGGTGTGACTGAGGCTGATGTGGCTGAGGCAACAGCGTTGAAAGATGTTGGTGTAGGTACATCAAAGGTAATGAAATATTTCATGAATCAGGCAGGGGGATTTCATAATGTTGGATTTACTAGTAAAGACCTGTACAATGCACTTGATAGAGGTAAAGCAAAGGAGCTTGTCAATGGGGATGTGAATGCACTCATTGCTTACTTTGATTACAAGAAAGAAGATGATCCGGGGTTTTTTATGACATACTCCACAGATGAATCAGGGGCATTGCAGCATCTTATTTGGGCTGATTCAACATCGAGATCAGATTACACTTGCTTCGGTGATGTTATTGCGTTCGACACAACTTACAAAGGTAATTACTATGCACGACCAATTATGCCTATTGTCGGTGTCAATCATCACCATAGCACAATAGTATTTGCTACTGCGATCATAGCTGACGAAACGACTCAATCGTTCGAGTGGGTGCTGCGAAATTTTCTACAAGCCATGATGAATAAAGCGCCTCTTTCAGTTGTGACAGATGGGGATAGGGCAATGCAGAGGGCTATCAAATGTGTTTTCCCTTATGCGAAGCACAGATTATGTTCCTGGCATCTATCTCGCAATGTACAAGCTAACATTGCTGACAGCAAATTTAGCACAGCATTTAATAGATGTATGAGTTCGTGGTGGACAACCAGCGAATTTGATAGTGAATGGTCTAGGGTGATTTCCGAATTCAACGTCGAAAACCATCCATGGGTGATAGAGAAGGGAAATACTCGGAACTTATGGGCTCAAGCATATCAAACGGGTCATTTCTTTGCGAATTTGCGATCCACACAAAGATGCGAGTCCTTGAATGCTGCACTCGGACGTGCCCTGATACAGAAGAAGACATATGTAGACGTAGTTCGTACAATTGAACAAACTATTGGTAAAATTCGTATCAACGAGTTGCAAGCAGATTGCTTAAGTTCGCAGACAACGCCCTTCCAGATCACTAAACTCAAAGACCTAGAAAGCAATGGTGGTGAAATTTATACGCGAGCATCATTTGGTATCTTCCAAGAAGAACTTCAAGAGGAGACCTTGTACCGGATTGACGAACAAATTCAGTCCTTATCAGATGAGTGTATGCATTTTGTTCTGTCAAAGTACAAGGAAAAGAACATTAGATTTGACGTATCTGTTGATGTTGTCTCGGAATCCGTCACATGCTCGTGTAGGAAATTTGAGACAGTAGGAATTCCATGTTCCCATCAACTGCATGTTCTGAAGCACTTGGATTACACATGTATTCCAAAGTCGTTGATTCTAACTCGATGGACCAAGGAGGCGAAGGCTGCTGCACCAAGTTTCCTTGACTTCAATGTAGCACCTGAAGCTATGCAAATGGCACGGTTCGCGGCCCTACGTGCAACGTCAAGTCGTTTATGCTACTTTGCATCAAAGACAGATGCATCTTTCATAACCGCAAGAGATGAGATGAAAAGACTAACTGCCGAATTTGAACACTCGTTCGGTTTGAAAGATTCAAGTAAACGACGAAATGTTGATAATAGAGTTCGCGTTGGCGACCCTAAACGAAGAACAGGAAAGAGAAAAGTAGTCCAAAAGAAGATGGTCCAGAAGAAAAGTAGGCAATGCTCTTTCTGCAACATTGAGGGACATAACAGAGTAACGTGTCCTAAATTAAAGCTGGGTCTGGATTCTTGTACACAACCTACCTCGACTGACTTTTTTGACAACGATGCGGAATGGTCCTACGGCCCCGGAGATGAGTCTTGTAATGTAAGTTACTTTATCTATTCTACAACATATTGTCTTCAATTGTTTGTTTATGGTTAATTTTAATATCAATCACTTGTTTATGTCTCAGGGCAAGGAGGACATTTGGAATACAGCAAGTACCGATCAACAGACATTGTGACTACATACAACCAGGGGCGGAGGCAGAATTTTTTCTAAGGGGTGTCATTTTTTGAACGGTATTTAAGAGAGGTTAATTTTTTTATAAAGAGGTGTCATTTTATTTATAAATAGGTGTGAATTATATAATTTTCAATTTGTTCATATACAAATTATATAGAAAAATACGATTTCCAAAAAATTTTGGGGTGTCATCAGACACCCCAATCCCCTTGGTGGCTCCGCCCATGCATACAACAATATGATATAACATTCAAATGTCTAAAGGGTTATTTTTAACAAATTCGGGTACAGTACTATGGTCATTCGCCAACTTTTCGAAAAATTCTCGGATGCTTCCGCCCTTTTCTGTGGATATATAAAAATAAGCCAAATTAGCAGACTGTCAACATCTTCAATATATAAATAAACCAATGGAATAAGTCACATATGTAACTGTCATACCTAACGCGTTGTCGTTGCAAGATGATTGGTTATAGGGATGCGGACATATGTAGCTGTATTCCTATACAGAAAACATAAATTAACAAAATAATAGCATATTACGTTATTAATAAATTGAATGTCAAAAATATTACTCACTTGATTATGCCTCATTTTCTCGGTAGAATCATCCACCAACAGTGTATTCTCCTCTTTGAATTGAGGATACTCATTCCAAACTTGATGCAAGTCTTTGCAGAAGGTGTATTCCTCTTCCTCTTTGCACTTTGATTGATCCTGTTTATAGTAAATTGTAAAGCATAAATTTGTAAGAATCATAACAAATTCAATGTCAGTGCCAAATAAGAAGCATCTTACCCAGATGAATATATATCGTTCATATTGTACGGGTAGTTTGTTAAGAGCAAGGTCAATGTTATGCCTGCAATCGTGAACAATTACCACGATAAACTTCAAAATCTTTAAGAGGTCAACGTTAAATGTTAACAATTTTAATCATAACGGTGCTAACCTCAACTTCGATGACCATATTCCAACAAAAAAATTCTCTAAACAAAATTGCATAAATTCTTCTACACCTGGCCTCAGTATAACATCTACAACATGAAAAAAATTCAACATTATTGTTTTCTTTATAGCCGTAAACAAATTTGCAGACATTTAATTACCTCTGGGAGTTTGTTTTGTATAATATGCAAGGACTCCGTTGACATCAAAAATGACAAGTTTTTTGTTCTGATTTACAGAAATCATATATCTGTTGGGGTCTTCACTGTCATCATCATCTGAACTGTGTACCTCTTCATCATTCTCCTCTTCAGGCACCGTATCATCCTCTTCATGCACAACTGGATTCTCCACTTCTGTTATAAGCATGTCAATAGTCAAATAACCGAATGTGAATAGTAAATTTAAAGGGTTATTTTACCTATGGGTTTGTATTTGCTTTGAAGCCATTGATTACGGAAGTTGGAGAAGTCAGCACGAAGTGAGGAAATATCTGCTCGCATTTTTCCTATTTGGTCATTAATATCGCCAAAACGAGCATCCATATGCTCGCGGAAATGAACCATGTAAGCCATCACTGACTTCATGGTAATCACCCCTTCGATCTCATCTTCTTGCATCCGCTCGTGGGGTTCTGCTTCAACTGTCACCACTTGGTCGTTGCCTTGTTCCGCTCGAATTACACATTTGTTTATCCAACCGACGTTTTCAATAAAATCGTATCCCGCTTTTGTCAAGGTAATCATGTCGATCTTCCGGGATAGTCGAAGAGGGTAGTCAAGATTGAATTCCACTCCTTCCTTCCTCAATATATGGCAAATTATGCATCCATATGGTAGTGAGGTTGTAATGGAAGCACCCTTCTTCACTATATGTAGAATTGTCTCATATATCAGTTTTGCTATGTTTGGAGCGGTTCTTGATTCATATTTAGACAACCACCAGTAATCAGTATCTCGAATTTGTGAAAATTTCCCACCGGACGGCCGAAGAAACCAAGTGACAAGAAGGTGGAACAATCTGCCCTCCGCACCAAGGTTAATGGGACTATTCCGATCAACACGTTTCATGGTAGGTTCTAAAACATGTTCATTGGAATCTCCTACATTCTTCACTCCTATACCAGCAGCAATAGATGACGCATCTATATATATCTCCTTACCCATGACATGAGTCGTAATTCCTAATATTTTTCCCGTACTAGGCTGGAGGTCTAATTTTGCATTACTGTAGAAAACTCTAACCAGATTGGGGTAATATTTTGGTTCTACACCAAGCAGTTCAAGCCAGCCCCAATTTGTAAATGTTTCTTTAAACCCAAATTTGTTTTTCTCATCGAAGAAGAAGTCCAAGTCAATAACACGTTCTGGACGAATCTTCCTCGTTTTGAAATTGCTATCATATGTAAGTTTCTCATCGGTGCTTCTAAAGTTTTGCGATTCAAAAGACATATTTTCTTCAGAAGAACTTGAACTTACTTGACCAGCAGACCTTGATTTCGAAGATGACTTTATCTTGGCAGCAGAACCTCTCTTCCGTTTGAGTGCCCCTTTTATGGGTACCCCTTTTTTGGGTGTCATTACACTGTTATATGCAGAAGAGGAACGGTTACTCCAAAATCGTACAAAACCCTAAATATAAAAGTAGGCAAAATCAGTCACTTTTACTAACCTGTAAATATGATCGTACAAATCGTCCTAGTCGGTGTTGAGTTTACCCAGGTTGAACGGTGCAATTTCTCTGAACGGTGGTAATCGTCGTTGGAGTTGAAGAGTTCTCTGCAATAGTTTCGATAAAATCCTTTAAGTTTAGTGCTGGTTTAAATAGAAATCCCGCCTATATTTCCGATTTAATCGTTACCGGAAACATTGACATGTCTCCGGGTACATTGTTTTTTTCAGTAATGAAAACGGTAAAGTTTCGATAATTTGATATTTGAAGGAAAAAAAGTTTCGATAATTTGATAATGAAGGAAAAAAAGTTTCGATTTTGTCGTGGATTGTTACTATAAGGATACATATATTTCGTATAAAAGTTTCGATATTTTTACTCATAGCGGCAGAAAAGGTATCGAAACTTTAATTCCAGTAAGCTACGGCAGTCCGTATGTGTCAAAATGTTTCGATAATTTGATAATGAAGGAAAAAAAGTTTCGATTTTGTCGTGGATTGTTACTATAAGGATACATATATTTCGTATAAAAGTTTCGATATTTTTACTCATAGCGGCAGAAAAGGTATCGAAACTTTAATTCCAGTAAGCTACGGCAGTCCGTCTGTGTCAAAATGTTTCGATAATTTGATAATGAAGGAAAAAAAGTTTTGATTTTGTCGGGGATTGTTACTCTAAGGATACATATATTTCGTATAAAAGTTTCGATATTTTTACTCATAGCGGCAGAAAAAGTATCGAAACTTTAATTCCATTAAGCTATGGCAGTCCGTCTGTGTCAAAAGTTATCGATAATTTAATAATGAAGGAAAAAAAGTTCCGATTTTGTCGGGGATTGTTACTCTAAGGATACATATATTTCGTATAAAAGTTTCGATATTTTTACAAGAGTATCGACAATTGCATCATAAAGGAAAATAAGTATTGATTTCTTCTGGATTTTTTATACGGAATGTCTCTACACTTTTTCAAGAAGCTAATATGTTAACATAATTTACAACAAACTAACTATGATATCATCATTTACATAGTGGGAAAAATTATGGTAACATAATTATGTTTTCATACGTTCCAGGCAAGCAGTTGTGAACTTCGCTCTCCTTCTATTACAATCGTGATTTACGAGATCGTTTAAAACTCTCGGACGATCAAAATCCCCAACAACCTACATTCAAATTAGGAGTCAATGTCAGTGCCAAAATTTATTAAAAATAAAGTCCTTTTCGGACCACTTACCAAATCATCCGGTGACCTCCCTTCAGAAATAGCTTCCATCCACATGACCACATACATTCCGCAATCATGTCTATTATAATGACGCAAGATGTCAAATAGTAGATAAGCACAATGAATTTTTTGACTTATTAAATACTCAAATTTCATACCCGTTCGTTTGCACCTTCGTCTTACGGACCACGAATTTTAAATCCCTCGGTGGTACCTTAATCTTCCCAAATTGGGCACAAAATGCCTCGTCCTCACTAAATTTATGTAAACATTCCAACTGCGTCAAAAAAAATTAAAATTAGATTACGAAGAATTTATGCATTATAAATTACAAAATGTATCGACACATACTGTTTTCTTGGTTTCCTCCACTCTAGTCTTGTGCCGGGGAGATCTATGTAGACTATCAAGAAACGATGCAACACGATCAACCATATCCAACACCAAGAGACACCAATGATTATTCGAATCGTTTATTGGCATGAAGATCTACAACAATTGTCACACAAGATATTAGAACATTTATTGTTATTATTTAAATACTTAACAACATGTACGCAAAAATATCTTACCATGTCACAATCGGTGAATTTATTATGGTCCATCAATGTGTTACAAAAGAAGCTTATAAGATTCGGCACATTTTGACCGTCCATTATCAACCCGGACTGCATTTTAAAAAACAATCACGAATGTAATTGACCAGCCATGAACAAATTGGACACGAAAATGTGTAAAACTGTAACTTACCACAAATTCGGATGGTAGATAGCAAATCTTCCGCTTCGCTGAACTTTTCCTCATCGAATCGTAACCCAACAACCAGCCTTTCAAATTAATAATCGGACTTATTAGCCATTCATAATATTTGAAAAATGTTTTGGACTAAATTGAAAAGAATTTAAAATATGTTTTTAGTCAAAAACAACTTGAAAATATGTTTAAGGGTTTTAAAGGCTTTGGAATGGTTTTAAAATGTATTTAAAGGTTTTTTAAACTACCAAAATTCCAGTAGCCAAAACCTGTACCGATACGCCTAACCGTATCGATACGGTGTATTTTGAAATAGCCCAACGGCCATAAATGGTACTATTCCCAACGGCCATAAATGGTACTATTCCCAACGGCCATAAATGGAACTATTTCCAACGGCTATAAATGGTACTATTCCCAACGGCTATAAATGGTACTATTCCAACGGCTATAAACGGCTCTATTCCCAACGGCTATAAACGGCTACAAACTCATTTGGGACTATAAATTGAAGGCTGGAACACTTGAAGAATGCAAGAGATAACATCCAAGCTTAATGTTCAAGAGAAATCGAGTTTAAGTCTTTATTTTCTTCATTTCTCTTGTAAATATTTGTAGAGAGTGATTTTATTGTTTTTTATCCTTCACTCTTTCGTGTGAGCTTAATTCTTGTAAACACCCACCTTGTGAGGTTTATTTGTTTACATTTTTTTTACCCTTGTAAAAGGAGAGGTTCTAGTTTAGCCTTGAGAGAAAAACTAGAGTTGGTTCTATCTTAGCCAAGTTGAAAAGATAGGGTTGTAACGGTTTCCTCCTGATCCTGGAAAAGGGGACGAATTCATTGTTGAGTGAATTGGGAAATCCTTAGTGGTGTGCTAAGGTAGTGGATGTAGACTCGGTTGAGTAGTCGAACCACTCTAAAATCCTCGTGCAAATTTTCTACCTTTCTTTCGGTTTTAGCCAATTCAACCACCAAGCAATTACAACCCTCCTTGACGGTTTCGGTGATCGATTCGAGCGTGCCTAAAAACCCAACAATTGGTATCAGAGCCTCGTCTCCATCGAAGGACTAACATCCGGGAGTAAAGATCATTTGCTCGAAGTCCACCGTTCAAGAAAATGGCAAGATTTGAAGAAGGCCGCTCTATCTCGTGTCCTCCGCTCTTCAAAGGAGAAGCATACTTCCAATGGGCAAATATCATGAAATTATTCATCAAGTCTCAAGACTATGAGGTTTGGGACATCGTTGAAGATGGGTATTTGGAAGCTCCAAAGAAGAAGAAAAAGCAAAGGAGTGCCAACGACACGAAGGCAAAGCTAAACACCAAGGCGATGCACATTCTCTATTGTGGCCTTAACGAAGAAGTTTCCAAGAAAATCTCCACATGCAAAAGTGCCAAAGAATTATGGGAGAAACTTGAGAAGCTTTATGGCAACAAGAATGGAGAAAAGAAAGATGATGATCAATCATGTGCAAACCTTCTCTCCAATCCAAAGGTGGATGGTGTTTTGGCTCTCGAGGAGCCTAAGGTATCTTCTAACTCAAATGAATTAAATTCATATTCTTTTGATGAGTTACAAGATGCATTTGATGAATTATTTTTGGAATTTAAGACCATGAATTCCAAATTTAAGAAAATGATTTCAAAACTTGAAATTGAAAATGATTTTCTTTTAAAAACAAAATTGGATTTTGAAAACCAAAATAAAATTTTGAAAATGATTTAGAGTTTTCAAAAACAAGTAAAGATGTTTTAGAAAAAGAAAATCTTGATTTGAAAGTTAAGCTTGAAAGCTTAACAAAAGAAAAAGAAATTGTTTTCAATAATTCATCTTGTCACATAATGGCAAAATGCTCACATTGCCATTATCATGGTCATTCCTTACATACTTGTCCTATTAGGAATAGAAAGTCTTATAGGATTAGACAAGTATGGGTTCCCAAGGGAACTAAAGACATTGTGACTACAGAATTGGATCCAAAGCAATTTGGATACCAAAAATCAAGTGAATGTCTTTTGTAGGTGTGTTGGAGCAATGGCAAGCAAAGCAAAATCAAAGAATGCTCAAATCACACATGAGAAGAAGATTGGGTAACCTCTAAGCTTAATTACTTCATTTTATACATTTGGTTATCTAATTTTTGTTTAAAGTCTTGGATTATCTGTTAAGCCTAATATGATGCAATGAGTAAGGGGGAGCCAGTTTTTTTTAAACCAAAATTTTAAGTGTGTCAAAATTTTTTTTGCCTCCTATGTTATCTTGAACTTAAATGTCATTTTAAATTCTTTTTGATATAACAAAAAGGGGGAGAAATGGTTTGAAAAATTGAATTTTCAAATGAATAAGGGGGAGCTTTATATGATTTCATATCTTAATCTCTTATTCACAATTTTAAAGCTAAAGGGGGAGAATCCCAAACAAATTTTTCAAGTTGGTTTTATTATATCAAAAAGGGGGAGATTGTAGAACTAAGGTTTTGATATAATATTTGAAAAATGTTTTGGACTAAATTGAAAAGAATTTAAAATATGTTTTTAGTCAAAAACAACTTGAAAATATATTTAAGGGTTTTAAAGGCTTTGGAATGGTTTTAAAATGTATTTAAAGGTTTTTTAAACTACCAAAATTCCAGTAGCCAAAACCTGTACCGATACGCCTAACCGTATCGATACGGTGTATTTTGAAATAGCCCAACGGCCATAAATGGTACTATTCCCAACGGCCATAAATGGTACTATTCCCAACGGCCATAAATGGAACTATTTCCAACGGCTATAAATGGTACTATTCCCAACGGCTATAAATGGTACTATTCCAACGGCTATAAACGGCTCTATTCCCAACGGCTATAAACGGCTACAAACTCATTTGGGACTATAAATTGAAGGCTGGAACACTTGAAGAATGCAAGAGATAACATCCAAGCTTAATGTTCAAGAGAAATCGAGTTTAAGTCTTTATTTTCTTCATTTCTCTTGTAAATATTTGTAGAGAGTGATTTTATTGTTTTTTATCCTTCACTCTTTCGTGTGAGCTTAATTCTTGTAAACACCCACCTTGTGAGGTTTATTTGTTTACATTTTTTTTACCCTTGTAAAAGGAGAGGTTCTAGTTTAGCCTTGAGAGAAAAACTAGAGTTGGTTCTATCTTAGCCAAGTTGAAAAGATAGGGGTGTAACGGTTTCCTCCTGATCCTGGAAAAGGGGACGAATTCATTGTTGAGTGAATTGGGAAATCCTTAGTGGTGTGCTAAGGTAGTGGATGTAGACTCGGTTGAGTAGTCGAACCACTCTAAAATCCTCGTGCAAATTTTCTACCTTTCTTTCGGTTTTAGCCAATTCAACCACCAAGCAATTACAACCCTCCTTGACGGTTTCGGTGATCGATTCGAGCGTGCCTAAAAACCCAACAGGATGGTAGATAGCAAATCTTCCGCTTCGCTGAACTTTTCCTCATCGAATCGTAACCCAACAACCAGCCTTTCAAATTAATAATCGGACTTATTAGCCATTCCCCGGGTTTTAAGCAGCCAAGGTCGCCTACTGTGCCGTGTTCGAGCCCGTAATCTAGGATAACATCTCTATAGAAGCAATTTTTTGTATTAATTTTTTCCCACATTTATTTAAATATCACTCGCAAAGCAATATATATAACTTACGATGGTTCTAACAATCCACTATTCCATACATAATCACACATCGCAGCCTCCACAGCATCAATTCCACTTGGTATTTTCACCTTTGTAACCTACGATATATCAATATATATTAGCCACAACACAATAATCAAAACGGATGTCATTTGTATTCTTCATTTTACCTTTTTAGTCTTCTGCTTCTTTGGTGCAGGACACCCTGAATCGAGCTCTACATGTATTGCATGATCCGGTGTCCTCGTATCTTCATGGTGGACCTCTCTTATATTTTCCTTCACCCTCTTACTCAATTCTTCTACATTTTCTTCATCATTTTTTATAAGTTCATCATATTTTGCCTCAACATAACTCCTCTTTTTGTTTATTTCAGGACTTAAATGTATCCCCTCATCCAATTTTTTTTCCACCGTTTCAATCACCCCCTTTAACTCACCCCTCAATTCCACCACTTCTTTAACAACACCATTAAACTTTTCCCCTACTTCCCCCTTTAAGCTCTCAATAGCCTGTTCGATTCTGGATTGTCTTTGCAAACAATTAGAAACGAGTTTTTTAACCTCCGCCAACTCAACAATCAATATGTCAATTTTACTTCCCCCTTCATTCACTTTCACCTTATATTCTACCTTCTCATCTTCCTCCTCTTCATCCTCTTCCTCCTCTTCCTCCTCTTCCTCCTCGCCAACCTTCACAAATAAACTACATTATTAGAGCATCTTTCTTTTTTAAGTCCTTAGTAATCTAACAATATGAGCATTACCCTTACCTTCTTTTTCGGTAATTCCAACTTTAACTTTGCCATAACTCGAACAACTTCTTCCTTGCCCCAGGCAGTGATGCGTGCCACTCCGGTTTTTCGGAATGTCGGCACACAAGAAGAATCTGACCAAAAATCATACAATGCAACCTGCATTTTCTATAAACTTTATCATTTTCTATAATAACTACTTACAAAGTTTTCTAAACCAATACCAATATTCAACTCGTTTACCTCTAAGACAGCAATGCATCCTTTGAGGTATGAGGGGTTTTTGGACTTTTGAAAAGTCTTGATTGCATCAATTAATTTGTCATACACATATGAAGCCCAATTTAATTCACCTCTAAACCCGGAGTCGCACAATAACTTCATACTATCCTTGCTCGGGGATGAATCACCCGTTAGACAAAGGAATACTCCGACAATGTACAAGAGTACTCGGGCCTTCAGATCATCCCCTTCATACTTGCCACTTTTTATTTCGTCCTCAAGTGTAGCAAATGACACATTAGACGTTAGGCCATACTTCTGCACAAGTAATTTCCAATCCTCCCTGTTTATAACTTCATCCACACTCTGGCCTTTATTTTGTAGCCCCAATACGGCTTCAACAATTCGGACACTAAAATGAAATGAATATTCTCCGTATCGCACATCACACTTCTGCAAATCAAAATCTCCCATCAACAACTGACACAATTCCCTCCGAATTGGTCGGTCCTGAATCCCAATAAGAGATCCAAACCCTATTTCTTCCAACAGATTTGATTTATCCTTCGCTTTCAACTCCTCTACTATGTGGTGCACTCGTTTTATGCTACACCTAGTCGACACTTCCTATGTAAATAATATTCATATAATGTCAGAGTTTTTATATATCATTTATCAAAATATTTACAACTATAATGAATACCTTCTTCTTCTTCTTCTTCGCCTCATAGTTTTCTCTAGCATTTATGGACAACATGTTGAATGGTTGCTTCTCAGTTTCACTCATCGTGTACCATTTTTTCACCACCACGTCTCTCACCTGCAAATTATGCATAAACCATAAACAATCAAAATATTCAACCTCCAATATATTCACTATAATTTCAATTTACATACCGAACCGACAGTGTAAGTCCCACAATCCCTCATCCTCTGACATTCTTCAATACTGTCATGATAGGAAAGTTTAAATGTTCTTAAATACTTTCATCCAATTTCAATTTACAGATTAATCATTTCACAATTTCTACTTACTAGAAGTACAGAAATCCACCCTTTGGTTTCTTCGGATTTTCCTCCCTATCTACTCTCTCCGCCTCCATTTGAATCATTTCAGTCTCATCTTGAACAACATCTTCATGATCCTTAGAACCCATCTCGCTCGCTTCAGTTTTCTGACAAAAGTTTCGATATATAATTTCTACCGATAAGTTTTCAGAACAAAGTTCCGATATTTTTTTCCTAAATATAATTACACAATTTCGACCTATATCGAGGAGTCGATCCGAATTCCGATTTTACTTCAACATCACTAAACCCAAAACATTATCCCCAACTACCCAATACTACATTACCAAAAAACTAGGGTTTCGACAACATACCTTTTACTTCAAAGTCCCCAAACCCAAAACCTTTCCTTTCGATTCTGATACAACAAATTAGGCTTTCTGTAAATGCAACCAAACTCGGCTCGATTTCAAATACTCTCCTCTCTTAGGTTTTCTGTAAATGCAAGCAATACAAAGGCGAGTGGGAGAGTAGATACTTTTAACCGGTTATATCATTATGAATTAATATGAATTGTGTCGATTCTTTCGACACCAAACAATAAATCCGGTAAAGATTTACCGGTTACATTATATGAATTAATAATGTAACCGGTTATGTAGAATTTTTTTAATTGTATCGATTCTTTTGCGCACGCTCTTAAAAAAATATCGATATTTTCGATATTTTTTTCCAACCGCGGTTACATTGGTGTTCAAAAAGTTTCGATAATGATTTATAAAGTATGGATAGTTTCGAAATAAACAACAAATTAGGCGCTACCGAATATATTGAAATTCGGATCAACATAACCGGTAATTTTACCGGTTTTGTTATAGTCCAAATGTCCGAGTCCCCATCAGCTCCAACTTAACAACAAATTCGGCGCTACCGACTATATTGATATTCGGATCAACATAATCGGTAACTTTTACCGGAAACATGATCTTTAACCAGTCACCTCCCTAGCCGGTTACGCCGTATATTAGCCGCATATTAGGCGCCGTACCGCAGAACCTCCCCTCACCCATTGTTTTCTAAGTATGTAAGAGTTCTAGCCTTCTAGATGATGGAAAAAGACAAAAGAAGAGAAGGGAAAAAGCTAAAAAAAATATCATTATTATGAGTAAAGAACTCTTTTATTAATGAGAATCGAATGAATAATGATACAAGATCAACCTATATGTGTATATATAGGCTGTTTAACTAAACCTATGAACAAACCCTAATTAACTTGAAACTAACTAACTAATGTATATTATTATAATACAATAATCATCAAAATTTTAATTTGACAAACTACATAAATACTATAGTAATGTTCGAAGAATGTCTAAAAATAAAAATAAAAAGCAGAAAAGAGTCGCGTGACATCGCCAGCTTAACTTTTCTAACTAGTAACGATGAGAAAGAAGCCCTGAACTTCTTTAAACCAAAGAAAATAATATATTTGGCGTTTACCGCCAACACCTCCAAAATACTTCGAGGCCACGCTCTAAGGGTCTATGAAGAACCTCCACCATTGACCTCCGCAAAAGCACTATAAATCTGTACATTGTTAAAAACATTTAACATGTCTATTTAAATATTCGGGGAAGAATACTACGTGCCGCCTACAACAAAATCTACAGGCAACGACATCATTCTCCACAAACACTTCTAACTGACATAAGCATTGAAGCCTCTGCCAAACTGCGTCGAGTTGTTTGCTTCAACATTAAATCATTGCGAAGGAATAATTATTCTACAAATGATTGCTCCCCAACATTCAAGGCACCTAACTTAAATTTTTTTTCAGATGCTCTTCTACAAAAGATCTCTCTGCAACTATTTTTCTACAAGCAATTTTCTCTACAAAATTATAAGGTACAAGGACTAGCCCATGGGTACATAAAGCACTCCGGAGAACTGGTACCTCCCGAACAAGTTCTTAAATTGCTATGGATGAAAGAATGTGTGGATGAACAAATGCAAATGAGTAAACTTCCATCCTCCGGCATTGCCAACGCGTGGGCATGTCGAGTCGTATCCGCCCATTCGACACTTTCGGAATCATGATTGTTTCTACAAATCTCAAAGTGCCTCCACTTGATTATCGACTGTTTCTACAAAAATTATGATTGTTTCTACAAAAGTTATCGATTGTTTCTATAAAGGTTATCAACTGTTGCTACAAAAGTTATCTTTGAGGACGTCGAGTAAGGTTTTGCCTGTATGACATTTGTTTCTTCAATGGCGTTGAGATAAACTCCGCCCATATTACATTTATTTCTCCTAGAGCATCGAGTTACCCCCGCTTAATTCAAGGCTCCGTCCATATGATATCTGATTCTCCAAGGGCAGGGGTGGAGCTAGAAATATATTTAAGGGGTGTCATTTTTTCAACGATATTTAAGAGGATTAATTATTTATAAAAGTGTGTCATTTTATTCATAAAAGGGGTGTCATTTTATTCAAAAATAGGTTTCCAAAAAAAATTTGAGTGTCATGAGACACCCCAATTCAAAGAGTGGCTCCACCCTTGTCTAAGGGCGTCGAGCAAGGCTCCGCTTATATGATATTTGATTCTCCAAGGACGTCGAGCAAGGCTCCACCCATATGATATTTGTTTCCTCGAAGGTGTCGAGCAAGGCTGCGCCCATATGATATTTGTTTCTTCGAGGGCATCGAGCAAGGCTGCGCCCATATAATATTTGTTTCTTCGAGGGCGTCAAGCAAGGCTCCACCCATATGATATTTGTTTCTTCGTGGGCGTCGAGCAAGGCTCCACCCATATAATATTTGTTTCTCCAATGACGTCGAGAAGGCTCCACCCGTATAATATTTGTTTCTCCAAGGGCATCGAGCAAGGCTTCGCCTATATCATATTATGTTTCTCCAAGGCCGTCAAGATAAGCTCCGCCCATATTACATTTATTTCTCCTAAAGCGTAGAGTTACCTCCACTCAATTTATATTTATGTATGTTTATTTAAAAGCCTCAAGTTACCTCCGCTCATCCGCCCAGTTCACGACTTATTTTCCCAGGACATAAGCATTTGATCCCTACGAATGTTAAGACCCTCTATTAAGAGCACAACGATACCTTCATCCCCCCTCCGTTCCAACATAATTCCGCTCCAAAACCAGCGAATCAACAAAGTCTTAGCTTGTATTACTTTATGAACACTCCTTCGACCAAGAGAGTACTAGTATTTTACCTTCGAAAAACTCTACCTACGGACCCATCACCATCGTTTCCGTGCCATGCTCCAGCATCATGGGCTCCGAAGAACTTATACACCTCTGAAAACTACTACGCTGAGACAAAACAACTATTAAGTTCGGCTGAGCTCGCAGACAATCGAGATACCATATGTCAGCCTGTCAATAGCCAAGCCTAGACAATCTTATCAAGCATCATTTCGTCTACGGCATCAAGGGGCTATAAATACCCTCAAGACCTAAGAACAAAGGATGGGCTAACTTCTCTCTATCTCACATGGCTCCACTCACCCATTCTACATCACCTATGGCTCTCGGTAGGGCCGACAATTACCCATGGATGGTGGCCCACCCGACCCATCAGATCAAACTAAATGGACAAAAACACGATGAAACGTGGGTTTGATCCGTTTAAAGTGAGTGGTGAATGCAGTGGGTGATGGGTTCGGGTGAAAAATTTTCAACCCACCATCTGATCCGTCATCCGCTCCATCCATCGATGTAATATTAATTTTAAAAACTATTTTAAACTTTAGACTTTTGCTTTTGTTTATTATTGGGAAATGAGAATTTTGTTTGTGTAGTTCTATTGTATGTAAGATTATTTGAAAATTTAGAACTTTAATAATAGTTGACTTCAATGTATTAAATATTAAATGTTTTTACTAAGATTTTACATGTATTTTTAACTATAATTTTCTAATAATATAACCCATTTATGATCCGATCCACCCGCCTCATCCGCGGTTGGTGGGTGGGACGAATTTGAGTCAATGATCAAGCGGGTAGGTTGAGTGACGATTTGAGATACGGATGATGGGGTGGGTGAAGCTTCAACCCACCCAAATCCGACTCGTCAGCCCGGCCCCAATCCAACCAGAGGTGAACAGCTTGATTTTATAGGCAACCATCGCTTGCCCTCTGACAAATGAACCACAAATCCTCGTCCCCAAATCTTGTAACACCCAGGTTTAGAGGTTAGGTGAAAATAATATTTTAATATTATTTGGACTCGGGTTTATAATTAAAATAATCCTTTACGTTTCGGGTTTCAAGAATAAATGTTTGAAATGGGACCAAATTGATTAAATGACAAGTTGAAGAGCTTTTTAAAGAACAAGGGGATAGCCATTCATTAATGGCCTTTTAGTAATTTACCCATTTTTCAATTTAAATCCCCCTTTTCACAAATGAAACACTATTCACTCTATTCCTCACCCAATTCCAACGTGAAACAAGAGATCTTCCTCCTCTATCACTATTCCATCAAAAAGCTCATCCATTTCAACTCGTTTTCGAAAGGTAACATCATTTTTGACCTCTCCTCAACTCCCTCTCTTTAAAAGTACCATTTATTTTCATTTTCATGGAAGTTTTGAAAAATAGAGTTTTGAAAGATTTTGATTAAAAATGGAAACTTTATGTTGTTAAGCTTAATGTTTTGATTTAAGATGGTTAGTTATGATGTATAGAAGTTAAATGGTACCACATATATGAATTTTGAATGATTTTGAACAATTTTCGGATTTGGGTAAACATGGGGTTTTTGGAGGGTTTTGGGTGAGTTTTGGGGGTTGATTTAGGTGGATTTTGATAGGCTTTTGATAGTACTATGGATAGGGGTTGAATTGGGATCTTTTGTGGGTGCTATGGATGTTGGGAACATGGTTTTTGGACATGGTTTAGGGGCTGCCCGAGTTTGCTAAAAATGGGGTTTGTTCATAGCTTGCAACATTGTAATTTGTGATTGAATTGTATTCCGGGTTGGTCTTTTAATGTTTGGCTGATTTGGAATTGTTTGAAATGTTTTGAGGTTGTTTAGAAGCGGGAATTGGTGTTGGAGAATGTAACATCCCAAAAATTAGCTTAGAAGATTAGAGGTCTAAATTAATAATTAAGTGAATTATTAGATTAAATCCCTAAACTTTCGAATTTGAAATTTGGTTCATTAAGGACCAAACTGAAATGTGCAGTAAGAATTCGGTCAATAGGCTTAATGACCAAACCGAATAAGGTGGAAAAGTTGAGGATTTGCATGCTAAAATAGAAATACATGTATTTACATTATTAACAGGATAAAATCATTGTATAATTATAGGATATATATATGATTTATTAAGATTAAGTGGGGTTATTAAAATGAGTAATTAGTGGTGATATGACATAAAGTCATATCCCAATTGGTTTTGTTCCCCATTTGCTCATCCCATAGCCGGCTATCAACCCAAAATTTCTATTCTCTTTTTGCTTTTTCACACCATTAATATCACATAGAACTTGAGAGAAAATTGAGAGCTTGAGGAAGAAGAAGAAGAGCATGTATGGTGGTGAAAAACACTTAGAAAAATCAAGGAAAAATCGGAAGTAAGTAGATCATCCTCTTCTCAATTCGATTATGGTAAAAGGTTTATTAAATCATGTGTTCTAAGGTGTCTAGAAATTCATAAATCTGATGTTCTTGAGTATGGTTGCTGGAAAATGTAAAGATCCATATGAATCCTTAAGGATTAAGAGTCATAAAACATTAATAACATGCATACAAAGTGTGTTAACAGATTTGTAAAATTCATAACATGCACCTTTGAAAAATTTTAGAAAATGTTATGATAGGAGTTTTGATCTGAATTTTTGATATGTTTCACTTTAATATGTCTAGAATCATAGAAAAATAATAAAACAAGGTTTTAAAGGCTGTGTTAAAATCTGGAAGTGTGAAATGGAGTAACATGTAAAACTGTCCAGCAATGCTTCTAGCTGGACAGTGAACTTTGAAAAATTATAGAAAATTAATTAATGGGAAATTCGTGACGAATTTTTGATATGTACTACTTTGACATGTATAAAGTGGTATAAAAATTATAAATCTGAGTTTTGATCATTTTAGTGAAATCTGGAAGCTTAATACGAACAACATGTAAAACTGTCCTGCACTGTTCTTAGATGGACAGTGAACTTTAGAAAATTGTAGAAAATTCACTAGTAAGATTTTAGTGATGAAATTTTGATATGTTCTACCTTGACATGTCTAAAATGGTAGAAAAATTGTAAAAATGAGTTTTGATGACTGTGGTAAAATCTGGAAACCCATTTCGAACAGCATGCAAAACTGTCCAGTAATGCTCCTAGCTGGACAGTGAACTTTGTAAAATTGTAGAAAATAATCTACTAGGTTTTTCGACCTGAATTTTTGATATGTTAAAATTGGGTATGTTAATTGAATTTAGGAACAAACGGTGTTTGATTTGGAGTTGTGTACAGGAAATAAGAAATTAATTAAATTAGGTGGTCAGAAATGTGTATAAATGAAAAGAAGAAAAATTAAGAATTTGTGAATTATTAAAGATGTAAAATTTGATTAAATGGAGTGTTAATAAATTGATTAACAATCTGTAGGATGTGAAATCCACCAATTTTAATGATCAATTTGAAAGTTTAAGTGATTAATTAAAGAAATTAGGAAAATGGAAATTAGTCTTATCGAACCGTAAAAGTATAGGGACTGTTTTGAATAAAAATGCAAAATTCAGTCTCTAATTGCATAAATTAAATTCTGAAAAATTGTTAATTGCTTGGCTTGAATGCCTTAGATCCTAGAAGCGAAAGGGTAGAAGAAGAGATTACTCCGGGATCAGCTTCAGATCGGGCGAAGGGCATACGGATTCAAAACTAGCTCGGTGAATTGTGAGTGAAACGATTTTTAGAGTTGGGATTAGAGTCCCAACTGCCTTAATTTGATTTTTAAGTTATGATAAGCATGCAATTTGGACTAATTAATTATTCGATTTTAGTAAGGGAAGAAGGAATAATGGAATCTGGATTTTATGCTTGTGTTATGCGATTTTGTTGCATATGTGATTGAAATTAAATTGATGATTGATATGTTTGATTCCGAATCTGATTTTTGGTTAATCTTACTGTTTTGGATGAATTAATCATGCTGATTATTGGACAATTATTGTGATATTGATTTCTTATGGAAACAATGAAGTTGTGATATAGTATGTGAGTATGCAATGCTCTTACATGTTATAATTATGTTTGACAAGTTCAATTGAGTATTGAACTATGAAATGTGATTCTGATTTATATGATATGAATTTGGATTTGTATGAAAGTTGATCTGAAAAATGCGAATTGAGCATGTAAATTATTATATGACCATGTGTGATAACATGTTATTGGAATTGGAATTATAAGCAATTAATCGAAAGGAATAATTAAGGATTTCTGAAAATTTGATTGATTAAGTATCTGATTAAATTAAAGATTTAAATGCAAAGCCCTTGGTGTGTACAGTCTGTTTAGGTAGTACGGCTAGCCTAGAGTCTGAGCTCAATAAGAAAATCGGTACGTTAGTGTACTCGATATTGTGGTACGTAAGTGTACCTTCTTGCTTAATGTCTGCGGACATTATGATATGTTATATGTGATACGATTTGGTACGTGGTACCTATTACATGGTGAATTTTGATTCACAACCTCTGTTATACGTGACTTGATTACCTATCATACTATACTATCCAAGGCATTGCTAAATAAATTAAATGAACAATTTAAGGAATGAAATTTGAAGATTGAAAGTAAATTCATGAAATTGGTTGTTGGATCATTAGAATGAAATATTGAATTTCATGATTTGCTATTCTTGATATGCTATGAAACTTTAATTGTGAGAATTGATAATTGGAAGTTAATTCAAGTTTCATAGCTTGTATGTGTATTCATGATATGAATGATATGTAATCACTTGCATGTATTAGAATAGAATTACATGACTCCTTGGTGTATATATTCGAATGATTTCTATGGTGCACTATTAATTGTGGATTGATTATATTGCTTGAATCATTCGAATGAGCTAATGTGCAAAGTGAAATTAAATTGTTTGATCATAATGTTTAATTTGGAAACCGAATAGAATAGGGTTTCCTCACTAAGTACGAGAAGTACTTACCACTCGAACCTTCATTTCTTCCCCTAAATTTCAGGTTCTAACATCGTTGACCTCTACCCGTATTCTTCTCGTACGAAGCTTAAGTATGATCTTCACTGTCTTTGTCGTACTCATGATGGGTGGCCTAGTGTTCAGCATGTTAGATCAATTTGGCATAATGGTTATGTTCATGAACTATTTCTTTAGTATTGTATAAACTTATAAGAAGTTACCTTACATCTTGATATGTAATTAAGGGAAACTAAAACACTATGGATGATAAAATAGATTATGTTATATACATCATAAGATAAGTGATTGGATTACATGTGCCCACCAAGCCTTGATCGAAACATTGATATGAAATGTGTATAATTTATATGTGACATGAATGATTGTAAATTAGTGCAATTTGAATAGATGTATTCGAATAAAAAAAATATCACACGAAAAAAATTGTTAACCCACTTCCGCTGCCTAATACGATTCTGTCACATGTTAACATAACGCTCCTTGCCCCTAATCCGGGGTGAGGGGTGTTATAGAGAAGCTTCGGGAAGAAATCCGGGATTGTGAGAGTGGTTGCTTGCTTGGCTTGGAGCTTGGGAGCTTAGGTGAGTGGTTAAACGTTTTACGTGGTTTTTAAATGGTTGGTTCGAGTATGTGGACTAGGTTGGGCTTGGTAGACCCACCTAGAGTTAGGATTAGGGTGGTGACCTAATCCTAAACTTGATCTAGAGCCATTGGTTGAACTTATGTATGGATGTTTATGCCTCGTATGATTTGTGAAATGTTTGATTATGTATATTGTGTTATACATGTGAGATGAGGCATGATTTTGTGATGCTTATGGCATGCATGGAATTGGTTCATGATTGAGATCATGGTGAGTACGTGCTAAGCACGAAATTGATTTGAAATGAATGATGTGGAATGAGTAAATGTTGGCACTAGTATGCGTGAGTACAAATGATCGATCATTAGGATGTTAGTGTGTACACATGAGTCAAAAGTCGCGCGTGACCTTGGTGGCGTTGAGTCACCAAGGAGGAGTACGGGTTCGCCCGGAAATTGTATTTATATATAGTCAGTGATGAGTGGAATCCCATCGATGGGGCGTGAGGATGAGTGGAATCCCCTCCGCGAGACCGGTGATGAGTGTAATCCCACCTTGAGGTAAAGTGGTTGTTGGATGTGAGTTCCAACGTGTTTATCCGCGTATTCGGGTCTTAGCTAGGTGCCAATATTGTTTGATATGTGTATCAATGTGTTGTGATATATGATCCTTACTTGGATGTTTATATGTGTTTACATATGTTGTAAAGTAGAGCTTGTGGAGCATGACATTTATTTGAATATTGTTCATGCATCTTTATCGTGTGGCTCTAGTCGATCCTTGGTAATTATGTGTTTTGCCTTGGCTAAGATCGTGCTCGGATCCTGCAATGTTAAGGTTTGTTTTAAGAGCTTACCCTCACTAAGCATCATTGCTTACGCTCTCTTTGTTCAACATTGCAGATCCTTAGTTCGTGGGTTGCTAGCGCAAGTGGATGGCCTCCAAGTGTGGTTGTTGGCTTTGAGTACGTCAAGTATGAGCTTTTAATGTTGATCATGTAATAGTTAAGCAATGGGACATGAGTTATTTTGATGTATGCTTTGTTGGTTGTGTAGGAGCATGTTTGGACTCCTTTGTTATGATGTTTGGTGTGGCTTGTTAAAGCCTTATGTGGACTGCAAACCATGTCTCTTTTGTGTTTACCATGAATGTTGGCTATGTGCCTTTGTGTTAGAATGTTGAAGTATGAGACCTTAAATGTCTTTATGCTATCCTTTGGCTATATGCATGATTTCCTTGTTGAATGATGTATGTACCTGTTGAGTGCTTGTATGGCTAAATCATGGTTAGTAAATGTTGTATGAATGCTTGTTTGGGCCTAGGGAAGTCTTAAATTGCATCTAGGTTCGAGTCTTGCACGTTTTTGCTGAGTTTGGGAGTTTGGCAGTGCAGGGCGTATCGGTACGCCTAAGGGCCGTATCGATACGCTATTGCCTCCAGGACTCAAGTTTGGTTGGGCGTATCGATACACGGGGGTGTATCGATACGGTTTTTGCTCACTGGAATTCTGAGATTTTGGTGAGACATTACCGTATCGGTACGTTGTGTTAGTGTATCGGTACGGGTTTATCTCGTTGACCACGAGATGTTGACTGGGAGGGGCGTATCGATACGCTCAAGGGCTGTATCGATACGGTCTTCCTGTGTTGACCCTTGAGTGTTGACATTGGTCAAGGCGTATCGATACCCTTAACAAGTGTATCGATACGGCCTGCTTAATTACAGAAAATGGGTTGTTTTATGAATGATGTCTTGAATGGTCGATCTTTGTATTGCTCTTGTTTCCGCTGACGTGTTTCACATAAGTGTTGGTAATGCATTTAGATAAGATAAATAAAAGAAATTTTCTAGGTCGTTAACCGAGGAGGAAGTTTAACGGGTTTCGCTTCGGTTATCCCCGTGTGGCCCACTCGGACCGGGACGAGGGGTTACAAATCTTCTTTTGACCACCGTCTCTACTCCTTATTTGGTGTCATCAAAATCGACATCAACAAAGGTTAATATGTACTTTGATGTTCTCGAATCTAATCTACAATATTACAACTACAGTAATTTTAAATGTAATTAAAACGCAATCTCATAGAAGCTTTGTTATTAGATAATTTGTAATCCTATATATTAGAGGACGCCTAAAAAATGTCGCACGGTACGATGAATCACATACGTATAATATAATTAATTAAAAAACCTTTTTATAGGTTAAATGTGATTAATAGTGAAACCCGAACCTTAATTCTCATCAATATGTTAATAAATACTGAACCAACCGAACAACTCATGTTGACAATTATTATAACTTTAATTACGCATTAGTTAGTTGGGACAAAAGCATATCGGCTATATTTAACATCGGCCATATTTTGATATACCATAAGCATCGATAAAGATTTTTTCTTCTATGTAGGGGTTTATTTTATTTTTATTTTCTGAATTACTTACAAGAGCCCTATCGTTGATTTTTTATTAAGCGGTTGTCACTCATACTTTATCGTCATAGTTTATCGTTATCCTTATTATGTTATTTTTAATCTATTATTCTTCTTCTCCTCTTCCTTTTCATCTCTTTATTTTTAATTTGTATATTTGAGATTTTGTTTTATTTTATTTTATTTTAATAAGTTCTTCTTTTTCTATTAAAAATGTTGAATTTTTTCTACCTTTGTTGCATGTTTTTTTTTGTTTTAGGGTTAAATTTGATATTGTCTCTCAAGTTGGCGCTTATATAGTGATTTTGTTGATCTACTCATTTGGACAATCGACTTTATTCTCTCATATTGATAGATATTTGTAATCACCACAGATAATTCACACTTGAGTTGTGATAAAACCAGTTATCAATATGTTGTCATTGATATACCCATTTTTATATTATTGTTGATGATGTTTATCTTTCACTGTCTATAATAGTCTTTGTTCGTGTCTTTTTATTTTTTTGAGTTGTTTGATTGATTTTTTTTCTGACACTTTCAATATATAGTTCTATTTTTATTATTTAATAACTAGTTTATGTTTTGTTAGTCTTAAAGAAAGTAGTTAATTAATACGGTTATTTTTTGATACATAAGTTGCATAAAAAATTATACAACTCTTTTATAAAATTTAAGACCTAAATCCCAAACCCTATCACTCTAAACCTAAACCATAAACTCTAAACCCTAAACTCTAAATTCTAACCGTACACCTTAAATTCTACACCCTACACACTAAACACCTAAACCCTAACCTAAAACCTTAAACTATTAGATTAAAAGAATTGTGTAAACTAAAGTTCACATAAGCTTGTGTATTAAAGTATTTCCCTAATTAATATAATTAATCTACTCTAATTGCTTACGCTTTTTTAAACTGTAATTTTATTATATTTATATTTTATTTATTTAATAAAAACTAACTATTTTTTATTAGTTAAAAAATATACCATAAGCATCAAAATCTTCGTGGATTGTTTTCTCTTTTCATAGGATTTCATGCTTTAATGAACGGATTATTTATATAGTAAAAAGATTTTGTTAACAAACCTGTTAAGTCTTTAATACTTTATTAATTAATCCACATGTGGTTTACACAATCTGGAACTTCAAGCTAAATTTTCAAAATTTTAAATTTTACGCTTCGTCAAGTTCTAACAAAATCTTATAAACATTGTTGTATTCAATAGGCTTAATTGAACAATAAACCTTTAAAATATAATTCATAATTTTATAGATTTTTATTAATTTCTTTACTTTTTTATTAAAATGCCACGTTAATTTAAACAATTGAGAAAACAATCGAAGTCCAAAATAATTATAATAATATTTAAATATTTGCTTTGACAAAAAATAATTTAAATATTTAATTAAAACATAATTTAAAATTTTATTATTGAATCAAACCTATTTAATATTAAATATATGAGACTGGGAGGTGGGTCTGTGCAAAGAAAACGACAAATCGAAATCGAATCCGAAATTCGAAAAAACCGACTCAACAATTCGGTTTTGGTATGTGTTATTTTTAAAAAAAAAATATTACAATTTGGTTACGGTTTTGAAAAATAACGGTTAACCGATCCGATTTGTTATTATAATATATAATAAAATAATAATATATTATTCCTAAAAATATATATAATATATTAATATTGTTAATTTATATTTTTCCCGAGGGTGAGAAGTAAAATTGTTGGTTTGGTTATGATTTTTTATTGGATGATTTTTGTATATGATATCTTATAGTTGTTTTTATTAAATATCATGGTTGTTAAATTTTGGCTAAACTACAAAATAAGTGCTCAAATTATGTCTTTTTTGCAATATGTGTCTAACGTATTTTTTTGCTGAAATATGTGCCTAAAATTTTATTTTGGCTGAAATAGGTGCCTAAAATATATTTTTGGCTGAAATAGGTGCCTAAAGTTTAATTTTTGGCTTGTTTTAAAGTCAATTGAGGCACTTACTTGGGCACATATTTCAACCAAAATTAAAACTTTAGGCACATATTCTAGCAAAAAAAATACTTTGGGCACCTATTTTAATCAAAAATAAAACTTTAGGCACTTATTTCAGCAAAAAAATACTTTAGGCACTTATTGCAAAAAAGAGACATAATTTAGGCACTTATTTTGTAGTTAAGCCTTAAATTTTTTATGAGGTTTAACTTGATAGTATTAAGAAATACATTAATATCATGTGATAGTTTTTAAAAGTTACTGACTTTTTTCTATCATGCTATTAAATATAATATTTTAGTTAAGGAAAGTAAAAATATCATTATACAAATCGAATTAAAAATTTTAATTAGTTGATCAATTAATTAATCGATTTAATTAATTTAGTTTAAAATAAAAAATTAAATAATTCAAATTTATCAATTAACCGAAATAATTTACTAACGATTAACAGAATTCGATTTTGCACACCCGTAGCTGGAGGGCAATCGTTCATAACACCATGCTAGAATAACTACGAGCTATCTATAAGCTTCATTGAATACTGATAAATCTATTACGCCAGTTTTGACTTGAAAGAACATGTGTAAGTCAGAGTTGACTATTCTGTTCATGACCTGAAATGTGAGTTAAATCTAACAGTATTCTGGTTACCGGTTCTTGCATCATTAATCGGTTAGGCCAACTGCTAACCAAACTAACCACAAGTCATACGTTCTTAAAGGATCGAAAAAATGATATTCATACTATCTTTTATCTATTTAATTATTATTTTTTAATTCTCCCCCATGCGGAATGATGTCAATGTGAAATAATTAGCAGAAAATGATTTCATTTCATTTCCGAGCCACGTATGTCAGCTTAAAATAATCAGCCATTTGTCCTCAACGAATCACATTGACTTTAGGTTAAGTTTATATGAATCGGGTTAGAATAGATTTTTAAAAATTAGGGTAAACTACATTTAGGTATTATTAAATTTTAAGTTTAATAATTATTACACTATCAGACTAAAAATCAATATTATTTTAACATTAAATTTTTTTTTGAAATATATATTATATTAGAAATAAAATAACCGCCAATAGCAAGTGCCTCATTAAAAAACCTCCTTAAACCTATGTGGAGGAAAAAGAGTGCAACTTGCTAATAGGGAATAATGTCCCACAATATGATTAAATCGACCACAATTACATACAACCAACTCACCACAAGAAAAAAGAGATACGCCTACATCAACATGAGTCTGCTTCCTTTCCATGCGCACACAGAACAACATCTGTCTTTACCCAACACAAATCCTTGCACCTCCTTATACCCTTTTTCGCAAGTTTGTCTGCAGTTATATTTGCTTCCCTAGGAATCCATTCAATCGAACAATCTATTCCCGCACACAATTGCACACATTCAGCCACCGTTTCCGCGAAAGGTACAGGGGCGAGTGAAGGTTTCCGTAGCCAATCACAACATAAGGAAGAGTCAGTTTCCAACATCAGCAATACTGGTTTCTCCAAGTTCAGTTTTTTAAACAGCAATATCGCCTTTTTAATGGCCAATAACTCTGCCGAAGTCGAATCAATGACCCCAATTGACTTAGAGAACATTGCGAGCGACACATTATTACCATTTCTTAAAATACCACCAATACCCGCCTCTCCGAAACCACCCGTCACTGCCCCGTCAACATTAAATTTGACAGCGTTGAGAGGGGGTTCGTCCATACACACATGTTCATCCCATGCTTTCTCAACATTCCCACTTTCAGAATCGTAGGATCCTGTAGAATTGAATCCGCCGAAACAAAAGAGTCTGGCCACTTATAGCGACACTACCAGCCTAGTCTAACAAACATGATGTCCACTAACTGCTTTTCATCAACCTTTCTACCTCTAAAAATTACTTTATTTCGATAGGTCCAAATAGACCAGCAGAAGCAACAGAGACTCAATTTCCAAATCTCCACAGAATTCCATGCT
Organism: Hibiscus trionum; assembly: GCA_030270665.1. Taxonomy (NCBI): domain Eukaryota; kingdom Viridiplantae; phylum Streptophyta; class Magnoliopsida; order Malvales; family Malvaceae; genus Hibiscus; species Hibiscus trionum. The sequence continues at coordinate 1,920,306 of BSYR01000097.1, forward strand.
ATTCTACTTTCATACCACATTACCAACAGAGCTTTAAAATTACTTGGCATTATTATATGAAGACCCCAAATATTTAACCAACACATTAGTACTTTCCAACTCATTGGGCAATGACAGAATAAGTGATCCGCAGTTTCAGTTTCAGAGTGATATAGGGGACATACCAAGTTCTGCAGGTTATAGCCTCCTCTTCTCGCAAGCTCGGCTTTTGTAGGTAGTCTGCCATGCACCAATCTCCACATAAAGACTTCAACGTTAGGTGGTGCAATGTTTGACCATACATACTTCCAGATTTGTTCCTTTTCCTTCCCACCTGTACACAAGATATCATAGTAATTTTTAACATTGTATAACCCAGTGGCATTACCTTTCCACCTCACAGAGTCCTTATGGAATCTTCCGATAACAGTGATGTTAATGGCCGCTACAAAATCTTCCCATATACTCAATTCCCAATCGAAAACATCCCTCCGCAGTTTGATCTCCCATTGCCAAGCATTATTCACAAGTTTACCAAAATTAGCAATAGGGCCTGATTTTTCCATTGCTAGCGCGAAGATTTTAGGGAAACATTCCTTAAGTGCCGCATTTGTAGTCCAAACATTTGTCCAAAACTGGATACTTTGACCATTACCTACCACGAGGCATAGATTCTGTATAAAAACATCGTTCGGGTTTGTCAAGGGAGCAATAATTTTTTTCCAGACCCAAGACTTACGCCCTGACCGTGTATTCCTTGGCATTATATCTTCTGTATTTTCTGAGTATTTAGCATTGATCACTTTTCTCCACAAGCTCTCACCCTCGACTCCAAACCTCCATAACCATTTGTTTAACAACGCTCTATTTCTCAGAGAAAAAGAAGTCAAACCCAAACCTCCAAAATCTTTGGGCAATGCTACCGTATCCTTACTGATCCAGTGAATTTTCTTCTGGTCCGTCGCACCCCAGAGGAATCTTGAGATCAGGGCTGTTAATTGCTTATTAATACTTGCAGGCATCGCAAACATTGACATATAAAACACCGGCAAGCTGGCAAGGACGGATTTGATAAGTGTTAAACGACCCCCAAAAGATAGCAGTTTAGATTTCCAACCGCCCAATTTTCACTTAAAATTATCAAGAATAGGAGACCATATATGCACGGAGTTTCTGACCTCGCCCAAAGGAAGGCCCAAGTAGGTGCTGGGCAACGACTCAACTTGGCATTTCACCGAATCTGCCCACATAGAAAGTTGCTACATTCCCACATTAATATCGATTATTTTTGACTTTTTTCGATTGAGTTTAAGACCAGACGCCATCTCAAAACCCTTCAGCACTCTGAAAACATTTCTTATCTGATTTTCGCCTGCATTGCTAAACACTATGAGATCATCCGCATATTGAATATGAGACACCACCAGCCCACTTCGACCAACACCAATCCCCTGGAAGAAAACATGCAGATGCGCCTTATACAATAAAACACTGAGTCCCTCCGCAACCAAGTTAAATAACAAAGGCGATAAAGCACAACCTTGTCTGAGACCTCTACCAATCGTGAAATGCGGAGTTGGGGAACCATTAATCAGCACAGAGATATATGTTGTGGATATACATAAATGTATCCATCTGCACCATATCAAACCGAAACCCATGCTGCTCATCATATTAATGAGGAAATTCCACTCAACAGAATCATACGCCTTGTAGAAATCGAACTTCAGGACTAAACCTTCCAGCCCGCTACTTCTCACGTAATCAATGGTCTCATTTGCAATGAGCGAACAGTCGATCATTTGCTTACCCCGACAAAACGTGAATTGATTTTCCCCAATTAACTTGTCAGCCACTTCATTCAATCTAACTGCCAAAACCTTGGCTAAAAGCTTATAAACGCAGCCCATCAAACTAATAGGCTTATATTCTTCAATATTTGTAGGATTAATCCTCTTTGGGATGAGGACGATGAACGAGTGATTGAACGCAAAATCTTTTACTTGACCCGAGTGAAATTGGTTGAAGAACCTAATAATATCCGAGTTTAAGCTGTTCCAAAACTTCTTTAGGAAGCCCATATTAAAGTCGTCCGGTCCGGGGGCTTTAGACGACTCCATTGAATTCAGGGCTGACCAAATTTCTTCTGAAGAGAAAGGTCTTTCCAGCCTACTAGCCTCCACCGAAGATATTTTCTTCAAATCCCAACTCGACAAATCCACGGGAAGGGTATTAGAGTGATTATATAACTTTTTGAAATGAAGAGCAACATTTTTCTTAACATCCTCAGGATTGCAGCACTCCTTGCTATCAACACAAATTCTCCTTATAAAATTCTCCTTTCTTCTAACCGAAGTATAAGTATGGAAGAATTTTGAGTTTCTGTCCCCTTCCGCTGCCCATTTGATTCGAGACTTCTGCCACCATTCTCGTTCTTCACGTCTAATGGCATCCCACAACCTCTTTCTTGTTGCACAAAGCTCAACCCTGACTGACTCTTCTTGAATCCCAGACTGCCATTTATTCTCTAACTCAGCACATTTTTTCCCAAGCATTTTCACTGATCCCTCTAAATCCATTTTGCTTCTCGCCACCCAATCCTTGGACAGTTTTTTACACAACTACAGTTTTCGCCCTAAATTCACCCCACTGTTTAAGGCACATTCCTTCTCAATTGCTTTGACATACTCTTTATCCTCTGCAAGGTAATTAAACCATTTGAAGTAGCTAACCCCTTCACCTTTGCATAACTCAACTAGCTCAATAGGATTGTGATTGTTGGGTTTTTCGACGCTCGATTCGATCAACCGATTATGCTCGCCAAGTGGTGGAGAGGTGAATTTTTGGGTGGAAGGGTTTAGGAAGCTAAAAGAATAAAGACACGATGATTTATAGTGGTTCAACCTTCTAACCAAGGTCTACATCCACTACCTTAGCTTCCTACTAAGGATTTCGCAATCAATCCACTAATTGATTCGTCCCCTTTTCTAGGATTAGGAGGAAACCCTTTACAACCCTCGAAGCTTTCTACCCAAAGCTTGAAGGAAAACCCTCTTTACAAAGAGAAACAAATAAGCAAACTTGAACCCTCTAATAGGTGTTTTGTTTGCACAATGAAGCACTCACCCAAAACCTAAACACTTGAGCAAATTTAACAATGTAAGCTCACTAGTGTTGTCTAAGCAATAAATGAACAAATAAAGCTCTAGACAAGTTTTTCACTCATAACGTTGTGACAATTGAAGCTCTTGTCAATCTTGATGCTTGGAGGTCTTATTTATACTCCAAATTGAGTATCTAGCCGTTTATGGCCGTTGGGGATGTTTCATAGCCGTTGGGGATACAAAATAGCCGTTTATTTCCCACAAAATGCATTTCAGCAGCCTAGCGTATCGATACACTATCCCCTGTATCGATACGGTCTTGAAAGTCTGATATAGCCGTTGAGCTTTCTGCTGATGTGTATCGATACGCATGCCTGGCGTATCGGTACGGTCCTGCAAATTCAAAAGACCGTTGGGAATTGACCGTTGGCGTATCGGTACGCGATACCACCGTATCGGTACGCGACTAGCCGTTGGGCTATTTAAAAACATACCGTATCGATACGTGTAAGCGTATCGGTACGGGTTTTAGACACCGTATCGATACGCTTGACGTATCGATACGGGTTTTAGCTACTGGAACTCTATTTGTCTGAAAACCTCAAGGCGTATCGATACACTCAGATACAGTATCGATACGGTCACTTGGAATGTATGGTTTTGACCGCTTTAAACGTATTTTAAGTCCATTCCAGAGCTTTAAAAACCCTTAAACATATTTTCAAGTTGTTTTTGACTAAAAACATATTTTAAATTCTTTTCAATTTAGTCCAAAACATTTTTCAAATATTATATCAAAACCTTAGTTCTACAATCTCCCCCTTTTTGATATAATAAAACCAACTTGAAAAATTGTTTGGGATTCTCCCCCTTTAATTTTAAAATTGTGAATAAGAGATTTAAGATATAAAATCAAAATAAAATCAAAATAAAACTCCCCCTTATTCATTTGAAAAATCAATTTTTCAAAAACCATTTCTCCCCCTTTTTGTTATATCAAAAAGAATTTAAGATGACATTTAAGTTCAAGATAACATAGGAGGAAAAAAAAATTTAACACTTAAAATTTTGGTTTAAAATTGGCTCCCCCTTACTCAAGGCATCATCAAATTGTTAGTCCAACATTTATGAATATCTAGTTGAATTAAAAAAATAAATCAAATAAAATTAAAAACAACTAGAAATTTTTACCAACACTTGAATCCAAGGGAGGATGTGAATCCTTCCTCTTCAAGTGTTCTTCCTTGTGTGCATGGAGCTCCCCCTTAATGTTTGACTCGTTGAACACTCTCCATCACACCTAGCAAAAGACAATCAAGTGATTTTTGGTATCCAAATTGCTTTGGATCCATAAACGTTAGTAGCACAAAATTTAGTCCCCTTAGGAATCCATTTTTCAATTTCATCCCTTTTAGTTGAAGTGGTTAGTCCTTTTGGGACCCAAACACTTCTAAAACATTTTCCATTAAAAAATCTAGGGGCACTAGATTGTCTTACATAAAAATTTGTTTTTCCAAAATTGTTTATCTTTTCAAGTTCTTTGGAAATCAAATCTTTTTCCTTTTTGAGATCATCGATTTCTTTTTGATGATCTCTTTCCATCGTTTGAAGCAAGTTTTGTAAATCTAAAACTTTAAGTTCAAAATCTTTGATTTTTGCTTCAAACTCTAAATTGGTTTTAGAAAGCAAATCATTTTCGGTTTTCAACTTTGAAATCAATTTTTTATTTTTCGAAAATGAAGCCTTGAATTCAAAAACCAATTCATCATAGGCTTCTTGTAACTCATCAAATGTATAAGAATTTGAAATAGATGAGTTAGAAGTTACCTCCCCCTCATTGAGGGCCATCATGCATAGGTGGGCTACTTCTTTATCGGTGGAGTCTTCATCACTCCAAGCGGCCACATATGCTTGTTTTGAAGATGATCCCTTCTTTTTGGATTTGTGGGAATCCTTCATCTTCTTCATCGATTCATGCTTGGATTTTTCCATTTTGCTCTTCATGAATCGTGCGAGCTTGTTGAAGAGATAGTTCATCTCTTCATCTTCACTATCCTCCTCACTTGAATCTACGTGATGATTTGTGGAGGATTTGAGAGCCATGGCATTGAAGCCAAGCCTCTTGATTTTCTTCTCTCCCATAGCTCTAATTTCTTCCCTCCTTTTCTCATCTTCTTTGTTCTTCTTCATGATTTGATGAGTAAGAAGTGACCCCATGAGTTCATCAAGCTTCAAATTTTTTAAATTTTTGGCTTCGATGATGGCGGTCCTCTTTGAGTCCCAAGACTCGGGAAGTGAGTAGATGAGCTTTCGGACAAGTTTTTCTTCCGGGATGGCTTCTCCATAACCTTTGAGACCATTTGTGATGGTGGAGAATCTATCAAACATCTTCTCGATGTTCTCTTCCGGATTCATCTTGAAGTTTTCATACTCTAAGGTGAGGAGCCCAATCTTGGTCTCCTTGACTTCATTAGTCCCCTCGTATGTGACTTCAAGCTTGTCCCATACCTCCTTGGCATTTTCACAAGAAGACATCTTCTCGTAGATGGTTGGGCCAAATGCACAAAAAAGCATGTGCAAGGCTCTACAATTTAACTCCATCTTCTTGCGATCATCGGCACTCCATTCCGCTTTGCTTCCTTGAAGCACGAACGGACCATCTTCAACTATGTCCCATAGCTTGTAATCTCTTGATTTCAAGAAGAATTTCATCTTTGTCTTCCAATGGGCATAGTGATCTCCGTCGAAAAAGGGCGGTATGTTGATGGATTGCGACATTTTGAGCTGGTTGGTGAAATGTTGATCGAGCTTGCCGGATCTTCTCAATAGGATGTTAATCCCCTTCAATTGAGCCAAGCTCTGATACCAATTGTTGGGTTTTTCGACGCTCGATTCGATCAACCGATTATGCTCGCCAAGTGGTGGAGAGGTGAATTTTTGGGTGGAAGGGTTTAGGAAGCTAAAAGAATAAAGACACGATGATTTATAGTGGTTCAACCTTCTAACCAAGGTCTACATCCACTACCTTAGCTTCCTACTAAGGATTTCGCAATCAATCCACTAATTGATTCGTCCCCTTTTCTAGGATTAGGAGGAAACCCTTTACAACCCTCGAAGCTTTCTACCCAAAGCTTGAAGGAAAACCCTCTTTACAAAGAGAAACAAATAAGCAAACTTGAACCCTCTAATAGGTGTTTTGTTTGCACAATGAAGCACTCACCCAAAACCTAAACACTTGAGCAAATTTAACAATGTAAGCTCACTAGTGTTGTCTAAGCAATAAATGAACAAATAAAGCTCTAGACAAGTTTTTCACTCATAACGTTGTGACAATTGAAGCTCTTGTCAATCTTGATGCTTGGAGGTCTTATTTATACTCCAAATTGAGTATCTAGCCGTTTATGGCCGTTGGGGATGTTTCATAGCCGTTGGGGATACAAAATAGCCGTTTATTTCCCACAAAATGCATTTCAGCAGCCTAGCGTATCGATACACTATCCCCTGTATCGATACGGTCTTGAAAGTCTGATATAGCCGTTGAGCTTTCTGCTGATGTGTATCGATACGCATGCCTGGCGTATCGGTACGGTCCTGCAAATTCAAAAGACCGTTGGGAATTGACCGTTGGCGTATCGGTACGCGATACCACCGTATCGGTACGCGACTAGCCGTTGGGCTATTTAAAAACATACCGTATCGATACGTGTAAGCGTATCGGTACGGGTTTTAGACACCGTATCGATACGCTTGACGTATCGATACGGGTTTTAGCTACTGGAACTCTATTTGTCTGAAAACCTCAAGGCGTATCGATACACTCAGATACAGTATCGATACGGTCACTTGGAATGTATGGTTTTGACCGCTTTAAACGTATTTTAAGTCCATTCCAGAGCTTTAAAAACCCTTAAACATATTTTCAAGTTGTTTTTGACTAAAAACATATTTTAAATTCTTTTCAATTTAGTCCAAAACATTTTTCAAATATTATATCAAAACCTTAGTTCTACAGTGATCCGAGATATTTTTCGGATGTAACATTTGGATAGCATTAGGCCAAATATTTAAGAGTTTCGGCGAGAAAATTACCCTGTCCAATCGACTAAAAGAGGGAGTGTCCCGAAAATTGGACCAAGTATATTTACCCCCTGCAGTGGGAGATCAACCAAACACAGACCATCTATAAACTCAGAGAAATCTGTCATAGCTCTTTTGTTTACACTGGCCCCGATTTGTTCTTTCGAGCTTCTAACCACATTGAAATTCCCTCCAATCAAAACAGGTAGATTGATCTCAGAAATCATACTTTGAAGCTTATGAAAAAACTCCCTTCTGTCAGCAACTTCATTCGGCCCAGAAACGTTTATCACTGAGCATTTCAAATTTCTATCAACAAAATTACCAATTAACATCACAAAATTTTGGTCCCTAATGCACCTTTCAACATTGAAACAATTAGGGTCCCAACACGAGATGATACCACCAGTCGTTTCGATTGCTGCAGTATAAGCAAAATCAAATTTATTTCTATTTCCACAAATTTGACTAATGAGCCGATTATCCACCGAACATAATTTAGATTCTTGCACAAAAACCATTTTTGCTTTAACACTGAAAATCATCCTTCTCACCGCTGCCTTTTTTTCCCATCTGCCTAAACCTCTAATGTTCCATGAGAGCAAAATTGAATTATTCATCTGAATTACAACAGCACAAGGACTCACCCGATACACTGCCCCACCCTTAATCCTCGCACCTGCCTTTAATTTCTACTAATTTGCCCAGCACCGCGTCTTTTTCAGCCTGGAAATGGAGACCTACAGCTTCGCACACTTCAAAGGTTGCTATCGCCTCCGCCATACTTTCAGAAACTGTAATTTTCGGGGATGGTTGGAACGCCGTTCTCAAATTGGGGCTACCACTCCTCATTTTCCTTTCTTTTACCAGTTTCTGCGACACCCCCAAGGAAAGTTCAGAGCCACGAGCCGGTGAGGAAGAAACATCCATCGCTTGTCTTGAAATTTTCAATTCAGACAAATTTGCAAATGGGCTTTTCAGAACTTTATCCCCTTTAATCAATTTCGGTCTAATTGAGAAAAGACCAGAAATAGGGTCTAAACTCGGCTCCAAGGATACGCTTACATTAGAGGAGCCCAGGGATTCAGAGACCTCATTAACTAGTACCTCAAACAGGCCCTCCCCAGAATTGGGCTTAGCCGGCCCGGATGGACTGCCTTTGTCATCAAATGAAGGATTGCTACTAGATACAAGTGTGCCCTGTAAATTTAGACACGTGTTTTCAAGACCTGGTTCTTTCCCATTTGCTTCCCTCTTCTTCATTGACTTCTGACTTCCCCGAGGAGACATAGAGTCAGAAGAATGATTACTACATTGCGGCTGGAGTAAACCCGCGCCACCCTCTAAATTTCTTGGAAACCCAAAATGTTCCCTAACGGATGGAGAACGATTCGAGTCTCGCTGATGGTGAGCTGGCACCCCCAAAAAATCTCCGATAACGGCTTCGTCGTCGATCCACCGTCTATCATCTTCAAACTCAATCACCGACACTCTTAAACAGAACCTGGTATTATTCTTGTCCAGGTAAAACATCGCCGGTATCTTCGAGAGGCTATCCACTCCAATCAGAATTTTCGCCATGCCAAGCCTTTTCCTCGATGCCGTATCTTCATCCATACGAATCACCTTGCCAAAGCATTCACCAATTCGAATCAGATTTTCCTCAGTCCACGCTTCTAACGGCATACCTTCCAGACCTATCCATACTAGCAGTTTCTTAGTGTTACGAAAGTTTTCCAGTGAGTCTACATCCGAGAACCATTGCTTTAATGCCGAATCTTTTAGCTCCTAAAAAATCTCCACTTGCTCCAGTTCTTCGAAGGTAACAATAACGTAAAAGCCGAACCAATGATGCACGTTAATTCTAAAACCCTCAGACCTTAAAATTTGCTCAATGAAGTCTGCGTCATACATCGGGGCTATCTGACCCACGAGTGCATTTTTAAGCCAGCACCCCTCAGTACTACTGTCCTTTATCCTCACTGACAATATCCGATCTAGACCCGGGCTTTCTTCGACCCCTATCTTGCCATCCACAAGCTTCTGACTGTTCTTATTCATCCTCAGAATCTTCTGTGGGACAGCTGCTCCATGACTTGAATTTTCCAAGACTTGATTGACCGATACCACCCTCGGCCCTCTTCTATACATATTTTCCTTGCCTTGGACCAATACCTCCGTGAAGGATCTACCATCTATTCTTCTTAACCAATCCACCGAGACATCTACATTTTTATTTGATGTATCAGCTGTCTTGGAACTCATGTTATTTACCACTGTATTTTTGTCCAGCTGAACCCTAATGAAGAAACCGTCCAGCCTCCTGTTATTCGCTGCATCCACTACTGCCATTGCTTCCCAGATATTGGAGAATCTCACAAATGCAAAAGTGTGCATGTACTTAGCTCTCCTCGGATTGAAATATGCGATGTACACATCAAACACCTTTCCATACGCCTGGAATACTTCTCTAAGAGCGTTGGTGTGAATCCTTTTGCTTACGAAGTTGACAAAAATCGAGACTCCTTTTCCTCGCTGCTGCCTTCTGAGTGCACCTTCGCCTCCCGCATTTCTGAACTTGTTGACCTGAGGATGCTCCAGTCTGTCTAAACCTCGTCCGCCTCTCCCAAAGCTGTTGTCGCTTCTTCTTTCACTTCTTCCGCCGCTTTCTCTCATCTCTGCTTGGATCAAAACTTAGGCTTCAATTATATCACTGAACTATTAAAAAAAATTGCTCCATCGCATGCGAACCGTTATGATCCGTCCACGTCATCAATTTTAATGAATCATTGGTATAATTGAAGGTTAGATTAAAGTTCAATGTTAAAAAAACATCTTTTTCTAGTTCAGTGATATAATCGATATGTATCTAAAAGGTTAGTGATATATGTCATTTACCCTAAAATTTATGTATCATTTCAATTTGGGTCAGCTTTGGTCCTTTGGATTTTCATCATTTTGAGTTCAAATTGTTTTGGAGTTAAATTATTTTGATTTCTACTCACTTTGAATTATTTGTTTGAATCATGTTAGGATTGATAAATTATCGTTCATATCAACTCGAGTTAGATCAATTCAGAATCGAGTTTGATGGAAACAAACAAACTATCGTTTTATAATCTAATTAAATTAAATAAGATATGTTATGAATATTTATCTATGTGGATGTCTATCATGATTAGAACTTTATCAAAGGAGTTTAATTTATTTATTATTAGGAATATTATCTCTATGAATTAGAGTTTAATGTATTATGTACTTCTTATGACTATAAATAGATGATTCATTGAAGGCATTGTATACAAGTCTATATTTGAGAATAATACAAATTTCCCTCTTTCTCTCATCTCTTTGTTCTTCTTGTTCTTATTCTTGTTCTTCTTTATTTTATTCACAACACGTTATCAGCACGAGACTTTAATCAACTGAGGTCTTCATCGTTATAATTCAAAAGAAGTTACCGGGAAGAATTCAATTATAGAATAAATCAAAGATAAGTTTTTTTTCTCCTTATTTTTTTTAGTTACCGATTGTCTTTCTCTTTATATTTTAACTTTGTTTTAATTTTTGAAAATTTTGGAAGTATGTTTGATTTTATTCGAACATTGGAAAGAGATAAATTTGTGGCTTCTCACAAACCAAAAGACGAATCGACAGAGACGAAGAGGTTGCGTTTGGTGTAAATTACGTGTGTTTTCTCTTGTTCCTAAAAGGGTTAATTAGCGGAAAAAGTCAATAATGTCGCGCTGTTTTCCTTACCTGCCTCCTCGGCTTTTAAAGCAGGGAACGATGGAATCGATTAAGGTTTGTTGAGCGAAAGAATTTGTGGGTTTTCATTTTTGGTACTCAACTGCTTATGCTTTTCATACTTAATTATTATTATTTGTGTTTGTATATTTGTAAATTCATGAAGTTTGATGATGCTGCATGTAAAGCCTGTTCGATTTACTGACTATACTTTGTAATCATGAATAACAAAGTTATGTACGTAGAATTATGGTAGTCTTTCATATAAATTCATTAAAATACGTACTCTAGGTTTAAGGTTTTTTTTAACAAAGATCTATACATTAATGAAACACCTTTGTTGGTTTAGTTTTTTTTAAAGAGAGAATTATGACATAGATTCTCTAATTTCTAATATATTCAATTCAGCCCATACATATAGATCTTATTATTATGGTTTCATATATGTTTATTTTTTTGACACAATGGTTAAACTTTGTATTAAGATCAATATTTGTTTATAATATTTTATTTGATGATATTGATATTTTAACCATGTATTGAGTTTTACATGTATTTAAATGACTTGGAAAGAGACACGACATTATGAGAAGATGTTTTTGGTCATTTGCTACGTCTTCATTTTCCTCGAGAGGAAAACTAATATCGGTAAATTCTGATTTTATTTTTATTCTTTAAATTATGATTTTAATGTGCGATAAATCATGGTGAATTTCAATCGATAAAAAGATTGTTATAAAGTCTATATTTGCTCGAAAGCAATTTTTCTTCTTTGTCGAAAAACTCGACCATAGACTTCTCCCAATTTCAAGTTACGAAAATTCTTCTTATCCAAAAAGTTTTATGGGAGGCATTCCTTGAAGTGAATGCAAAGCATGATGTTTATTCCATGCGATTATCAATGATGGGGCATTCCCTGAAGTGAATGCAAGCATGATGTTTATTCCATGCAATTATCAATGATGGGGCTTTCCCTTAAGTGAATGCAAGCATGATGTTTATTCCATGCGATTATTGGATCTGTTTCATTCCCTGAAGTGAATGCAAACATGGTAAATCATTATTCAATTAGAGACATAATTTCGATATAATCCAAGTATAATTGGTTGGACATCCCGTTCTGCGAGGCTACTGGTCTCAAAGGAGGTTTTTAAAGGACCTTGTGGACAGGTTTAACAATGCCGCGTACGAGGATTAAATCTTTGTTCTCTGTGATAAGGATATGTGAAAAAGGTTTTAAAGGCCCACTGGCTCTACTCCATTCCCTGAAGTGAATGTGAGATTATATTATGGAAAGAATAAAAAATCACATTAAAAGTTGTGGTCGTGGTCGAGACTATGAATATACACATGAAAAATATAGTCGTTTTAAGAATACTTCTACCCGCTGGTAGCGAAGTTATAAGAATGACAAGAGTGATAAAGATCATTCTAAGGAAGTGAAATCCTTTTTACCAATGTGATGTTATAAACCATTGGTTTCGTACTTGTCAAACGCCAAAGTATTATGGACTTTATCCATAATCATGAATGATAAATGAAATAAAATATAAACAAAATTTGTTTATGGCGAAAATAATTATGGCGTTATTGGTCCAACTCAATTGGATATTGTTAATTTTCTCATAACCCTTGAAGGGAATAATTTACCATTTATTTTATTTCCCTTATAACCTCTAACAGGAATAATTGGTTTTTTTTTATTTTTTTATGTTAATTCGTTTTATTTATTATTTATTTATGTTAGTTTGCTTTATGTTTATTTATTTCACATATTATTTATTTACGATTTATGTTAATTTATTATTTGAAGAATATGATTACTTCCGGAATAAAATATACAATGAATTGTGGCTATTTATGCCTAGAATTGTGGCTATTTATGCCTAGCAGATAATGCAAGTACTCATATTGTACTTAAGCATAAGAAATATTTTTCCCATTTAAATGCAAGGGGAAATATGAGTAGTATTTCTCAAAGTACTAAAATATCAATACTTCGGAAGAGCACTTGAAAGTTTATCTCTGATAGATAATCGACTTGATATGATGTGCTATATTTTATATTTTTCATTCCTCGAAGTGAATGATACAAAGTACATATTTTCATTACCTGAAGTAAATGAAACAAAGCACATTTTGAAAGGTGCACAATTATGCATTTCTCGATTAAAATGCAAGGGAATAATGTGAGTACTATATCCGGAAGTACTAATATCACAAAAGGCTCTGGTTGAGCAAATATGTTATTGTCAAATGGAACTTTATTCCATATTCACAGTGCGTTATACTCGTCAAAGTCATAAAGAGAGCAATATGAGTTCGCAAAATATCCCCTTGGAAATTATAGATAACATATGTTATCAATTGACATTTGAAATAAGCCAATATGGATATAAGTTATGGTAGCCAAAAAGTCAGTTGAAAGCTCTAGGAGAGCTATATATTGCTACCAAAAGATAATTTCAATTGGAAGCTCCGAAAGAGCTAAATATATTCCTATTTAAAGGGACAATTTTGATGGTCGTACTAGACATGTACGAGTAAGATTGAATCACATGTTATGGTAAACAAGAAGTTTACAAATTCAGAGATATATACACACATATATATAGTTGACATGATCGGTTAGACCATCCTGATCAATAATGGTGCAGAAATTATTGAGATTTATATGCACATGTATTAAAAGAACCTGTAGTTCTTGTGGTGCTTATTCTCAAAGGAATAGATTAAATTCCATTTATTAAAGAACGTGAAGTTCTTGTGTTGCTTAAAGGAATTGATTAAATTCCACTTACTAAAAGAACATGAAGTTCTTGTGTTGTTTGTTCTCAAAGGATATAGATGATCCCACTTACCAAAAGAATTAGAACTTAAAGTTTTTGTACTGAAGTTAAGATTGTATGTCTTGCATATCTGAACGAAATATGGGCTCATATATCCACAAATGTGGAAAGTTTTATATGATTTTAGTAGATGCATCTACATTGTTTTATCGACTTACAACCAGAAGTTTGTGAGATTGATTCTAAAAAGATTCAGATTATACAGTTAGACTATTCGTCTTGAAAAGCTAGTGGGTTTATATTTTAGGCTATATCAGTTATTACAAAGCCTATTGATTATGAAAAATATAGTTTAGTAAAATTTCAATTGGATGCCTCCTATTTAATAGTTAAACTATGAGAACAAAAGAGTTATTATTTATATGGTGTTTCCATATAGCAACACTTATACGCATCAAGCCAACGAGTTATAATAAACTCCCATTATGATTGGTTTTTGGTCAGAAACCATACATTTCCCATTTTATGATTTTTGAATGTGCGATATGAATTGCTCCACCACAACGCACAAAATGGGTAAATAAAAAGGGTTGAGAATATATATTGAGTACGAGTCTCCTTTTATGTTTAAATTCTTAAACATTAATTGGAGAATCATTTATGACATAATTTTTCTCAACATCAGGGGGAGATAATAATCAGCTGGATAGAGGAAAATGAATTATCATTATCTAGATCCTCGTATATGAACTAGAAGTTCATAAGATAATTCATGTTATTACATGTCAACTGCCAGACATATTTACTGACCCAATGAGAGTAATTAAGTCTCATATACCAGCTGAAATGCTCTAAGTTTAAATTACATGTTAGAGCGAGAGAATGTAAATCATGCCTGAAGCATGATAGTTGAAATGGTTCCAATGATCAAAATTCTCGTAAATAGAAAGTAATATGAGATGGTCATATATTGGAGGCGGGTGCTCCTGAAGAGACCCAAGACATAACAAATAATAAAACTCTATAAGAGTTTCAGGTACCTGAAATAAAGATTGAAATCTTGAAGAGATCTCGATGAGTTATGTCATTACGAGAATGGAACCAGAAAATTGGAAAGTTGTCGACAACGATTTTACAAACAATTTTACATAAAATACTTCTATAGAAGTAAAGAAAGAAATCGAGGATCTTGTATAAAATCTATCCAGAAGTATAGATATTAAATTGGTCAATGTTGAAAGACGCTTTGAACTTCTAAAATAGAAGTATTTGGACCAGCAGTCCAAACACCTAAAGGTGTAGCACAAATAAGTAGTCGTAAATACGACTTGAACTATGATTTATGAAAAGTTTTAATTGCTTCATGGTGGATGCAATTACTTTGGCAGTTTTGAAAATTTTAAATGCGTCTAATTATTTGTGGATCCATATTTATCCTTGAAGGATCTAAAATGCTATAAGCATTTGGAAATTTCTGAGGAAATTTATTTAGACATGTCTCATGAATATTTTGGCGCATTTGGTATAATCACCTTAGTGAATACTAATTGAGAAAATACTATAAGAATGGTCAGATTTCCTTATGTATTTTATAAAGGAGTTTGGATCAAGATCCATTATGATAATTTTAGAACTCCTAAAGAGCTTCAAATTGGAAACTCATGAAGTACTTTCAATACAAGTACTTGAATCTTGACATCAAGTTTATCTCGACCTGAAGATCGAGCATTTTTATATATTTCTTTTGTCTATGAATAGACATAAGCTGAAAGAATCTTAAAGAAGATTCAATATGAATAGAGCATATCTATTGAGTATCCCAATAGTTGTAAGATTGTTGGATGTGAATAAAGATAATTATATCTTTTCTTGGTCTTGAAGCACTATATATTAGTTGGTCAATAAATATCTATGAATATACAAAGATCATTACATTTAGATCTTCAAACATTCGTTGATGCCTCCTCAAATGTCGTAGAAATAATTGTTATGCACGAGGCAAGCCAAAAATGTGTTTGGCTAAGACTATTGACCCAACATATCCAAAAGATATGTAGATTTACTTTTACAAGATATGATAAAAGCTATCTTGTGTGAAGATAACGCAAGATGTATATCTCAGTTTGAAAGTGGATACATCATGGAACATATTACTCCAAAGTTTCATCCCTCGCGATCTTTAGAAAAATGATATTCAAGATTAAATTATGAAGATTCAAAGATCTTCTGTGATGTTTGCATGAGGGAGAGTAAATACGCGTTGCACTCTTTTTCCCTTAACCAAGGTTTTGTCCCAATGGGTTTTCCTGGTAAGGTTTTTAATGAGGTAACATGTTATGCGTATCAAAGATGTGTGTACTCTTTTTCCTTCACTAAAGAATTTTTTTTCTCACTGGGTTTTTATCTTAGTAAGGTTTTAACGAGGCACATTATCTTCATAGACATCCAAGGGGGAGTGTTATGAATATTTATCTATGTGGATGTCTATCATGATTAGAACTTTATCAAATGAGTTTGATTTATGTATTATTAGGAATATTATCTCTATGAATTAGAGTTTAATGTATTATGTACTTCTTATGCCTATAAATAGATGATTCATTGAAGGCATTGTATACAAGTCTATATTTGAGAATAATACAAATTTCCCTCTTTCTCTCATCTCTTTGTTCTTCTTGTTCTTATTCTTGTTCTTCTTTATTTTATTCACAATAAGATATAAATTCATACTGATTTTTCGATAGAATTTTTAAATTCAAGTTAGACCTTACTAACAGCAAATAAAAACATAAATGTTGATATAAATACTTCGCATGACCCCCGGCGTACACACAAGTGGGACAATATTTATGGTGGTGACTCTTACAAGTTGCAGGCTAGAGGTGTTCAGATATTCCCCACCCTAAACCCTATCCAATAACAGTATAACAAGTGCTTACACAAGCCAAAAGCCATCCAAATCCAAATCATATAAAATTCCAAAGCAGGATTTCATGCAGAGGAGAGAGATTCCACAACCGATGATTGCAGAAAATGTGACCCCAATCATGTATGGAGCACTATATTTTAAACAAATCTGGCATTTCATAAGCATCAGCATGCCCAGGGATGAACTAAGAGATTGATGGATCGGTCATCCTCTAAAATTTAAAATTCGTATATGATTTAAAAAAATTTAAAATTTTATATTTTTTATTAAAAATCTATTTTTACTTTCTAAAATTTTATAAATTCGTCCATGATATAAAATCTTAGAGTCCATCCATGAGCATGCCTATCTAGCACCTTCGTTCTTATCCACACAATAAACAGCTTCTTGGTCTTGACAAAAAGGAAAACTACTTTTTTTCTCTTTGAAAATGAGGCAAAAACACTAGGGGTGGCCCATATTTTACATGTTTTCGGAAACCCACAGTTTCTAATTCTATATATGAAATACTAAAGGTTACATTTTGGTTTTAGTCCCTATATTATAATTACATTTGAGATTTTTTTTTTTATCAAATTACACTTGAGATTTGACTATTGTACTTCCTTTTATCATAATTTGGTTCATCTATTTTTATAATGTCATTCGTAGCCCAAAAGGTAAACAACGTTAACTATTAGGTCAAAACGGTGAAGTTTTTTTTTTTTTTTTGGGGGGGGGGGGGTCTTCATCGGCCTATTTAGGCAATCTAATGATATTGATTAGTAGATGGACAAATTACCAGGGTGAATCTAAAATAAATTGGGGCCAACGTTTAATTATAATTTTTTTGGTGGTCAAAGTGTAATATTAGCAGTGTACTAACTTATAATTTCTCAAAATTTTAAATGACTTAAAGGTATTTTTCCATTTTTGGAGCATCGCGGCTGCTGCTCGCCCTGCCTACAAATTATGTCAAATTTAAGTACAGTAACAAATTCCAAATTCTAGTATGGTAAAGGGATCAAAGCTATAATTTGACCAAATACTTGAAAAGAACAAGTTTGGAGATTTTCACTTGGGTTACTACTAGTACTACTTACCACAACACGTTGAAGAAGTAGCAAAGTAGATGAAATTCAGACATTCGAAATAAATGGTGCCAAATAAAAATATAAAATATTTGTGAACAAAGATACAAAAGTAATCCGTAAACATTGTCACATATGTCAGGTACTATAGCTTTATAAACAACATCAGGCAAATACATTGGTGAACTGATGATCCACCAAGGAAATATGAAATAAATATCAATAATCAATGTGACATTCGCAATTGAGTGGGACGGTAATAGACCTATGACCATTTTCTATCGGTATTAAATAAAACCACAAAGAGGGTAAGATTACAGGGACTCTGCTTTTATGTGTATTTTATTCGAGAGAATGCAAGTGATAAATCACAACGTATATTATGGATCAAAGATCTTGTATCTAGAATCACGAGATTTATATGAGGTGGTAATAGTTTTTCTTATCTTAACTAATGGTCGAGAGTTTGATTCTCGCTCTGGACATGAAGCAACTTTAAAACTTGTAGTCAATGTCTACATCAATATGAGTTAACGGTACCAATGGTGGATCCTTTAAGGGACTAGTGGGGGACACGACCCCCAAAATTTTAGGAAATTTTAAATTTTTCCTTAAAACTTTTAAAAATTTTAATTTGACCCCCTCAATATTTTTAAAATTTATATTAAGCTCTAAAATTTTAAATATTTTTAATTAAATTCTCTCTTGATTTTTTTTTGTTAAATCTCTTAAAATTATTAAAAATTTTAGTTAAACCCTCATTATTTTTGAAAATTTTCGTTTAAGCTTCCGGATTTTTTAAAAATTTAAATTGACCCCTCAAACTTTTGCTCTAAGTTCGGTCACTAAACAGAATTTAAATAATTAATCATTAGAGTCGTTTAAGTGGATACCTTGGGGGGGGGAAATCATGCATTTGATATATATTTCATACGGTCAACAACGTGGATCAAATCGATTCAAAAGGATGGTTAAGTGATAACCCCTTTAATCCCTTTATGTTTTCTTATCCTATTACCTATATGGCCATATTGTGATATCCTACAAAGCTACCACCACCACGGCAGCCACTACCACACGCGTATTTATAATTATGATGAAACTGGTTCTTCGCTTCACCAAAATATGGACCAACTTTGCTATTTTATTAATCTTCAATGGTCTTACTCTTGGGTCAGACTTCAGAGGTTCCATTGCCAACTTAATCATTTAGATTCTAATCAATTATTTGGTTAGTCTGCTTTTCTTTAGATGGTCATTGCTCAATTACATACTATAAAATAAAATTAGGGTAAACTACAACAGATGTCATTCAATTGTGGATAAGGTTATCTTTGGTTTACTCAATTATTGAAAGTTATATTTTGGTCATTCAATTATGAGTAAGGTTACATTTGGATCACTCAATTATGGGTAATGTTACATTTGAGTCACCTTTCATATTTTAAAAATACATTAATTTGGTCATTTTTTCTTATTTAATGAAAACTTTCAAGTTTTAGTTACTGTTGCCACGTAATTTTCTACAAAAGTTCAGGTTTTAGTTACTGCTACCGCATAAGTTGTTGAATTTTTATTTTAAAACAAATTTCTTAAGTTCTTTGCAAGTTTATTTTATAATTTAAAAATTACTACTGTAAAAATTATAATTTTTAATGAAAAATACATAGACTTGCAGAGAACTTAAGAAATCTGTTTTATAATAAAAATGACTAAACTGATATTTTTTAAATTTGAAAGGTTAAATTTATTGAGTTATTTTGAATTTGGACTAAATTGATAGAATATAAAAGCTTCAAGAATTAAAATTGTTATTATACTCAATTAAAAGACAACATTTAACGGTTGAGTGACCCAAATGTAACTTTTAATAATTAGGTGACCTAATATAATTTTACTTATAATTGAGTGACCTTCATTATAATTTACCCATAAAATTTTGTCCCCGTTCCTTGTTCTTTGTCTTTCCGTCCCACAATTTTTGTCCCTTATTGACTTTTTTTGGTCAATTTTTTTAACTTTGACTCATAATTATTTAAAATGTATCATTGATAAAAATATGAAAAAATATATTTTAAAAACCTCTAATTTAGTAGTTTTCAAATATATATTTTAAAAAAATTAATTTTTTTAAATATTCAATATAATAATAGTCAAATTTTAAAAATTTTAACTTTCAGAAAGTCAATAAAAGACATTTTTTATGGGACATAGTGAGTATTAAAGTAATTTAGTAATAAAAAATTTAATGTTTTGTTGGTATATATAAGAATTAACCACAAATTTTAAAATTATTTTGTACCCAAAACTTTCATGAATAAAATGGGCTGATATGTAGATATGTTGGTGTGATTTTAAGCATGAGCAGACAGTGCTGAGTCAGACTTGGCCACTGAGGTGGAGCAGAGTGGAAATTACAGTTGGCTTGTAATTGCTGGCGGTATTATAATATCTCCAAGTTTCCATTTATTTATTTTAGGCTTAAATTTGACACTAATTAATCCCGTAGCCTCCTAACAGACGCAGCAGCATCTGCTGACATAAGCACCAAAAAATATCGAATTGGGGGGGGACCCACACCTTACGAAATTGTGTCAGAGCCCATCATCAAAACCAGCAGTTACAAGATCCAAGGGTCAGAATCCAATGGACAGTTTGGGGGTCCCATTCAAAAGAAAAAAGAAAACACCCACTTGGCTAAAGCAAATAGACCGCCTTTCTCTCCCAAAACAAGAAAACCGACCTTGAGTTGCCCAAAGAGGCGGCTCACCTCACCTTTTCATCATTCCAGGAATCAACACACCTATTCCTAGGCCGAGTCGGTCAGTCCATCTATATTTTATAATCTCCGAATTAATGTGAAATTCAATCGTTTTCCAATAAGCTCCATTTTAAACCAGAGTCATCAAAATCATTTTGGGATTTTTTTAATTTGAATTCAATACAAAATTTCAACTTATTTTTATTTAGATTGAAATTATTTGTTCTTATAATCAAATGGTTTCGTTCAGAATGCACCCACAGACAAAGGAGAAAAAGAAAACCCTGACTAAAGCCATTGCACATTGGACACGTGCGAATACAAATCATACTCATCTCTAACACGTGCCACACTTATATAGGCCACCGAGTTCAGCTCACCTGTCTTTTCCTCTCTTTTTTTAATCCAACATTTTTTCACAAACTCAATAGGCATTTTAAAAATAATAATAAATAAAGGTAAAACCAAAATCACCAAGCACATTGTAAAAATAGAATCTTATTTCATACATAAAAGTAAAAGCAATCACATAACATGCAAATTACAGCCATTTTATTTATATACACATACCTCCCTTCCATCATCCTATATAACAAAGTATACATTTACATATTTCATTCCACTTGTATGTGTTGTGCTGCTTCTATTTACACGACACTAGAAAATGAGAGGGGAATGTGACAATGCCGGCTCTTTTTGGAGAAAGAGTTGGGGGGCATCAGTCATCACTATGTGCATATGTTGGGGCAAAATATCTCTAAAATTTAAGGCTATATGGCTAATATTGTATGATTAGTCCTCCCATCGGGGCTCGGTGCGGAATACCCTTTCTACGCTTGCCGGTTCTGTAATTAACCGAAGTTGGAGGGGGTGTCGAGGGACTAAAGCTTCGCACTTTGTTGCTGTTCTTTGGCTTTCCATGGCTACTGCTGCTGCACGAATCCTCGGAGTCGGATGCCATTGCCAATTGCCTCTTCTTCTTCTGGAAACTCTTTGATGTGCCGACTATCTGTATTTCAGTTTTACTAACTTTGATTAGGGTTCAGCAATCAGAATTGACCAAAACGGTCAAAATATGATTTTGGACTATCTAATGATATTATCAAATTATAGGGACTAAAATTCGAATTTGATCTTAGTTGAAGGGTCAAAATCAGAATTTGACCCTTCAAACTTTGAATGATCCTACAGTTTCTCGGCTACCAAACAGCAGCGTTTGCTAGCAAGAAAGTAAATGAAGGATGGATTTTCACCTTGCAACCGAGAGAGCAAAAGCGGAAGGAATCGACAAGGCTTCGATCACAGACCTCGCAAGTGTTGACGACACCTTTTCCAGGCCTTGGTTGGGGTCTTTCATTGAGGAAGACGACCTTAGCACTGTTTATTACATAAGTTTGAACTCCAGATATGTCCAGGTGTTTTTGTATCTCGGATACCCTTATTACATCATGGTACGAAGACCTCCTTACCTGTTACAAAAACAAATCCGAGTAAATCGCATTATCAAAAATGGGAAATTTACAGACAATTCCCATGAGAATTTCGTGGGTTACTCGAGTCTTATCTGTCGAGTAATGCATTCATTCACGAGAAAAAAAAAACATTCGATTTTGCCGTTAGAAACAGAGAAAAATACTTTGAAAATAGAGTCAATGCCTGCTTGGATGCTGAGAAAATGTGTAGGAAAAGAAAATAGAAAGGACAGAGAACAGAATCCCAGAAATGGAAAGCAAAAACCCAGAAAAGGGAATGAAAAACGGGATTCCCTTTCTCCCATAAAAGGAAGTGTAAACAAATTTCAAATGAAAAAGGGTAAATAAATTTCTTTCAATGGAAAAGGGAAAAAAAGAAATGAATGGTGGATTACCTGAATATAACGATGATCCCTATGATAAGCCAGACAACAAGAACAGAGAGAGCCATTCATACAATCCAAACAATACATATTACATTCACTCTTGTGAGAATCGATATGAAGCTTGCATTGAACGAAGAACTGTTCACTTAACAAAGGTTTCAGCCATGGCGGCCACCTGTTGTCTTCTTCATCAGGTCCACCAGCTCCCTATAAAAAACTGACATTAAACGCCATTCCATATTTTTATAAAAAAAACCCAAGAAAAAAGTGTGAAACACGTACCATGATTCTTCTGTTCTTGGGCTTGATTTCACGGATGGTGGATTCTTGATTTTCGATCGCCAGCTTGAAACTCCGGGAAAATACTCTGTTTTATTATTTTTTTCTGAAGTGGGATTTTAGAGAGAGGCAGAGAGAGAAAGGGAGAGAAATATTGAAAATGGGAAATGGGGAGAGGGTTCGTTCTTATCTATACAAAGTCCACACCCGAACCTAAGTGGGAAGCTGAGGTTAGGGAATAGGGATGCGTTGAAGTGCAAGGAACTGAGCTCCGCCTTCACTTTTAATTTCCCTTTCTTTCATTTTCACTGCCTCTTTGGTCTTATCATTATATATTAGTATAAAGTAGTAATGGGATTATTTTATGTCTTAATAGACACCCATTATGGATGGCCACCGTTTTTATATTGAGGATGCAATTGGTTTCAATGCTGATTTATGATATTGGGATTAGTGTTTGTGATTGTTCTTGTCTTTTCTTTTCATGCGATATGGAGGATAGATATGAATATATTTCTCAATAGTGAATTAACATTATAATTTATTTTGTTCTAACTTTTTACTCTAATTAAAAATATATATCTAACATGCACGAACCAACTTGTCTTAGTGATTAAAAAAATAATTGTTGTTTTTACAGGTTACGGGTTCGAACACCAGCAGTTGCAGCAGGGTGATTGAGCATGCATTGTCAAATGGTTGAAAGTATATTCAGAACATATACTACTTGTAATCACCTTACCTTTCAAATTGTTAATAGTTAATTTTTTAACGGTTAATCATTTTTTAACAGTTTGGTTACATGTTAACATATAATTAGGGATAAGCAAAACTCGACTCGACTTGAGGCGAAAAAACTACACTCGTTTTGACTCGACTCGACTAAAAAAATTCAAATAAAGTTTGAGTTGTAAAATGGAAATTCGAATAAGTCGAAATTTTTAGTAATTAATGGATTGGTTTTTAAGTTTGAGTCGAGTCTCTCAATTTTTCTTGGTATATACATACTGATATAAAAAAAATATGAACAAATATATGTCACATATGGAAAAAAATATATGGGTCATGTTTGGTAAAGAGAAGTTTGGGCAAAAATTAGAGGTTTGACCAGTCAAATCCGCTAATATTGTTGTTTGGTAAACAACGGATTGAAAGAGCAGATTGGGGTGAAACCGCTAATTTTGAAAAAGCTCATAATATGAGCTTTTTGAGATTAGAGGTTTGATATTAGAGTTGTAAAGACTCTTTTACCCTTATCAGTTACCAAAAATCTCAAAATAACCTAAATTAAATATTTTCTCACCCTATTTATAAGTTAATTCTATTTTTTACTATCACATATTTATATGTGTATTTAAATTTATTAATTAATTAAATTATATTAAAATAATTATATAAATAATAAATTAATATATGAATTATTTGAATATGTTTAGAAAAGTTATAATAAAAATAATTTTATAGATCTTATTAATAATAATTAGATACAAAATATTGATAACTAATAAACTATTCAAACAAGTATTGAATATAATCATGTCCTTATATGTCATTTTGTTTGTTTAAATAATCTAACAGCTATCAGTTAATTTTACCAAACACTTTTATACAATCAGCTAATACAATCCGCTAGTCAAATCAGCTAATGCAATCAGCTATTAGCTAATGTAATCCGCTATCAGCTATCCGCTAATTGTCAAACAGAGCCATGATATATATATATATATGTGATTAGAGAAAGTCGTTTAAATTGAAATCAAATTCTACTATAACATGATAAATAATTACAATTAAATTTGTATAGGAACTCGAAAACTCGACTCGAATCGTAAAAATTTAAAATAAAGTTTGAGTTGTAAAATATGACGCGTCAACTCGAATAACTCAAAATTTTTTGACCCGACTCGACTCGATCGAACGCTCACCCCTACCTATAATCTATTACATTTTTCTTCTCAAATGTTCATTATTTCTTTTAAGAATAATGAAACTATATCTCTGATAAATATTGTATTAAAAATTTCAAAAAAAAACTTAAATAGAGAGATTTTAAACACAAATTTCATTATTAGTTAAAAAAAATACTTATATGTTAACCTATAGGCTAACCATTAATTATAATTTTTAACTGTTTAAGTAACCAAAATCGTTTAACCTTAACAATTAGATTAATTAATTTATAAAAGGAATGGTTATGATGATTAACAGTTTCGATTTATTTTACACATCTTAATATAAAGTGTTTTCAAGGGATGAATTTACAACAAATGTCATACTCAAATATACATTATTAATGTTATATTTATACATTGATATACATTACTATTTTTTGGAATAACTATAAAAACTTTAGGGGCCCAAAGCACAATTAACCTATTAAAAATTGAATTATCATTTTAGTAGGTTTCTACTTCCGCCCATTTCATTTCTTATGTTTTTATTATATAATATTAATTAATTTTTGAAGAAGAAGAAGAAACCACCGCTGAACATAAACACCTTCGATAGATGATATTAGAATTGCAATTATTTAAAATTATTCGAGATCTTAGAACATTAAAAGAGTAAACAAACAACAAAATCTCAATTTTTCTCTGTACGTATAAATTATACTCCCTCCGTCTCCGGTGACAAATCTAGAAACAATTTTAAAGGTGAACAAGCATATATTAACATCATATTCAAATTTAGTTGTTTATTATTAATGTGTTCGAGTTCGATTTTTTAACATTTGTGAATATGTTCGTTTAACAATCGCGAACATGTATTTTTATAGGTTCGCGAACATGTTCATTTAAAGGTTCGCACACGTATATTAACATCATGTTCAAATTTAGTTGTTTATTATTTAATGTGTTCGGGTTCGATTCTTTTAGCGTTTGTAAATATGTTTGTTTAACGATGCGAACATATTCATTTATAGGTTCGCAAACATAATAAGCGACTAGGTGTAAATAAGTTAACAATGCTTATTTACAACGGTGTAAAATAGGCTATCAATGCAAACATCAAATTTACAAAGCGGTGTGATATAAAATACTTACAAGGCGACAACAATTTTGAAACAACCCAATTTGTATCTATTACTAATTTATATTCAATCAATAAAAAGTAATGACAAAAATGAATGCATTTGTTAAATTAATTCGACGAAATTAATATAAAAAATATTAACTCATAAAGTTATATTTTTAATTCTAACTCTTAATTTTTTTATCGAAAATAATATGATTTTATTGAAACGAAATCATACAATTCAAAATGTCATCACGGCCTCATTAAAAACCTCCTTAAACTTATGTTGTAGGAAAAGAGTACATCATAATAGCATATAACAAACGAACAAAGCACCCCAAAAAAGCAAAGCTCATAAAACCCCCGACCATCCACAACCAGGGATGGACAAAGGGGGATGACGGGAGCGATCGCCCCCGCTAAAATTTTAAAACTCTTATATGAATTAGAATGTTTTTAAAAAATTTCTATGTATTTTCTATTAAAAATCTATTTTCACCCCCTAAATTTTATAAGCTCACCTCCCTCCTAAAAATTTATAAGTTCACCCCTAACTTAAAATTTTGTGTCAGTACCTGTACACAACACATGACAATACTCCACAAACCAAACCAGTGCAACATCCCAGCCATAAACAAATTTTATTAAATATTTAATTTGTAACACCCCCTTCCCGGCCTGGTAGAGAACCGGGTCGGAGAGCGCTACCGGAAAACATTACGGAGATCGGAGACATAAAGTTCAAAAATTATTTCGGATTATTTTACTAATCTCTTTTAAGACTTAACACTTAACTTATTAACAACTTACTCAAATTGGGGTCAATTTCAAACTTTTTCAAACTTAGGGACTAAATTGTAATTTTCACAAATTAAAGGTCTTTATCTGAAATTCGTGAAAATATACTGAAAATAAACTTACTAGTTATTAGTCTGTAAAACCTCATTACTATCGGAGGTCATTTATCTACCTGATTAGACGATGCAATATTTAGTGACTATTTTGTAAAATATTCAAATATATTTCTTTTTATTATCTTACTAAAATTATTTACAAATTTAAATGAGTCTAACAACTCACAAAAATCTTAAAGATCTTTCTAATCATTTTTTTAGATTATTACTCGTATCTATCATTACTATTATTCCAACATTTATTTAATAGGACTTTTCTAGATTACTAAAATAAAACCATATTATTAAATTATAAAATACAATTTATTCAAAAGTTGGTTCATATGCCACTTTACTAGGAGTTCATGAAAGATATCATACATATATGGTAGAGATGTGACTTGCAACTGCACCACACGATCAAAGGTTGGAAATCTATCAGGGTCCTGAAAATGCATGAGACACGTATGTTAGGCTTACATAGCCTAGTGAGGTAGTCATGATAGTAAATTGACAATAATATGAATGTCATGATTAAATATAAATTTAATCTAACTTATTTGCATGCTTCTATAACAGTATAAGCATAACATGATCAGATATCCATATCACTAACATAACATAATATAATCATATATCTTATCATAAACATGTCATGGTATAACATATCGAACACATATTATATTGGTACCATTGGATACGCGGATTCCCTGCACACCATATCATAAATCATAAATGAGCCGTAGCCCTGAGCCGTAGCTCCATGTATCCCTTACACTTCCATCCTTTTATCTCCCACATATAGGCCGTAGCCCTGGACCGTAGTCCTCCCTTACATGGTGAGCTCGAATATTCCTATGACATGCCAATTGTATCCAATGTCCATAAATACACACAATTTCACATAGTCCATGATTTTCAGATCATATCATATCAAATAGCAAGATGAGCCGTAGCTCCATATCAGATAGCATTTCATATTATTTTCATGTACATATAGCATATCATAATCATTTTTGAGCATATCCAAATAATGCAGGGTACTTACCAGATGCAGATAAATTCATAATTAATGCAACGGGGCAGCACCGAGCCTACCCCTGACACGACTATACTCACATATCAAGACATAAAAATATCGGAATGACACCGTGTCACCCGAGACAAATGCATCTACACTCACCTTGACAGACCGGTGCTTTATTTTTATTTATTGAGCTTGAAGGTTGATCTGAATCGACCTCGTGTACTACGATAAAAATTAATTAAAATAATAAGACAGTATCGAATATATATATAAATATTAATCAAACTCGATACCGAAACTTAAACTAACTAGAGATTTGAGCTTACCCCGTCGTCGACAGAAATTCGATATTACTATATCGAAAATATCGAACTACCAATCAAACATTAGATCGTATCCTAATTTTTTTCTTCAAATTGCCGTGTATTTTCAACACTTCCCTCCCCCTATTTATACTAAAACTTGGCCGGCAAACACCCCTTCTTTTTTTTTTAATAAAATAATAATAATAATTTTACTTACCCCATAAAATAATAATAAATTTTACTTACTACATAAAATAATAATAAATTTTTACTTACTCCATAAAATAATAATAATTTTTACTTACTACATAAAAAAATAATAAATTTTTACTTACTCCATAAAATAATAATAAACTGAATAAAAAAAATTTCGAACCTAATTTCTACTAGACCGGGTTTTGGGATGTGACAACTCACCCCCTTAAGAAAATTCGTCCTCGAATTTTTACCTGAATCGAACAGATGAGAATATTGCTTTTTCATCGTGTCCTCAGGTTCCCATGTTGCCTCTTCCCTCTTGTGATTTCTCCACAAAACTTTAACCAATGCAACATTTTTGTTTCTGAGTCTTTTGATTTCTCTATCCAGAATCTGAATTGGTTCCTCTTCGTAAGACAAGTCAGGATTCAGCTCTAATTCTTCCGGCTCTAAGATGTGAGATGGATCGGATCTATACTTTCTGAGCATTGACACGTGGAAGACATTGTGGATTTTATCGAACTCGCTAGGAAGTGCAAGTCGATAAGCCACTGGGCCAATTCTTTCAGTAATTTCAAAAGGTCCAATGAAGCGAGGACTGAGCTTTCCCCTCTTTCCAAAACGAAATACTTTCTTCCATGGAGAGACTTTAAGAAAGACTTTGTCTCCCACATTATGCTGAATGTCTCTTCGTTTCAGATCAGCGTAAGCTTTCTGCCTATCAAAAGCTTGTTTCAATCGAGAGTGGATGATTTGAACTTTCTCTTCTGTTTCTCTGAGCAGTTGTGGTCCCAACACCTTGTTTTCACCAAGTTCGGACCAACACAGAGGAGTTCTGCATTTTCTGCCATACAACGCTTCAAAAGGAGCCATCTGAATAGATGACTGATAGCTATTGTTGTAGGAAAATTCTACTAAGGGTAGGGATTTCTCCCAATTTTTCCTAAAATCAATAATGCAGGCTCGGAGCATATCTTCCAGAATCTGAATAACCCTTTCAGATTGACCATCGGTTTGGGGATGGAATGCAGTACTGAGATGTACTCTAGTTCCCAATGCCTCCTGCAAGGTTCTCCAAAATCGAGATGCAAACCGTGGGTCTCGATCAGAAATTATTGATGTTGGAACTCCGTGCAAGCGTATAACTTCGCTGATATACAACTCTGCTAGCTTGGATAAGCTGAAGTCCATTCTTACAGGAAGAAAGTGAGCTGACTTGGTAAATCGATCTACGATGACCCAGATTGCGTTGTTTTTCTTTGGAGTCGGGGGTAATCCGCTTACAAAGTCCATAGTGATACGTTCCCACTTCCACTGTGGCAGCTCAATGGGTTGAAGGAGTCCCGTCGGTACTTTATGTTCGGCTTTAACCCGTTGACAAGTCAAACACCTTGCTACGAAATCTGTGATTTTACTTTTCATACCGGACCATCAGTAGATCTCTTTTAGATCCTTGTACATCTTAACAGCTCCGGGGTGAATAGAAAAAGGGCTAGCATGTTCTTCACGCAGGATCTGGTTCCGAAGATCATCATTGTTTGGAACACATATACGATTACGAAAGCATAACAAGCCGTCAGAATTTATGGCAAAATCAGGGTCCGGTTCATCCTTGATTCGGGCTAAAATAGGTTGCAACTCCTCATCATCTTCTTGAAGTGCTTTAATCAGGGACACAATGGTCGATTGTACCCTGAGCTCGGCTAATAACTTGCCACGCTTCATGAGCCGAAAGTGAGCGTTTAAACATCTAAGAGAAGAAGTGGGCTTCCGGCTAAGAGCGTCCGCCACCACATTTGCTTTACCGGGATGGTAATCAATCACCAAATCATAATCTTTCAAAAGCTCCATCCAACGACGCTGACGAAGGTTTAATTCTTTTTGGGTCAAAAGGTATTTTAGGCTTTTGTGGTCAGTAAAAAGATAACACTTTTCACCATAGAGGTAATGTCGCCAGATCTTTAGTGCGAACACAACCGCAGCTAGCTCAAGGTCATGAGTTGGATAGTTAAGCTCATGCAGTTTGAGTTGACGTGAGGCATAGGCTATAACTTTACCTTCTTGCATCAAGACACGGCCCAGTCCTTGATGGGATGCATCGCTGTATACTGTGAAATCTTTTCCTGGCTCCGGTTGTACTAGGACAGGAGCGTGGGTGAGGATTTGTTTAAGCTGGTCAAAACTCCGTTGTTGGTCCACTGTCCACATGAAAGGAATGTCTTTGCGGAGAAGCTTCGTTAGGGGTGAAGCAATCAAGGAGAACCCCTTAACGAACCTACGATAGTATCCTACAAGACCCAGGAAACTACGAATTTCTCCCACGTTTTTCGGGGGTATCCATTCGAGAATGGCTTGAATCTTCTTTGGGTCCACTTGAATTCCCGCGGAAGATATCACATGACCGAGAAAAGATACTTCGGTTAGCCAAAACTCGCATTTATTAAATTTGGCATAGAGCTGTTTTTCACGGAGGGTTTGGAGTACAATCCGAAGATGTTCTTCGTGAGTAACAGAATCTTTCGAATAGATCAAAATGTCGTCTATGAAGACAACGACAAATTTATCAAGATAAGGTCGAAATATTCAGTTCATCAGATCCATAAAGGCTGCAGGAGCATTGGTGAGCCCAAAAGGCATCACCAAGAATTCGTAATGACCATATCTGGTTCGAAAGGCTGTTTTTGAAACATCTGGTTCCTTCACGAGCATTTGATAGTAACCAGATCGGAGGTCTATCTTAGAAAAGACAGAAGCACCCTTTAGTTGATCAAATAGGTCGTCTATTCTAGGAAGCGGGTACTTATTTTTTATTGTTACTTTATTCAGTTGTCGATAGTCGATGCATAAGCGCATCGATCCATCTTTCTTCTTCACAAATAAAACCGGTGCTCCCCAGGGTGAGGAACTCGGTCGAATAAACCCCTTACTTTCAAGGTCTTGGATTTGGGCCTTCAATTCCTTTAACTCCATTGGAGCCATTCTGTATGGAGCGATAGAAATTGGAGTAGTTCCAGGTTGAACTTCTATCCCAAACTCAACTTCACGTATAGGAGGGAGTCCCGGAAGTTCTTCAGGGAATACGTCAGGAAAATCTCTTATTATGGGTATATCTTCAGGCTTTAGTTCCTTCGTAGATTCTAAGGCACACATAAGACTACTCTGACATTTAGATTTCATTAATGTGATGCTTTCTCTACCTAGTCCACGGAGATATAATTTCTTTTTAGAACAATCTACCCATGCTTGATGTTCAGCTAGCCAATCTAGGCCAAGGATAAGGTCGAACTCATTAAAGGGTAAGACCATCAAATTGGCCGGAAAAGGAATTCCTTGGATTTTTAAGGGACAAGATCTACAGATCTTTTGGATTGCTACACTATCTCCTAATGGGTTTGACACAAGTATTTCGGAAGCAACATGATCACATTTTAAGGCGTATTTTTCAATCAAAGGTTCACTAATAAAGGAATGCGTAGAGCCTGGATCTATCAAAGCATAAACAAATTCAGAACCTAACTCCACCATACCTGCAATAACATCAGGGTCGTCTTCTTGTTCGCGGCCTCGAACGTGGTACATCTGGGCTGAGGTCTTTGGATTTCGGCTTCCTGAAGGAGCATTATTGTTGTGGGGCCTTCCGGAAGAACCAGACGGTGCTTGATTTATTCCCCTCCCTTTTACTGGAACGTTCTGGGAGGCTATAGAGGTAGGGGCTTGTGGATTTTGGGGGCATTGTCGGATGAAATGACCAGATTCTCCGTACAGGTAACAAGAACCTGACTGTTTACGACACTGTCCCAAATGTCTCTTTTGACAAAAATTACACAGAGGGATCTGAGAACTTTTGGCAGAGCCTCCTGTACTGTTTATTGAGGTCGTACGCGTAACAGTGGTCCCACCAGATGGAAATTGAGAGACATAATTAGAGTTAGGTAGCTGTTGATTGGCAGATGACCTTTGGTCCCACTGTCTTCCTCTTTTTTGAGATAGAGGAGGTTTGGAATCTTCTCGGAATCTTTTATCAGGTGGAGCTTGGTTTCCCTTCCTTCTTTCCGAGGCTCTTTGAGAAGCTTCAGTTGCAATGGCTCGATTCACCAGTATTTGAAAATCCTCGATTTCCAGAGCAACAAAAAGAGGACGTAATTCATCGCAGAGGCCATCTATGAACATTCTACATTTTTCTTTTTCAGTGTGGATGATATCAATACCATATCTAGCGTACTTGCAGAAATCATGAATGTACTGTTCCACTGGCCTTCCTCCTTGCTTCAAATGGAGGAACTTTTTACGTCTTTCAGCGAGGTAATGCTCACTAATATACTTTTTACGAAACTCCTGGAGGAAAAATTCCCAGGTTACTTTATGTTCGGGTACAGTGAGAGTTACAGTGTGCCACCAGCTTTGTGCTTCATCTGCAATCAGGGCTAAGGCACACTCCAACTTATGCTCCTCGGGGCACTTTAGTTGCTTGTTGATTACTTTCAAAGTATTTTCTAGCCAATATTCTGCGATTTCAGGATTATCCAGATCTTGGCCAGTAAATGTATAAACTTGATAACGTTTTAGCTTATCTATTGGAGCTCGAGAGATCTGCTGAGCAGCTTCAGCAGATGAGGAAGGTGCTTCTTGTCGAAGAGACACCACTACTTGTTTTATCATGTCGGCCATAGACATCAAATAGTCTTGTTGAGCCGATAACATAGGTGGAAGATGGGGTGGATCATTCTGAGCCACTTGTTCGGTACTTGGTTCTGGCCTCACATTTTCCCCTCGAGTGGAAGAGGAATCATGATCGGGCTCATTTGTTTCTTTCCTAATAGTAGGAGCAATCATTTTGGGTCTAGACATACATAAGAATTAAATCGTGTAAGTTGCAAGTCACAAAATACATATTTAATCAACTCCTAAGTGGCATATGAGACACAGACTCGTTAACGAATGCCTGATTAGTCCTAGAATCGACTAAACTCTAGCTCTGATACCACAAATGTAACACCCCCTTCCCGGCCTGGTAGAGAACCGGGTCGGAGAGCGCTACCGGAAAACATTACGGAGATCGGAGACATAAAGTTCAAAAATTATTTCGGATTGTTTTACTAATCTCTTTTAAGACTTAACACTTAACTTATTAACAACTTACTCAAATTGGGGTCAATTTCAAACTTTTTCAAACTTAGGGACTAAATTGTAATTTTCACAAATTAAAGGTCTTTATCTGAAATTCGTGAAAATATACTGAAAATAAACTTACTAGTTATTAGTCTGTAAAACCTCATTACTATCGGAGGTCATTTATCTACCTGATTAGACGATGCAATATTTAGTGACTATTTTGTAAAATATTCAAATATATTTCTTTTTATTATCTTACTAAAATTATTTACAAATTTAAATGAGTCTAACAACTCACAAAAATCTTAAAGATCTTTCTAATCATTTTTTTAGATTATTACTCGTAACTATCATTACTATTATTCCAATATTTATTTAATAGGACTTTTCTAGATTACTAAAATAAAACCATATTATTAAATTATAAAATACAATTTATTCAAAAGTTGGTTCATATGCCACTTTACTAGGAGTTCATGAAAGATATCATACATATATGGTAGAGATGTGACTTGCAACTGCACCACACGATCAAAGGTTGGAAATCTATCAGGGTCCTGAAAATGCATGAGACACGTATGTTAGGCTTACATAGCCTAGTGAGGTAGTCATGATAGTAAATTGACAATAATATGAATGTCATGATTAAATATAAATTTAATCTAACTTATTTGCATGCTTCTATAACAGTATAAGCATAACATGATCAGATATCCATATCACTAACATAACATAATATAATCATATATCTTATCATAAACATGTCATGGTATAACATATCGAACACATATTATATTGGTACCATTGGATACGCGGATTCCCTGTACACCATATCATAAATCATAAATGAGCCGTAGCCCTGAGCCGTAGCTCCATGTATCCCTTACACTTCCATCCTTTTATCTCCCACATATAGGCCGTAGCCCTGGACCGTAGTCCTCCCTTACATGGTGAGCTCGAATATTCCTATGGCATGCCAATTGTATCCAATGTCCATAAATACACACAATTTCACATAGTCCATGATTTTCAGATCATATCATATCAAATAGCAAGATGAGCCGTAGCTCCATATCAGATAGCATTTCATATTATTTTCATGTACATATAGCATATCATAATCATTTTTGAGCATATCCAAATAATGCAGGGTACTTACCAGATGCAGATAAATTCATAATTAATGCAACGGGGCAGCACCGAGCCTACCCCTGACACGACTATACTCACATATCAAGACATAAAAATATCGGAATGACACCGTGTCACCCGAGACAAATGCATCTACACTCACCTTGACAGACCGGTGCTTTATTTTTATTTATTGAGCTTGAAGGTTGATCTGAATCGACCTCGTGTACTACGATAAAAATTAATTAAAATAATAAGACAGTATCGAATATATATATAAATATTAATCAAACTCGATACCGAAACTTAAACTAACTAGAGATTTGAGCTTACCCCGTCGTCGACAGAAATTCGATATTACTATATCGAAAATATCGAACTACCAATCAAACATTGGATCGTATCCTAATTTTTTTCTTCAAATTGCCGTGTATTTTCAACACTTCCCCCCCTATTTATACTAAAACTTGGCCGGCAAACACCCCTTCTTTTTTTTTAATAAAATAATAATAATAATTTTACTTACCCCATAAAATAATAATAAATTTTACTTACTACATAAAATAATAATAAATTTTTACTTACTCCATAAAATAATAATAATTTTTACTTACTACATAAAAAAATAATAAATTTTTACTTACTCCATAAAATAATAATAAACCGAATAAAAAAAATTTCGAACCTAATTTCTACTAGACCGGTTTTTGGGATGTGACATAATTATTCTACTCCTATTTGTGTTATTATAGTTGTAAGAAAAAAAAAACAATTTGAACTCTTGAAATGTAATAGAACAAAATTTAAATAATAATTGAAATATATTTCTGTATGTCAAATAAGGGAAAGAATTTTCAAATAAAGGCTTAAATGAAAAATAAGTATTTAACGTATATTTTTTTGAATTTTAGATGCTTAAATTATTTTTTGTTAAAAATAAGTGCTTAAAGTCTATACCGTTATAATTTTAGGTGCCCAAAATTTACATCGTTGCAATTTTAGGCGCCTAACCGTTAAAGGATGTTAAAAAATTGATAACCAATCAATACTTGACACGTGGCATGTTTATTTTATTTTTTTAAATTAAAAAACTTAAAACAATTATTTACACACACACAATTTTAGAAAAAATTAAAAAAATTTAATCTTTACAAAACAATCCCTAAATTCCTAAAATTTTCAAACTCAACCCCTCAAATCGTCGTCACTCCCGCCGCTGACCGCCGCCCCTGAGCACACCCCTTTGGCCGTCAAACTTAGGCGGTCATTTCTTTCAACACGACGTCGTCGGAAACGCCGAACGGTGTGGTAGTCGAACGTTAATTTTGCGTTCAACGTTTGACGCTTGGCTGGCACGTCGTTCGGCGTTTTTGGTGACACTGTGTTGGGGGAAACAACCGCCTAGGTCTGATGACCAAAGGGGTTTGCTCAGGGGCGGCGAGCAGTGGTAGGATCGGCAACGATTTAAGGGTTCCGGGTCTGAAAATTTTTAGAGATTTTGGGACTGTTGTAAAATTGAAAATTTTCAAGATTTTCTGAAAATTTGAAAATTTTGGATTTTTTCTTCAAAAAATTTCAAATTAGTGCCACGTGTCAAGCATTAATTGGTTAATAATTTTTTTAACATCCCTTAACGGTTAGACACCTAAATTTTTAACTGTGTAAACTTTAGGCACCTAAGGCACCTAAAGTTCAAAAGATGTATACTTTAGGCACTTATTTTTCATATAAGCCAAATAAAAAAATTACATGGCTTCAATATTGAGAGATCTGAGAGTTTTAAATTTAGAAAACTGAAAATTTTGTGTTTGAGAAAGAAAAACGTCAAAACTAAGAATAATAATGCTTTGTTCTCTTGTAATTGGTTATTTTTTTAGGCTTGTATGTAGTACTTCAAATGAACTAGGCTAAGATAAATTATTTGTGGGCTCCTAAAAAAGAATAAATTGTTAAATGAATGAACAGTTTTAGTCGATTTTTTATTATAATTTATATGTCGATGAGGGACAAATAAAATTTCAAGGTAGGCACAATTAATAAAATAGTTAACTAATAAGAGAAAACATGTGTCCACCCTGGATATAAGGTGCATCCACCATTGTTCGTCTCAATTTTCTTGTCACATGTTGATTTTTCACGAAGTTTTACGAAAAAAGGTTTGTATAAAATGTCATGTAAAATAATTTAATTAACACGTTTACCCTAAAAATATTAACTTTTGTTCTTGTTGGGAAACTAAAAACAGGATAGGTCTGGGGTGCGGCTAAAAGCCGACAAATTTTGAAACTTGTCTAAGAACTTAAAATGTTAGACTTTTTTAATAATATTTTAGGTTAATTTTTTGTGTTTTTTGACAAGTTTCTATAATTAGAAAATAAGTCTCGATACTTAATTTTTTATAACATTTACGTTTTGGACAAATAATCGATATTTACAAAATAAAATTTTAATACTTGTTAAAACACACACACAAAAAACAACCTAAAATTGGGGGTTTTATCCCTCTCTCTTTGTTTGTTTCTCGTACAATAAGCTCAAAACTTAAAGATCTCTACAAAAATGCAAATAGCATTAACAGTTTCTTGTTGATATTTATTTTATTTTTGTTTTGACCATTCCTGGACAACGGGAGACTGTACTTCTAAGCATTCAAAGTCAAACCCAAGCATCTCAAGAGATGACCACTGGAACATTCATCTGGCATTTGGAGTGTTCAAATCCGAATATCCAATTCTTCGAGTAATTTATTTGCCAGCCCATATTTTGGATCGTAATTTTTGGATACCCGTTAATTGAGTACCCGTAAAATTTAAGTATCTGCAAATTTGGGTACCGAGTATCCGGTTCACCCAAATTTATAGAGCTGAATTACAATGAAACATCTGTATGCGGTGTGTAAGTGATAAAGAGTGTGCGAGTTGTAAAAATTTAAGTGAATATTCATTAATATTTTAATAGAATAAATAGGAAAGTAAGACAAAACGGTTGGGAAGAAAACCTAATCCAGAAGAGCTTAAGCATTTAGATTTTAAGAGATTAGAATAGAGACGAGACATGTTGATATCAAGGCTAGCTCTAATAGCCTGGAGTTTTGGTTTTGGTCGGCAACTTGAGAATTATTGCATCATATTATATATATCACTAAAATCAATTCCGAAATGAAATCAAGATATGATGTTAATTAAAATTTAATTTTAATACCAACAATCAATTATCTAGTATAAGAGTAGTTTTAGACATATGTAACATGTGCCCCGTATAAGATCTCAAAAAAAAGAAAAAGAAAACTCAAAAGGAGTTTTCTACTATATTTGACAATTTGAAGTGAACTTCAACATAAATTACATCAAATTGAAACAATTGACAAAGTTGTTGAAGAACAATTCAAGAAAGAAAAGTAATATTGAAAAAATGTGATTATTCAAATTATTGCACTTGTAAAATATCTTACTAAACATAATTTGGTCTTTCATGAAAAAAAAAAGAAAAAATTATATCAAAATAGTAAAGAAAGCTTTTTGAGGGTTAATAGAGATGTTAGCAGAGTTTGATTCTATAATAAAAGAACATGTTCAACGTAGTAGTGATGACAAGATTTTTCATCATTATTTGAGTCATGATATTTAAAATGAGTTAATATTTTTACTTTATTCTAGAATTAAATCTAACATTATTAGAAAAATTAAAGAAGCAAAATATTTTTTTATTTACAGAGCTTTTACCAAAAAAACGAGAGGAATGGATTTATTAAAGGCTTAAAATGTTTTAATTGTTTCCCAAATGAGACAATTGTATATAGAGTCTTACTTACTATTTCTATGGCCATTACTTTTGTAGAATGAAGTTTTTCAAAATTGAAATTTGTGAAGTCATATTTATGGACAACTATATCGCAAGAAATGCTAAATGGACTTGCTTTAATGACAATCAAGAGTGGTCTTTTTGGAATAAATTAATATTGAAAGCGTTGTAGATGATTCAAAATATGCAAGCTTTTAAGTGAAAATGTTAGATTTTTAGATGTTTGTAAATCATTTTTATGTTGCTCAATAGAGCAATCTAACATTTTTGGTATTAAGGGAACTTTATTTGGTGGAAAAATCTTACACCTCTATCATATTATAAATTAATGGTCTCATTTTAGTAAACTACACAGGGCCTCTTAAATCTTTCAATCGCCCTTGGTCTAGTGGGATGAGACACTAAATCTCTTAACAATGCCAGGGTTCGAATTCTATTATTGTGAATGGAGCAAATTGAATTGGGAAGGTTGCCCTCATAATATACCTCTACATCACCTGACCCGAATTAATCAGTCAATAAATTGGATACAAATAGTTAAACAAAAAAATTAATTTTAACAAAACTCTATTATCATTGCACCACTATGAAACTCATTAGACATTAGTTGCCCATGTGTAGAGAATTTGAGAAAGGAGTTGCTGTTTTTTATTTGGATTGTAGAAGCCTTTGTAGATTAAGGGCCAAATTTACTAAAAAGAAACACATGTACATCGTGGTTGAATAATGCGAAGATTTAGATAACATGACTAAGCCATCCCATCAATCATTGTTAGGTATATATTATTGGAGTTAATTCAAGCGTACCAATTAGTTGATAGATGACCCAATTCATGAATGGCAAAACGACAAAAGATGCCCCCAACGTTTGCACATTTTGTCATTTGACCTCCTATTCTTTTTTTTGGTCCAAATATGCCCCCAACGTTTGCTTGTTTTGTCATTTGACTCCCTATTCTTTCTTTTGGTCCAAATATGCCCCCAACGTTTTAATCGTAGTCCAAATATGCCCCCAACGTTTCAATTTGGTCCAAATATGCCCCCGTTAGATGGAAACTGTCAGTCAACTGACTTTCAACAGCTGATGCTGACTAGACTTGCCACGTAATAAGATCTGTTGATGCCACGTTAAAATTTTTTATAAGATGTTGACCGTCAGTTGATTGACAGTGTACATCCAACAGGGGCACATTTGGACTATAAATGAAACTTTGGGGGCATATTTGGACCAAAAGAAAGAATAGGGGGCCAAATGACAAAACAAACAAACATTGGGGGCATATTTAGACCAAAAAAAAGAATAGGAGGTCAAATGACAAAACGTGCAAACGTTGGGGGCATCTTTTGTCATTTTGCCTTCATGAATACTTTCAAATCCCACTCCAAACTACCAAATTCGCTTCTTTTCCATTCTATTTTCATTCCATCCACGTTAAATTTGTTTTTTATATTAAATAAAAATATATTATATTCTCATACTGAAATTCGAACCCATATAAAATAATAAAGGGAAGAAACAAGAACAATAAGTATGTAAAATAAAGTGAGAATTTTGCATTGTTTTCTCAATATGAAATATCGACAATGCTTTCTCCAAACTGTTGATTTATAGACATAGTGAGTAGATATCATATTAAAGCTCCAATCCTAATAGACACTAAAGTTTTAATAATAAAGAATATTATTTAATACAAAAGTTTTAATTCATAATGGACATTTATATAAATAAACATTTATAATATTTTTTATTGGATTCCAAGAAGATAGCGTGTCTCATAAAACCTTACTAAGACAAAATCTAATGGAAAAAATAATAAGGCAAAACCCAATGAAAAAAATACTTAAGTGAATGAAAAAAAGAGTACGCATATATTTAATACACATAATAAGTTGGCTAATTAAAAAACCTTATTAGGAAAACACAATGAAACAACCTTGCTTAAAGGATAAAGTAAAACACGTATTTACGCCCCCATTACAACATCACATAAGATCTTTATTTCTTTACAATTCAATCTTGAATATTGTAATCACTATTACAATATATTACGACCTACATATTCTGTAATGAATTACGTAGGTTCGGTGAGATATGTTGTAGGTATCGTATTTATTACGCGTTTTGTAACATATAGGCTAATCCTTTAAGAGATAAGGTAGCTACAAAATTCCTTACCATAAGTTGGGTTGGTTTAAGATTTGGAGATATGAGATAATAAATTCGGTAGTTACCTTATTTACTATATATTTTGTAATGAATTACATAGGTTCGGTGAGATATGTTGTAGGTATTGTAGGCTCGGTGTGATATGTTGTAGGTATCGTATTTCTTATGCGTTTTGTAATATATAGGGTAATCTTTTAAGAGATAAGGTAGCTACAAAATTTACTAGCATGATAAGCTTTTCAGTAACTACTGTAATCACTAATTTTGTCCCGAATCTTAAACTCGTTTTGATTATGTTTTCAAGGCTTGTATTGGGCTTAAAAGAAAAAAGAAAAAAACGAAAAAAAAGAAAATGAAAATATATATATATACATGTGTTACTATTAGTATTATCCCTATATATGTCTTGTATTTATTATCTTAATATTTTTATTAGTATCATTATTACTACTATTATTATTGTGTATTTTATATTGTCATTACTATTAGTATAATATATATTAGATATTGCTATCACCTATTACTACTATTTTTATTATTGTGTGAGTTAATGTTATTAATTATTATTATTATTATTACGAGCTATATATATTACTATTATTATTATTATGGTAACACAAATAAACAAAAAAAATGAATAAACTCAATATGAATAATAATAAGGACCCAATTTATTTAAGTCAGTCCACTACAAAATATAATGCAAGCCCATACAAGCCCATAGTCCCAAACAGAAACCCTAATACATGTCTACCCTTTTATCCAGCCGCCGCCCAGATCAGGAACCATTGGATCAAGCCAGCGATCAACGGTCCAGATTTCAACTGAGGAAAAACCCTAGCAAGGCATCAGCAAGCCCAGCGCCGCACGCCCCGCGCCATTGGATCTAGGCGTGATCCAATGGTCCAGGTCCCTCCATCCAGAAACCCTAGTGGCCCTTCGCTTCTCAGCTCGCGCCGCACGAGGTCTCAACCGTTAGATCGAATCTCGATCTAACGGCTCATAGCGACCCTTCGAGTACCCACGCGCACACTCGCGGCTGTTTGAGACCCGACGCATGCCCGTGACCCCTCCTCTGACCACTTCCTCTCTGTGCCGTTTGTGTCCCTCCCGATCAGGCAATACCGGCAACAAAAAACCTCGGTCAGAAACTTCCAGACACCCAAAACGGAAAAGAAAAAAACAACAATTTCAGAAAGATTCAGAAGTCACATGCATAGGGCAAAAACAAAGCCGACTACATTTATGGTTTTCCCTTGTAACCCTTCGGTATAAAGACCGAATAAAAAACAATGTAAAAAAAAAGGGGAAGAGATCAATAAAAAAAATTTTCTTCAGTCCAAAAGGTATTCCTTTTATTTTTCCGAATTGCATGCAAAGAAGAGAGTGAGAGAGAGAGTTTTACCTTCAAGAGATCCGGTCCCCACAACCCTACTATTTTCGGTGATAAGCCGCCCGAGCGTTAGCTCCGATGAGGGTGAATCGGAAATCGAGGGCTCATATTTTTTAACAAACAAAAAGTTTCCTTTTTTTTCTCTTTCTTTTCTTTTGTTTATTTCGATCTCGACTTCTCAAACGAAGGGTTTTCAAGGATTTCCAGAAAATCAGAGTAAAAAGAGGAGACCTTCGTTTCTGGTATTGGTTACCGGAAACGAGTGGCCGCCGGCGGAGCCCCAGGGCTTCTGTGTTTTTTTTGAAAAGGGGAAATGAGGGAGAGGGTTTCTGAGTTTTATTTTTCTAAAAATTTTGCCAAAAGCTTTCTAAAAGAACCAAAACACGTTTTTTATAGTATTTTTGCCATTTTAAAAATGGTTTAATAACCGATATGCCCTTCCGTGTTTTCAAAATGCCCCTTTAGGGGTTTCCGTATCTTAAAATTCGACCCGTGGTCCCTTCAGTGTTTTTAATGTTTTCAATTTCATCCTTGTTTTAATCCTGATCGATTTTCGGGTGGTTAAATCACCGTTTTGGTCCTTAGATCTTTCCGCATTCTGTCAATTTGGTCCCACTTCGTGTTTTAATTATTTTTTAAATGGATTTATTACAATCATGGTCCCTGTCAAGTTCCTTTTTAGCATTTTCATTTTTTGTTAAATATTGTTATTCATGCATTTCTCTTTTTTTTAATATATGTTCATACGGGATTAATGATTTTACCATATTGTGTACTTTTGCTTAATGTGAACGTATGTTTTGTGGTGTACGTATGTGTTTGTGTGTATATATTCGTATGTCTTTTAATGTTAGTATTGTTTAATTTTTCTTAATGTGTCGTTTCATTGTGTGTAAGTTTGTAATTTAAATGTGCACATAGCTTAGCTTCTTTCATGTTGTTCGAATATATTTTAGCATGTATTTTCTTAACTTGTCATTATAATTATAGCACGCACGGTCCCGGTTTCCGCGTGGGAACGATATTCCGAAAGCTTGGATATCGACTCCTTTGGCGCCGTAGGACTTTAGATTAGATTTGATCTTGTATTCATTGTATTTAGTTTTTCTTTTCTAAAAATCTAAAATCGTTTTCAAAAAATGCGATGTCCTTTTATTCGGAAACGAACGAGGCCAGTACCAATCGTAGTGGTGGTGGTTCGGACGTTCATTTTCGAATATTAGGATTTTCGAAATTTACTCACGTGTATAACCAAGTTCCGGTTAAAATTGTCACTTAAATTCGCAAAATTTGATTTTAATTAAGCGGTAAAGTTTTGGTACTAATTTTTGGGCATGTCGAGGGTGCTAGCCCTTCCTCGCGTGTAACCGACTCCCGAACCTTTTTTTGAATCTCTGGTTTCTATTTCCGGTGTTCGGTCTACCACTTAAAGTGGCCGGTGGCGACTCCTTCTTTTTTTCCAAATCTATTTTTAAACCCCCAATTTCTCAATAATTTTCTAAAATCCGTCTTCACCCCTCAATTTCCAAAAATTCACCCTTTTTAACCCTCATATTTCAAAATTTCTAAAATAACCATTTCCACTACACCTATACTTTCATATACCTATAAGACTATTGTTTTTCAAAAAAGACGTCGCTACAGATGGCGACTCCGCTGGGGATAAATTTTTGTTTTTAAAAAAACAAAAAAAAAGAGTCAGGTCAAGAAAACTTTACCGCTTAACTAATATCAAAGGTTCAAACTAAAGTGACAAATTTAACCGATACTTGTTTATAAATGCGAGTCTATTTCGAACACATTCATTTTTTGCATATACACCCGTTCGTTTAAGTGAGGGGAAAACGCTAGTGCTTTCGTGGGGATATCGTTCCTCCGTGTAGGCCTAGTAAGTACCTTCGGGGCTCGACTACCCTATATCTTCGTGGGAATATCGTTTCCCCGTGCAGATATAGCTAAAGGGTCCCCTTGAATTGAACCCAGTTGAAATGAGCCTATAATGGGTGATGATCGGGGGCCTTGCTACCCTTAGTAGGGAACAGCAAGGACAATTCGAGTACCTCCTAGAACCAAAACTGCATGTAGCGAACTAGAAAGCCTACCCCTTTAGAGCCATGCGGATAACCTAGGTGAGCTAGACGGGATGAATAGGGCTGCTTGTTTATGCTTGTATTCTATCTTATTAATAATGACTATTTGACACTAACTCATTTTTTTTTCTTTTTGCATACATACCATGACATAACAGTGTTGAGTCAATGTGGTTTTACCCAATTTAGGTTCTTTCATTATGGAAGGAGATTGCTAAAAAGGATGTCAAATCGCAAATCCGACAAATTCTAGACGATTGAAGAAGAAAGAAAATACATCCTTGACATTTTTTCA
Source organism: Hibiscus trionum (assembly GCA_030270665.1). Taxonomy (NCBI): domain Eukaryota; kingdom Viridiplantae; phylum Streptophyta; class Magnoliopsida; order Malvales; family Malvaceae; genus Hibiscus; species Hibiscus trionum. Next base: position 1,964,326 of record BSYR01000097.1, read on the forward strand.
AAACCTTCATTTTCTCAGACGCAAAGGGGCATCCGTTGGAATTTGCTATGACTATCTTGTAACAAGGAACCTCTTTTATGTCTAAATGAAAGTTGACCTAAGGGGAGTCACTTATACGACCAACACCGTTATTCGCATACATATTTGCATATTTTCTTATTACATTATCTGTTCATACATCATTTCATAGCATAATCATTCACAACATTAAATTTCTAATCATACACTACATCATATCCATCGCTAATTAGGCATCAAAAGTTTCTGTTTAAATCCATGATGCATTACATCATACTCTTGCTAAAACTATTTGTTCAAATTCATAATGCATTCATCACATCATTGCTAATCGGGAGAGATTCTCACCCAAGTGAAAGAGAATGAATGACCAAGCTGTTAGCTCAAACAACTTCAAAGACACTTGGTTCAGAATCAAAGGGAGTCAATACCGTATGCAAAAATCCAATTCTCATGATTGGTAAAAACTGATTGTACCCAGGGGAATGGTACAGCTAGCCCGGGGCAAACGGCTACCGGTAAAGGCAAGTCAAATCCGTTAATCCCTGTGCATTTGGGAAAAATGCAAATCTCAATTCATGGATAATCCAAATGTCCATCGGAAAATCCATTTTCACGAATGGTCAAAGGGAAATAAACCCTTTGGAAAATCCAACGTCATAGTTGGTGAAAACTGATTGTACCCAGGGAAAAGGTACGACTAGCCCGGAGCAAACGGCTACCGGTAAAGGCAATTCAAATCCGTTAATCCCTGTGCATTTGGGAAAAATGTAAAAGAAACAAGCTAAGCTGTAGTTCCATTTCGAAAACATTTGTTGCATTCTTTGATTCTTTAAACATTTCATTCATGAATTCTCTATTGTTTTCCAAATATACATGTATATACTATATTATAGAAATACATTTTAATTCAAAAAAAAGTTTTTCCAAAAAAAAAACCTGAATGTTGTGGACATTACAAATGGAAACACTTATCTGTTCTACTCAAGCCAAGGGAAGAGTGACAATGAGAGATCAAAAGTAATGGGCCACTCCCATTGAATGAATTCGCCTCTCAAGCATTGTTGTCTAAGATCCTTGAATGAAGTGATAACCCAAAAACATCTACCACCTGAAGACTATTTTGATATCCAAGTATGGGAGGACATTTGGATCCAAGCCAATGATCATTTCTACACTAGGGGGCAAAAGGATGAAAGTGCATGGACAAATGAGCAACTTTCAATTTAAATCATGCTATAAAGAGAAAAAGTGCAATAAAGGAGACACTTGGCCTAATCTTTACCAAGAAAGACATACAAAGACAAACAAAAAAGTTCATGCTCAATGAAGCCGACCCAAGCCAAGATTAAAGTCACCAACACACGAGCCCGGATCAACGAAGGGCTAAAAAAAAACTCTTCATATGAATGCAATGTAAACGACGAAAGGAAAGTTGTGCTCAAAAGGCCAATTCAAACCAAGCCGAAAGTTATCAAAGTTGAAACCAAAAGCGAAGGCACTAAATCAAGCTATGAGAATTCTTCATCCAATTGTACCTCTACTAAGATTAATCAAAAGTACGCACCGACACAATGCAAAGGTGCAAGTCGATCTGAAGCTACAAAATGAAAGGCGAACACCCCAAAAATGGACAGTCGAAAGCAATCCAAGCATCACCCAAGCAAGAGACATGATGATCCTCAATTCAGGGTATATGTCCCCCTTCTGTCACAACCACGGGCCGTAGCCTACATTTCAAGATCTACAAGACCACTCCGACCATACATGGATGGATGAATTTGTCTTCAGAATGCATCCCGCCTATCGGAGTTAACCTTTCTTCAAGGATTGCCACACTTCTAATGCTTGATTGAGATAAAAAATGAGAGAAGGATGGGGCACTGTGAGTCAGTGAGTCAAAGAGAGCCACCATCAAATCGGGTAGAAACTAGGTATGGGAGTCTTTCCTCTCGAAAGCTTGATAGCTCAGAAAGGTTTTCATATCCATGCCCTTCACAACATTCGTGACTTTTCCAAACAAAAATGCCATTTGAATCAATGGTTTTTCAAAAAAAAACCGTAACTAGATTTTCATAAATTTCACTTCTCATAATTTTTCAAAATGTATATGTGTACATAATACAACTATTTTTCCAACAAACATCTCACACTCTATATCAATACAAAAGATTTTTCTGCATTTCTTCACAAACGATTTCAAAAGCACAAGGACCAACAACGAGCTTGTCAGCCGATTGCAAAAAAAAAACAACAACAAAAAAAACAAAATAAATTTTGACTAAATAAAGCGTACAAGAGTTGACTTCCCCCCAAAAGAGGTGACATCTCAGAAGATGATAGACGGACCTACAAAAATCGGGGCATCATTGAAACCCTTTGATCAAGACCGCAAGAACGAGCCTGTATAACGATGAAATCAGGGGGCATCCCTTTAGATGTCAACATCGGGACCAATTACATTACATATCATTCCAACATCAGTGCATTCATCACGCATTCACATCAACACCATGCATCAAGTTACATACAAAACAAACATACATCATTCATACAAAAAAAAACAGGTCAAAAGACAAGGATGGCGAGTCCTCAACCAATGGAAAGTCGCGCAAACAAAAAAGACAAATCAACAAGGAAGTTGGACCCCGCCAAGAGGAACAACTAAAATACATACTCTTCTTTCAGCATCGATCTTGCTATGCCGTTGGTGGTATAGCGGATCTCTTTCATCATCGATCTTGTTATGCCGTTGGTGGTGTAGCAGATCTCATACAACATCGATCTCGTCTTGCCTTTGATGGTAGCGGATCTCTTTCAGCATCGATCTTGTTATGCCGTTGGTGGTGTAGCGGATCTCTTACAACATCGATCTTGTTATGCCGTTGGTGGTGTAGCGGATCTCTTACAACATCGATCTCGTCCTGCCTTTGATGGTAGCAGATCTCTTACAAAATCGATCTTGTTATGCCGTTGGTGGTATAGCGGATCTCTTTCATCATCGATCTTGTTATGCCGTTGGTGGTGTAGCGGATCTCTTACAACATCGATCTTGTTATGCCGTTGGTGGTGTAGCGGATCTCTTACAACATCGATCTCGTCCTGCCTTTGATGGTAGCGGATCTCTTACAACATCGATCTTGTTATGTCGTTGGTGGTATAGCGGATCTCTTTCATCATCGATCTTGTTATGCCGTTGGTGGTGTAGCAGATCTCTTACAACATCGATCTCGTCTTGCCTTTGATGGTAGCGGATCTCTTTCAGCATCGATCTTGTTATGCCGTTGGTGGTGTAGCAGATCTCTTACAACATCGATCTTGTTATGCCGTTGGTGGTGTAGCGGATCTCTTACAACATCGATCTTGTTATGCCGTTGGTGGTATAGCAGATCTCTTTCATCAATCGATCTTGTTATGCCGTTGGTGGTGTAGCAGATCTCTTACAACATCGATCTCGTCTTGCCTTTGATGGTAGCGGATCTCTTTCAGCATCGATCTTGTTATGTCGTTGGTGGTGTAGCAGATCTCTTACAACATCGATCTTGTTATGCCGTTGGTGGTGTAACAGATCTCTTTCAACATCGATCTTGTTATGCCGTTGTTGGTGTAACGGATCTCTTTCAACATCGATCTCGTTATGCCGTTGGTGGTGTAGCAGATCTTTTCCAACATCGATCTTGTTATGCCGTTAATGGTGTATCGGATCTCCTCCTCACCGGGTCATGCCTCTTCGTCGGAGTCGCAGCTTGATCCACTTCAATCTCCTGATCTCGTCTCGTCGTCGGTGGCGTAACGGATTACCCACATCCAACAGGGAAGTGGGACAAAATTAGTGCTTATGGTCTTTGCTTTATCCTTGCTCCACAAGTATAAGCAAAGAGGGGCAACTGTAATCACTAATTTTGTCCCGAATCTTAAACTCGTTTTGATTATGTTTTCAAGGCTTGTATTGGGCTTAAAAGAAAAATGAAAAAAAGAAGAAAAAAAAGAAAACGAAAATATATATATACATGTGTTACTATTAGTATTATCCCTATATATGTCTTGTATTTATTATCTTAATATTTTTATTAGTATCATTATTACTACTATTATTATTGTGTATTTTATATTGTCATTACTATTAGTATAATATATATTAGGTATTACTATCACCTATTACTACTATTTTTATTATTGTGTGAGTTAATGTTATTAATTATTATTATTATTATTATTATTACGAGCTATATATATTACTATTATTATTATTATGGTAACACAAATAAACAAAAAAAATGAATAAACTCAATATGAATAATAATAAGGACCCAATTTATTTAAGTCAGTCCACTACAAAATATAATGCAAGCCCATACAAGCCCATAGTCCCAAACAGAAACCCTAATACATGTCTACCCTTTTATCCAGCCGCCGCCCAGATCAGGAACCATTGGATCAAGCCAGCGATCAACGGTCCAGATTTCAACTGAGGAAAAACCCTAGCAAGGCATCAACAAGCCCAGCGCCGCACGCCCCGCGCCGTTGGATCTAGGCGTGATCCAATGGTCCAGGTCCCTCCATCCAGAAACCCTAGTGGCCCTTCGCTTCTCAGCTCGCGCCGCACGAGGTCTCAACCGTTAGATCGAATCTCGATCTAACGGCTCATAGCGACCCTTCGAGTACCCACGCGCACACTCGCGGCTGTTCGAGACCCGACGCATGCCCGTGACCCCTCCTCTGACCACTTCCTCTCCGCGCCGTTTGTGTCCCTCCCGATCAGGCAATACCGGCAACAAAAAACCTCGGTCAGAAACTTCCAGACACCCAAAACGGAAAAGAAAAAAACAACAATTTCAGAAAGATTCAGAAGTCACATGCATAGGGCAAAAACAAAGCCGACTACATTTATGGTTTTCCCCTGTAACCCTTCGGTATAAAGACCGAATCAAAAACAATGTAAAAAAAGGGGAAGAGATCAATAAAAAAAAATTTCTTCAGTCCAAAAGGTATTCCTTTTATTTTTCCGAATTGCATGCAAAGAAGAGAGTGAGAGAGAGAGTTTTACCTCCAAGAGATCCGGTCCCCACAACCCTACTATTTTCGGTGATAAGCCGCCCGAGCGTTAGCTCCGATGAGGGTGAATCGGAAATCGAGGGCTCATATTTTTTAACAAACAAAAAGTTTCCTTTTTTTCTCTTTCTTTTCTTTTGTTTATTTCGATCTCGACTTCTCAAACGAAGGGTTTTCAAGGATTTCCAAAAAATCAGAGTAAAAAGAGGAGGCCTTCGTTTCTGGTATTGGTTACCGGAAACGAGTGGCCGCCGGCGGAGCCCTAGGGCTTCTGTGTTTTTTTCGAAAAGGGGAAATGAGGGAGAGGGTTTCCGAGTTTTATTTTTCTAAAAATTTTGCCAAAATCTTTCTAAAAGAACCAAAACACGTTTTTTATAGTATTTTTGCCATTTTAAAAATGGTTTAATAACCGATATGCCCTTCCGTGTTTTCAAAATGCCCCTTTAGGGGTTTCCGCATCTTAAAATTCGACCCGTGGTCCCTTCAGTATTTTTAATGTTTTCAATTTCATCCCTGTTTTAATCCTGATCGATTTCCGGGTGGTCAAATCACCGTTTTGGTCCTTAGATCTTTCCGCGTTCTTTCAATTTGGTCCCACTTCGTGTTTTAATTATTTTTTTAAATGGATTTATTACAATCATGGTCCCTGTCAAGTTCCTTTTTAGCATTTTCATTTTTTGTTAAATATTGTTATTCATGCATTTCTCTTTTTTTTAATATATGTTCATACGGGATTAATGATTTTACCATATTGTGTACTTTTGCTTAATGTGAACGTATGTTTTGTGGTGTACGTATGTGTTTGTGTGTATATGTTCGTATGTCTTTTAATGTTAGTATTGTTTAATTTTTCTTAATGTGTCGTTTCATTGTGTGTAAGTTTGTAATTTAAATGTGCACATAGCTTAGCTTCTTTCATGTTGTTCGAATATATTTTAGCATGTATTTTCTTAACTTGTCATTATAATTATAGCACGCACGGTCCCGGTTTCCGCGTGGGAACGATATTCCGAAAGCTTGGATATCGACTCCTTTGACGCCGTAGGACTTTAGATTAGATTTGATCTTGTATTCATTGTATTTAGTTTTCCTTTTCTAAAAATCTAAAATCGTTTTCAAAAAATGCGATGTCCTTTTATTCGGAAACGAACGAGGCCAGTACCAATCGTAGTGGTGGTGGTTCGGACGTTCATTTTCGAATATTAGGATTTTCGAAATTTACTCACGTGTATAACCAAGTTCCGGTTAAAATTGTCACTTAAATTCGCAAAATTTGATTTTAATTAAGCGGTAAAGTTTTGGTACCAATTTTTGGGCATGTCGAGGGTGCTAGCCCTTCCTCGCATGTAACCGACTCCCGAACTTTTTTTTGAATCTCTGGTTTCTATTTCCGGTGTCCGGTCTACCACTTAAAGTGGTCGGTGGCGACTCCTTCTTTTTTTTCCAAATCTTTTTTTAAACCCCCAATTTCTCAATAATTTTCTGAAATCCGTCTTCACCCCTCAATTTCCAAAAATTCACCCTTTTAAACCCTTTTTCAAGATTTCTAAAATTTCCCACCATACTTACACATACACATATACATATATATACCTGTGTTTTTCAAAAATTAGTCGCTACAACTACCATTTTTCTTACACATACTGTAACAAATTTAGTAACCGCATCGTAACAAATTATGTAGGTACATACTACCGGTATAATCAGTTAGCCTAAGATTAACTTAATTTTAAGGAACCCAACGCTAGAATCACCCGTATGTATTAGTCACGCCAAGTTGAAGAAATGGTGTCATAATAGGATTCTTAATTGAAAAATTAAATTCTTTTGGACATGCTTATTAATTATCCTTTTAATTAATCAAAATTACAAAGAATAAAGCCAATATTCCATGTAACAAAAGATCACAGGGATGGAAATGTTCCAGCTAATTGATATTTGCCATGTATGATAGATTTACCTAACAAATAGAAGGTTTTAAGCCACAAGTGTAAGTTTATTCCCTTTTTTGTATTCTAAGCATATGTTCCTGGGATATGTTTTTCGATAATTATCTATGCTAGAATAAAGATGCTCAAAAAGTAAATTGAATATTCTGAAATAATTAATTGTTATCAAATAAATATCTACTTCAGTTTGATTTCTTGCAATCCCCTGCACCTCGTAAAGGTTCAAGTCAGACCCAATCTCAGACTATAGTCTCCCTTATATCCTAAACAAAATGCGTTAAGTGCCTTAATTTTTTATACGCATCTAAATTATCTGAATTTCTTAAATTTAATTCGAACTGAAAAAAATTCAAATAATGTTTAAGTTTTAAAACATGGCACGTCAATTTGAATAACTCAAAATTTACTATCCTCTTTTTGTTTATTCAAACACTTTCGATTCAAAATAATCACTTCAGCATGCAAGTATTAAGAATTTATCTGCTACTTAACTCACTTTAAAATCGTTTCCAATTTCAATGTTCATGCACCTAAAATGGGTGATTAAATTGATATAATTTTGTAATATTAGGGACTAAATTGAAAAAAAAGTTAATTTGGTGATCAAAATATAATCAACCTCGTAACTAAATAATTATTTTTTAGAACATAGATACTCATAGTTAAAGGTTGAGTAATAACATGGTGGTGGCAGTTGAAGAATGTCGAATAATTCGATTGAGTATAGGTTGATTGGCATTATTGTTGGTACAATATATAAGAGAATATGGGATCGAGCATACTTAAGTGCTAAAGCAACTCTGATTTATGGGCGGAAAGAGATGTAAATCTTTGATAATCCATATTAACATGAACAATTCCCCTATTCAAAACCATCTGATTGTTGAAATTTCTGGACTGAATAAAGCTTGTTAAAGGGATACAACTCAACTCACGCAACATTGTGAATGGAACAGTGAGGTTTATTACAGGAAAGTGTTGAAAGAGAAAAGGAAATAAGTAGACTAGTTTTGTGTACAACTCTGGTTGGTTAAAAAAAACAAAGCCATAGGCCATATACATATAGCTTTGTGATGTTTACATCCTACGCGGAGTTATACTATACGCAGGGTTCTAATTTCAGTAGGCCAAAGAAAGAACTAATCATCATCGTATTTCTCGAGCTCTTGCTCCTCCAGGATTCGCTTCAATGGTTCGGAACATATGACCAAAGGAGTTGGCACCAACAAGGCTGGGGATTCACCAGGAGTGTTCTCCCCATTATCTATCATTGGACGCCCTTTGATCATGTCCATCTCCCCTTCCTCACTCATCATTACCATATTGCAAGGTATTTTATTAGCAAAGTATGCCCTGTTCTTTCTCAAATATCTGTCACTGCATTTCGGATATACGACCAAAATTACCACCACCGAGAAGACAACAACAACAACAACAACGTGACTAAAACGTAATAAATCGAACATTATGTCGTGTATTAAAACTCACTTGTCAAAAACAACCCAAGATGCTCGATGGCTAATGATCCTTTCAACAACAAGCGATGGTAAGGGATAACCCATTACAATCTCCTTTTGTAACGTAACCTGTTGAATGAAGTTAATTTATGATCGTAAACTGTAAAAACTAAATTACCAGAGTTGTGTTTCAAATTTCAATACCCCGTGTCTTCTGCAAAGGTTCAGCACTGCTTGGAGCTTTAGATATTTGGCATCGTTCTTCCACTCGTTTCTCTCTTTTATTAGAGACAAATGCTCAAACTCCAGCGTCCATACATCTTGCCAGATCTTCGAAGACACTGTAACATTCAAAACTTATACACATTATATATATATATATATATGTCAACCGTTTGTATTTACTATTTAGTAGTGAAGAAATATGCTTACAAGGGATATTCAACCAGGGCATGAAACCGAGGAGGGTGACGATGTGACCGGTGGCACTAATGTTTTCAAGTACCCATTCGAGCAGCTCGGTTGTGAACTCCTTGAGCCCGTCCATAACTATGACAACATGTTTAGGAACATCTACGGAGCCTGGGGAAGTAAGGTCATTTCCCAGTTTTGATTGTTTCCTCTTCCCCCGTCTAAACCTCGGCAGCGTCGGACTGTATTCACCTTTACATCTGAATCTGATAAAAAGATCCATATTTTTGTTTCCAAGACGAACAGGGAAAGGGGTTTCTGGACATGCCCTTGTTTTCCATTTATAGTGATTTCCCCATGAAAGAGATTAAAACCATAGATGGAACCGAGGAGTTTCAACATTTGACAATAACTAGGTTGGCTTTTGTACCAATCCATACTATTCTGGAGCATGGAGAAACGGATTCCAGTCTCTGGAATTCATCGTTTCAATCGATATGGAACACCACAAACCGACGGAGTTTCCTACTGAGTTTTCAATGCAAGCATTGAATTCCAATCATTAAGAATGAACAAAAACCCTCGGTTTCTAAGCATACTCCTTTGTCTCATGCTAAAATTTTTTTTAAAAATTAAATTATGAACCCTAAACCTAAAGTTCAAATCTTAAACTCTACGTCTTAAAAAATACACCTTACCTTAAATTTCATATATCCTAAACATTAACCATAAACCTTAAACTCTAGTTTTTAGTGTGAGAACATAAATATGGGCATGATTAGGGCAGAACATTTCTATCCACTAAGAGTATGCTATAAGCCTTAAAAAATTAAATGAACTTTTATTTTATTATTATTAATCATAAAAGTTATTGATTTTCACTAAAATAGAAGTATTCCATTATTTCTAAACTAGCTGGCATTTTATGACAATAAAATATGGGTGAACTATTATAATCACTCAACTTTATTTTGTTTTGGTCATTTAACTTTCAAAATTTTAATTTCATCGTTAAATTTTTGAATTTTGATTGTTTTGGTCACTCAACTATTAGTGTCTAACGCCATCACCAAAATGTTACAGTTTAGGACTTTTTATTTGTGAAAATTTCATAAAATTTTAACATTCTTCTTCCTCGTGGTCGAAACCCTTCTTTGCCACCGTCGACTATCATTTGAGACGTAACTAGTACCAAAACATTCCCTTTTTCCCCTCCTTTTCTCAGTCTAGTCTTTCTTTAAAAAAAATCCAAGTAAAAGATTGGACCTTATGTGTTACCCCTTGACCCGACCTAGGTGTTAGGCCGAACCGAGCGAGCTACATTAAGTTTGTTGTAGCAAACCTGAACTGAATATCTCAAATTAGATTTATTTTTTTTAGTTTATCTTATCTAGATGCATCTTTATAACCTATGGTGTACATTATGGCAGCGGTTAAATTCTCATCAGAATCAGACATCAAATCGATGTCCAATTACAGGCACGTGCATTTTAGGGACCAAAATGTAAATTTAAATATTTACGATGACTTACTTGAAATTGAGGTTACCATTTTTTAATTAGTCAAGTTGCACACATACATGTTCAATATTAATTAAAACAGAGCATTCCATCTTCTGTTCGTCATGCAAGGATCAATTAAAATTAATTGGATGAATATTTTGTAAGTTCCTATAATTTAGGGACAAAATACATTTATGAATAATTGAGTGATCATAAATGTAATTTACCCTTTAAAACAGTTCCGAAAGCTTTTGTTCCTTGTCCAAACCCAAATTATCCGACCCCTATAAAATTAAACCCTAAGATTTTGTTTCATACTTTCTTTGTCCTTTTATTTTCTCTCCACAGCCGAACTCTCTCTTCTCCTTCCTCTCTCGCAGTGAGCATTCAAAGGACGTGGTTTCCTTACAAGGCCACCATCATGGGGGATCACCAACAATCAGTCTTAAAATCAAGAACAAAGAAGTCCAAGAAGAGGAGCAGAGAAGAGGTTCTCCATGAGCCAATGGAACCAGTAAAACCTGAGAGTTTGCAAGTAAAAATCCAACTTTTTCAAGACCAACCAAACAAGATTCCACCTTTGCTTGCGTATTTCCCATCTGGCTACAGTCCTTGCAAAACCCAACAAGGGGAAGAAGAAGAAGGAGCCAACACACCCAAGGTCAAGGTTTTTAGAAACACGGCTCTGAGAAAGGGTAATAGGCTTCAGGTTGTGGTTAGCCCTGGTGGGTCGAATTTGGATTTTGTGGGATCGAGTTATACAGGTGAGGCTGCTGCTCCACAAGTGTGCAGGTACTCACTTGGTGTTCTTGATAAGGAAGCCGGGACCCTCAAAATTATTCCTGTTGCTACTAATAAGGTAACATTTTCTGTGTATTGAAGTAAATTAAATTATTCCTATTGCTATTGCTTTATGTTCTTGCTTTCTCTGTTTTGTTTTTATGTGATGATGAATGGAGATAGAAACTTGAAGTGATTTACTTGCTCTGCATTTGATTTTTGATGGTTTTATACCTTAGTTTTTTTTTTGTATTTTCTTGTATAACATTGGACTTTTCATAATATAATGGAGATCTTTGTGGTGAGATAGTATGTAGCTAATATATTTATCAATTCTTTAATTATTGAAAGGGGGAAATGGTGTGGGAAAATAAGGGAAATCGTGTTAATGCTGCTATTGAAGGAGAAGTTTCTTGTGGTTTTAGTTAATCTGTTGGCTTGTACGTTTTAATTGTAGATATTTAGAATGGAACCAAGAGTTAGAACCTCGGAGGCTGCTAATGAAGATGCTTCAGTTTCCGCACAGAGTGAACTTACTACCGATAAGAAGGACAAGTTGGACAAGCTGGGAGAACTTACTGCACTTTACGGAACAAAGAAGGATAGAAAGAAGGTTTGGTCCTTTCTTGCCCCTCGGTTCTTGGAGTGGAATTATGATGTTACCTGTAATTATAGATTATCATGTATGTTTGATTGGCTCTTTTGATTTTCCTCTTCTCAAGTGGTAATGCAATAATGAACTTTTGTTGGATTATTTTTAGGGTTAAATACTCAATATTACTATTTGAACTTCACTTCTTTACATTTGTAGTTATAGAATAAAAACTAGTAATTAAGTATTCAAAGTTTATTCCGTCACACACTTTAGCCTCCTCGGTAACACTTAGTCCAAGGACGACATGCATTTGAGACCAATGGATAATATCCAAATGTCACCTGAGAGCAGCAAAAGCAAGACTCTCATTCCACCAAGCCCTATGAAACAACTGCCATTGTTTTCTATGAGTTGGACTATATGGGGATACATTCCAGAAGTTCTCTAAGTGCCTTTTGGCAAGTGGACAGTTAGAGCAGCTCTCATCGGGCGTCGCTTAATGTTCAAAGTCCCCCCTTTTTGTTTTTAATTTTCCTTTGCTATTTCTTCAATTTCAAACATAGAAATAATTTCAATTTTTTTTATATTCCTGTGTGCCTTTTTTCATCTGTGATGCTTTTTCTGGTTGTTTTTGTCATGTCATCTGCGGACTTACCTAATTGGGATCTTTTTATCATATAATACCAGTATGAAAAAAGTGATGTAGTTCATGGGGCAAAAGATTCAACAACTTTATGTAACTTTTAAATCTTGTATGATGCAGAGGAAGGATTTTATTGATTTGAAGAAGGAAGCTGATGCTGAATCCCAAAAAGCTCTAGAGAAGAAGATTGGGGAAGTAGCCTTTGACAAGGAAGCTTTGGCAAACACCAGTGCTGTTGTTGCTCGTAATATCCCTCCGCACGACGTTTCTGCTACTACTCCCCTAGAAGCTTACCCGCTAGACAAGATTATTCTCAAGGGAGACTGGGATTTTCTTGGGGATATTCATAAGCTTTTGCAAGTGGGGGAAGAAGTTGCTAGCAGTGCTTATCCACATTTTGTTTGCAACAGGATTCGAAAATTGGATGCCACTCAGGTAAGACTACTAGAGAAAGACTTATGATGTGTCGGCCTGAATTTTCTTTAATTTTTTAAGGGAATCTATACTTTGTTGAAAACACACATACATAAACGCTCATTGCTCTTGATGGCTGATGATATATTCTTATGATGCCTTTAACTGCAGGATGACACAGAGAAGTGGAAACTGTCTTGCGTGTTTTCGTATATTACTCATCTTGTAAAGTTCAGGGATCAGTTCTCCATGGGACAGGCTTCTGCAAAGAACCATAATATCCCGAGCATCATACGCCACAGATTTCTTAACATGTTTACCGATCCAGGTTCAAAAATACTGGCCAGTGACAAAATCGATCTTCTGATTAGTTACGTCTTGGTGCTCACTTTACATGCTGATGGATTCCGAACTGACCCATCGGATATAGCGAAGGATCTAAGAATCAGTAAAGTAGATTTGAGACGCCATTTTTTGAATTTGGGGTGCAAACTCGGGCATCAGGACAGCGTATTGTATGCTACACTTCCTGTCCCTCTAAACTTTCCCTCAGAAAATTTCAGGAAGAAGCGGAGACAGTAGATGTATCAAAATGTCACACTCCTCGACATCGAATGGAAGCGGGTTTTTGTCTTGGTAATGTGAGTGCAACTCCATGACGAATTTTGATTTATCGATGTTTTTGATATTTTACTTGTTTGAGTGTCTTTGAAGCTTAGGTGGGATACTTTATGGTTGATTGATAACTGATAAGGGTCTCAATGTTGTTTAGATATTATATTAAATTCACATCCACATGTATCAAACTAAGAATTAGCATCTTTTATTCTCTTTTTCTTCTGAATTTCCTTTGGAAGCTTTGATTTTGATTCAATCACAGAAGTGACAATTTCAACATAATACACACAATATCGAACCTTGACCGGTTTACATCTCACACACACCTACAGTACCGTGCAGAGAAGGGACTAATCAAACACCCTCTCCAAACCAGCCATAACATTGAACGTTTTTTTCAAAAATATTATTTCTCCTGTTCTGTGAATTTTTTATATGATTAAATCACTTTACATTCAGTACAAAAACACATAGGCTGGTTACGTAACAAACTCGAAGCCACAACATTGAATTAAAGGATTCTGTCCTGCAGATCCGACATGAGATTGGATGCCAATGAGCCAAGTTTCTTTCCAGTCTCTCCGGCTATGTTCTTAAGGTTTGAAATATCTTGTTGTGCCTGAAATTGAAATTTGATAATCATAATAATGATTCAACTTAACCCAATAAACAAAACAGCACTAATAAAAATCAAGGTGATGCGTATACAAAGCATACCTGGAAAGAGAGTCGGTTGATGAGATCACTGGCAGCAAGGTCGATAGAACTATCGGCGGAGTGACCGAATAGATCAGCACTGGAGATGGCTGTTGAACCCTGCAAAAAACAAGGTGGTTATCAAATCTCAGAAAACCACAGTTCACCGATAAATTAGTACTTATTACTGCTCTCAACAGATAAATGGGTTACCAACTATTAAAGATGATTAAAGAAAGCATATTCCAAAAATTAGCGTTCTAAGTGAGGCACATATGAAAGCTAAGGATGTTATAAGATGGTACTAAAAGTTAGTGGCGCATATGGATACAGCATTTTGAGTCTTAAAAAAGATTGATATATTTCACGAAAGAAATACTACTGCACGTACTGAGAATTTCTGCAAAGTAACTTGAGCTTCATTGTCTACTCTGGTATGATCACCAAAAAATTGGGCTGATGAAATAGATTTTGCATTAGAGAACTTTTTCCTAGCTTCATCAGTTTCCTGAACCTGAGAAATAAAATGAAGCAATATGAAACAAAACCAAAAGGAAAAAGAAGTTGCACGCGGAAATAATAACTAAAATTGACCCCTTCCAGGGGGACATCATACAAGGTGAACACTTCCCGATCCCAATTCTCACACATTAAACTACATGGACATCTCCAATATGGGAACTAAAGTCTATTTGATTTGGCAGGTAAAGGTAACACATTCAAGTAGATTAAAGGCTATGTACAGAAATTTGATTTTCAAGGAAAAATGCAACTCCAGGCCCTAGCTAAAAGCATAACCAGAATAATATACCAATTTCAATCTCTTCATGTCAGAAATCATCATGAAGTTGAAAATGTCTCTAGCAGTACAGGTTTTTCAATTGACCTTGAGTGATATGAAGAATCATAGAGAAAGTAAGATGTTATAAAACCAAAGGAAGACAATCCCACCAAACTAACCAGCCTTTTATACACAATACCTAAGTTCTTGGTCATGTTACTTACTTGCACTTTTGAGGTATTTGAGCTTGATGTCTTCTGAAAACCACTGTCCATTCCAAATTCTGCGAAGAAGCTTGACGACTTTGGTGGAGCAACATGGCCAAGAATTTGTGGGCCACCAGAACTCAACTCAGTAGATTGATCATTTTCGACATACTCAAAACGAGATTGAAAAGATGAGCCAACAGGGGCAGTGTCATTAGCTGGGGAAGCAACAGGGACAACTCGTTCTTCAGGCTTTTGATCATAGAGATTTTCACTTGGCTGCAAGTAAAGAAAATTATGTCATCAAGAAGAAGGGCATTTAAAATACTCCAAAATAAGTGATCTTTCTAATCAAGATATCCTTATGATCCTTCAGCAGTAATTGCATTGCTCAAGAAGGTGTGGAAGGAATACCTTTGAAGTAAGCTTTCTGGCACCAAGTCCTCCAGTTTTCCCAGTTCTTTTTGCACCTAGAGGCTTCTTGACAACGCTAACAACTTTATGAGAAGCTTTCGGTGAAGGAGGAAGCTCTGGTTTTTCTTGCCCGCCTAAAGAACTTTCTGTAGGAGTTTCATCAATCTTGATATGATGAAGTCCATTGGGTGCTTGTGGCAACTGAGGAGCAACAGGGGATGAAGGCGGTCCTGCTTCTTCTGCCATACTCTTAGCAACTTCTTTAGATAATATTTGCCTATATAAATCAGCAGCTCTTGAAGTATATTTGGCCTCAATTTTGCCTCCATCAGACCATCCGTGCTGCTTAAAGAAAACCTGAGCACGGTTGTTTCCTCCATAGATCATCGTTTTCAATTGTTCAGGAGACCAAGAATCTAAATTTGTAGACCTGCATTATTTGTGCTTTTCAGAAAAAAGAGTGACACAAAGACTTGGGAATATAAGCAGCTGATGCAAAAGATTCAAGTGCTCACTAATAAGTATGTTTCACCGTAAACACCAAATATCTTTAAAAAAAACACTATGCATTTTTGGCCAGTAAAGAAGCCACTCTTGACTCCTGGCGGTGTGAGTTTGTACCTTCAGGTTTGGCTAAAGGTGAGCACGGACAAACCTAACATATAGGGAGGTCATGTACATACTACATTGTTTACACACAAAAGACGCATAAATAGGTTAGGTTAATAGCAGATTAATCTCTACAAAAGGGTTTCTTCTATCAAAACTCAAAAAAGGTAGCTTTCTAAGTAGACTTCAAAACCATATCAAATGGAGAACAAAAGCTAATGCAGGAACAGCTTACCCCATTTGGGTGCATAAATAAAAATAAGTAAGTTTAACTTTAACCTTATTCTACCATACATAACAAAAACCCAAAAGAATAATGCACTTCAGGATTCTCTCCAACACCAGAAACAAAGAGTGTATAAATATCTCTGTATGTGAAAATTCATAATTTAGGAGTAGTTAAAAGGAATACAAAGAACCGAATTCTTCCTTGTATCATTCATTCCTTCAATTGAATTTCAGGAAACTCTAAACTGCAGAACATAATCTGCTCAATAAAATGTTTTCCATATTTTAATCCACATTAGATATATATGTTTCGATGCATAAATTTCCTCATGGCGGAAAAGGCATTTACACGTACAATTGAGAACTTGGAAGTGCAGAATTCAAAAATATCAATAATTAAAACTGAAAACGAAAGCTAGATCCAAAAACATATTTCAAATAACAATAAGAAGAAAACCTGACAAAGCTGATGTGTACACCGAGACTCCGGTGAACGGCTGAGCAGTCGATGCAAAGAAAGATCCCGTAAGTCACTGATGCCCATGTTGGATTCTTTGCATTACAATCGAAACACATCTAACAGGAAAACAAAATCGAAGATCAAGTAAGGAAAATTCAGATCTAAATCAGATCTACAAACAAAGCAAGGAAAAAATATTAAAAAAAGAGAGGGAAAAAACACCTTGTTTTCTGATTTTGCTTTCAGCTTTCTGAAAACAGCATTCTTATCGGTCAGGTTATCGGACGACGACATCGATGCTTTCCTCGGAAAGAATATGAATTTTGTATGTATTTATATGGAATTAATGAAGAAAGAAGGGGAATTTGGTAGACTGAAGTGGGGTGGGATCGATTATCGAACACCTCCTCCGGCTTTACCAATAGGAGATATAGAAACTAGAAACAAAGCTAATCAAACGCTATTGGATTTGGTTTTAGTTTTCCTCTTTTGTAATCACGATTGTAGCTTTTTTTTCTTGGGTAAACAACACAATTGGTCACTAAGCTATTCTCGCTTTACTATTTTGGTCATTAAATTATTATTTTGTGTATATTTATCACTAATTGTTTTTTCTTAGGCATAATGTCAAAAAAATGGGCTTTTCTAAAAACAGGCGGCTTAAAAATAGGCTAAATACAAACCAAGAATAAAACACCATTAGATGGAGCCGGTTTAATATAGGCCGTTGGATTGAAAAAAAAACAGGACATAAGGTTACCCGGTGAACCGGTAACCCTTTTAAACGAGGTATAAGTTGAGTAAAAAACGACGAGCGGGAAAAGAAAAACAAAATTTTAGGGCATCGAACCCAAGAGGACAAAGCTGGTTTTTGCATCAACCAAAGAAGAAAATCTGAAGGAAATTTGTCGAGGAGGTTGGGTTTGAGCACGGTTTGTAGGTAAGTTCTTGCTTCTTGCTTCCTTTTTTTCGGGTTTTTCTTCTATTTCAGCGAAACCACATTGCAAATGGTGAAGATATTTGTATAAATCGGTCGAATGTGGATTTATTTGTACTTTATAATCAATATTGTATAGGAAATTGGATTGGAAGGAATTTTGGGTGTTTTTGGTTAGTGTTCTGTTTAGGGTTTTTGGAAAAAAAAAAAGATAACAGTAGTTAGAAGAAGTGTTTAACAGTGGATAAAAAAGATAACCAAAGAATAAGTGTTGAATTCTTTCACTGTGTTCTTGAATAACAAAATAAATAAGGTTGTTCAATTATTAAGTGATTGTTCAGTTAGGTTAGTTAGTGATAAATGTTAAAAATTGTAGTAAAAGGAGAAAGAAATATTGTCGATGAGATTGGATTTGTAAGAATCATTTAGTTGAAATGCATGTATTGGTTATGAATGTTGGCTGAGATGGTTATTGTATTTGGTTTAAAAACTGGTTTGCATATTCTCTACAGCTATAGTATTGAATGTGTTGGAAGGTATGATTGTTTCTTAAGATCAAATAGTTGATTTGAAGTTGTATGTAAAAAACTGGTTTCAATCTTTGATTATTTTAGGTACACGTTGCAGACAATGAAACATAAGAAGAAGTCTCATGAAGGGGATACAAAGGCACCTAAGATATGTACAACATATTTCCAATTCTAGTAAGTTGAAGTTGAATGTATATAGAACTGAAAAATTTATTAAATATGAGTTGCATAAGCTAACAGAGAAATTATGTTTTACAGTAAAGCAGAATGTAAACGTTTGGAGGGGGAGAAGACAATGAACAACAATGTAAGTGTGTTGTGTAATGGTTTGTTAAGTGTACATGATATTTGTATTGGACTAATTGTGAGAGTGATACAGGAAAGAAAAGCATTGGGTTTGAGGTGGAGGCAGATGAGTGAAGATGAAAAGGAGCCTTATCAAAAAATGTTCGAGGAGCAGAAGCAGGCTCTAGCTGAATGGAAAGCCTCCAATGTGAAGGATATTGTAGTACCTGAGGAAGAGA
Organism: Hibiscus trionum; assembly: GCA_030270665.1. Lineage (NCBI taxonomy): Eukaryota > Viridiplantae > Streptophyta > Magnoliopsida > Malvales > Malvaceae > Hibiscus > Hibiscus trionum. Next base: position 1,983,150 of record BSYR01000097.1, read on the forward strand.
AAGAGAAAAAGGTAAGTGAATTTTTGAAATTATTTATGGAGAAAGAGATGAAATTGTTCTAACATTAGGTATATTTGTGTAAGACTGAAGTAAATAATGTAATTATGAAATGTTGTAGGAGAAGTCTTCAAGATGTAGCCTCATTAAGCTGTCAGAGGTGTTTGAAGAGATGAGGAAGATGAATATTGAGGGTGTGGTACATGAGTTAGGGTTTGGTCCTTTACTGGAAATAAAATCGAGAGCAATTCATCGCGACCTATGTCGCACTTTAGTAGAGAATTTTGATGTCCAGAGGTCGATCATGGAATTTGATGGACATAAAATTCCAGTGTTGGTGGAAGATGTGGAGGCTGTTTTGGGTTTGAAGAATGAAGGAGTCGAAGTTGAAATTGGAACGAAAAATGTTAATGCAAAAGAAATGGCATCGAAGTACGGAATAAAGAGGGATGCCAAGGTGAATGAACTTGAGGAGGACATAGTTAGTGGTAAATTTGAGGGAGACGAGTTGAAAGCTCGCGTTCTTCTTTTCATTGTTGGTGTTTTTATAAGTCCAAATGTGAACAATATGCCTTCCTCGGAACATTTACGGTTGTTGTTGTGCCCAGAGGGGTTGAAGGGAAATCTCAATTGGTGCAAATATGCATACAACAAGTTACTTGATGGAGTAGAGAACTGGAAAGTTCGTGGTGGTTTGGCATACATGACCGGATGCATCGCGATATTAGAGGTAATATATGTTTAAAAGTATGTTTTGTTCGAACGTAGCATTTGTTTCATGGGATTGAGTTTATTGAGGTAGATTATAATGTTTTGATGAATAATAAATGTAGGTGAGGTTATTTGATTTTTAGAGTGAAGTCACGAGCAGAATAGTTGCTGCCTCTCAAGGTCGCGGTCGCATACATGCATGGGGCAACAAGAAGGCAGTAAAGAAGATTGTAAATAGCCTGAAGGAAGAAAGCCATCCAAAAAGACCCAAGGTAAGTGGGTTAAACCAACCTGGTATTATATAGGATGTTGTGGTTATATGAAATGATTTACTGATGATGTTTGCAGGTAGTTGGGTATGATGATGAGAAAGTGGAAGGGGAAGAAGGGGATCAAAAGAATGGAACAAATCATGTTGTTATGGATATGCTGCAGACTGTACTGGTAGAGTTGGGTGGAATAAAAGATAGTCTACAAGCCCGTTTGGAGAATGAAAAAGAAATCGAATAGAGTATAAGGGAATTGAAGGAGGAATGCAAGAGTTTAAATGCGAACATGATAGAATTGCAGAAGTCGTTGAGGAAATCTGATGGAGAAATTGTTGTTCATGTTAAAAAAGGAGAAGAAGTGGTTGACAAAGGGCAAGTCAAAGTTTCTGATCCGAACAAAGGAGTTCATATTGAGGAGGACCCAATGATGGAGGACGATGTCGAGTGGTTGAATGAAGAATTCGTTGTTGTACCGAAAACAATGAAAAAGGTATAATAAGTTCATTTGATCAACTTTTCTAGAAGTTAAGGATTGATAGTATTGTTGTTGATATTGTTTGTATTAACTTGTAGGGCAAGACAACAGCTATAGCTACTGCAAAGGTTAGTGGCAAAGGAATAAGAGTAGGAATTCGAACTCGGAACATGAATAAAGTCAGCCATTGAATGAAGAATGTTGTGTGACAATGTTTGGTTTAAGTAGGATTTGTGTCCACAATAAATGTTGTGTGTGTATGATTACATTTATTATAGACAAATATGGATGAAATTCTAATGTTATTCAAACTAATTGTTTAGTGGTTGAATAACTAATGAGGTTTTCTAATAAAACTTATATATTTGAACGTGAAGTACTTATTTGTCTTATTAAGTAGATTAAGTATTGAACAACAAATGTGTAAGCATTGCAGATACTGACATACGTCCAAGTACTGGAAGGAGTAGGCAAGTCAGCAAAAAACACTTGTGACTATATATGGAATACGCCATTGCCTGAATCGTAAGCAATCTGAATTTGAAAGTAATCCTCAATGATGTTGTTCTGTTCAATATAATATGTAAGTTTTTTTGTATGGGTGTAGTAAATCAATTGCAGATTTTGGGCACTCATATTTGTCTGTAAGCGATGCAGATACGATACGACCTGGATGTTGGGTGGGTTCAATGGTTAGTAGGTTTGACTATTCCTTTTAAGCATTTTGTATATATTAGAAGAAATTTAGTATGATAGTTGCTATATGTTTGTGGTTTAGGTTATAAATGTTGTTGGTTTTACCATTGTTGATGAAGATATAAGGAAGAAATCTAAAAGAAGGAGAGGGTACATCCCGTGTGCATTGAGTGTAAGTTAAATATTAAAGAATCTTATGTCTATTATGAACAAGTGGATATGGTTTTGTAAGGATACATGGTTAATAATAAATGATCTATTGTATGCTCAGCTTCTGCAAGGAGTAAATGTTGGTACAATAGCTCAGTATTGGAGTAAGGTTGGCAATCCACATGGCTTGTTGACGGACTGTAAAGTGGTACGAAGAAGCATTAATAAATTAAACATCTCATGCACTTTCATGTCATCTGTATATTACAATGGAAATCATTGCTTGTTTCAGCTCTTTATCCCCGTGAATGAGAACAACACTCATTGGTTTATCTGTGTCGTCGATATTGATGCTGGTGTAGTGAAGCTACTGGACAGCTTGCCAAATACTCGAGGCAATGGTGCAAGAGCGTGTATGGCCGAGAAGCTGGTAATAATCGAGAACTACGAACTTCTATTCTTCCATTGTTTAAGATGTTACAGAGTATGTAAAAATAGAAAAAATGTTTCTGCATGTAGACAAATAGTCTAAAAGAATGTTTAAAAGATAAGAAGTTTGTCCAAGTGTTTGGCTCACCATCAAGGCCGTTGACCGATCTGCGCATGATGGTGGAAAAAGTCAAACATCAGGATAATGGGTACAGAGTTGTTATATTCTAGTACTTTGTGTTAATTTTGTTTAACAAATTGGGAATGATTACTCGTGGTATTATGTTAACATGGATTTGTTTTCTAACAGAGATGATTGTGGTATGTTTTGCATAAGATGGATGCAGCTTTGGAATGAGAAGCATATAGGGGAAGTGGTAAGGGTTTAGGTTAATCGTCATTCAACTTTCCTTACTTTGGTCATGTATACTATAATGCTCTTTAATAAAAGCTTAATTTGTTTGTACTTGTCTTAATAGAACGTTGGAAAATGGGATCAGATGATTCTTTTGTACGAACTTATCAGTCATGATAAGAATAATTTGCGGAGGAATATCAATGTTGCTGTAGGTCAATGGTACATGAAGGCAAAGGAACCAAAGGTTCCAAAACATGGCACTTTTAAGCGTCCGAAATGGTAAGGCTTTAGGACTGAATGCTTTGTTTATTATGTATTTGAATGCATTAAGACGTGTTGTTCATTATTGTAATCTAATGCAATTTTGTTTGGTGAAGAACATGTTAGGGGATGGGGCAGTGGTGAGTGGATGGCAATGGATTTTGACTTTTTGTTTTTGGCGTTGCATTGCGTAAAGGAACCCACTTTTTTATGGGTCGTAACCATGTTTGGATGTATATGAACTGAAAACATTTTGTATATGACATGTGCTGCAAGCATAAATAGGTTAGGTAAGAGTGAAATGTACACATTTTGAATGTATATTATGCAATTTCAGGGCCACAATGTGGTAAAACGCTTGTACAAAAATTTTGCAATACATGATAAATTTCAGTGGATAAAAGTTGCATATGCACATGATTTCGTAAGTCTGTAGAGGATATCTTTGGTTAGGTTTTACTTACAGAGATTTGAATGACATTTGCATTATGGTTGAGACATGTCTAGGTCGTCAAGTTCCGTAGTACCCGTTGGAAGTTGAAGCTTAAGTCCCGGGCATGTGTTCTTATTGTGTCCCTCCATTTTGCAAAATGAACATTGATTCCTCCGTTTTGTGGACGCATTAGTGTTTATTTTCTGCTTTCGTTTTGCGTCCTTCGTTTGCGGGTCTCGAACGGTGTTTTGGCTTACCCTATGTGATGAGGAGTCATTGAATGTTACGGACTGCTCAAATTGAGCAGTTAGTCGTAGTAACTCATCTTTTGTGGTTTTGAAACTTTCGTCTGTTTGAGACGCAAGGTAGCACAATCGCGATGAAAGTGAGCGTAGCGATGCAAATCGAGACATTTGTCTTATTTCAGGACAGACTTCGCTGTGAAGATAAGATGGAGCAGATACCTTAGCATTTTTTGTCCACCGCGGTAGTATTAAGCAATTTGGGATGGCGGAGAAGTCTTCCAACTTAAGAACGTGCAGTTGATAGCGACATGGAAGGCCGATCGTCTCAAATTTCCGACAACTGCATGTAATGTTATTTGTTGTGACATCAAGCACAACTTCATAGATGGCATCCGGATCCTTATACTGTGTCAAACGATACGTTCGTGCACCTTCAGTCGTAAGTATCAGATGGAGAGCACGAAACAGTGTCTCAGCCTTGAGTTCCTTCATAACTTTTTCAAACGATGCCCGGGTGAAGATGTCAGCTGCACTCCCTTCAAGGTCATGCAATTTGGTCATTGGGAAAGGCTTCGAGGAAGAATTTTTGTATTCTTCGTTCAACTCATTTATGCGCATGTCATTTATTCCCTTGTCAATGGCACGGACAACTTCAAGATATGTCTTCTTATGTTCGAGGACAATGTTGAGGGCGGAATTCATAGATTCGTAGTGTTGTGTTGAGCGAAGATATGCGAAGAAATGTCCTGTGAGATATGCTTGTGCCCACATACCAACCGTGTGATCCTTCTCCACAACCCAGGGATGTTGCTCCACGTTAAAATCTTTCATAACTGAGCTCCACTGGCGATCGAATTCCTCAATTGTCCACCAAGAGGACATGCACCGTGTAAAGGCGGATGTAAATTTGGGATCACCTACGTTTGCCTGGGCATTTCGAGAAAGATGCCATGAACATATACGATGATGTGCACATGGGAACACTGTCTTGATAGCCCTGTGCATGGCCCTATCACCATCCGTGACGACTGAGACAGGAGCTTTGTTAGACATTGCCTGCAAGAACTCAGTAAGGACCCACTCAAATGTGTCTGCAGTCTCGTCTGCTAAAATTGCCACACCGAAGATAATGGTTTGATGGTGGTGATTAACACCAACAATAGGCATTATAGGCCGGCCATACATGTTACCCTTGTACGTTGTGTCAAATGCAATGACATCACCGAAGCATACATAGTCGGACCTGGATGTTGAGTCCGACCAAAAAATATTATGCAACCCCCCTAATGGATCAGTGTTGAACTGCATGTACAATCTTGTATCTTGATCTTTCTTGAAGTCAAAGTATGCAAGAAGAGAACTGACATCACCGTCACGATATTCATCCGCCCTTGCTTTTTGAAGGGAGTTGTACAAGTCTTTCCGAATGAAACCAACATTGTGGAAACCACCCGACTGTTGCGTGAAATAATTCATTACCTCCGACGTTCGCAGGCCAACACTTTTCAAAGCATGTGCCTCAATTACATCATCGTGAGTAACCTCTCTACCCGACCGAAGATACGGTTGCATTATAGGTGGGCACAACGGGTGATTATGCTCACTGTGACATACTGCTATCTCCCACCTTGATTCTTCTTTGCACTTGACAATCACCTTTGCCTTGCAACCAATTCGTGTTATATCACGAGGCGCACGTTTCCGGTCGGAATCATGAACTTTCCATCTTCGCTGTCCTCCCCGTGAACAACAAAACTCTTGCGTATGTACATTTCCCATACCATCAGTCCTAGTTGTTGCACGACTGACACTGAACCCCTTATTCTTCGCATATAGTCGATAATAGTTCCACGCCTCATCACGAGAGTTAAACACCATACCAACCAAATTATCGGAAGCACCAACTTCATTTGTTGTGCACTCATCTGGTTCACCAATTTGAGCTTCCTCAACTCTTACACCAGCCATTTTTACACACGGAATATGAAAAAAATGGTCTACAACGATATGTTGTTTAATCCTTCCTTTATTACTTCTGACGTTGATGATGAAATAAGGAGAAGTAGTTGTGGAGAACCTTTAATATCAGCTGCCACTTTAAATTGCAATAAGTTGACATATGGGCTAGTAGGTAATACAATAAATGATATAGCGTCAAACGGTTTCGATACCTTTTTTTACGGAGGTTTCGATACCCAATTAAAATTCCACAAGAAATTGGCGTATCTGGCAAACCGGCATCGAAACCCAACGTCAAGTATTGAAACCAAAATATAGAAGAATGCAATTGGGCGTCTCTGCCAATACAGCATCGAAACTACAGGTGGGGATTCGAAACCTGTTTGAAATTGTAAATAGCGGGAAATATCGACTGTAAATGAAAACGTTCCCTCTCCTCCATCTCGGAAAACACAATTTTATAACCCTAACCCTAGAATTTTAAGGCTTTTTATTGTTTGTTCTTCGATTACCGGCCATATTCGAAACCTGAGACCGTTCGTTTCTTCTTCTTCGATTGTTTAGGGTTTTTTCAGATATTCCTACCAAAAACTCTTACATGGCTCCAAAAAACAAACCCAGTAAAGGTAAACGACGTCCGATGGAAACAGGTGGTTCTATCCGTTTGGAGGTAGCGGACGTGCCACAACCTCCAAATATTTTGAGCCATTGTTTCCGTGATCCCGCATGTCTTGAGCGATACCACGAAGTGTACGAGGCGAAGAAGATTAGGAAGGAGCGCACGATTGACTTGGATTTTTTGATGTCCAATGATTATCAATTCAACTTCTGGCCTTTATTTGTGGAATGGGGTTGGATAAGATATCTCGATATTAAACCCCGTGTTTATCAGAACCTGGTGAAGATCTTCTATGCAAATGCTACCCTTCAGCAAGATGCCAGAACCCAACACTGTGTAGCTATCGAGTCCTATCTAATGTGAGTTGAATTTACAATCACTCCGGCAATTATTGCCCAACACCTTGGTGTGGAAGCTTCTGGTGAAGAGCAAGAATTCGAGCGTGTCCCCTTGAAGTTCGATGATGACAGCCCAACTCATCTTCATATCCATGAAAGGCTTCTGCATCTAATGACAACTTGGTTCTTCCGGCCATCAGGTGGACGATGCACTCGCATGCGTCATATTGATTACTGGTGGTTGCACCAATTTCGGTCGGAAAAAAAACCCGATATAGCTACAATCATCTTCAGATCTATTGCGGAAATCGTTAGCAACCCTTCAAGAGGCTTCCTCATTTATGGATGTGTGCTAAGTCACATATTTGAATGTTTAGGGATCGACACCTCCATGGACCCTGAAATCCCGCTACCGAGTAAAATTGATGAAACAACAACTAAGAAGACGGGGTGGACGTTCATTCAGGGTGAATGGGTCCATAAAAGAGATGAAGATGAAGCAAGAATTGCCAGACGAAGTGACGATGTACCCGATGCTCCACCCCCAAATAAAATTGACGCCATGTACGACACACTAAATAACTTGGATGCATTTATCCGCAGTACTACTGCAGAGTCTCGTTCCCGATTTGAGAAACTAGAAGCTCGTGTTTATTCATTGGAGCGTGAACGGAATCAGCATGTATTTCGACCGACATCGCCTCAGGATGCAAATGATCCTGAAGATGGTTAGGCTAGTTTGCATAATATATGGATTTCTTGTATTACATGAATAAACATTTGTTGAATTTGTTAGACTGTTTCACGAACATTGACTGACATTTGTTACACAACTGTCCATTTACACCTCCATTGCATATCGTGTTGCATTCTGTTTACTTACATTGACAAGTTTAGGGTGTGTTCGTGCACGTAACATTGGATTGTTGTATACAGAGAATGTCATAGGTACACCTGCTGAGGAGCAGTATGATGCATATTCTACACCAGGAGGCCATTATCAGGCCTCTGGCCCAACAGAAAATGTCCCATGTACTTCTGCAAAAGAGAACAATGATGCATATGCTGCAGCTGCAGTTCATGATCACGCATCTGCTCCGGCAGAAGGCCATGCTCAGGCGCGTTCTTCTACGCCTCAAGTGACTCTCACTTACAGGCGAAAGAAGTTTCATCGCCATGGCATAACGCCAAGTAATGAAATAGACTCTGAAATTCAGAGACCCAGGCGTCCTCCGCAAATGTATGGTATGGTGATTGGTACAGGAACGTAGCACCTACCACGGCGAAGAAGCTTCTTATTCTTGATTACAATGGCGTGCTAGCCAGTGTTAGTAAAGACGGTATTAATTTTGTGACTCACTTTTAATACAACTGCTCATAAATTAGATTAGGAAATTTATGTTTTTCAATTGCAGCTGTGGAACTCAGACCTGGTGCTTTTGAGTTTCTGTCTTCTTGTTTTACTTCGTATGAGGTTGCTATTTGGTCTTCAAGGACAAGGTAATGCGGACATATGCCACCACCCTAAATCAATTCAATTACACGATCCTTTAAGATAATTTGTGGATTGACTTTATCTGTGCCTGAACTGTTCATCAATGCAGAGAAAACCTACACTGGGCACTTTGGAGAATTAGTGATCTTAAACCAAGACTTGCCTTCATTTGGGTAACTTCAAAGTTTATCTTCGTTAAAGCATCTAAATAGAATTTGACAAATTTGATGGACTTCATTTGAATATTGCAGGATCAAAGTCACTGCGAAAAACATCCCTCTTATCCAAATGTATATACAAAAAATCTGAGGCGCGTGTGGGATAATATGCATCAGTATAACGAAGGAAACACGCTGTTGGTTGACGACTCTGAAGCTAAAATGCTTAATAATCTGGTAAGTGAATAACGCAACTATTTTGCTCCGTACTCTCTGCAATATAGTCAATGAATCTGTAGCAAATAATTATGTTGTCGATTATGTTCATTTTTCAGGAGAACAACTACATTTGTCCTAAATCCTACAAGGGAGAAGATGAGACAACTCATAACGCATTAGGTACAACACCCTAAAATAACACATATTCATTATAAAAATGAAGCAATGTACTTGCAACCTAATTATGAATTGCACTTGATCATAGAAATAGGTGGTTCCATTAGGGTATATTTACAAAACTTGGCCGCAGCAAACAATGTACATGAGTACGTGAAGCATCATCCGTTTTTGGATTAAATGCAGCTGAAACCGTGGATGGCAATTGAATTAACCAAGTTTTCTCTTCTAATCTCCTCTGTATTATATGTGTGCTCGTCTTTTGTATCTCTGTAATTACAACATACAATGTTATATATTCAGAAATATTATTGGCAAAAAATTTTGTACTTATTACATCATACATTTACAGTTTTGTACCAAAAACAACATCATGTTCAAAGACAACGCATTTATGTACAACTCTTATTGTAAAAAAGGTCTACAATTAATAATTTTGATATTTATACTATATGGGAGCACATACATAAGAGCTTTAACTGGGTTGTCGAAACTAATCCATTAAATTTTAAATTAAGTTTAATTTTGTAACTTTATGAATCATTATTTCTCTGAATTACTATATATCCTTCCCTTGTTTTCAACCCACTTGAGAAAAAACCCCTTTCTAATTTAGTAGATATACAAATAATGTATCAATTTTAAGTGATCTAAAAAAATCCTATGCTTGTATAAGAAGATGAATCAAGATATATTTTTAGAATTAGAAATTTTGAATTACTTTTTCGAAGTATTGTACAATTATGACAGGAATCGAAACGCTTTTTATATAACGTAACGTGTACAACCCAATATCGTATGTGAAGATATGTGTATAGAGCACCGAAACCCCTTAAGGAGGTTTCGAAACCAAAAGGCACCGAAACCCCTAACGTCTGGGTTCGATGCCCCAACGAAAACATAGCACCGAAACCCCTTATCTGTAGATTTGATACCACCTACACATCATGTACAGCGAATACGCATTTCTGTACAATTCTTTCAAGTACTATGTGTATACAGTACCGAAACCCCATAGTTTGGTTTCGAAACCAGTAAAAGGAATCTGCCTTTTCAGTGTTCTGTCTTTTCACTGTCATCACATGTACCGTTGCGTGTTACCCAAAAATAATGCTGGTTTCGATACCCCAGAACGAACGAGTCAGGCTTTTTCAGTTGTTGTCATCACCTGCTTCAATGAACAGACATCTCGTGAGGCTTTTTTAAACCTAAACAATTACATGAAAGGGCTAATATTTTATGTATAATCGCAGAACTTTATAGCTGGCTTGTACGAACAATGTAGTAACTTTTTATGCACTTCAAACAGGCACCGAAACCCCATTGAGGTGGTTTCGATGCCCCTTAAAATGATGTACTTTGCATTTGGTTAACAATTTATGTATGTACACATTTCCTAACAATTAAATGACCCAACTTGAACATTCGTGAAAGTGTGTAATAAAGTCATGTATATACCGATTTCTTTTGGAATCTTGTACCAATCTGTGTACATTTTGCTACTAATAACTGTATATAGTTCCGAAACCCCTTCAGATGGTTTCGAACCTATTAAAAGGAATCTTGCTTTTTCATTGTTCTGTCTTTTCACTATAATCACATGAACCGTTTCATCTTCCTCATCGTGTTTACAGCTGGTTTCGAAACCAAGCATAACGATTCAGCCTTTTCAGATTTATGTCTTCTAATTAATGAAGGGGTTCATGTTCATGTACCTAGTTCAATGAACAGACACACAGCGTGCCTTCTCAAAGTAGGTACCCCTCCATAGAACCAAATACTTTTCCGAAACCAAGCAAAACGATTCAGCCTTTTCACTTTTTCACTTTCCCTCCCAACTGAATTTCCCTATAAATATACAACTCTTCTCTATACTCTTTACAACATCAACAATTCCCTATACTCATCTGAACCCTTCTTTCTTTATATTCTCTTCCTAACCAAATACTTTAAACTTCTTTCCTTTAAGATGAGTTCAAGCAGATCTTCCAAAAACATCCCTCACCATTTCTCGAAGAGGAAACTAGAATTTGAGTCTGACTCAAATTCTGATGATGATTTATATATCGATTCTGACGACGAGGAACAACCGAGCAATGAAACTCTCCGACGAAGCAAATGGTTCAGGAGCTTTTTCCAGGCCATTGCTACAATGGTGAGCATCACTGACCCTGCTACAAAATGGTTTTGTCCAGCCTGCCAAGGAGGTCCTGGTGCCTCTCAGAAGTTTACTGGCATTCACTCCCTACTGTCACATGCCAGAACGAAAGGTGGACCAAAGCTCAGGCTCCATCGCCTATTTGCTAAGCTCTTGGATGAGGAATTGCTTACAAGGGGCACTTCTTCTATTCCTCAGGGTCAAGCTTTTGGCCAATGGACTGCTTTGAGAGATAATCCCACTGCTGCTAATACTGCCTGCCCCCTGCCTGCAAACAACGAGGTTCATGATCACCAAATACTTTGGCCGCCCATGGTCATGATAATGAACACAAGGCTGGAAAAGGATGATGCTGGGAAGGTAGTTATTTAACAAATTTGAATTATGTTTTCAATATTATTACAATTGCTTCACTTCTAATCTCTTGCATTTTATGCTTCAGTGGATTGGTATGGGAAACCAAGAGCTGCGGAACTCTTTCAGTTCCTATGATACTATTGCCAAGCCTCGCCATTCATACGGACCCGACGGCCATCGTGGGATGAGCCTTTTGATTTTTCAGAGCACGACAAGAGGTTATCTCGACGCTCAGGATCTGCATAACAAGTTTGCTACCCAAGGTTTCGATAGAAAAGCTTGGGAACAATGTCAAGGCATCTTCTATGGTCCAGGCACAGCGCGCCAACTTTATGGTTACATGCCTACCAAAGAGGACATAGACTACTTCAACCGCCACCACTCTCAAGGTTGTCTCTATCATCAGTTTCTTCTTTTCTACAAGATTCACTTCTTCTCTTACTAATGCATACATGTTTTGTTCATTAGGCAACAATAGGGTCAGATATGAGATCCGATCTTATTCAGAGATGGTTGGTCAGCACCAACCAGAGGCTGGTTCCAGTGCCATGGGTGGCAGCGGGCATGCAGGTCGTTTCTCGGGGCATGAATGAGGACTGAGGAGGGGAGGATTTATTATGTTTCTTTTTTTTAATATCTAATGTATTTGAACGTTGTTTGGATTGGAATGCATTTTATTTCTTTCATAAAATTTCTTCATCTTTCATACCAAACCAAGTGTTAATTTTCACTCATAAGGTTAAAGACCTTCAAATATTTTCGCGCTTAACCAGCACCGAACCCACCTTTACCTGGTTTCGATGCCATTATCATAAATTATTCGAAAGTATGTTTTTGGGTATGAATATCTGTATGTGGGGTATGTATGTACTCATTTCCTTACAAACAAATTAGACATTTCGACGACCCTGGGAAATTTTGTGTAATAAAAAAAGTATACGTACAGAGTTCTACCCAGTTTGTAATAAATAAGGTATATAATATTTCCTCAAACCAATTTCTACTATTTTGCGTACATTGGGTACTATTACGTGTATATTCACAACTCCTTACATAACTTGTAAGAAAATATGCTTTACGGGTAAAAAAATTGTGTATGTACACATTTCCTACAAGTAATGACCCATTTGTTCCATCTTACATATTTGTAATATATAAGGTATATACTGTTTCGTCTTACAAATTTGTTCCAATTCCTGTACAATTCGTCCTATTAAGAGTATATACACAAATCTTAACAAAACTTGTAAAATTTTATGTTTTTCGGGTAGGAATTTCTGTATGTACACATTTCCCTACAAGTACAAGTCCATTTTCAACCTTCGTCAAACCGTGTTCAAGAAAATGTATATACCTTTTCCTCTTACAAATTTGTACCAATTTCTGTATATTTGGTAGTAATATATGTATATACACAGTTCCATATCACTATTGTACCAAAATATGCTTTTCGGGTAAGAAATTCTGTATGTACACATTTTCTTACACGTACATAATCCATTCTAAAAATTCGTGCATGTGTTATAAAAGGGTATATACATTCTTCTATTACAAAAGTGTATTAATTTGTGTACAGCATCATGTAACAATTTGTGTACCGGTAAACAGTGCACCATGTAATAAAACTGTATATACATTCTTTTATTACAATATTGTACCAATTTGTGTACCGCTTCATGTAACAATTTGTGTACCGCTTTTTACCCGGTAAACAGGTCAGTCGTTCTTTAGCCTGTATTTAAAGGTTGTTCCCTAGAATCCCCCCAAAAAAATACTCCCGACGTTTGACTGAATAGTCATTTAGACCCTTATTTTTTTTTGAAGTAATCTATCTCCCAATGTTTCATTTTGGGTTAAAATGGCCCCTCCGTGAATGAAAGCAGTTAGTCAACTGACGATAAACAACTTGAAATGACTTGACAGAATGACACATAAGGAGAAAAAATATTTTATATTTTGTATAAATTTTATAAAATTATTTTTTGACTGATGTGTCATTTTGTAAAGTCAATATATTTGCCTATATGACATTAATGTCGTAACTTGCATTGTCGTGTAGGTTTGTTACGTCATTTGAAGTCATTTACAGTTAGTTGACTAATAATTTTCATCCGCGGAGGGGTCACTTTGACCCAAAATAAAACGTTGAGGGTTAAATTGCTTTAAAAATGAATAAGAGCCAAAATGATTATTCTGTCAAACGTTAGGGGCATTTTTTTAGTATTATGTATTTTTCTTATTTTGGTCACTGAAGTTATTTATTTTTGTTTGGTCATCAATCTATTACTTCTTTTTTTTATCACCAACATATTATTTTTTGTGAGACTTTTAATGCCGAATGATAAAAAAACGTAACGTTAGTGATGATTTTGTCAAAAATAATATAGTGATCAAGATAAAAAAGCATGAATAGTTTTGTGATCAATGGTGTTGTTTACCTTCTTTTGGTTTTTTAAAGACTTTATTTTTTAATTTAACCATGAAATACACTTCATTTTTCACTTTACCCCTTACATTATTTTTTTCTCAATTTGTCTTAAACTATCATTTTTACCTCAGTTTACCTAAATAAAAAGAAGCTTATAAGAACATGAAGCCCAACACATTATTATTGAGTGTCGATAATTTTTTAAATAAAATGAGGCGAGAATGATAGTTTATGAACCAAAGTTAGAAAAAAACAGTTTAGGGTGCAAAGTGAAAAAATAGATATATTTTGAGAGTTAAATTAAAAATAAAGCCCTTTTTGAAGTGATGCAAATGACCTAGAAATGGAGCAACACTGTGGGGGTGGGAGTGGCGTAGCTCCCACCGCGGGTGGTGGCGGCGATGGTCAAGTGGCGGTTTATTATCAACCGTGAATTGGATCTTTGGATGTTAGAAGCTTAACTAAATAAGTACGCATCTCATTGACCTCAATTGTATTTGATGGCTCAACCACAATAGGGATGAGCATTTTATCCGACCTGACCCAGCACGATCAAGTCATATTTAAAAAAATAAATTGAATTCGGATCGGGTTTGAAATATTCGACCGGCCTAAAATTAATAGTATAATTTTATATATATATTTTTAGGGATATTCACAATAATAATCCCTCTTTTTATATATTTTTTACAATTAGGTCATTAAAATTATTTTTTTACAATTAGGTCCCTAAGTTTTAATTTTTTTAATAGATCGGGTCAGATTCGAGTTTAAGAATATAATTTTGTGTTGGTCAAAAACTTGACATGTGTCCATCCCTAACCACCAGGCCCGGCCCTGGGCAAGGGCAACAAGGGCGCCCGCTCAGGACCCACGCTCAAGGAAATTATATCTTTTAAATTTTATTCGAATTGTATTTGTTTTTAATGATTTTAAATTTTTAATACTTGTCATTAAGGCTTAATTTTTTCAATATTTGTTAATAGAGGTTTAACTTTTTCTAATTTTTATTATTAGGGGTCAACTCTTAAAATTCATTTTTTTCTAATACTTGTTATTAGGGCTCAATTTTTTTTAATATTTTTATTTTTTGGTATACTCTTAAAATTCATTTTTTTTAATTTTTGTTACCAGGGGCTAGGGGTGTATACGGTTCGGTTTCGGTTTAATTTGGTAAGCTATTTTAGTAACCATCGGTTTTCGGTTCGGTTAACCTCAGTTTTCGGTTTTTCTATATTAACATTAGTTTTTTAAATTTTGTATTTTATTTTGACAAAATAACTTTATTTGATGATTTTTAAACAATAAGAGTTAAAGTTTTAAAGTGTTTTTCATAAATATTTATTAAAAACTTAATTTTTTAAGTAAATAATAATAATTAAAAATGCATTTATAATATTTTAAGTATAAAATACATATTTTTACATTTAAAAAATAATTATAAATTAAATAAAATATTAAATTCGGTTCAATTCGGTTAACCACGGTTTGCAACCTTATGAACCATAAACCGCCCAAACGCCTCGGTTCGGATCGGTTTTCAGTTTTGCGGTTCACCATGCTCAGCCCCACCAGGGGCTCAATTTTTCAATACTTGTTATTATAGATCTACTCTTAAAATTAATTTTTTTGTTACTTGCTATTAGGGACATAGATTTAAATAATGGTATGCAACCGCAACAACGACTGTTACATGACGATAGCGGTAGTGGCAGAGCCATTATTATCTTATAGTGGGGTAATGAGTGAAGTATGAGGTATTGAGGATTTCTATACCACTAGAATAAGCATTGTTGACCCCATACCCCAACAAATTAAGTGGGGTCAAATATAATAATTTTTATGCAAAATTCTATACTACCTCCTTGAAAACTCCATGCCCTAACAAATCAAGTGGGTTCAATTGCACCCCAATTTATATGCTACATCCGCCCATAGGTAGTGGCACCATCTGAAACTGCGATACTCGCAATTGTTGTATCCACAATAGCGTATGTTATTAAGAGATTTCACAACCGCGATACTCATAGTGACCAAAATAGCATTTATAATGTCTGCAACCACAATAAAATTTAACATGATTATAAATACGACCGAAACCGTAAATTAAAATTTTATTTTAGGGCTTATTTTTTATATTCACCATGGGCTACCAAAAGCCCAGGACCGGCCGTGCTAACCACACAAGGATAAAATTCTAAATAAAAACCCTATAAATAATAGACTTGTTTTGTTTTAAAATTTGGGATAGAATAAGCTTTTTATACTCACGACCCCATTGTGTATCCTTTTAGAAAATTTCACCATCCTATTTGAAATTTCTTACAAGTTACAAGTTTAGATGAATTTGATATTCCAAATACTTAAACATAACCATTATCTAAGAAAGAATAGAGGGAAGCAGTGTGAGAGTTAAATTGATGTCTTAAAAAAGGAATGGTACGTGAGAAGTAGTTGATATATCAAACGGGGAAGAGAGTAGTTGGGTGTAAATGGGCGTTTTTTTTTTAAAATTTATATGAATCGTCCGAACTTTACAAAGCAAGACCGGTTGTTGAGGGATACACATAAATAAATATATATATATATATATATATATATAATTATGAGAAAATTTTAATGTTTAAGGTTTTAGAATTTAGATTTTAAGGTTAGAATTTAGGGCTTATGTTTAGGTTTTAAGATTTCAGGATTAGAAATTTAGACTTTAAAGAAGGGTTGTGAAATATTTTTTTACGCAAGCCTACATATTTACACTATAAAACACAACTTCTAAAATCTAAATTCTAAACTCTATAATATAAACCCCTAAAATCTAAACTAAACCTTAAACCTTAACTTTAAATATCTTTTTATCATAAACTTGGAGAGGTTATCAAAGATCAAAATATAGACAGAGATTATCAAAGGTTGATTAGCAAACTCATTGATAAAGTTGTCGAAGCCCTTATAATAAAAAACTAATTTTTAACTAATATGTAATAATAGTGCAATCAGATCGAATTTTAAGAAAGTTGAATTAATTAGATATAAATAAAAATTAACTAAAATCTAAATATTAAAAATAACAAAGATCAAAACTTACCGAACTTTTAACTGAAAGGTGCAATTTCCATCCAAATGTAACTTTGATCATAAGCCCAATGATCAATTCCCGTGTCCAAGTTATTAATCTATTTATAGGAAAAAGTTGTAACAAGTAATAATTTTCTTTTTATAATTGTTTCAGACAAAGCATTTAACTTACCATTAAATAATAGTGTTTCGTGTTAAATTTAATGATAGCATTAAAAATTATAAGAATGACTAAAATAAAATCAATCAATTGAGAGAACGACAATTAAATTAATTTTTTACCTTTATTTTTTAGAGTATATTATGCAACAAACACACACGAGACAACTCCTTGTCACTTGTGTCAATCATTTATGACAGTTACAGATCAAAAATTCATGAATTACAATAAAAATTCAATATCAAATTAAGACATTAATTTAATTAATATAAAAAAATCATAGAAATAAGAAAAAAAATTATTTGGATTAAAATAGAAATTCTAGTTTAGCGCATCCTTAAAAATTATAGAATCAATTTTAGAAACAAAAACTTAGCCACTCATTATCGAATAAAAATACAAAAGATGGAAAAAAAGTGTCATCAAAAGATGATCCTCTTGGAGGGTCTAGTTAACTTTAAACCTAATAAAATAAATCCCCTTTAGTTGAATTTTAATCCAACAAGGAAAACTGAATAAAGAGAAATCCAAACAAATAAAATACTAATTGATAGAAGAGTTTGTTTCATGGTCCAACACTTCGAGAATAATGGAAATAATCATAAAAGTGAACTCATCAAAGATTTTGCTCCAAAATATAATTTTTTTACGTCAGGTTCTAACAAGACGTTAGTCACAAGACGTGGTCACTTTTACTAGCGCCACAAATGTTTTTCGCGGCGCTTATAAACGCCGTTATACACCAAAAAAAACGTCGCTAAAAACCCAGTCTGGTGTAGTGTGATCTTCTGCTCAGTTTCACTTTCTTCTAAAAGATACAATTTTCACATAAAAAACTAAAACATATTTTTCAGTTGATTTTCACCATTGCATCCATACTTTACCTCTTAAATCAAAATAAACACAAATTTTACAATTAAATTCATAATACAACTAGAATATGAGAATTAATCTCTCACACACACACACACACATATATATATATATATATATAATTATAGCATATCATTCATCTATCTTACTCACATTCGACCAAATATAGCATACTTTATAAGTTTTATAAGTCGATTTATGTAAAATCCCTAAGAGAATTCACCTTCAAGTTACCCATCGAGTTCTACATTGGTTGACAGCTAATCCTAAAAAAAGAAGTGTTGTTTAAGAGATATTTTGAACTTATAGATCGAAGGTCTACTTCAAGTTATTGTATGTCTCTTAAAGTCAACTTAATGAAATAACGAAGTTAGAAACGGAACCTTGTTTCTAAATCAAGTACAAAACCCAAGTTTAGAGCAATGACACAAGGTATTTGTGACTTGTTAAGGCTGAAGATTATACTGGAAGATTTGAAGATTAAATGGAGTGGACCATTGAGGCTATACTGTGAGAATAAATCAACCATTAGTATTGCACATAACTCCAGTGTAACATGATCGGACTAAGAATGTTGATGTTGGTAGACATTTTATCGAGGAGAAGCTAAAGAGTGGGATAATTTGTACTCCACATAGTTTTTTTTAAATAATTTAAGATGATTACAAAGTAATATCTGTTTTTACTTTTCTTAACGCTTTGATATACTACACACCTTACAGACAAAATAAATTGAACTTAAATCTCATAAAATGAACATTATCCTTTTTTCTACTAAAATCACTTGTTGAGTACTACTCAGCATAGTTCTTCAAAGGGGCGACCAACATATATCTTTATCATTCCGTGGAATTATAACCAAGCTTGGAATTTCCTACCTTTCTTCTATCTCTTGTACTTCTAGTCTATAAATTATTGGTGTAACTAAGAAAAATATACAATACAAAATTTCATTCTTTTCCAGAAGGATTAAAATGAAAATTAAAAATAAAACACAAATAGTTATGGTGTTAAATATTTGGACTAGTTATCAACAAGTGGGGGTATAATAGTAAGACACATTTCTCTCTCAATGAGAGAATCTAGATTAGAACCTTAAAGACGACATAATTGAGAGGGAAAGTCATGAATCTCAAACGTGAACTATAAAATGAACTTGTACTATACCAAAAAATTAATGATTTTATAAAATTAAAAATAGACTAAATTAAATGAAAAAATTAAACATGATTAACTCATCTGGCCATTCAAACCACACCAGACCTTTACTGATCTATTGTGAAAAATAATTGAAGTGGGCTTTTGGCAAACAATTGGACCAGGTTAAACACCCACTGCAACCTTGATTATTCACGTCGATAACTTTAATATTATATAAATAATAATTTCATATTCTAAATTTCTGAAAGCTGGAATAGCTCAGTTGGTTAGAGCGTGTGGCTGTTAACCACAAGGTCGGAGGTTCAAGCCCTCCTTCTAGCGTTCAATTTTCAGTTTTTTGGTTATTAAATGAAAAAAGAAAGACCCAACAAACTCATTTGAAAAATACTGTACACGGTTCAAGGTTTTATATATTTGCCGCATGACCTAGCATAACTGCATAAGGAGTACTTGCGCAAGGGGCACAGGTGTTCTCGCAACCACCTGATTTTGTATTTGCAGATTTAATGCTTTACCAGGCTGATCTGTGATATTTTTTAGTGTGTTTTAGTTTTATTAAATTTATGTAAGTTGTTATATTTACTCTTTTTTTTTTTACTAAGTTCAGGCATTTTAATAAGGCACATGGTACACCTTTCTTTTTTTAGGAAAAACAATTTTTTATATTAAAAATTAGTTAGTCTAGTAAGATGAGATGTTAGGTCCCTTAAGCAAGGTCAGACATCTAATCCAATTGAGCTTCTATAATTCGATCTGAATTAGTTAGTCAACTCGGATCCTGGTGGTTAAACAAAAATAATAGTAATTCTTTTGTGTCATTTAATAAGAAACAATTAATAATGATCTCATTTAAAAGGATTTTCTTGAAAACAACTCATTTAAGAATATTATTTCTCCTTATCCATAAACTCTAAACCATAACTATGGCCTTAAAATACAAAAATCACAAAACCTAAACATCAAACCTTAAGCCCTAAACATAAAACTTCAAACCCCTAAAGCACTAAACCTTAAAATATGTATTGGCATATTACAATGAGTTATATTTTGATACACAAACTACGCAAAAAATTTACACAACCCTTCATATTTAAGCTATAAAATCTAAAACATAAATTTTTAGTCCTAAACCTTAAACCCTAAATTTTAGATTCTAAAGTCTAACCATAAACCTTAAATTCTACACCCTACAACTTAAACCTATAAACTCTAAACTATAACTTAAATATCTAAACCCTAAAATTTAAAGGTTTGTGTAAATTAAAATTTAGAGAAATTTATGTATTAAAGTGTTTTCTCTTTACTTGAAAATAACTCAATGGGAGAAAATATGATATTCTTAAATGAGTTGGTTGTTTTAAAGACAGTCCTTTTAAATAAGGATATTATTTAATTCTTCTTATTAAATGTCACAAAAGTATCTTTTATTAAATCAAGGTTAGTAAATGCTTCTTATCCTATGCATTCTGAGATAGGTTAAATAATGCCTTAAAACAAAGTTGTCTCTTCTATTTGGTTCATGATAGGACTAAGTAAAACTCAACTAAAAAAATTAAAAATTTTCACTCGACTCAATGCTAATAAACTCACTTGTCTTAACTTAACTTGTAAGTTTATAAACTCGACTCGACTTGAAAAATTTTCAATTAAAGTTTGAGTTATAAAATAAAATTTTGAATAACTTGAAGTTTTTAGTAATTAGTGGATCGATTTTCAAGTTCGTGTCGAGTCCTTCAATTCTGTCATACGTGTGTAAATTATAAATGTTTACTATTAAATTTGAACATAAATCGGAACAACCCGACTCGACTCAAATTTCATAAACTGGACTTGAAAAAAATTCAAATAAAATTTGAGTTATAAATATGACTTATCAACTTCACTAACTTAAACTTTTTTACTCGAGTCGACTCGATCGAATGCTCACCCTTAGTTCGTGGGCATCGGGGTTTGGTGTACATATTAAAACAAATATTCACGTGCTTACTTATTATTGCGGCACTAACTCTCACATATTTAGTACATGAGTATTAGTTTAAATATGAATCTATTAAAATAGGCGATAGATTTTGTTGGTTTGAAGTTGATTCTAAATTTGAAATTATTACTATTAGCTATCTAAAGTAAAGACGAAGAAAATAAGAAAAAGTAAAAAGAGGGGGCCGGAAAAGATTATTCGGTTTGTGTTGGTCTAGATCTCATACAATGAACTTGTACCATATGAAGCTGGCGTCGGTAGGTTATCAATTTCCCTATTATAATTTATAATTTATAATTTATAATTACTTTAGGGTTAAGGAAACAAACCTTACCTTACTGTCACTATATAGTAGAAGCACCATGCATGTAGACTTTGTACTACATATTCTTGCAAGAGACCTAATTAGATATTCATATTCCAACCAATATTATGTAAAAATAATCTAAAAATGTGTCAAAGTCTGATTATTTATAGATTTATGCACTGCTAAGTATAGATTTAAAATAATTTGCGGTTGGGATTCATCTGTGGCGGATCTTGAGATCGGAGTTTGAGGGGACCTACTTAAAATTTTTAAAATATTTGAATGTTTAAATTAAAATTTTTAAATATTTTGATGGGTTTAATTTAATTTTTTTTTAAAAACTTAGAGTCAACTAAAATTTTCAAAAAATAATATATTTTTAGAATTTTAAAGATGGTACTTAATTAAAAATATCCATAAAATAAAATATAATAAAAATATATTAAATTTTTGAATGAGCCAAATTAAAAAATTTTAAAATATTAAATATTAAATAATAAAATTTCAAAAGTTTAGGGGGCCAGGGCTCCCACTGGCCCCATTATCATCTACCTCTAGATTTCATGGCGAAGAAGAAAGCGGTTCAGGATTTGTTAAGGTAGCATGGGGGCGTGACGCTTGCTTGTCCACATAGACGGATTTATATGGGGGTGAAGAGTTGCAATCGCACCCCACCCCCGAATTTTTTTACCACATTTATTCTTTTATTTAAATTTTTTAAAAAATTAATTTATTTATGAAACTCCATCTCTGCTTGCCCAAGTGTGTGTAGCTGTTTGTTGTGTGTCATGCTTTCACTTATGTATGCGAATGCGATGGCTTGCCTGATTTGTTTTGGCACATTGTCGTGCAGTGCTTTTATGTCCGAGACACTGTCTCATGACTTTGACGGTGGGTTGGTAATGCACTTATATTGATAATTCGAATAACTTGAATTAAAAAAATTAATTTTTCGAGTCTAGTTTGATTCACTTCTAATTGTATGTAAGGGTGTATATAGATCGGTTCGGTAAAATTTTTTAATAACAACCGGTTTTTGTTTTTAGTTAACATTGATTATCTCTTTTCTTTCACATCAACCTTAGATTTTGTATTTAATTTAAACCATAATAGATTTATTTGATGACTTTTAAACATTATTTGGTTGAGTTGTAACGTATTTTTTATAAAAAAAATTAATTTTTTTTATGTAAATAATTAATAATTCATATATAATATTTTTAAGTTAATTCACTATTTTTAACTACAAAATATATATATTTTTACACTATAAGTGTTTTTTTTTATCTTTTTCATGTTTTATATGATTTTTTTGTTTAACCACTGGTTTTAAATGGATTGGTTGACTAATCTAAATCGGTACTATAAATTTATATTATTAGAGTGATTCTCCTAATTCAATTGCTCTATTAACCACTAATGATTTTTAACTGAAAAATATTTTAATATACTCACAGTGATTATTTGTTAAGAAAAAATTATATGAAAAATAATTTTCCGCCATCGTAACAAAATCAAACTTAGTTTTAACCTTAGAATTATATTATTAAGCAACTTTTTACGTATCACAACTTGAAACAAATAAAATTTCAGTTTGTTGAAAATCCATGTTTTTCTTCTCCTTGTTTATGTGTTCCATTTATTTGGGCTGAATCAACCCTCAAGTTGTCTCAATCACCGATTAAATATAATCATTATCTTGTTTAATCACACCTCTGTTCATCCAATGAATCATGACATAATAAGTTAAATTGGTTGAATATTTTTTTTAGAAAAAAATTGAAAAATACCCTCCATTTAAAGTCATTTGGAAAAGTACCCTCCCTTTGAAAGTAATTCAAAAAAAATCTCTCATTGGTCCACGTAAGGGTAACTCGTATTCAGACAGACGCGAGTATTGAACTCGCGTTCTGTGAGAAATGAGTTCATTATGATATGGCGCGTTCTATTCGTTGCCCTCATTTTATTTTTAATAAAAAGAACTCACATGTTACTACATCAGCTTGAACTCGCATCTAGCTGAGTACGAATTAAAAAATCGGATCTAGCGGAACGCGAGTCGTCCTTACATGGACTAAATAAGGATATTTTTCCAAATAATTTTAAATGAGAGTATTTTTCTAAATTTTTTCCTAAAAAGAAGTATTCAACCAATTTAGCTGGCATAATTTATCTTAAATCTTTTATGTTTTTTTTTAATTATTTTGGTTTATGTGAATTTGAGATGGTGATTGACAAGAGAAAACTAAAATAAAATTAACCAAAGGGTTGGGTATTATGACATGAATTGAGGGCAAAGATGATTGAATTGCCCTTTAATCCACTGAATCTAATCTCTTTTACTTTCAAAAAGAATAAAAATAAAAACGCCACCGGCTGTTGTTAATTATTATTATACTCCCTCCGTCCCGCTAAAACTGTCACATGTTGACTTTTTTCTGGTCAAATTTTTTCAACTTTGACTATAATTTATTTAAAAATTTAATTAATTAAAATTTATAAAAAAATATATTTAAAAACTAATTGATTCAAAGTTTTTAAAATATATTTTTTAATATTTTTATCAATAATAAATTTTAAATTATAAGAGGTCAAAGTTGAAAAAGTTTGACCCAAAAATTGTCAACATGTGACAGTTTTAGTGGGACATAGGGAGTATTATATTTACAACTAAACCGTGCACATGAAACATGTGAGAATTTTTAAATTGTTATTTGCAGACCGAATCTTAGATTTTGCATTTGCTTGGAGTTTATGGCCACGCCACATCTCAAATTCATATAATAATAATAATAATAATAATAATAATAATAATAAAGCGATGGAATTAGTGCCATGAGTCAACTCAATATCGATTAAATTGAAGAATAATCAAATTAATCTTTTTAAAAGCATACTAAATATTATTTTAAAAGTGTTTTTATCTTTTTTATATGATTTTCAAATAAAACAACTTAAAATTCAAACTCATGGCTAATAGATTTTTATACAAAAATATGTAATATTTCTCATATTAACATTTTTGACTTAAATTTTGCTAAACATATATTTCCACAAAACATTTTTTTTATTTTTATAGGGTAAACTACAACGGATGTTACTCAATCATGGTTAAGATTATATTTGGATTATTCAATTATTAAAAGTTACATTTGGATCACTCAATTATTATTATAGTTACATTTGAGTCACTCGAACGTTTAAAGCCGTTAAATGTTGCCTTTTAATTGGGTGAAATGATAATTTTAGTCATCGAAACTTTTAAATTTTATCAATTTAATCCTAATTCAGAATAATTTAATACTTCATATTTGAAATATATATATAATTTTAAAATATTAAATAAATTGTATTTAAAGATAATAAAATTTTCTATAACCACTTAAAAAAAGCTAAATCAATTATCCGACACTCGATGTCTATTGCAAGCTTGTGTTTGGATTGGAGTTATGTAGGGCCAGGAAAGGACAATATCATTTCCTTGTTTGGATTGATTTTTGGTTTAAACTAGGGGTGCTTAACGAGTTCAGCAGCCCGCGAGCTGCTCGAACTCGACTCGGTCAAAATTCAGTAAACGTTCGACTCGGGTTGACTCGAATTGAACTTAAACTCGACTCGAAATTTTAACGAGTTGAGTCGAGCAAATTCTAACTCGACTCGATAAGTTTGCGAGCAGCTCGTTAATTTTTTAAAATATTTGTGGATTGTTACTTTAGTTTTAATATGTTAGTTTGATGAATTTGTGTATTGTTACTTTAGTTTTAATATACTAGTTTGATGTATTTGTGGATTGTTAGTTTAGAATTTAAACTTTGAAAGTGCTTTATACACTCTTTTGATATTTTTTGGTTAAATTTGTTAATTTATGTTAATATTAAGCCCCATATAGTGTTGTTAAATTTTACTTTTAGTTAAAAATAAGGTAAATTTTTTAGTGAGATTAATGAGCAGCGAGTTGAGCAACAAATTTTTTAACGAGCACGAGTCGAGCACAATTTTAACGAACATGAGGGCATTTCTAGCACCATAGAATCCTATTTTGACAAAACTATGGCCGCAAATTCCATATGCCCAAACTAGGACCTTACAGTGAACTCGTCGTAGCCAATTCAAATAAAATATTATTTTATTAATCACATTAGCTAATGATTAACACAAACCTAATTGAAACTCACCTTGCATGCAAAGGTAAGCTCTACTTATTTTTTTTACAAACTTAAAAAAAAAAAATATTAAGAACTCACTTCACATCTTTAATATATTGAAGAACAAAAATAAAAAAATGAACTATTAGGAACTAACTTTAATATTTAACTCCATGATTTGAAAAAAGAATGTTGGCATTAGCTATATATAAGCCTAGCTAGAGTGTAGGCCTTTGTCTATTATCAATGTGGAATTCTTGAAGCTAAAGAGTTTGCTACTATATTTTAGCTTTAAGAATCCCACGTTGATCAGAAATAAAAAGCTTGCACTCTAACTAGGCCTATATATAGCTAATGCCAACTTTATTTTTTGCAAATCAGGAAACTAAATATCAAAGTTGATTTTTAATAATTTATTTTTTTTGTTCTCCTGTACAATGAAGAAGTAGAATAGGTTTTTATTAGTTTATTTTTTTCATTTAGTAAAAAAGTTTGATTTTTAAAATTTTAATTGAAACTTGCCATGTGTGCACGGTGAGTTTCAATTAGGATATGTTAATCATTTGCTAATGTGATTAAAAAAATAGAACATAATTTTTTTAAAAAAAAATTGGAACTCATTGCGTGTCTACGGCGAGTTTAATTTTTTTTTTGAAAAAAATAAAATTTTATTTGAACTCGTTGTGTGGCTTTGACGAGTTCACTATAAGGGTCCTAGTTTGAGCATAATAGAATTTGGAGCCATAATTTGGTCAAAATAGAATTCTATGGCGCTAGAAATGCCCTTATCCTCGTGTTTTCTATGTTCTTGTGACACGTTTTTTGTGGTTCCTTTCATCTGTTCGTGTGCCATGATTTTCAGCATACCTTAGCGGTCGCTGTGTGGCATGATTTTCAACATACCTTAGCGGTCGGTTTGCATGATTTTTTGTGGTTCCTTTCATTTGATTATGATTCTGCCGGTGGTCTTAGAATGATGGATCCCCTTGCCAATGTAATCAGACATGGGTAGCATAGCAATATGTCTGATAGTTTAGTTTTCTCACCACTCCTTTTTCACACCGTAAATCGTCTCGTTTGGATAGAGACAAGAGATTCAAGAAGGTTTCTAGATTTTAGTATGCTAATCTCGATGTAACTGTCTGCTTTTCTTTGTACCATTGTAAGAGACTTTTAGTGGACTTGTCCCCTTTTTTCTCTTTTTGATGCATTGTATTGTATTATCTTTCATGACGGTTAATAAAATTCAGACGCCATTGTTAAAAATGTTATAATAATAAAATTACATTATAATTAATAATTTCCATTTTCCATAGTTTTACCAAACAAAAATAGTTACAATTGAACTAAACGAGTGGTCTCAGTGGAAAAGAGGATGATGTTCATCCTAAGAGACTCGAGGGTTCAATCCACTTTGTCTGCAAGGTGTGTAGCATAACATCAAAAAATTAAGAAAAGTATGAACATATTGTCACGGGGCTAGGTTCTGACTCGCCAACACGTGCGGCCTTAGTCGTCGATCTTAAGTTAAGGACTAAGCCAGCCTTCGAATATCTAAGCTGAGGCGCTTAGAACTTGATGTGCGGAAGCTTTGGGAAAAAGATGGTGATGGTTAGGCAAGATAAAAGAGACAAGGGATTTTCTAAGCAAAGAGCCTCGTTAAAAACTCCCCCTAAGCCTAGTCGAGGAGAAAAGAGTACTCGATGCCTTCTCTTATTAACAAGCAAAGAAGAAAGAAATGTGGAAGATGTGGAATGATTACAATGGTGAGGGAAGGCCTCTATTTATAGCCTTGGCTCTCTCGATCTAACGGATATGAGTGATTCAATCTAATGGCTATGGATGAATCCTCCCTCCTAAACATGACAACACTCTAATATAAACAAAGTTGCCCCAAATACAAAGATATGACATCACATAATTATTGTCATGGAATACTTTCCTCGAATAGGCCCCATGGATGATATCTTTCCATGTGTGTTGGTCAAAAGATGACACCTTGGCTTGGGTCTTGGATGTTTGGGCGGATTGGGCTTGGCATGGCCTGGTTCTTGTGTCCAAAACCCCCTTGGTAGCATGCTAGGTGCTAAATCGGGCCCTAGGGGTGTGGGAAACTCGGATGGGCATCCCCTAGGCCCTATGATGTGCACATCGGGTGTAAGCTCGACCTCTTTGGTGAGCACGTCGGGTGCGGGCTCGGACTCCATAGCTTGGGCGACATGGAGGGTGCATGGCAAGGCCCCCTCGTGTGCGGACTCGGCCTCCTTAGTGCGCACATCGGGTGCGGGCTCAGGGTCCACGTCTTGGGCGGTATGGAGGGTGTATAGCAAGGCCCCCTCGGGTGCGTGTGTTGGGCTCCCTCGGGTCCAAGTCTCGTGGGCAGCACATGGGGTGCTTGGCAAGGCCCATGGTGCGCTGGGAGTGGCCCAGCTCGGTTCTCTTGGGCGCGGACACCACCAAGGGCGTTGTGCATGGCCCCTTGGTGAGTGGTGTTAGCAACAACTCGGGTCCCTCGGTTGGGTGAAGGACGTGGTGTGCAAGGCTCAACACCTATGGGTGCGGCTGTTCCGGTCGCGAAAAGTGGGTCTGTGACATTCTCCCCCATTGAATCTATCGACGCCCTCGTCGATAAGCAATGAAGAGTCTCGGTCATCTCGTCCTCGAACGGCCTTGGCACCTCGTCATGTTCCCGTTTGGCTAAGGGAACTCTCGTGCAAATGGCAAGGCTTTCATGCCTTGGCTCTCGATCCATCTCGAACGGTTGCCATTCCTTGGCAAGTTCTCGATCCGTCTTGTTCTCGAACGGTTGCCACTCCTTGGCAAGTTCTTGATCAACCTCGACTTTGGGATGATCCGTCCAAAGTACAAGGCCTTTGTGCCTTGACGATTGGCCCGTCTCGTTGGTTGGTGCCTCCTTCTCATAGGAGACGCTCGCCTTGCTTTGGGCTAGGCTCGGTCCACTCCATGTGTGGATCATCTCACACCACTCCTCGTACCGCGGCTCGGGTATGTAAGCATCGTCCACTCGCCTTTCCGGTGGTGACTCCACCTTGTAAGCTATCTCGCCTACTTGCTCCTTGGCTCGACTCGGTCCCTCGCTCGATCGCATCGACGGCCTGTAGACAAAACCAGAGCAAGTTAGACTTAAATTTTTGTAAAAACATGGCTCATTTACCTCAGACACAAAGTCCTTGTCGGGTGGCTTCACTACGCCTTGTCGATACTCAAGGTAAGTGATGATGGCGGGGTCTTGGAGTAACCCCACTTCGGTGCTCTCTAGCACTTGTCCCTTGGCTCGAATGAAGGTTGGAGTCTCTCGGCTTGTTCCAACCACTTTGTCACTCAATTCTTTATTATCCTTGTCGCATGGCTCGACTAGGATAGCTGCTCGCCCCATGTCTCGGTTTGGATCTTCGCTCAAACTTGTAGGCATCCTACAAAAATCCAAATGACCATGGGTTAGACTGGATTCTTCAATTAAAGAATCACTTACCTTGGACTCAAGGTCCTCGTTGGCTCGATCCACTTTGCCTTGTCGATACCCAAGGCAAGTGTTGTTGGCATGGTTTAGCCCCTCTTCAATGGGCTTGGGCATCACTTCTGTTGCGATGCCTTGACTCGGTTCCATGGACTCATGCCACTCGTCCATGGGTTGCGTCCATCTTTCTAACATGGCTTGGTATTGCTCCATGAGGAGGGTTCATCCCCCATCGTTGGCCAACCACGGTGGGGAGTAATCTTGTGGCATCGTTGTCTCGCCTTCTTTGGCTCGATCCACTTCTCCAAACTCGAATGGCTCTTGAACTGCTTTGCTCTTTGGTGGTAATGTCTTTGGCAACTCCAAAAACTTCTCGTCCTCATGGTCCACCTTGCTCATTGGCGGACAAGTAGAATACCCCACCTTGTACCCTCGGCTTAAGGCGTTGGCTACCTCATTCGACAAGCTTGGGTTGCACTTCCAAGTGAAGCCAAACTTTGCAAGGATGTTCCTCCAACGAACCTACTTACGAGACAAATTTGCTTGGGTTAGAAAATAATTATTCAAGGAATTCTTGGAATAGACATCAAACTTCGACCCAAGTAAATGTTGTCTCAAAGTGTGCAAGCAAAACACAACTGCATTCATCTCTTTATCATAACTCGATAGCCTCTTCTCGGGTTTGAATTCGAGCTCACGGATTTCATGTGCAATCGAACTCCTTTCTCCAAGAGAATTCCTTCAATGTAGTCGGCACTTGCGAAAGTATGAACTTCAAATGCCTTCACGTCCTCGAACTCATCAAAAACTCGTCTCGTTGTCTCGAGGACTTCCATAGACTCTTCCATGGCTTCGTCATTGTTGGATATCTTTGTTTGGCCCCTACTTTCATGAGGATCGATGTTTGACATTGTCTCACCCTCTTCATGGTTCCACGAATCGACTTCGCTTTGTGAACCTGCATCATCCTCATCGTCAGATTCTGACAAGACAAGTGCATTAATTTGCTCCAAACAAGATAAACCAATAACGACTTCATGTTCACCAAGGGAATGGTAAGATATTACCTTGATGTTTGTTGTGCCTCGAAAATCACCAATTTGATGGTACACATCCCTTGCGATTCCCACAACTGGCTCGTCTCTGAAGTTGTCTGTCTCAACTTGTTTTTTTACCTCCTCAACCTGAAGGTTTAACCACTCGACTGCTAGCTCGGATACGAGCATCGCAGATGCACTTGGATCTACTAGTGCACTTAGCTTTGCGTCGGAAAACACTATGTCTACAAACATAGGCTCCTCTTCCTCATAGTTGCTCTCGACTTGACTTGAACCCAAAAATGACCCATGCTCGTCATCGTCGCTGGAATACTCCACGTAACCGGGCTTCTCCCACGGTTTTGTGGACTCGTTGCCCCTTGGCAACCTTTCCCTCATCAAGACTTCACTCTTGAAGTTTGACACCCCAACCACCATACTCGCTGGTGATTCCCCGAACAAGGAAGCAAGCTTCATGGCCTCGGTCTCATCAGGCAAGCCTTGCTCCTCGAACGCCTCTACCATACTCATTGGTAGCTCATTGCACCTCGATTCAAGCTTCAAAGCCTCGGTCTCGTCGGGCTCGTCATGTACCTTGGACTGCTTGGTTCTGTGCGGGCATCGGAAAGACTCTTGTGGCTCTCCACACGTCCAACACTTTGACGACCTCTCTCTTGGGCTGTCTTTGGCATCATGGCTGTTTCTGCAACAAAACCACGACTTATTCATAAAAAGATCACACAATTGTAATTTGCTCACCTCGCTTTCAAACGAGACGCCTGGTGACTTCACGTTCATCTTTGTCGTTACGTTCCTTCTTTTTGCTTGCGCCATCTCGACTCGTACGGAGCGGAACTCGCTCTGATACCACTTATCACAGGGCTAGGTTCTGACTCGCCAACCCGTGCGGCCTTAGTCGTCGATCTTAAGTCGAGGACTAAGTCAGCCTTCGAATATCTAAGCTGAGGCGCTTAGAACTTGATGTGCGAAAGCTTTGGGAAAAAGATGGTGATGGCTAGGCAAGGCAAGATAAAAGAGACAAGGGATTTTCTAAGCAAAGAGCCTCGTTAAAAACCCCCTAAGCCTAGTCGAGGAGAAAAGAGTACTTGATGCATTCTCTTATTAATAAGCAAAGAAGAAAGAAATGTGGAAGATGTGGAATGATTACAATGGTGAGGGAAGGCCTCTATTTTTAGCCTTGGCCCTCTCGATCTAACGGCTATGAGTGATTCAATCCAATGGCTATGGATGAATCCTCCCTACTAAACATGGCAACACTCTAATATAAACAAAATTGCCCCAGATACAAAGATATGACATCACATAATTGTTGTCATGGAATACTTTCCTCGAATAGGCCCCATGGATGATATCTTTCGATGTGTGTTGGTCAAAAGATGACACTTTGGCTTGGGTCTTGGATGTTTGGGCGGATTGGGCTTGGCATGGCCCGGTTCTTGTGTCCAAAACCCCCTTGGTAGCATGCTAGGTGCTAAATCGGGCCCTAGGGGTGTGGGCAACTCGGATGGGCATCCCCTAGGCCCTATGGTGTGCACGTCGGGTGCAGGCTCGGCCTCTTTGGTAAGCACGTCAGGTGCGGGCTCGGGCTCCATAGCTTGGGCGACATGGAGGGTGCATGGCAAGGCCCCCTCGTGTGCGGACTCGGCCTCCTTGGTGCGCACGCCGGGTGCGGGCTCGGGCTCCACGTCTTGGGCGGCATGGAGGGTGCATGGCAAGGTCCCCTCGGGTCCAAGTCTCGTGGGCAGCACATGGGGTGCTTGGCAAGGCCCCATGGTGCGCTGGGAGTGGCCCAGCTCGGTTCTCTTGGGCGCGGACACCACAAAGAGCGTTGTGCATGGCCCCTTGGTGCGTGGTGTTGGCAACAACTTGGGTCCCTCGGTTGGGTGAATGACGTGGTGTGCAAGGCTCAACACCTATGGGTGCGGCTGGTCCGGTCGCGAAAAGTGGGTCTGTGACAATATACTACCTTGTAATCACCTTAATACTATTAAAAAAATAGTTACAATTACTTCACTTCACTTTCCTTTTCTTTCCTTCATTAATTTTAACTATCCAAACAAATAGTATTTTTTTCAGCCTTCCTCTCTTTTGCTTTAGTTTTTTTTCTTTACCTAATTTTAATCCAAACATGGAAGTTGATTCCACTTAAACCCTTCATTGGATGTAGTAATCTTTGGTGAGGAATGAAGAAGATATGAATATCCCACTTTCCTTTCCTTCATTAATTTTAACTATAAAAGAAAATTTGTATTTTTTTAGCCTTCATCTCTTTTACTTCAGTTTCTTTTCTTTACTAATTTTAATCCAAACATGTTGATTTCACGTAAACCCTCTATTAGATGTGGTAATCTTTGGTGAGGAATGAAGAAGATACGAATAACTCTCGTTAGTTTTCAGGTTTAACTAGTTAGAGATAAAAAAATATTAAATATTTTATTTTAGTAAATGTATTTTTATGATTTATATTTCAGATATATGTGAAACATGTTTTTAGAAAAAATTAGCATGTTTAGTTTTTGAAGTCTACATTGTCATCTCATCTAGGAGTGAGCAACGAAACCGAAAAAACTGATTCGAATCGGGTTATGTGTTCCAGATTGAATTTACATTTTGAGGTTCAATTTTGGTTCGGATGAAAAATTAAACTTCTCAATTTGTTTCGGTTTTAGATATTCTATATGGAACTCGTTCATTCCATATCAACCCGAATTAAAAAAAACATTATGACGCAAATTAAATATATTTTAAAGACAGTCTCTTGAAATATTTGGACTTGTTTATGAAGATAGCATCTACTCTCTTGGAATATTTGGATATATTTTTATAATATTAAGTTGATTGAATATCGTTTTCCAAATTGGAATATGTTTTATAGTATTTATTATTCAGAGGTTGTTTTATGGTGTTGAATATTTGAGTTTGTCTTTAATTAAACAATATATTAAACTAAATATTTGTGTTCTAAGTTAGTGATGTGGAATCAATGTGTTGATATTAATTGAATGTATATTTTTTGTGATTTAATTTTTATAGGTGGTCTATTTTGTAATCGTCGTTATTTTTTAATTCATTCTTATTTAAAATTTTAGATTTGTCAAGGGCTCAAGACTTGTGTTTACTTGCTCTTAATGACAAATTAAATTAATATTTGAGTGACCAGTGGTAAATTAAAATATGTTAGACGTTTTTCTTTCTCTCTTTTTTTGAATTTAAAAAATATTGTTAGAACCGCGGTTTTAACCCAAACCGAACGCAAATTTTAGTATTTTACCATTCGATGTTTAAAAAAAAACCCGCTGAATGGACATCGATTAATATTTTGTTAAAAACTGAACTGAACAAATGCACCCCTAATCTCATCAAAAAGTTAACTGTGTTAAGTTTTTGAAGTTAAGAGAATAACAGATTACAAGTGTTAGGATTAATGTGGGAAAAAATAGTTAAAGTATCGACGCGAAAAAATGTACAAATTCAAGGATCGAAAAGTAACTTATTTTAATCGTACTTGGAATCTCTCATCGAGTATCTTCGGATGAAGTTCAATGTCACATAGTCTCGAGAATGTACATCCGACATCTCATCTCTTGGTGTTGCAACATGATCTCTGGGTATCTGGATCCTACCAACTAAAGGTGACTCAACCAAACAAGTGCCCTTACTTGGCACACAACATCACACGATCCACCAACGACCCCTATTGTTGTTATTAAAATAACTCACCCAAAGCTTACCAAGTTATTACACATTATGCTCATTCGTGAGGGTTAAATCTCGATTTTTCAGTTTTACAATTTATTTTATCATATTAGAAGCTCACCGTACCATAGTCCTAAAATTATCAACCCTTCGAACTCAAACACAACTTTTCAGGCAGATTGCCACGTGGGTACTAGTACTGGCTTTCGTGTACCGGTACGATACACACGGGTATCGGTAATCACAACGTACCGATACAGAATTTGCTCACTGGATTTTATCCAGCCTTCTCGTATCGATACGTTCGACACGTACCGATACCGTTTTACATGGCGTACCAGTACATGTTACACTGTACCGGTACCCCCTTCATAGTTCATCTAAACGTAACAGTGTTCTTAAACCCAAAACACTATGGTACCGATACAGGTTCCCCGTGTACCGGTATCGAAGCCCATAAATGGCTTCCTAAGCTCGAAAAATCACTTCTCAAGCTCCAAATCACAACATTTAACCCTTTAACTCGATCTTACATCTTATAGAAGTTATTAGGGTGGTTTGCTACCATTTTTACATGTTATTAACATCAAATTCGAGTTTTACCATTAAAGAGGGTCTCAAGCATCCAACACCAAAAAATAACTATACATATCAAATCAAGCACACAAAGCATCATCCTTAGGATGTGCATGAAACAGTGAGTTAATATTGTACTGACCTTGATTCTAAAGCTGAAAAAAAGTCTCTAGTCAAGTTCCTCAAGCCTTCCTTTTTCCAAGCTCCTTAAAAAATTCTCTCACATTTTCACTACACAAGAAGTTGTAAATTCAGATTACAACTCACAGGATATGAAAAGAGATAACTAACTTACATTACAAAGCTAGAAAAACAAAACTACTCATCTTCAAACCCACTTCTTCCAACCCCCCCCCCCAACCCATAAACTTTAGGGATGGCAATTTGATCCGAATTCGATCCGAATCCGATTCGATCCGAAGGAATTTATTCGATCCATATTCGATTAAAAAAAATCCGAATCCGAATCCGAGAAAAATGTCCGAGTCCTAATAGGAGATGGGTTGGATATGGATCATGCCAAGATCCGATCCGAATCCGATCCAAATTCATGTCCGATCCGAATCCGACGCATCTGATCCATATCCGAGCCCGAATCAAAACATTTATAACTTTTAATTCCTTAAAACAAAATATCATGTATAATATTTACATTAAAACAAGAAGACAACATAAATAAAGTAAAAAGTTAAACTAAATACATTAAAAGAAACATAACTACATATATTTTTTAAACAAGAACATAAATGTATATATTATGTAATTTGGAATAGGCAAAATGACAAAAGATGCCCCCAACGTTTGCATGTTTTGTCATTTGGCCCCCTATTCTATTTTTTGGTCCAAATATGCCCCCAACGTTTGCTTGTTTTGTCATTTGGCCCCCATATTCTTTCTTTTGGTCCAAATATGCCCCCAACGTTTCATTCGTAGTCCAAATATGCCCCCAACGTTTCAATTTGGTCCAAATATGCCCCCGTTAGATGGAAACTGTCAGTCAACTGACGTTCAACAGTTGATGTTGACTGGACTTGCCACGTATTAAGATCGGCTGATGCCACGTCAAAATTTTTTTATAAGTCGTTGACCGTCAGTTGATTGACAATTTACATCCAACATGGGCATATTTGGACTATGAATGAAACGTTGGGGGCATATTTGGACCAAAAGAAAGAATAGGGGGGCAAATGACAAAACCATCAAACGTTGGGGGCATATTTGGACCAAAAAAAAGAATAGGGGGCCAAATGACAAAACATGCAAACGTTGGGGGCATCTTTTGTCATTTTGCCTTTGGAATAATGGTACAAACAAAATTAACTTTATATATATATATATATTAAAAGTAATAATAAAAATATAAATGTGTTAAGAATGTAAGTTAAATAATAATAATAATATTTATTATGATTTATATATATTAATTAACCTTATTATAGTGTAATATATCTATTTATATCATATGCATGTATAAATAAATATGAAAAAGATAAATGCAAGATCAAATCATAGATAAACAAACAATAAAATAAATACAATGGAGAAACAAATAAATGTAAATATCAATGAATTACTGAAAATTAAGGAAGTTGGTGAATGAAATAGTAAGTAATGTACAATCGATAGATAAAGTTATGATATATTATGCTAAAATTATGAATTAAAATAGAAAGTAAATTAAAAGCATAAACAATAAACACAAAAAATTAAATGTAGTCAACAAATAAGGGATAAAAATGAACAAGTATAGAATTAAATAGCATAAATTAAATGCGTAAGAAATTAAATATACAAAATTATAGACTGATTTGCACTAAAATAAAATTATTAGAGGGCCAAAAAACAATATACCCTAAATACGATAAAATTCGCGAATCTATCTCTCAGACTTGGGTCAAGACTAGGGATGACAATTTAATCCAAATTCAAAAACTCTGATCTAAATGCGGTTGAAAGAAATCCGAATCCGATCCGAAAAAATCCGATCCAAAAACAATCCGATCCAAATCCGTTTGAAAAAAATCCGAATCCAAATCCGAAAAAAATATCCGAGTCCGATTGTAATGGATTCGGACTTGGATTCTATACAATCCGATCCAAATCCGATCCATTGCCATCCCTAATAAACTTGCCTCTCCATTATTCTTGATGAAACTTACTTCAAAACATAAATCCTTAATTGCTGGTAACAAAACCCTGAGCTTAAAATTTAAAATTTTAACTTAAAACAATCAAGATTTAAAACTTCTCTTTTGGGTGGGAGTTAGGACATGAGAAACAGATGAGAGAAGAAAAAAAGAGGACAATAGTAAATTCACTCTCTTACTTTTCTACAAAGAAATTAAAGAGCCATTTTAATTTTTTCTTCAAAAAGGAAATTACTTCATTACTCTTCTAACATCCTCCCAACTCATAACCAACCCAAAGACTTAAGCCCAACAATAATATACAAGCCCACAAAAACTCTCAAAAGCCCAAACTTTCACCCCAAACACAAAACCCACAATTAGAATTTAACCGACTCATAAATTTTGAAATTTGGGTCGTTACATTAATCTTAAAAGTGTAATCTGCCTATTTGGTATTTTATCTATTCTCATATTTCTGTTAGGTACAATCTTGTCAAAAAAAATAATTGATGGACAAAACATAAATACCATAATAGATAGGGTACCAAATAAGCAATTTACCCATTTAAAAAGAGGTTTTGTCGTTTCCTTTGGTTTTATTTTGTTTTTGACGGTTTTAAGACGTGGGAAACGGTACGAAATTGTAACTAATTGTAGGCCCAATCTTAATTACTTTCGAAGTTAAGAAACAATTTTTTAATATATATATCATGAGAACTGTAGGGCCTAAAATTAATTAATTAATAATAAAATATGTGTGATGAGGGTGGAAAGTTATTGGCAAATTCACTTGTTAATTAAGTTGAGAAGCTCGTAAAGACGCAAATAATTTGAGCTCGACTCGATTAAAAATTTATTTATGTTCGATTTGAGTTAACCTAATTTGAATTCGACTTGATAAGTTCGCGACTCTTTATATTTTTTATAATTTTTTATAGTTTTTTATGGCTACCTTAAAAAATTATGTTCTAATAAATTTAAATATTAGTTGAAATCTTCAAAAAAATCAGTGGCTTGTTAGGTAATTTACCCATAAAATATTTAATTTCAAATTTTAAAATGTTTGATATTTCCAAGAATTCAAAAAATTATTTATTATTAATAATATGAACCCAACAAGTGTCTCAGTAGAAAAAACTTATGATGTTCATTATAAGAGACGAGTTCAAACCGCTTTGTCTACAAGGTGTATGCGCATTGTCAAAGGGTTAACAATATCTATGAACAAATACTACCTTGTAATCACCTTTAGACTATTCAAAAAAAATTACTTTAGGTATAAAAGTGAAAAAGTCTACGTTCTCATATAAAAAATATGATTGAAAGTTAAAACCCCCAAATCTCTGAGGAATTATTTTGTTTATTGTTCATCGAAGATTGTAGAGAAACTAAAAAGAGTCTCGCGCTCGAATATTAACTTCATCTCTAACCTAGTCATGACATGTTCGTTTACTTATCTCCTCAGTCCTCACGTTTTTTTTTTCTTTTGATTTTGTATGTTTATATTAAGCTTTAATAGTATCACTAGATTTTAGCTATATTTAGAAAAACGAGATAAATTTTTTGTCGAGCTTAACGAGCAACAAGTCGAGCACTACTCAGCTCGCGATCGACTTATGTTCGGAATTTGTGACTCTCTCTCTTCTAACAATGCCGCTTTTAAAATTTAAATATAAATTTTTATTAGAAGAGCAATATGTTTTGTCACTACACCCAACCTTAGTTGGTAATTACTATTGTGTTTTTTAATAGATTACAATTGTGTTTTTATCTCTTATTTTAACTATTGATTTTCATGATTTAATTATTTATAATATGATACGAAAATCAGACCAGGTTCACCCTATATATCTGTGGAATATGAAAAAGGTGATTACGCCATTGCAACTTGCAAAGGCTTTGTCATTTCATATTTTGTAAAATAAAAATAAAAATAAAAGCTAGTGCCCATGAATCATTATTGGCGTTGACGAAAATCACAGATATGAGATAACTAGAATTTGATTTCCTTGTAAATTTATTCATGTTTTTTTACCATAATTTCACAAATTTACCCCTCACTTGCTTTTTTTTTTTTTTGTTCAAATTACCCCTCACTTGCTTACACTATACATATATGTGTACATTTCCTACTCCAATTACATGTGGTAAAATGAAATGTTTTTCTAAAGTTACAATCATTAGTACAATGCACAAACGAAAACATTATATTTTATACATTTTTTGATATGATATACAAATTTGAATATAAAATCGTAAAATAAATATTAAAATAATATATTAATAATGTCATGTAAGATCACATGAGATAGTGGTGTACATACGTGTCCAACAATAAACATATTTAATAAAATTAAAATCTAGACAAAGAATAATGAAGTAATGGGAATATGTGGGCAAAGTATTATTCTATTTTTAATTTTAATCATAATTAAAATCTGATTTTATCTGAAATTAGTTCTTTTTATTTCAATTTAAAATACGATGCCCAAATATTTGAGCCATGCAAAACATGGGAATTTGTCAAATTGTTGACGAATTGTAGCCAACAAACTCGCAATAAAACCAAGTAAATTCTTGGCCCATTTTTTTTAGATTCATTATTGTATATTTATAATGAAGGCAATATTTTTGACAAATTGGATTATAAAAATTATTATATTGTATTTTTTTACTTGTCATTCCCTAATGCCAACAATGAAAATAAAACGAAAAAAAATGTTTTTTTTTACTTAAATATGATTTGAAAGGTCTTTTCTGGTTTGAGTTATTGTCCTATGATTTTACTTTGATATAATTTGATACTATACTTTTTAAATTATGTTAAATAAAAGTAAGTGGACTAAATCCTTAATTTTAGCATGATGTAAGGACTAAAACAATAATATACCTTTATATTTTTGCTTTATTAATTCATCTCTTTCCCACCCACCACTGAAAATAAATAAATAAAAAGAAAATTCAATTCAGAACGAAACCCCAAATAATATCCATTTTCCCACTTCTCTATTTGCTTGTTCTTCTTCTCCGAAACCACAAAAAAATTAAGACGTAAGAGACAAAAAAATCAGCGAAATCTCACGTAATGACGGAATATCAATTACCGCCGACGATGAATCTTTGGTCGGACGACAACGCGTCGGTTATGGACGCTTTCATGAGCTCCGATATCTCTTCTTTATGGCCTCCGATGCCGCAATCCTCTGCATCCACTTCCACACCTGCCGCTGCTGTTGGACCCGACCCTTCCAGGTCCTCCCTCGCCGCCCAATCCCATCCCCTCAATCAAGACACTCTTCAACAGCGTCTCCAAGCCCTCCTCGAAGGCGCTCGCAATTGCTGGACTTACGCCATTTTTTGGCAGTCCTCGTATGATTACTCCGGCACCGCCGCCCTCGGCTGGGGCGATGGGTATTACAAAGGGGAAGAAGATAAAGGAAAAACAAAGTTGAAAGCTTCTTTATCGACAGTCGAGGAGCAAGAACATCGTAAAAGAGTCCTTAGAGAACTCAACTCTTTGATTTCGGGGTCCACCGCCACCACCGACGATGCCGTCGACGAAGAAGTCACGGACACCGAGTGGTTCTTTTTAGTTTCCATGACGCAGTCTTTCGCCAGCGGCAGCGGCCTTCCGGGGCAGGCCTTTTTCAATTCAAGTCCGGTTTGGGTGGTTGGGTCGGACAGATTAGCCGGTTTGACGTGCGAGAGAGCTCGGCAAGGGCAGGTTTTCGGTTTGCAAACCATGGTTTGTATACCTTTGGCAAATGGGGTTGTTGAATTGGGGTCAACAGAGCTTATAACCCAAAGCTCAGATCTCATGAATAAGGTTCGAGCCTTGTTTAACTTCAATAATGGAATTGAAACTGGTTCTTGGTCTATTAGTAATAATACTGCCGATCAATGCCACAACGACCCGACTTCCCTTTGGATTACCGATCCCAATATCGGACTTGCACGTAAGCAAAGCGATAACAATAATACTAGCAATCAGAATCCTAGTTCTAGTAGTTTAACCGAGAATCCGAGGTCTACTCATCTTGGAAATCATCAGCAGGGCCCGAGTTTTTGCTTGAATTTCTCCAGTAATGGCTTTGATGAGAGCAATAGTGTGAGGATTGGGAATTCCCCTTCCCATTTGTTGAAACCAGGATCTGGGGAGATACTAAATTTTGGTGAGAATAAGGGAATTGGTAACGGTAATACGAAGAAGAGGTCGA
This sequence comes from Hibiscus trionum, assembly GCA_030270665.1. NCBI lineage: Eukaryota > Viridiplantae > Streptophyta > Magnoliopsida > Malvales > Malvaceae > Hibiscus > Hibiscus trionum. The sequence continues at coordinate 2,023,935 of BSYR01000097.1, forward strand.
TTACTTCGAGAGGGAGTGATGAAGAAGAGATGGTTTCATTTACTTCTGGTGTAATTCTGCCTCCTTTGGATGTGGTGAAATCAAGTGGTGGTGCAGGGGATTCCGATCACTCTGATCTAGAAGCTTCGGTCGTCAAGGAAGCCGATGGTAGAATGGTTGTCGTGGAGCCTGAAAAGAGGCCTCGAAAACGAGGACGCAAACCGGCTAATGGAAGAGAGGAGCCTCTAAATCATGTTGAAGCGGAGCGACAACGACGAGAGAAGCTTAACCAGAGGTTTTACGCCCTGCGTGCAGTGGTTCCGAATGTATCAAAGATGGATAAAGCATCGCTCCTTGGCGATGCTATTTCATATATTAATGAGCTTATGGGAAAGCTGCAGAATGCGGATTCTCAGAAAGAAGAGTTGCATAAGCAAATAGAGGAGACGAAGAGAGAAGTTGAAAGTAAAGACCAAGGCCTCAGGATGTCGAACCACCTCAGCTGCAAATTGGCAGAATTAGATATCGATGTTAAGATGGTTGGATTGGATGCAATGATTCAAATCCAGTCGAATAAAAAGAACCATCCAGCCGCAAAGTTAATGTCTGTCTTGGAGGAGCTAGAGCTGGATGTGCAGCATGCTAGTGTGTCGGTTGTTAACGAATTGATGATACAGCAAGTGAATGTGAAGATGGAGAGCCAGTTTTACACACAGGAGCAGCTCAGGATAGCTCTAACATCTAAAGTTGGTGATGCAAGGTAAAAGGTAGAGAGTATTGAGCATAGCTTGATCTGTTTTGAACAAGGACAGCACAAGCAGTGTAAAGTATTGTTCTATTTTGTATTATGTTGTTAGTACTAGTAGTGTATAGCAGTGATGATGGTATCAACATTGTTGTGGGTTGAGGTAGCCTCTTTTTTTTGTGTTGAATCTTGTAGTATATTTATATAGCTTGTTGTTAAATTAGAAGGTGAATGAAGTTCTGGGTCTGGATGCATGCATGTTATTGGGGAGTTTTCAGACACCAAAGTTTCAGTGTTTGAGATTGTGTGAACATTTGGAAATCTTGTTTGAAATTTCACTTTAATTGTTTGCTCCTTCCTTCACACGGTGTTGCTGGCAGTGGCAGTGATGTTTGTTGTTTTGCATGAATTTCATTTGGGGGGTGAAAATACACTTTGGGGATGTTCAAACATTTACGTTTCTTTTACTTTCATTTGAGGACCCAGGTTCATTGCTTTCTTCCCCTTCCCCGACCACATACTAATTCTGATTCATTATCCTAGTACTACAATAGGGTAAAATAAGCTTTTTAGTAGCAAAATTAAGGGAATATTCCCTTTTTCGGAAATTATCTATAAAACAACCTCAAAGTAAATTATGTAGAAAAATATTCCTTTTTTACTCCACGTAAGGCGAACTCTCATCCCAGTAAATGTGAGTTAAGTACTCACTTCTGGTCAAATGTGAGCTCCATCTGAAGTGACACAACTTTTCTGATAATCGGATATAATATTTTGGGATAAGAACTCGCGTCCTGTCAGATGTGAGTTCCACGAGAATTTTAAAGAAAATATGATAATTTATCGTAGTTTTAATTTATACCGTGATGGAACTCGCGTTTGAGTAAGTGCGAGTTTTATGCAATCCATGGGTTAAAACATGTGTGGATAGACATGTTTGAGGGGATTTTACAAAATGTTGGAGGAAAATTTATTATATTTATAGCTTTCCTGTCATAATACTGAAATATATTTTTCAAATGAGGTTGATATTGTCATGCATGTGACATCATAAACTGTGTGAAAATCGCTTTAAAAATGTACCTAACCATGATTTTTCCATGACAAACAAACAAATATCAGGATTTTATAAAGATGTTTGAGAGGACTTGTTGGATGTTAAGGGAAGTTTTTCAAGTTTTGTGTCGTAGTGGTGAAACTTATCTTTCAATTGAGATAGATATTGTCATATATTAGGTAATATAAGCGGTGTAAAAATCGCATTAAAATGGTATAGACATGAGTTGATAGACATGTTTGAGGGGATTTTACGAAATGTTAAAGAAAAAATTATCATATTTTTATATTTCGTGTTATAGTACTGAAGCATATCTTTTAAATAGAGTAGATATTGTCACGTATAAAATATCATAAACGGTATAAAAATCGCGTTAATAATAATACCTAACCATATTATTTTTCATGACAAATTTCACATTTTTAAAGTATGTTTGAGCCTGTCTTTGATGATGTTCGAAGAAATCATTTCCTTTTTTTGTTTCTTATGGTCATAGTGACATTTGTCTTTGTTACGATGTCCTTATTGTAGCGTAATAAGTAGTGTAAATATGTTTAAATTCGCCTTAAAAAAGCTTGGGAACCAAAAAAATTGAAGCTTAAAAGACAATTTTTGTTAATTACAAATACAATAGTACAATAAAAACTGCACTTACTGGATGTGAGGGCATGACCTATAGGACATTTGTTTTTGTTGTGTCCTGAATTTTTACATTTAGTGCATCGTTTAAGTTCTCTGGTTCTTTCTCGAGGAACCATATCTTAAGCACATAAATTACAAGTTGAATATAGACGATCTTTTTTCACATTAGAGTACAGGATCTCGCAATAGTATAGGTTCATCGTCAACAAAAGAATTTATTTTCCCCCCAAATAAACAACATTAACATTGTGTTTTGATAAGTGCAAATATGACTTATGAGTGCGCAAAATTTGATTCGAAAAAAAAATCGACTTGACGCGGGAAATTTTTGACTCAACTTGAATCTAATCTTAATATCATATATAACTTCGTCTCGATTCGAAAAGATTCAAATAAAGTTTGAGTTGTAAAATAAGACTAAAATAACTTGAAATTTTTAGTAATTAATTGATCGGTTTTCAAGTTCGACTCAAATCCTTCAACTCTACCATATATATTTATCACATAAGAAAAAATATCAAGAAATATATATATATATATATATATATATATATATATATATATATATATATATATGTATGTATGTATTATATATGGTTATAGAAACTCGTTTAAATTAGAATCAATTAGTACTTGTTAGTAAAACTAATTCTTATATTTTTTTTACATTTTTGAGACTAAAGTGAAAAAAATTAAAATTTTGAGGATTAAAATAAAAAATTTCTTGGTACTTATTAGTAAAATAAATCCTAATAAAAACCAAAAAGTTAAAAATAAAGGTCAAATATGTAGTCTTTCAAAGTTTTTCACTAAAATTATAGTTTTAATTTTTCATTTAAACATCGTTTTGTTTAAAGCAACTATTTAATTTCTGTAATTTTACATTCTAATCCTTATAATTTTAATTTTTACAATTTAATCTCAAAAATGTAAAATAAAAAGCCGGACCAAAATAATTTCCCAATTACACAAATTTCTATTTTTTATTTTCTATATTATTTTCATTGAGACAGACAAAAAAAATATAGATATATAGTCCCAACCAATGAAAACTATCCAATTTACCACTTTTTTCCATGCATCAACTCACTTATATGATAACTTCCAAAAAAATGTTTTAAATGACATGTAAAAAATTCAGTGGAAATTATTGGTTGAAAAAAATAATGGGAGAAAAAAATGGTGAAGTGAGTAATTTTTATTGGTTGAGACCATAGATGATGCGATGAGCTAGAACTATAATATAATTTTCAGTACAATTCTCTTTTCAACCCATTTGATTGTTTTAATAATATATATATATATATTATAAGAGCACCACTCATTTAATTCAAAATTAAAAAATTTATTTATAATTTTACCCATAATATTTTTAAAGTTTAATCGCATCAAGACTCAGATTGAGCTGAAAATAAATTATTCTAAAAATTCAAAATGTTTTAATTAAATATCAATATTTTATTAGTATGTAGTTAATTTGAGCATTAAATATCAGCCTCATAGCTTTAAATAGGTCTTTTAGTGACATATAAGAGTATTTAACACTCAAGGGGACAATTAGACTAACAAAAAAAATTGATTAGCGCCCCTTTTGGGATGGCCTAAAAAAATTTTGTTTAAAAATTTTACTTTTTACTCATAAGTAATGCCAAATATTTTTTAATTGGTGTAAAAAATTACTTAAAAATAATTTTTTACCCAACCTCAAAAGCTAAGATTTCTAACTTTTGGAATGGAAAGTCACTTTTAAGTGTGAAGTTATTTTTTTACTATTAATTATTAACACTAATATTAATACTAATATATTAAAATAATATTAAATATGATAATAAGTATTATATTAAACTAATAATTAGTTATACTACAATAATATAAAAAATGTATAGTTTAGACTTTAGAGGCTAAATATTTATATTTAATCTAAAATTTTATATTAATTATTTAGAAATATTTAAAGTTTATATTTTAGATAAAAAAAAATTATTAATGAATTGTCATGGTTTTTATATTTTTATTATTTAAGTTGATTTTTCATATATAATAATAGTAATAAATTTTATGATAACGAAATTTAAACATCATTTATGTTAATTTATTTTTATTTTACAATATAGTGTCTAAAATAGACATTTTATCTTTTCAAAAGCATTTTTTTGACAGCAATGCCGAACACACTAAAATCTTACAATTAACTTTTTAAAATCAATTTCTAACAACACTTTTAAAAATATTTTTCAAAAGTCGTGCCAAACTGAACATTAGTAAATACTAATAATACTCAGATATTTCAATTAAAAAGTTTTAACATTAATTTAGAATGATACTCGCAATTTGAGAACATGTCATGGAATTATAAATATTATTATTATGGTCAGATTTTGTAATCAGATGAGCTAAAGCCAAAGGAAGAAATCATAATGTAGAAGGGAGGCATTGGCATCAACGTAATCTCATCTCATTCCTCATCTTTTCATCTATCACCTTCTCAAAGCTCCAATCCCTCCTCATCCCAGGGCTCCTCACCAGCTTAGGGTTAACGTCGGCTTCAAACGCCACCGCTCCATACGTCGTATCGATCGTGTTTAGCCGGCGATGACGGCCCTTCTTCGAACCCATCCCAGACATCATTGCCTCTTCCATTCTGAGTTGTTCGTAAGCGGCGGGACTTATCTCCGACTTACATCTGTCGTTGGAACCCATTTTCCTTGTATAGTTTGGTTTGGCACAATGATCCCTACCATTGTTTGAAACTGTTCGTTTCAAGATCCGGCAACTCAAGCAGTTGAGGCTCATGGTTTGTAGGAGGTGATTCCGACAGGGATGGAGATACAAGATTACACTTGGGGTTTGAATGTCTTTAAAGAGGCTCGGAGGAGATGAAAAAACAAAACAAAAGCAAAAGGATAAGTTCCAAGTTGGTTGCTGAACAGCTTTGGATGTCTTAATTTAGACCTTCATAGACATCCAGGTAGGTAATCCGTTTGCTAAATTTGGTTAGCAAGGGGTCTTGCCTACAACTAATTCATGACCAAAAACAAACCAATTTGTTTACTGATCAAGCCATTGATCGTTAACCGTTAACGAAACTTTTTACGTCAACTTTTTTCTTAATTGTCAATTGATAAAATTTATATAATTGATCCAAATTAAAACTAAATTGATAAAAATGTATAAGTAACAATGACCAAATGCGAATTATACAATTTTTCTTAACTGTCACGCTAGCATATTCTTTAACAGGGTAGTGTCATGATTGAAACTATTGTAATAGTTTAGTGATCAACATGACAAAATTCATAGTTTAATGGTCAAAATAAAACTAATTCAATAATTTGGTGAGCTATATGATAGTTTATCCAAAAACAAAAGACGAGTTGGATTAAAACAGTGTTTTCAAACTCTGCGTCTAGGCATGCCCGTGTTTTGTTTTACGAATATAATTTATTGGTTCAAAACAACACTTGTAAGTAAGGATGACAATGGATCGGATTTGGATCAGATTGTATAAAATCCAAGTCCGAATCTGTTACAATCGGACTCGGATATTTTTTTCGGATTTGAATTCGAATTTTTTTCAAACGGATTTGGATCGGATTGTTTTTGGATCGGATTTTTTCGGATCGGATTCAGATTTGTTTCAACCGCATTTAGATCAGAGTTTTTGGATTCGTATTAAATTGTCATCCCTAGTCTTGACCTAAGTCTGAGGGGTAGATTCGCGAATTTTAGCGTCTTTAGGGTATATTTTGTTTTGACCCTCTAATAATTTTATTTTCGTGCAAATCAGTCCATAATTTTGTATATTTAATTTCTTACGCATTTAATTTATGCTATTTAATTCTACACTTGTTCATTTTTATCTCTTATTTGTTGACTGCATTTAATTTTTTGTGTTTATTGTTTATGCTTTTAATTTGCTTTCTATTTTAATTCATGATTTTAGCATAATATATCATAACTTTATCTATCGATTGCACATTACTTACTATTTTATTCAGTAACTTTCTTAATTTTTAGTAATTCATTGATATTTACATTTATTTGTTTCTCCATTGTATTTATTTTATTGTTTGTTTATCTATGATTTGATCTTGCATTTATTTTTTTCATATTTATTTATACATGCATATGGTACAAATAGATATATTACATTATATTAAGATTAATTAATATATATAAATCATAATAAATATTATTATCATTTAACTTACATTCTTAAGATATTTATATTTTTATTATCACTTTTAATATATATATATATATAAAGTTAATTTTATTTTTACTATTATTCCAAATTACTTAATATATACATTTATGTTCTTGTTTAAAAATATATGTAGTTATGTTTCTTTTAATGTATTTAGTTTAACTTTTTACTTTATTTATGTTGTCTTCTTGTTTTAATGTAAATATTATACATGATATTTTGTTTTAAGGAGTTAAAAGCTCTAAATATTTTGATTCGGACTTGGATATGGATCAGATTCGGATTCGGATCGGATCTTGGCATGATCCATATCCAACCCATCTCCTATTAGGACTCGGACATTTTACTCGGATTCGGATTCGGATTTTTCTCAATCGAATATAGATCGGATAAATTCCTTCGGATCGGATTCGGATCAAATTGCCATCCCTACTTGTAAGTTGTAAATGTAAATATGTAATCAATGTAAAAAAAAGAATGTAAATTTTAGTTTACACACACAAAAATTAGTTTTATAGATTAGGATTTAAAGTGTAGGGATATAAATTTTAGGGTTTAGAGTTTAAGGTTAATGTTTAGAATTTAGGATATATAGTTTAGTGTTTAGGGTTTGAGTTTTATAGTATAAATATACAAATTTGCGTAAAATAAATTTTATACAACCTGTATATCAAAATTTTACCCATATAATCAATAAATTGCCCAATTTGCTTAAAACTTTTCATATCAAATAAATTGTTAGAAAGTATATCAAAATTTTACCCATATAATCAACAAATTGCCCAATTTGCTTAAAACTTTTCATATCAAATAAATTGTTAGAAATTTTTAATTTACTTAAAACTTGACATACATGTTCAATATGAATAGGATGTGAAATTCAACTGTTAAATTATTAGAATATATATATATTTTTTTAACAAATACTACTTTTACTTCTACTTAGAGGGGAGGAGGAGACTCTAGAGAAAGGAATGTTTCTGTTGGGTTTTGAACCCGAAACCTAAGGTGAAAGAGAATAAAGCAGGTGAACAGCTCTGACCAATTAACCATCAACGCTTGCTCTAGATTATTAGAATCTTAATCGTAAAAGTATTTACAGAAGTATATAAAACTACATTAGTGTGGGTTTTTTTTTATGACTTAAACATTAGTGTGAGTTTTAACTCTCCCCTTAAAAAGACTTGCATGTACATATGGCGCTTTATTTCACTTGGCTTAGTGCTTCTTTAATTGCTCATTTTTGTAACCTTTCTTTATAGGTACAATAAGTATTATTCTACGTCCGTTCTACGGTATATAAATAACTCTTTATGTAAGAGTATAATGTCTTACTGATGCACCGAATACTTATTGAAACACATTCCATGCAATGACTGGACCTATTTGATACCATACTATTATAAATATGAGATCATTGAAGATTCCCACTCCCCAAAATTAATTCTTAAAATAAATTTAGTTCCATTTTTTAACACATTAAATTTTCTATCCCCCACCCCCTAAAGTTCCTTGGGTATCCTACAGATGGCCAACATTTTAAGGCAGTCTTTTTCTTAGTTGAAAGCACTGATTTGGATTTCCTAGATATCAAATCTAGGCTAAAAGAATGAAGAATCCATAAATTTACTTCCTTAGGACATATTCGAGATGCAGGCAAAGGCATTCTCTAGACATATCCATGTTCTAACATCTTTCAAGTGAGTAAAAGCTTGAAATTTAATCATCCCCAAAATGAGCAATCATACAGGATGTAAAAGCAATGATTAAATGTTGATGCCACATGACACAATCTTTCTTGACCATTAAAATTCGAGCACAATATAAATCTGCAACAATCTTCCACTTCTATAAAGCATTCTATTCTGAAATAAAGTTTGCACACAATAGTTCTTCATGTTGGATGTATACTATGCACTATGCAGTGCATCTGAAACTGAAAAAGCTGTAAAAGTTCGCAATAACTAACAATACAAGCTCTTCCTAAATGCAGCAACAAGCCAACTTACCACACCGTAAGTTGTAGTCATTAAAACTTCGGGTTCTTCCGCAAATCACATTCGTTATCCACTGTTCAACTTTGTACCAGTAATACATTTATTCCACAAAACAGATCGGTACAACCAATTCAACTCTTCTTCTTTCTTGCATCTGCTTTCCAGTCTCTTCGGCCGAGCTTAGGTTTCCTAGTTTCACAGTTCTGCAGGTTACCATAACTCTCTAACTGGCACTCTTTTCCCGTGGATCCTTCTTCCCTAATCTCAGTGGGAAAGAATGATATTTGGCTTTCAACGGTAGTGCTAAGAGTAGACTGGATGATTGCATTATGTGTTTCTTGACCCTTGAATAAATGAGCCCTTCTAGCATCTTTTTTCCAGTCCCGTTTACAATAAACACGTGCCGTCCCATTGTTAAGGGTCCCATTTAATTGCAAATCCATTTTCGGTATGGTTGGTTGGCTTAGGACATGAGATTTCTGCATGTCTGCTTCAAGTCGTTTTCTAGCCCTATACCTACGCTGCCGTTCTCTGTTCTTTAGACGGCGAGTCATCATGTCATTATAGCTTTTGGTGTTGGTGTTGGTGTTAGTTACTAAAGTACCTTGTGTTCCACTAGGATTCATTTTCAGCCCGTCTTCCATTTCGAACAAATTTTACATAAGCATCAGTAAAACTAGTTGACAAAGTAACCTAAACGATCTGGATACAACTTTGTTATGACGGAAAACATTTCCCACTTCTTACCATTGAGGATTTTCAGCTCCATGCAACATCAAGTCAGGCGCCAATGACCATTATGTCTATCAATCATCATACTGGAATCTGTATACAAAACAAAGCACATCATTTGAGGAATTCAGCTAAATGAAAATGTCATTATTTTGGATATGATCAATGCTATAATTTCCATGCAAGAAACTAATATTTCCATAACTATGGAAAGTGAGTGCCATTTCTAATCCTAATCCTTCCCACATATGTATGGAACTTTAAGTTTAACACCATGTCAAGGATTATACCATATTAGCAACTGTTCCCCACCCAACCTATTTGATTCTTAAAAAAAAACTGCATCTTTTCTCAAATGCTTTTACTTCTTTGTATGTCTACAACAAATACTTGAATTCTTTTTGGAAACTAAATGATATCTTTCAGCTACCAACATTTAGAACCTGATCTGTCTCTTTCTTTTTTCTACACAAAGAAAAATGTTTTTAGGATATTGTAACCATTAAACACGATACATAAACGTTTTCACAATCACCTAAGGGAACAAAACCTGAATTATCTTTGTTCTTAATAAGGAATATGAAAACTTCCCTTAGCAGTAATAAAACTGATCATGTAGCTAATCAAGTCGTTAAATCAAATAATTACAACCATACTCCCAGTATCGCAACTTATTTTGTATGTTTCATGTAATCATTGCATCAGACGTTGTGATCAACGGAATGCAGAATCTAATCGAATATATTCTTGGTTCTAACAACTATTGTCAACAAACAACCGAACTCGATTTACTGAAAACTGTGAATAATAAAAAAAAACTCAACTCGATTCATAACACGAGCGAGCCAGCAACTAAGCTCATCAAAGAATCTAGATTCTCAACATCAATCTCCTAGAATACAAGAATTATATAATACATTAATTAGATTTTTTATTTATTTCAGAACCATCTGCCTCCTACAACTACCAAGCTTGAGTCTTTTATTTTTATTTTTCTCTTTTCCACTAGAAAGATTGAAGCTCTTGTCTTGTTTCAACTACACATTTACACTTTATTACGGATGGTGTATTATAAATCATGAAAAACATTAATGACGAGTAACATGAACACAACAAACATATCTATAGGCAAAAAATGAAGTAAATTCACAACAAAAGTATCTATTGGCAAAAGAAAAAACATAACCCCAGAAATCAAAACAAGTAATGAAAGGAAAACCCTTTAAAAAATCACATTAACAAACACCTTCAATGTTGTTGTTCAAGGGTGCCCCGCAATCCTAAAAAGTACCAATTTATGGGTTTTAAAACCAAAACCCTTAAAGGAAAACATCTAAAAACAATAATAACATTAGATATGTACCTGGTGGAATTCAGATATTAATTTGAAACACAGAGAAGAACGAAGAAAGCGGAGGGTGTCGGATTAGGGAAGAAAAAGGAATAAGAAAGTGAAGGGGGAAAAAAAGAGAGGCTTTTTTTTTTTATTATTGTGGGGAGCTAATTTGGGATGTTTATTTATATGAAAATCAAAGTCAAAACATTGATAAGAAACCCAAACAGACCAAATGACTATTTGCCAAGTGCTTTTTCATTTAGAATATTAATATTTTAATCATGAATGCAGCATCATTGGGGTGGTGGCGCAGTTGGCTAGCGCGTAGGTCTCATAGCATAATTGAGTAATCCTGAGGTCGAGAGTTCGAGCCTCTCTCACCCCATTTTTTTTTCTCCGTTATTTGTTTCCAATTTTCTGATGAATTTGCAATCGGATGATCGTATCCGCTTTACCGTTATCTAACTCTGTATTTTTCTCATTTTTGTTTATGATGAAATTACTTTTCTTATATTTTAATTTTAAATTTCTAATTAATTATGAGTGTTTCATGTCTCTCTGTTTATCGGTTTAAACAGAAAATAATTGTATTGAATCAGTTAGTTTACAAAAACGATAAAATTCTCTCATTAAGTATTGAATGTTGTTCGAAAACTCAAATATAAAATTTTTAATTAAACTGAAACAACTTCAACCAGTTGATCCAAATGATTAACTATTACTTTTTTTACACTTTTAAATTGACAAAATTAGTGAAAAGAAAGGAGGGAAATCAGACGGGTTTGAGATTATTTATGAAACTACGACATTTACTACAATTAAACGAGTTCTACGAAAGTTAAGTATTTTTGTTTACTCGTGTAATCGGAACACGTTACAAATAAATTACTAAATATTTTATAGAACTCCATACGTAATTATAACGAGATCATTTGTTTTAGAAAAATTTTAAGGAAGCAGCTTCCTAAATGACGAGTTCTTTTATTTATTTGTTTTGAAGGAAACAGCTTTCAAGCATTTAGTTCTTCATTTCATCATATGAATGGAAGTGTTTGTGATTCTTGTTCTTTGGTAATCTAAGTATATCCGCTGTAGTGGACACCTTGAATGCAACTCAAATACTTAAAAGACGGCAACACCATAGTTTCAGCAGGTCGGATATTTGAGTTAGGGTTCCTCACTCCAGACTACATGTGGAGTTTCATAAACAATTCATTTCTTATGGTAATCATGCGTAGGAGCGGATCTACGAATTTGAACTTGATAGTTAAACTGACCAACGATAAATATAATCACATGTAAATTGAGAGTAAATTAAATAAGTTAATAAAAATTATATTTAAAAAAATTAAATTAAAAATTACTAAGACACAATATGATAATAATGACTACAAATAAACTTAATTAGTGAATAATAATAATAATTTATTATTATTATTATTATTACTACTACTATTATTATTATTATGTGGTAATAAAAATTATGAAAGTGATAATTATAAAAATAATCATAATAAATATAATAATAGAGGAGTAAATATATTACACAATAATTACAATAATAATAATAATAATAATAAAGTATATTAACTACCGAAAAATAATAGTGATGTTTTACAATAATATAATAAAAATCTAATAACAATAAATATACAATTTAATAAAAAATAAATAAATATAAAAAAATACATCGAGAGGTCAAATTAAAAGAAAATAAAACTTGAAAGGGTCGAAATAACCTATATGAAAATTATATTATGTGAAATTATATTAAAATGAATTACAAACAAAAAGGGAAGGACCAATATGGAAATAACTCTAAAAGGGTAAATAGGATTTTTTTTCATTTTTAATCAGGAGTAGATGAGCTACTACTCGTCTACTCCCTTCAGTTCTTTCGGTCCATCCTTGTTTTTAATAGTGGGTTACGTAATTTATTAGGTACCAATGTAGATACGACCCTACATAAGAATAGACGTAGTTCCCTAAATAACTTCCAACCAATTACATTTCCTCTTTTTTCTATATGCATTATTTCCTTAATATTGCCTTTAAAATTGTGTTACCTTATTAATTTTTATTGTTTTTCTAAACATAAAATGTCATAATTTAGAATCCAACAAATGGTTGTAGTCGAAAAGTTGGTGATATTTATCATAAGAAACTCGAGTTTAATCGTTCTGTTTATAAATTATGTTTGCATTGTTAAATTGTTAAGAATATGTATGAACAAGTACAATTTTACCTTCAGACTATTAAAAAATACCAAAATTAAAAATTAAAAAAATACTATGTCATGTGAAATCTTCACTAATTAAGGAGGCTGATAACTTATAAGACTGAAATTATTAGGAAAGAGAGAGAAAGTCAAATGCTGAGGTGGCAAAGATGTTATGAAATGATGAAGTGGATGAGTGGACCCACACCCTCAAATAACGTACTACAAAAGTAAAGTTGGTAGATATATTGCCGCTAATTCCGTTTACATTTCAACTTTTACTCTCCCCTTCCTTCAGGTCATGACCTAATTGAATCAAATCAAATTGGCTTAACTATAAAATAGATGCCTAAACTTTGTTATTTTTTATAATAGATGTTTAAATTATTTTTTGGCTGAAATAAGTGTCCAACGTTTCATTTTTTGCTCATTTTAAAGTAAATTAAAATATCCCAAGATTTAAAAAAATATATAAAATAATCCCAAATCCTTAAAACTCTAAACCCTAAATTTCAAAATTAGCATCATTGTCGTCGTCGATAGCCTCACCAGACCTCACCACTGCCGTCGCTAGAGCCACCTGCCCATTTCCCAACCACTCATTGCTGGTAAACGACGGGTGGCACGTCAATCAGACGATGAAAGTTAACGCCTCCAATCGTTCAACGTCCGATTGGCATGCCCCATACCAGTTACTGACGGCGGGTGGTTGAGAAAAATGGGTGGGGGACTCTAGCGACGACGGTGGTGAGGCCCGGCGAGGCTATCGGTGGCGAAAATGACACCAAAATTTGGGATTGTTTTGAAATTTTTGAGAGGTTTCTGTTTTTTTATATTTTATTTTTTCATTTTTTGAAAAAAATAATAAAATAAAAAAACATGTGTCAAAATTTGATTGTGTTAAAAAAAATTTAACGGTGTTACCTTAAAATCAATAATGGAATAAAACTTTAGGCACCTATTCCAGACAAAAAAGAAACGTTAGGCACCTATTTCAGCTAAAAAATAGTTTAGGCACATATTACAAAAAAGTGGCAAAATTTGAGCACCTATTTATAGTTAAGCCAATCAAATTAGAATGGTAACAAGTTTAATTTTGAATTTAATTAAAATTATTCCTTGAAATTTCAATTTCAACTAGATCAAACACTTTATCTAAACTTATATTTGAGCCCAAACGATCAACTTGATTAAGATTATATACTTGAACTCAAATTTTAATGACAAAGTGATTTGTTTGTCACAAATTTTTAATTGAATGGCATGTTTGTTTTTAAATCTATAATTGAGTGACCGAATTGCTACTTTTAGAAGAAAAAGGGTCATATTTGTTCATAAAACTATAATTGAGTGATTAAATTGTTACTTTTAGAAGATGAGTGGCTTGTTTATTAATAAACTTATAATTAAGTGACCTCTAGTGTAATTTAACCTTTTGTTTATTATTTTCAATTTATCATACACGTCATTCTATCATCGCTAATTATTGGACCCACACAACGAGAAGATTAATGGATAGATTCATTTCCGTATTGACCCATAGCGCACGTTAGTCTCCAGCAGCACATCCCTCGCTAGTCCTAGGGATTACTTTCCTTTCCGGCTTTCTCTTCCTCTCGATTTTTCGTGTGACCCCCAATTCTACAAAGAGGAAGAAGATCTTCGCGCGGATTCCAAAATTACAAAACCTGGTATGTTTTTCACTTTCTCTTTCCTTCTCATTTTCATTTATGTTTTCTCTTTTTACCGGCACTTTTAATCTAGTTATTGTGAAGTTTCTTGAATTCTGTGATGTGGGATTTGTTTTGGGGGCCAATTATTTTATAAATGTTTCATCTTTGTTGTAGTCTGCTAACCTGAGATTTGTTTTTTGAGTGGGAATTTTGATGGGTTGAGTTTGGGCATTTTATCTTTATGATGCAGGAAGCTGAGATAGGCTTTTTTGGGAATTCTGAGGGAGAAATTTGAAGGATTTTAAATTACGGGTTTTGGGTTTGAAGAGAAGGTTGCCGTTTTTCTCATTGAATATCAGATTTAGGGTTTGGTTTTTGGTGGAGATTTGAATTTGGAGTCCGAAAGTTTGATGCTTTTTAGTTACTGCACCTGTGGATATCTAGACAAAGTCTGACACTGTTTCGCGGTCAGTTTTCTTTTGCACCATATTGAAGTTTAGGCTGCTGCCTGCTGTTGTGAAAAGATTTCTAGCAGGTGCTTGAGCTTGAATTTTAAGGTTATGGGATATTCTGTTGAAGCTTTTGAATGGTTTTGAGTTTGTGGGTGTCTGCAAAATTTGGGATTACTTTGTTGTAGTTCACTTTGCAGTTTAGTTTTTATTCAAATGGATAATTCGAAGAATCGGCTTAATGATCATCTTGGTGTGAACAAAATCGGCAAGAATATAAAGAAGAGCCCATTGCATCAACCTAACTTTGCTAATAATGCAGCTAGGCAGCAGCCTCAGCCTCAGGTTTACAATATTAGCAAAAATGATTTCCGGAACATTGTTCAGCAGCTCACTGGTTCGCCTTCACGTAATGATCCTTTGCCGAGGCCCCCACAGAATCCTCCCAAACCCCAAAGTACAAGGTTGCAGAGGATTAGGCCTCCACCTTTGACACCAATCAATCGGCCCCGTATTCCTCCTCCCGTTCCAGCCCCTGCACCAGCTCCTGTTCCCCCTCCTGCTCCTTATAACACTGGCTTTGTTAGACCTGGTCAATATGGACAACCATCGCTTACAATGTTGCAACCTATGGTTCCTGGAGATGCTCTATGGGCAAACACAACTGAATCTCCTATATCAGCTTATATGCGATACCTTCAGACTTCTCTTATAGATCCAAGTCCAGTTGGAAATCAAGGCCATCCACAAGTACTTCCTCCAGTTCCAGGGCAACCTAACGCTCCACCACCATCTTCAGGTTTACTTCCGAATCCACCGATGCCAGCAATCCCTTCCCCAAGAGGAGTAAATGGTCCACCAATGATGCCTAATCTCCCATCTCCACGAATGAATGGTTTCGTTCCACCAATGCCCAATCTTCTTCCATCACCGAGGATGAATGGGCCTGGGCTTTTACCTTCACCGACTTCTCAGTTCCTTTTGCCATCACCTACTGGCTATATGAATTTGTTGTCCCCCCGCTCCCCTTACGGGTTGCTTTCTCCTGGAGTTCAATTTCCTCCATTGAGTCCCAACTTTGCTTTCTCCCACATGGGTCAGTCAGGGATTTTAGGACCCGGGCCTCAACCTCCACCTTCTCCTGGGCTTATGTTTCCATTGTCACCTTCTGGTTTTTTCCCCTACCCAAGTCCAAGATGGAGGGATCAATAATCCAAGTTATAACATTGTTGTTCTCATCAGTTCCATACACATTCAGGAATTGGGATCCTTCTTCATGCTGGATCATCTCCTCATCGGGGTTCGGTTGGAAAGTATAATGTATACTGCTCGTGTAAGTGTTTATTTGTGTCTTTTGTAATGTCCATACCCATTTCACAAGTTGTTTGCACGTAGGCTTCGTAACAGCTGCAATGGTCTGTGTATTGTTGGACAAGTTTTACATAGGAAATAGTGAAGATTGAACATCCTGACAGGGAGCATAGAATTTCACAGGTAGGGAATTTAGTTGAAACATTCTTGTGTAATTGTACTGTTGCGGTCTGGAATCTGGATCCTAATTAGTTTTAGTTGAATTCTTGTTCATCAGTGAGCATGTGGCAATAAAGCACCCTTTGTTATTTTTATTATTCAAAATAAAGTCCCATCTCATGCCATGATCGTGTTAAAACTCTACTTTTGTTTAATCTGGTTTGATGATGCAAATTTTGACCTTCTTTCTTAATGTTAACTACATCAAATAGAAAAGAATGAAAGCCATAAATAAAATAAATTATGTTGAACTTATTAATCAAAATTGTATTTTTAAACCTAATTAGATTTAAATAGTTTATATCAAACCTAGGAAACAATGTCTAAGGTTAAACAAATCTTTATTTTAAAAAATTATAATTGTAATTAGGGTTAATTATCCCGTTGATATATAAACTATATTAAATTTTCAGTTTTATATATAACGTTTTAAAGTTCTCAGTTTCATACATGAGGTTTATTATCATTCTCGAGTCGAATGGTTAAAATCAGTGACGATATGATGAACCCGAACATGAAGAAGATCCATTAAACTAAAAAGTACAAGAAGAAGAATTCACATTGATTTATTCTTTAAAAATTCCATTAAAATCATCGTCACCATTTTTACAGCAATTTTGCTCTTTGCTTTGCTGCGAAAAACTTGAACAATCTTTTTTCAACTTAATTTTTTTTTTGTGTATCAGCTGCATATTTTAGCATCCAAAGACGATATCAACCTTCTCTCTCGTTCAAGATTTTCATAAATTATATTCACTCAAAATATTAAAAGCACAAGATTCATCACTACTGCCAAAAACATAAAATTTATTTCGGTCTAATCATAGCATCGTTGGTCACCGATTTTTTTAATATTTTTTCTACTGACGACGTAGAATCAGATCTGACACAATATTTTTAAATTAAAAAAATGAATACTCGAATATCAAAAGCATTCCCCTCAGAGACATGTCTCAAATCAACCACACATCGCGTAGATTTTCGGCCAAAGATCGAGCACCTAAGAACTCGAATCAAAGGGCTAACATTGGCGGAAGGGGAAATGAGAATTTTTCATAGCTTGTTGTCGTTGGTGATTGAAGTGTGAAACGGTAATTCGATTTTATGTCTCTCGTTCAAATTACAACAATAAAAATGGGGGATGGGTGAAATTCAATAGGATCCGGAATTCATCAAATGGATTAACATCATACATGGTGTCATACGAGATCATCATGGCGCGTGGCAGTACAACTTTTTTAAATTTGTTGGCGTTTGCTCGGTGCTGGAGGCGGAGCTATGGGGTACGTGTTGGGCGCTTAAAATTTGGGGTATACGAAGTTGTTCTGTAATTTAACAATGTGGATGCGCTTCGGCTGCTTAGATCAGACTCGGTTCCACAATTGTTGCATAAGTGGGAATTAAAATCGCGTGCATGGACGGTTCGTCTTAATCATGTTCAACGGAGCGGTAACACTTGGCCGACTCCATAGCTAAACTAGTTCCTCATGGTTTGTGCAGTTTTACTCTCCTCTTGCATGCCTATGTAGGTGGTTAGCTTTTGCTGTCTCCAGGCTTTATCTTTTCTTCCTTTATGGGGGATGCTTTGCTTTCAAGTTTTTGATATATACTTTGTATTACTATTATGGCTGGTACTTTTGTCGAGTTTATCTCCTATATTTTTATTTTTTATAAATATTATTGTGTGTATTCTTTTCTTTTGACTAATTTTTTTTTTTAATAAGGCACGTAGTAATATATTTTTTCGTCTTAAAAAAATGATGGGGGATTCTGATTTGTAAGTTGTATATGTACACGCGCTCATTCCATTTGTTCATTAGACTTTAAATCATTTACT
Organism: Hibiscus trionum; assembly: GCA_030270665.1. Taxonomy (NCBI): domain Eukaryota; kingdom Viridiplantae; phylum Streptophyta; class Magnoliopsida; order Malvales; family Malvaceae; genus Hibiscus; species Hibiscus trionum. The sequence continues at coordinate 2,042,337 of BSYR01000097.1, forward strand.
TGAAGTTGTGGCCATCACTCTTTCTCATCAAACAACCAATTATTACAGGGCAAAGATTCTTGGACAATCCTGCTAATGCTTTTTTTTTTGAAATAAAAATCCAGCTAATGTTTTACTCTTAAATTTCGTAAGGTTTATATTCATATTTAAATACATCATTACATTGATTTATATTTATATATCACGTCTTTTCCTTTTATGTGCCTAAACTATTTTTTGTTCCTTTTAAGTTCCTAAACTATCTCATTTTTTCCTTTTAGGCGCCTAAACTTTTTTTGCCCTTTTTAAGTGCCCAAACTATTATTTTTCCCCTTTTAAGGTTAAACCGAGCCACCTACTTTGACAAAAAAAATGATAGTTAGGGCACCTACTTTGACCAAAAAATGACAGTTTGGTCACCTAAAAAGAGCAAAAAAAAAAAAAAGCACCTAAAAAGAAAAAGCAAGATGATTTGGACATCTAAAAGGGGCAAAAAATAGTTTAGGCAACTAAAAGAGAAAAACATGATAATTTAGATACTTATTTTGACATTAATCTTTTTTAAATTTAAAAGTTTAATAAACTTTTGCACATCTTAATTTTTTATCCGAGCTTCGTCCCGACACTCACCCACTATTTAAAGCTGCCTTTTATAGCTTTGTATTTAGCTAAGCCTCTCGATTTTTGTGTAGTGGTCATAACAACGTAACCTTTGATCAGAAGAGATCAACGAATTAATATGATTAAATATCCTTATGTGGTAGTTTGTCGAAGCCATTCGTTAGCAGAATACAAGAATAATTTTCTCGATATTCATTTATACATCAATATAATCTCTTGTTGGAAGAGGCATAGAGATGTCCATAATAATTGTTCGATCTTTTATAAAATGTGAATGACTTATCCAACAGAAGTTTTAATATTTTTTTTTCACTCTCTTTAAGTTTATATGTTTTAACTTTCTTTCTTAATTCTAAATATTTTTTATAATATTTTTTTGAACAAGTTCTACTTAGAGGAGGGGGAAATTTTTTTTACTCCTATTGAATCTAGAACCTACAATCTGAAAGAGGGAAAGATGTTAACCGAAAACTTTTAACTACTTGCTTTATATATTGTTGACTTCTTTTGTATAATTTGCATGTATTGTATTAATTATATATTTATATTGTTGACTTCTTTTGTATAATTTGCATGTATTGTATTAATTATATATTTTTATTTTTAGTAAAATTCTCTCATTTAAAAAACTAGGGTCTCTTGTTTATGGGATAGTGGGGGCAGTGATAAGTAAAAAAGAAGATGTTGGTTTAATAATAATAATAATAATAGGTCAAGTTGGCCACTTGCATTGCAAAGCTCGATGAAATTGGCCTTTCGCCTACCAAAAAGGGGCACCTCCTTTTTCCCTTTAACCATACACTTTGTTATCATTTTGGGATATCATAGTGCTCCTTCACGTGGCTTAGATTTCCCATACACACTTTGGAATCATATTTATATATGTGTTTGTTTTTTATATAGAAAAATCGGCTTCATTCGAACATAAACAAAATACACAAAAACAAAATATATAGAGTTAAAAAACGAAACCAGAAAACAAACACCACACTTATATAGGTCCTTTTGGATATTCTTTAGTCTATTGGTGGAAATGACATCCATCCGTATTTAGTTTTTAAGGTTTTTCTATATGATTCCATTTTTCTCAAGAATTTCGAAATTAACTCTAGAAATATGGATGTTACAAAAAGTACGAATAAATAAAAATTATGAGAACCCAACAACAAGTGTCCTAGTGGAAAAGTGGATGTTGTTCATCCTAAGAGACGCGAGTTCAAATCTCTCTATCTACAAGGTGTATGCACATTGTCAAATGGTTAAGAATATGTATGAACATATATTACATTGTAATACTCTACAACTTAAACTCCTAAACTCTAAATCCTAAAATTAAAAAGCTATGAGATGGAAATAAATGTTGGTCACTGGTGAAACCACAAATATGTTTGGGTGGGCTCGTGCTCACCTTAAACTTTTTAAAGTTAATATATTTGGCTTTAATTTTCTTAATTTTTATAAATTAATTCTTAAATTTTATATACCCACCTTAAAATTTTAAAATTTTTATGAATTGTCACGTTAAGAATATTTTAACTTATATTCACCCACCAAAAACATTCTGAATCCGGACAAAAGTGCATGATTTATTATCATGATGGGTGTTCTTTTTGGAGGTGGGTGATATGTATGATCAACTTCTCAAAAGAAACCCTATATTAAAGAAAGCCGGTGTCGTTAAAGAAGTCCTTATACAACCAAAAATTAATTAGTTTATTACGATGAAAACAAGAAAAATTTTATGTTGTAAATAAAATAAATTATATAAAAATTGTCTTCATAATAAATTTTTATTGTAGTTAATTTAAATTTATCACTCAACTGGTTGTTATAAAAAAATGTCAATAAATCAACGAGTATTGGTAAAATAACAAGCCATGCACAATGAAATATATGTTATATTATTATTTAAAAGAAATAAATATAAAATCCAAGCATTAACTAAACATAAAAGAAGAAAAATATTATTATATAAAAATCTATATGATACATAATAAAAATTTGAGTAAAGTTAACAAATAGTCCCTAAATCATATAAAGAAATTATACAATGCTTAATAAACTTTCAAAAGTTACACATTGAACATGAAATTTTAATTTTTTTTACAAAAATTATTATTGAACTATTAAACATGGTTAAGGGAGTGATGTAATAGTTATTAAACGTGGTTAAGAGAGTGATGTAATAGTTATAAAATTCTGTATAATAACACATTTAATCCTCTATATTTATACATTTAATTCGGATCTCGTATAAGGGTTGATTTTGGTCGCCGTACTTTTAAAATATTCGATAAGGTCACTCAACTTTTAGTTTGATTTCAATATAGTCACCGAACTTTTAGGGCAGATTCATTTTGGTCACCATACTTTTAAAATATTCGATAAAGTCATCCAACTTTTAGTCCAATTCAATATAGTCACCGAACTTTTAGTTCGTTTTCAATATGGTCCCTCCCGTTACCTTCCGTTAAAAGCTGACGTTAGTTTTTTTTTCCTTAATAAAAAAATGGGTAAACTACACCAATCATCGCTCAACATTCTTCTCACTCCTATTTTGGTCACTAAGGTTAAAAAATTCAATTTAGTAACTTAACTTTTGAATCACTCATATTTTGGTCATTCTCAAATGACATGGTTATACAAATAAAAAAAATTGATTAATCCTTAAAAAAATTCGGGTAATGATTTTTTACTTTGCTTATTAAATTTACCATATTACCATATTTTATATTTTAATAAACAAAATAAAAAATTATTACTCGAATCAAATATTCCAATTAACCGATTGATCGATTATCCAATTTAATTGGTATAATATAAGATTGATAATTGAATAATTTGAATTTAGCAAATAACCAAAATACTTTTTAAGGATTAATTGAACCCGATTTCGGCACACAATTTTAAAATAAATTATTTCGATTCGATTATGGTTCATAGTTTTAAGCAAAATTGATTAACTGATCTGATCTAGTATATATAATATTTCTAAATTTTATGCATTGCAATATCTTATAGTCTAATGATTTTGACACCCTTCTGATTTTTTTAAGTTTTTGCTTTAGGCAGAATTAATAGGTGTGAACTTTCAATTTTTGACTTACTAGTTATTTTTACACTTTTATCGCAACCAAAATTTTATTAAATTTGCCATAGTATCATATGTGATATTTTAATAAACAAGATAAAAAATCATTTCCAGAATTAAATATTTCAGTTAACTAGTTAATCGATTATTTGATTTAATTGATACAATATAAGATCGAGATTTGAATAATCTAAATTTACCAATTAACCAAAATAATTCTTTTAAGAATTAATCGATTTTTTCTATTTGTATAAACATGTCATTTGAGAGTGGCCAAAATATGAACAATTCGAAAGTTAAGTTATTAAATTGAAAATTTTTAACTCTAGTGATCAAAATAGGAGTGAGAAGAATGTTGAGTGATGATTGGTGTAGTTTACCCATTTTTTATTAAGGAAAAACAAAAACTAATGTCATCTTTTAACGAAGGTAACATGAGGGACCATATTGAAAGCGAACTAAAAGTTTGGTAACTATATTGAAATTGAACTCAAAGTTTGATGACCTTATCGAATATTTTAAAAATACGGTGACCAAAATAAATACACCCTAAAAGTCCGGTGACTATATTAAAATTGAACTAAAAGTTGAGTTACCTTATCAAATATTTTAAAAGTACAGTAATTAAAATAAATATGCCCTAAAAGTTCAGTGACCATTTATGTAGTTTACCTTAAATATTATTCTTTATTCCACTAGAATCACTCCTCAGGTATAATAATTGTAAATTTACTCAAAATAAACAATATGATCTATATGTGTGGAAAATAGGATCTACATGAATAGGGATAATTCACAATTATTTTATAAAAATTTAAAATTTGTTATATAAATCAAAGTAAAAGAAAAAAAAAAGAATATGGGTGAGAGGCCCTCCTACTTATGGGTAGTTTGGTCCCGTGTGTGACTGATAAAAAACAAAACATAAATGTTAGGATCCATCGTTGTCTAAGCGACCGGATAAGATATAGTTGTAACTAATAGAAATGGATTTTTGTTAAAAAAAAAAAAAAAAACTAAAAGAAATGGATATGTATACGCCATACCCTTACTTACACCTTACAAAACAAAATACATTGCTCGCTTCTTGTCTATAGTTTTCATAAATCCAATCTGAAAACCCATGAGCAACAATTCACCATGTAGCATTCATAAATTGAGTTGCAGTCCAATAATGCAAGAGCCCAGCTCCAGCCGGCATAAATCTAAACCATGATTATATTTATGGCAGGGGAAACCCCACCTACGACGACAGCAGTTGAGTTGAGTTGAGACACATCAAAATTCAAAATCAGGGTTTTGATGAATGATGATAGCTAGCTCTTGTAAATTGTAATAATACATTTACATTGTGTAGGTTTGTGATCCGGCGGTCCAATACCATTCGTAGAAATAAGCGTGTAGGGTCAATGAAGGAAGCTGTACATGATTAGGATCTTTTGTTTTCGGCCAGACAAAAAGAAGAACACATTTTCTTCTTGTAATTTGTAAAATAGAAAATGGGGTTATATCAACTTACCACAATCTGCAACCCTTGTTTCTCCCAACAAATTCCACCCAACCTTACTCTTGCACTACTACTCTCTCTCATTTAGATTCTTGATGTAAGAAAAGAAAACAGACCCACCTAAAAAATATCAAGTTAATCAGACATATCTGGACAGGACATACGCATGATTTTACGTTGAACTTTCTAAGTAAGATTTTACGTCAAGAGGGTGAACTTCGACACCACTTGGAGGGTGTTGGGTCTAATGATCATTAGGTGCATGTATACTTATCATGCATACCCTTATCGACCTTCACTATCATATGTATATAGAATCATAAATAGTTGCGAATAGTTTTGAAAGATACCATCATATATTAGATTCTTGTTGAGCCTTTTAAGGGAAAAAGTCAAAAGAACATATTCTAAAACACATTAATTAAGACACCCTTTGTCTTAACCAATGCTATTTCATACAAAATTAAATGCTCTCAACTTGCTTCTCGTATTAATTCCCACTTCCATTGCATTTATTTAAATCTTTTTTTTTTCAAACTAAAATTGAGTATATAAAAGAAAAAACATTGGTTTATCTGAAAACATTTATGTACAAATGGATTGATTCAAACCATTCTGATCTTTCCACAGTTTCACACAAGGATTTCCCGGTACTTTCTCGGAGGAAAACCATTAAAATTAGAGGGAAACAACATAATTCAAAGATAAGAAATAAATAAATTAAGAGAAAGAGAGAAAGAAAAGGGACAATTTTTTTTTAATTTCTTCTCTTCTCTTTTGTCATATCACCTGTTATTTATTACAGTCGCCATCACGCGCCGCCAACCCTTCGGTGACGGACGCCAGCTTCTGCAAGTTGAGCTTCACCACTGTGTCGGCGAACAACCGTGTGTCTTCCTCCGTATTCCCTTCCGGGACATCAACGACGTAGGATTCCAAAACGACGGTCCAGACCCTCCCGTCGCGTTCGAAGCCATGCACCGTCGTCACCGACCGGTAATTCCTCAACCTGTGCTCCCCACCGATGATACTAAAACCGGTTACCTTTAAGTTGTCGTCCAAAATATCGAGCCTCTCGGTGCTGGTGGCAGCGGGTAAGCCGGAGATGACGTTGACGTCACGCGTGCAGCCCACGACCATTTGGAAGCCGTCTTTGACGGCGCAGCTCTTGATGAAGTGTTTGTAGGTTTGGGGCTTGTCGAAACGGCGGACGACGGACCAAACGACGTCGGTGGGGGCGTTGATGCGTTGGGCTAATAAGGAAGAGCATTTGTCGGGGCCAACGAAGTAGGTGTGGAACTGTGTTATGGTGGGGATTAATTCGCGGAACTCGTCGTGGGTTAATCCGGGAGGGACGGTGAGGTAGGGGTCGGTGGATTCGGAGTTGGACGTTGAAGAAGAAGGCTCGGCGGCCATGGAGATGGAGAGGAGGAAGATAAGAGACAAAGACAGGTTTACCGGGGACTTATATGGGAAATGGGAAATCCATTAATTAATTGTAAAATAAATATATGAGAAATTATTATTATTATTATTATTATTATTATTTAAAAAGGTGAGGGGACAGGTGGGTTTGGGGTCAGAGGGTTTGAGGCTGGTTGCTTGACAGATCAATCTTGGCAATTCTTTTAGTTTTGTTTATCTTATTTTCTTATTTTTATGATTAATTATCTTAATTTCTAACTCAATTATCGAATAACATCTTATACCATCTCCTCCTGTTTCAAGGTTCAAGTATTTCAAATATGGATGTATATGTAAAACGAAAATAAACTCTCTCTCCGCCATGCTTGCAAAAGATATCAATATAAACTATTCATATAATTAATATTTATGTTTATAGTCCACATTATTAAAATAATGTTTCATATCCGATTTAAGCATGCATTTAACATTTAATTTGAAAACTACATTAATATAAGTACTTAATTAATGTAACATTAAACTTCAAATAAAATTTTAGTTGCCTTTTCGATTCTTTAGGACTTTGCCTTGACGAATTCGGACTCATTCACGTCACATACCTAACTTTGGTAGGTGAGTCTTCGAATAAAAATTTTCTGCATACAAAACATTTCAAACTCGAGACATGCTTAAGTGATACCAAGCTACTTACCACTTGAACTAACTACATTAATAATACTTCAAAATTTTAATTATATATAATATATCAATAAATTTTCGCGATAAACTAATTATATATATAAGTGAATTTTCAAGTGCTTCAATGTAAGTACTAGGTCATTAATTTAAATCAATGATGTGAATGCCGATTTTCTTCGTTATATTGTCGTGGAAACCTCGGATGTCACGTTGACAAAATATATATTATGATTAATATAATTTATAAAAATGATAAAATCAACTTCAAATATAATTTAACTTAAATATTATTTTTGTTAATACAATAATAACTCCCATTAATCTTGTACTTAAGAATTGAGATTGAACTTCCGTTTAAATATACTTCGTTTAATCAAATAGCATCGCGTATCATCATTTAATTTATGATTATTAAATTATTATAAAATAACATTAATATATTGTAATAACACCTCGTTTCACAAGAATTGTGACCCAAACATAATTCCAAGCTAATTATTTTGGTATGCGGAGGAAATAACCATTTGTTTTTCAACCAGGACGGACACAAGATTTAATGTTAAAGAACGAATTTATAAAATTTTAAAAGACGGGTTTATAAAATTTTAAGGGGCAAAAATAAATTTTTAATAGAAAATACATAGACATTACTTAATAATTTCTAAATCAAATACAAACTTTAAATTTTCAGGGGAGACGACCATTCCTTCCTGACCCTCTTAGTGCGTCCCTGTTTTCAACATGATCCATATGTGTAGATTATAACTATAAACATCGAATCATAAATAATGTTAAGAGCAGGAACGGTGCTACGTGTAAGGTGGGAGGGGCAATTGCCCCCAAAATTTGATGAATTAATTATATTTTAGGTCCAAATAATTTTAAAACCATTGCAATTAAACCCTTGCCCCTCCCAGAATTTTTTGGTTTATTATTCTTTTAGGACCCTATCATTTAAAATTAATAAAATTAAACTTTGACCCCTCATTTTTTTGGTTTAATTACCTTTTAAGACCTTCCAATTTTAAAAATTTGTAAAATTAAACCTCAACTCCCTTAATTTTTATAGTTTAGTTATTTTTTAAGACCTTATTCGTTTTAAAATTATTCAGTTTGCCTCTTTCGTAGCTCAATTCTGGCTCAATTCTGGCTCCGTCCATAGTTAAGAGAATTAAATAGTAAAGAAAATATAGGGGGCAAAGACGACAACCTCAATGCCCGAACTTGGAAGCTACAACGGCAGAGACAACATGGGTAGATATGGAGTCCTCATAATTGAATTCCAGAATCTGATTAAATTAATCAAAAGCTAAAAGCTAAAAGCCAAAATCCTTAGTTACAGCTCTATTATTAATTCTGTATTTCTGGGTCTTATTTGTTGCCTTCTTCTACACATCCTTCATTCAAACTCACATCTCTAATGACCTAAACAAATTTGCTTTTCTATACCACAATCTCAGTTAGGTGGGGGCAGTTTCTTTTAATTTAATTTTAATGATTAAAACGTATAATCATTGGTTTTTATTTTAAAAAAAATATTCTCCCACCAAACTAAGTCAGACATCACTCCACCCTAATCCAGCTAAGAAAACCGATTCCTTCAGAATTTGTAATTTAGGGATTAAGATTGTGTATTCGGATGAGATTTAAGTCGTGAAATACCGGATTATGTTGGGTCAAGTCAATAGTTTAAGGCGGTTAGAATTGAGTCAGGTCGACTCATGTTTGGATCAACGTCGGGTTAATCCCAACTCATATTCGGTTCGAGTTCAAGTCGGGTCAATATCAAGTTTGGGTCAAAACGATTCTGATCTGAGTCGGCTAATTCAGGTTTAGATGGACTTAAAGTCTGTTGAGTTGTAAGGAGCTCGATTCTTTCAACCGATGTTGCTCACCAAGTGGTGGAGAGGTGGATTTTTGGGTGGAAGTGGTGTGAAAGCTTAAATGTAAATGACACAATGATTATAGAGTGGTTCAACCTTCTAACCAAGGTCTACACCCAATACCTTAGCTCCCCACTAAGGATTTCCAATCAATCCACTATTGATTCGTCCCATTTTCTAGGCTTAGGAGGAAACCCTTATACACCGATCAAGCTTTTTACCCAAAGCCTTGATCAAACCCTCTTTTACAAAGAGATAAGAAAAGCAAACACAAATCCCTCTAATAGGTGTTTGTTTGCACAATTAAAGCACTCATCCAAAACCTAAAACACTTGAGCAAATTTAACAATTTTGGCTCACTAGTGTTTGTCTATACAAGAATTGACAATTTAAGTACAAAGACTATATTTGATCATTTGTTGATTGACAATTGAAGCATTAACCATATCTTGATGCTTGGAGGTCCCTTTTATACTCCTTGATGAGTTTATAGCCGTTACTAGCAGTTGGGGATGATTTGGAGCCGTTGAGGACTTTATTTCCCACCATAAATGCAGTTCTGCTGCTACCCGTATCGAAATGCTCGAAGCCGTTTCGATACGCTCTTTAAGTAGAAAGAGCCGTTGCAGTATGATGAGAACCAGTTTCGGAACACCCTTGGCCGTATCGAAACGCCCGTATCGAAACGCTAAGCACCGTATCGAAACGCTCTGTATTTAAAAGTTAGTTGGAAAATAGCCGTTGGGGTTTATGACCATTGTGGTCGATGCCACGTAGGCGTATCGAAACGGCATAGCCCGTCTCGAAACGCTGGGCAAAATTCACATCCAGGGAAGGCCCGTTTCGATACTCGTATCGAAACGTTTTTGCTACTGGAATCCCCCGTATCGAAATGCCTTAAGGTGTTTAAAAACGCATGGAAGGTTTTGTAAGGTTTGGCTTTGAAAAACATGTTAAACCCTTTTAAAAACATCCCTAAACATAGTTTCAAGTTATTTGGACTTTGGAAATAGTTTTGAATTCTTTTTAAAATAGTCTAAAATATTTTTCAATTATTATATCAAAACATTAGTTCTACAATCTCCCTCTTTTTGATATAATAAAACTATATTGAAAAATTGTTTGGGATTCTCCCCCTTTTACTTTAAAAATGTGAATAAGAGATTAAAGATATGAAATCAAATAAAGCTCCCCCTTATTCATTTGGAAATTCAATTTTTCAAACCATTTCTCCCCCTTTTTGTTATATCAAAAGGAATTTAAAACATTGAGCTCAAAATAACTATAGAGGAATAATTTGACAAAAATAAGAATTTGGTTTTAAAATGACTCCCCCTTACTCAAAGCATCATTAAAAGTGTTAGTCCAACATATATGATCATCTAGTTGACAAAAAAAATCAAATAAAAGCAAAAGCAACTAGATTTTACCACACTTGAACTCAAGGGAGGATGTGAAGCCTTCCTTCTTTAAGTTTTCTTCCTTGTGTGCATGTAGCTCCCCCTCAAAGTTTGACTTGTTGATCACTCTCCATCACACTTAGCAAAAGACAATCTAGTAATTTTTGGTATCCAAATTGCTTTGGATCCATGAACGTTAGTAGCACAAATTTTAATCCCCTTAGGAATCCATTTTTCAATGTCATCCTTTTTAATTGAAGTGCTAAGTCCTTTTGGGACCCAAACACTTCTAAAACATTTTCCTTTTACAAATCTAGGGGCACTAGATTGTCTTACATAAAAATTTGATTTTCCAAAACTAATTTTCTTTTCAAGCTCTTTGGAAATCAAATCCTTTTCTTCTTGAACTTTTTGAAGCAATTTTTGTAAATAAAAACATTTTAATTCAAACTCTTCGAGTTTTGCTTCAACTTCAAGTTTGGTTTTAGAAATCAAGTCATTTTGAATTTTCAACTTTGAAATCAATTTATTATTTTTCAAAATGTGATTTTTAAAATCTAAAACCAAATCATCGTAGGCATCTTGTAATTCATCAAAAGAATAAGAACATGAAGTAGATGAATTAAAAGTTACCCTTGAATCTTCTTCGATGGCCATAAGGCAAAGGTTGGCTTGTTCATCGTCGGTGGAGTCCTCATCACTCCAAGTAGCCACATATGCCTTCTTCTTATGGTTTGAAGTGCTTGCCCTCTCCTTTTTCTTGGATTCTCGTTCAAGCTCTCTCAAGGATTTCTTCATGAACGAGGCACACTTCTCGAAGAGATGAACTATCTATTCTTCTTCATCCTCCTCTTCACTTGAATAGACATGTTGGCAAGTGGAGGACTTGAGAGCAATGACATTGGTGTTGATACCAAGCCCCTTGAGCTTCTTCTCTCCCATAGCTCTAATTTCTTCCCTCTTCTTCTCATCTTCTTTGTTCTTTTTCATGATTTGATGAGTAAGGAGTGACCCCATGAGTTCATCAAGCTTCAAAGTCTTCAAATTCTTTGCTTTGATGATGGCGGTCCTCTTTGAGTCCCATGACTCGGGAAGTGAGTAGATGAGCTTTCGGACAAGTTTCTCCTCCGGAATGGCTTCTCCATATCCCTTGAGACCATTGGTGATGGTGGAGAATCTATCAAACATCTTCTCGATGTTTTCTTCCGGATCCATCTTGAAGTTCTCATACTCTAAGGTGAGGAGCCCAATCTTGGTCTCCTTGACTTCATTGGTTCCCTCGTATGTGACTTCAAGCTTGTCCCATACCTCATTGGCACTCTCACAAGAAGACATCTTCTCATAGATGGCTGGGCCAAATGCACAAAAGAGAATGTGCAAAGCTTTGCAATTTAGCTCCATCTTCTTGCGATCGTCGGCACTCCACTCCGCTTTGCTTCGTTGAGGCACGAACGAACCATCTTCAACTATGTCACATAGCTTGTAGTCTCTAGACTTGATGAAGAACTTCATCTTTATCTTCCAATGGGCATAGTAGGTTCCGTCGAAGAAAGGCGGATTGTCAATGGATTGCGCCATTTGAGCCGGTTGGTGAAATGATGATCGAGCTTGCCGGATCTTCTCAATAAGATGTTAATCCTCTTCGATTGAGCCAAGCTTTGATATCAATTGTTGAGTTGTAAGGAGCTCGATTCTTTCAACCGGTGTTGCTCACCAAGTGGTGGAGAGGTGGATTTTTGGGTGGAAGTGGTGTGAAAGCTTAAATGTAAATGACACAATGATTTTAGAGTGGTTCAACCTTCTAACCAAGGTCTACATCCACTACCTTAGCTCCCCACTAAGGATTTCCAATCAATCCACTATTGATTCGTCCCCTTTTCTAGGCTTAGGAGGAAATCCTTATACAGCGATCAAGCTTTTCTATTCAAAGCCTTAATCAAACCCTCTTTTACAATGAGATAAGAAAAGCAAACACAAATCCCTTTAATAGGTGTTTGTTTGCACAATTAAAGCACTCACCCAAAACCTAAAACACTTGAGCAAATTTAACAATTTTGGCTCACTAGTGTTTGTCTATACAAGAATGACAATTTAAGTACAAAGACTATATTTGATCATTTGTTGATTGAAAATTGAAGCATTAACCATATCTTGGTGCTTGAAGGTCTCTTTTATACTCCTTGATGAGTTTATAGCCGTTACTAACCGTTGGGGATGATTTGGAGCCGTTGAGGACTTTATTTCCCACCATAAATGCAATTCTGATGCTACTCGTATCGAAACGCTCGAAGCCGTTTCGATACGCTCTTTAAGTAGAAAGAGCCGTTGTAGTCTGATGAGAACCCGTTTCGGAACACCCTTGGCCGTATCGAAACGCTAAGCACCGTATCGAAACGCTCTGCATTTAAAAGTTAGTTGGAAAATAGTCGTTGGGGTTTATGACCGTTGTGGTCGATGCCACGTAGGCGTATCGAAATAACATAACCCATCTCGAAACACTGGGCAAAATTCACATCCAGGGAAGGCTCGTTTTGATACTCGTATCGAAACGTTTTTGCTACTGGAATCCCCTGTATCGAAACGCCTTAAGGTGTTTCGAAACGCCTGGAAGGTTTTGTAAAGTTTGGCTTTGTAAAACATGTTAAGCCCTTTTAAAAACACCCTAAACATAGTTTCAAGTTATTTGGACTTTAGAAATAGTTTTGAATTCTTTTTAAAATAGTCCAAAACATTTTTCAATTATTATATCAAAACATTAGTTCTACAAAGTCAGATTGTTTTGAGTATCGGGTTAAGTTCACGTTGGACCACGTTGATTTCGAATCAAGTTCAGGTCGAATTATCAGTTTGGAGTGAAGTTCAAGTCGGTCAAATCTCAACTCTCTCAAGTCATAAGTCTCACAAGTCACAATTATATATTAAAATTTCTTTTACTTAAAATAATCACAACTCTCTCAAGTCTCTAGTATTTATTCAAGTAATTTGATCAATTTAGAACATATATAATATAGGGAGTTTGTAACACCTCAATCTCGATCCGGATTCGAAATACTACGTTTGGGTCACCCAAAATTCGACTCAACAAGTTTTCATTAAAAACCTAAAATTTAGTCATCATTTAAAAAAATTAAACCATTCATAATTAAACAAGTAATATAAATTCATTTACAAAGCACGAGCTCCGAGTTTAAACACCGAATATCAAAATTGTATTCAAAATAGAGTTACATACATTACACTTGTAAGGTCCTATGAATACATAAGCCCAAGACTAAATACTAAGTAATGTACTCTGAGGCGATGCGGTTCTAGGAAATCCCTCCACAATGTACTCCTCGATCACGATCAATCTACTAACTTGCGAACGAAAACAACGATTTCGAACGTTGAGCTTACAAAGCTCAATGCTACATTTCTACTCTACCATAATTCTTGATTATCATAAAACAAGCACGCAAGATAAATATAATCTAGAGAACATAGATATGACTTCACTATCTATGAGTCATCATCTAGCCTACACAAACTAAAATTCTTATGTAATACCCCAAAAATCCGACTAGTATTTATCAACGACTTTAATTTTGAAAGTGAATTGTCATGAATCGAATTAAATTATTTTGTCTAGGGAACCAAATTGTGAACGAATAGAACTAAAGAAAGGACCAAATTGAATAAGAGACAAAACTATGAAATTGCATGACTAATTGACCAAAATGTGCTAGTTGAATCCATGTATCTTTGTATTAGAGATATGTGATTAATAATGAGTTTTTTTATAATTAAAAATAAATGGAAATTTTTAGCATAATGGGGGAGGGGTTATCTCATTTTAGAGGAAAGAAGAAAGAAAAAAAATCATGCTTCTCAAATTCCTCTCCACCGAAAACTCCACTGAGTGAAAGCTTTGGGAAAGCCGGATAGAAAGCATGAAAATTCATTCTCTTGGTCTTCTATTCATATTTTTTCTTCAATAATTTGGTAAGTTTACTTGGTTAGCAAAGTATGTGTGTTAGGATTTTCACGAAATTAGAAACTAGTGATTGAAAGATTTGATTTTAAAGTGGAGTTTTAATTGATAAATACATGGATGTTCAAACTAGGTTGTATGCTATTATTGCTAGTGAATTCTCCCATGTATCCTAAAATTTAGGAGAATTGAGCCTTGGACTTTGAATTATGTCTTGGCCGAATGTATTAGAGTGGACTAAAATTGAGAAATTTTGGAATGGTCAGAATTTGACTTAGAAAAGGATATGTGATTGAAATAAGGTATTAGGCTTGATGATCACAACCGAAACGTTTGCCAAGTTGTGGAGAAGTGATAATTTGGGTGAAGGAAGTGGAAGCAACAAGATAAGAATTGAACATAAGGATTTTAGAGTGGTTCGGCTTTCTAGCCAAAGGCTACATCCACTACCTTAGCTTCGTACTAAGGATTTCAACCAATTCACTAAGAATTCTTTCACTTTTCTAGGCTAAGAAGACAACCATTACAACTTAGAGTCACAACCCGTGATCTAGAATCCAAAGCTCACAACCCGAGCTTTGGGAACACACTCAAAACAAAGAATTCTAGCAAACAAGAAATCCTCCCAATAGGTGTGTGTTTGCACTCTTAATCTCTCACCCAAAACATAGAATATTTGAGTATACATTGACAATTTTAGCTCACAAGTGTTTGTCTATACAAGAATAGACAATTTAGCTCTAAGACAATTTCTTCATCATAATGTTGTTGACAATTGAAGCATTAGTCTTCCTTTGATGCTTAGAGGTCCCTTTTATACCCCCAATTGAGTTTGTAGTTGTTGAGGACCGTTGGGATTGAATTGGAGCCGTTATAGACTTTATTTCCCACCATAAATATAGTTCTAGTGATGTTTGTTTCGATACACGAGTAGATGTATCGAAACACCCTTCTTCAGAACTAGCCGTTGGGTCTTATTCAGCATCCCGTTTCGAAAACACCATAGGTTGTATCGAAACGCCCATTCTGAAATGCCTCGTCTCGTATCGAAATGCCTACAATTCAAAAGACCGTTGAGAAATAGTCGTTAGAGGGTTTTGACTGTTGGGGTGTCTGCCACGTAGGCGTATCGAAACACCAACGGGTGTTTCGAAACAACCCATATCCGTATCGAAACAAGTAAGCCATGTATCGAAACGGGTTCTGGCGGTTTCAAAATGTATCGATACAGATTATGCCTGTATCGAAACGGTTACATTAAAAGCGCTAGTGTGGCTACTTAAAAACGTTTCAAACATTGACAAAACCTTTTTAAACATCTTCAAACTTATTTTCAAGTTATTTTTTACTTAGAGGATATTTTAAATTCTTTTCAATTAATTCCAAAACATTTTTCAATTATTATATCAAAACATATATTTCTACATAAGGGTAGCTCGAATTTTGGTATGGACTTTTGTCTTAATTCGAGATGAGGGGAATTAAGGTTTAGCTAGAGTTTATTATTAAATAAAGATTTTTTTTGAAAGGAAACGAGCCTCATTAAAAACTCCATCTAAGCTTAAATATGAGAAAAAACGTACCCAACTTTATTTAATAATATAAATACATCATACATAATTAAGAGTACGTTGATTACAAAGGAAATAAAGGCACCCTGCCCAAATGAAATCTAGCACCAACAAGATAAAACACTCATACAACCATGCAACTAGAACCTTATAATTATTCTTTAACCCAAATTCTATCTTCATCTCTTTGAACCCCTTGCCTAGCTAGAACATGAGTTGCATCGTTGGCTTCCTTATAAGCGAAAGAAATTTCTCAATCACGGTTCGAGAAGAATAGTTTGCATAGACTAACAATACCTTCAAACGACAATGGGACGCGATAATCTTTGAGAATCTAGTTAACTGCCAATTGACTATCCGATTCAATCAGAAGCTGATGTGAATCCTTCAATTTAGAGCTGTCAAATAATTGACAAGCTTTCAAAATGGTTTTTAACTCAGCACCAGTAGGGTTTGAAATGCCAATAGATAAGGAGAAATTGAGTAGTGGAGCCTCTAATAGGGGTGTTCATTGTCGGATATCGAATCAGATCCGATCCGATTTTTTTGGATAAATGAGTTTTTCGATCAATGATATAGTGATCTGTATCTAATCTGGAAAAAATTGGATATCAACGTATTCGGATATCGAATATTCAGATATACGATTATCCAAACAACAAATTGCTAAATATAACAAGATTCACATATATGAAAATTTTGATTTTGTTAATTTTCGAATATAACAATCACGAAATTTCTAAATATAACAAGATTAATATTCATAAAATTTTGAATTTTCGGATCTTTAGATAATCCGAAAACTTGAAATATTGCAATTCGTATTCGATCTAGAAAATTTAAAATCGGATTGGATATCCGATCCGAAAATAAAAATTGAATCGAATATCCCAATTTTCAGATTAGATAATCGGATCAGGTCATTCAGATCGGATATTTTTTAACACCCCTAGCCATTAAATGATCTCGCAAAATGCTTCCTATGTCTGCTTCCACAACATTTCGCCTAACAGACACGTCAACATTGAATTTTAAAACACCAATAGGGGGACTGATCCAAGAACCAACAGAAGGTCTGAGTTGTTGATTAGGAAAGACCTCGAACAAATTATGATTACGAATGAAATCAAATGTTGATGAAATTGAGTCAGGCCATCTGCACTTGCACCAAAACCCAATTTTAGCCAAGGCCAAATCAGCAATGAAAGGTGCCTTTTACCATCAAACAAACATTCATTTCTACATAGCTAAATTGTCCACACAATACCAAAGAAAGCAAACCTCCAAATTGATTTAGCCTTCCAATTAGTCCAATGTACTTCCCAAATTAATAACAATGATCTCAAATCTAAAGGTATGACTAATTGAATGTTCCAAATTCTACACCAATACTGTCGGACTTTCTAAGAAATTTCGCACTGAACTAGCAAGTGGTTAACAGAATCAGGATGTTTTAAACAAAAAAACGTAAGTGTAGAACTAATGTTTTGATATAATAATTGAAAAATGTTTTGGACTATTTTAAAAATAATTCAAAACTATTTCCAAAGTCCAAATAACTTGAAACTATGTTTAGGGATGTTTTTAAAAGGGTTTAACATGTTTTTCAAAGCCAAACTTTACAAAACCTTCTAGGCGTTTCGAAACACCTTAGGGAGTTTCGATACGGGGGATTCCAGTATCAAAAACGTTTCGATACGGGTATCGAAACAGGCCTTCCTTTGATATGAATTTTGCCCAGCATTTTTAAACGGGCTGTGTTGTTTCGATACGCCTACGTGGCATCGACCACAACGGTCATAAACCCCAACGGCTATTTTCCAACTAAATTTTAAATGTAGAGCGTTTCGATACGGGCGTTTCGATATAGCCAAGGGTGTTCCGAAACGGGTTCTCATCAGACTGCAATGGCTCTTTCTACTTAAAGAGCGTATCGAAACGGCTTCGAGCGTTTCGATACGGGTAGCAGCAGAAATGCATTTATGGTGGGAAATAAAGTCCTCAACGGCTCCAAATCATCCCCAACGGCTAGTAACAGCTATAAACTCATCAAGGAGTATAAAAGGGACCTCCAAGCATCAAGATATGATTAATGCTTCAATTGTCAATCAACAATGATCAAGAAATTGTCTTAGAGCTAAATTGTCATTTCTTTGTATAGACAAACACTAGTGAGCCAAAATTGTCAAAGTTGCTCAAGTGTTTTAGGTTTTGGGTGAGTGCTTTAATTGTGCAAACAAACACCTATTAGAGGGATTTGTGTTTGCTTTTCTTATCTCTTTGTAAAAGAGGGTTTGATCAAGGCTTTGGGTAGAAAGCTTGATCGGTGTATAAGGGTTTCCTCCTAAGCCTAGAAAAGAGGACAAATCAATAGTGGATTGATTGGAAATCCTTAGTGGGGAGGTAAGGTAGTGGATGTAGACATTGGTTAGAAGGTTGAACCACTCTAAAATCATTGTGTCATTTACATTTAAGCTTCCACACCACTTCCACCCAAAAATCCACCTCCCCACCACTTGGTGAGCAACATCGGTTGAACGAATCGAGCCCCTTACAACTCAACAGTAAGCACCTGGATTTAAATGGGAGATTCTGCGCTTTTCAAGCTCTTCTGCTGTAGGTATTCTCCCTTGCACAGCCTTTCAGACAAATGCCTCTATCTTAGGGGGAGCTAAATTCGACCAAATGAGTCTCCACACTACATCCTCGACAACATCATTAGTAGAGGCCAACTCACAAAAGGACTTTGAGTTGTAAATTCCTAAAGAATCATCACACCACTTGATGTTGTCAGTCGACCCAACCCATTTAGCCGCTCGAACTAGGATCTGAATAAAGACCTCCCACAATTCGAGTTCCCAATCAAACAGAGCTCTTCTTAGTTCAATATTCTACACCAAAACACATGAGGCCTTAGAACCAAACTCAATTACTTTTTCAGATTTATGAGTAGCTACTGCATAAAGTCTAGGAAAAGCATCTTTTAAAAAAGAAACTTTAGTCTATCGATCGTCCTATAAGATTATACACTTGCCATCCCCCAATACATACATGATATTATGAGTGAAAAGATCTTCAGGGCCCCGTAGAGGAAGAGTTATGTTCTTTTAAATTCACGACACGTAACTGTTTCTATGGACTCTAGGAATGAGATTTCCTTGCTCATAACCATACTTAGCTTCCAGCACCCGATGCCAAAGGCCATTAGGCTCACCACTAAACCTTCACACCCATTTATTTAGAAGAGAACGATTTTTTTATTTTCATGTCGAAGAAACCCAAACCACCAACATCCTTCGGCCTACAAATATTTCCCACTTAATCCAATGTATTGACCTAGCGAACTTATAGCCCCAAACGAATTTGGCGATGGATTTATTTAAGATGTCCGCAACTACGCAAGGCATCTTGAACAAAGAGAGATAGTAATCTGGAAGGTTGTTTAGGACTAACTTCACTAGAGTGATTCGACCACCAAATGACAGGAACTTGCCTTTCCACCCATCGAAACTTGATCTAAACTTGTCAATAACAGGATTCCATAACACCACAGAGTTCCTCAGATGACCTAGAGGCAGCCCTAGGTACGACGATGGAAAGGACTTCATACCGCACTTTAGAATTTCAGCCCAATCCCTTACAACACCTTCATCCACATTGACACCGTATAATTTCGTCTTGGATAGGTTAAGCCTTAAACCGAAAGCCACTTCAAAAATTCTAAGGATTCTTTTTATGTTAAGCACATTTTTAATGGTTGCCTTGCCGAATAAAATTAAATCATCGGCAAACTGTAGATGAGATATATGAAGCCCATAATTTCCAACTTCTACACCCTTGATGACACCAGTGTCTGCTGCTTTCTGGATTAAGGCACTCAAGGCCTCTCCGACAATGTTAAATAATAAGGGTGATAAGGGGCACCCCTTTCTTAACCCCCTACTTATAGCAAACCTATTCGATGGAATGTCGTTGATCAAAATAGAAATCGAAGCCGATATGAGACAGACCGAGATCCACCTCCTCCACTTCTCACCAAAGCCTATACTTTGCATAATGAAATCTAGGAACGACTAGTCAACCGTGTCGTAAGCTTTTTTAAAATCCGCTTTGAAGAAGATAGCCTCTCTTTTTTGGTTTTTAAGTCATCAATGGCCTCATTCGCGATTAAAGAATAGTTTGCTATTTGTTTTCCATAGATAAACGCGAAATGTGTATTGCCCACTACTTCGTTAATGCACGACGATAACCTTTTTGTAAGGACCATAGCCAAAACCTTATATAGGTTACTCACCAGAGAAATGGGCCTACAATTATCAATACAAACTGGATTGGGTATCTTCGGAATTAGGGTGATGAACAAGTGGTTTATAGATTTTTCCTTCAGTTTCCCCTTATAAAAATCATCAAAAAAAAAATTCACCAGTTTCCCTTGCAGCACAGGCCAAAACTTCTTGTAAAAGTCTATGTTAAATCCATCTAGGCTAAGAGCCCGATTGCCGTTAGTGGTCTGCATAGCACTCCAAATTTCATCTATCGTGAATGGTGATTCAAGTCTGGAAATGGAAGCTGTAGAAAGATGTTTGATCTCCCCACCGAAGCTTTGCCAATAAGATACAGGTCTTTAATAATATTATTAACAACTCTGATAGAAGAAATATTATTGTGGCTCTTCCTCAACGGCGTTGTTAAATGAAAGAACTTCGTATTTTTATCTCCTTCGACGAACCATTTAACTCTAAATTTTTGCAGCCACTATCTCTCCTCTCTTATGTACCTTGCCTAAAGGATCGAACTCACTCCCTGGATTTCAGACACCAGCTCTGTCTTGTAGCCTTCCTATAACAGCCTTGCTTCAAGCAATGCAATTTTCTTTTCTATGTCATTTATAGAATTGGGTTCTCTAGTTTTAAACTCTTTGACCTATTCCTTGACTGCTACTTTAATCGATCTCAATATATTCCCAACATCCTTCCAACCTGCATTAGCAACCACTTCATTAACAGTCTTAATCAAATCAAGTTGATCCCCCCAATGAGCGAACCACTTGAATGGACGAGGGCCACCACAAGCATTAACTTCTTTCAAGATTATCGGCTTATAATTTGAGAGACTCCTAGAAAGAGCAGATTGTTGAACACTGGGGAAACATGAAAACAATTCTGTCGATAACAAGAAATGATCGAGCTTGCTAGCCAAGACCCTGACACCACCCTTAAACCAGGTGAAAGAACTTCCTTCTATTGGCAGGTCAATTAAGTTATTGTTGTGGATGAACTCAGCAAAATAATTCATAGATTCCAAATTGAGAGACACCCCAATTTTTCTTCCCTTGATTTTACTGTATTGAAATCACCCTCACCAATACAGGTAAATGAAGGTAGTAATACATGAAGATAAGTCTTCAAAGGACTTCCTGTCTGAATGATCGTTTGGGGCTTTAATGTTAATCAACCCGCATTTTAGGTCAAATTTCACAAGCTTCCCAATGAGAAAAATTACTTTGTCTTGAACAATTTTCCTTTTGATTTCAAAGAAGGGGGTCCCAAGCTGATAAGAGCCCTCCAGACGCGCCATTAAAGGGGGAGAAAATTAGATCACCAAAGCTTCTCCATTTTAACCGATTCATACCCCAAGGTTTCAATTTAGCAAGCTTTGACTCTTATATGAACGCAACTTTAGCTTTACTAGATTCAATCACTTTAACGGCAACCTGAATCTTCTCTGATCTTCCTAAGCCTCTTACGTTCTCAGACGGCTCTCGGATCCTCATCCAAAGTCGCTAGCCTAGCCACCACAACATCAATAGGCGTGTCGAATTCCACACCCAAATTCTTCCCTATCTCGAAGGTTTTGGAAGCTTTACAACCAGAATTGCAGTCCCTGGAAGAAGAGGAGGACACCTCGCGAGGCAATGGGATGTTATGCCCAAACCATTGGTAGGCAAACTAGACCCCAAAGAAGATCTTATGCCTCTTACACTCTCTAACTTTTTTGCTTTAGTTGCTCCTTTAGAACGACCTACTGTAAAGTGTCCAAAAGTTATATATTTCATGCACATGCCAACTCTTATTATTACTGTTTTTAAGCACATTTTAGGCATAAGTAGGTTCATGCATAGAATTTTACAGTGTTTTATTGTTCTACCTTGCTTCTATGAATTATCATTTATTTGGTGAACAAGAGATATTGTTTTAGTGTATTCTTGTATGTAGGTACTAATTGCTGAAAGAGGGAACCGAGGAGCTGAAGGCACAAGGTTGAGGAAGCATACCTAGGAGCTGTACTGAAGCAGCTATAGCAGAAGACAGTTGCTGCCGAGTACCTACTGAGTAGAGTTGCCGCCGACCTTGCTGCCCATGGCAGCTGACTATGGAAGTTGAAAGAACCGGAGCGCGATTTGTAGAGCTAAAACTTTTGAATCTATCACCGGCGTTCATTTGACTTTCTGACGTCTGTAGCTACGGCCAGGGCTGCCGAAGCGAAATTCTCAAGCTTACTTATGGACTAAGGCAAACGAGATAGAGTCCATATCCCACGTAAAGAAGTCGGCATTTAAAGCCATATTAAAGATGGAAAGCTACTTTTGAGGACTTCTACTTCAAGGAGGACTTAACCTAGTCTTGAGTCTATAAATACCTATTGTACTCCTAGTTCGAATCATCCTAGGTTTTACATAGACTTTTCTTGTGTTCTTCGTCACCGCCATGTTCTAAATTCTATTTGAGCTAGGGTTATATTGTAAACTAGTGTGAAACGATTGTTTTAGGTTTTGAGTTATTTTTCAATAAAATATTATCAGTTTACTTAATCCATTGTTCTTCATTCTTTCAATCATTCTACACCAGTCGTTTGAGAGAATCCATTTGTCGGGCACAAAAGTGCAAGGCTCACGAAAGGGTTAAGTACGGTCACAACGTGCTGAGGCGTGACTAACTTGGTTCCACACCAGTCCACAAGTTTCAGCGGCTAAAAGGGATTACTGTAACACCCTAAATTTGGGCTTATAAGTTTAGGGTCTGAACCGGACCGGTCTGATTTTCGGTTCGACTATAAAAGGTGGTTTTAGGGAAAGCCTAGTTTGGGATGCTTTAAAAATATGAAAAAATATTTAAAAATCCTCTTTTAATATATATAATAGAGTGGTGAAATCAATTTTACAAAATGAGGTTTGGAAGTGTGACATTTCGAAATGGTGACTAAAATGTAATTTTTGAAAAGTTCAGTGGTGACTGTTTTGTAAGGATTGAAACTTTGAATCTTTAAGGAGCTATTTTACCCAAGGAAGGATTTCTCCAGATTTTTCTTAATTTTAATGATTTATTTAATGTTTAATTAATTAGAGGAAAAGAGGGAAACCATATTTTAGCTTTTCATAACTAACTTTCTTAAAAACTTTCTCATCTCATTTTCTCTCAAAATTCCCTCAGCCAAACACATTTCCACAGCAACATTTCTACTGATTTTCACACTAAATTATGAGGTTTCAATCATCAATTGATTCCTAATCCTTTCTACATCAAAACCTCTTGATTTGCTTATTGAATTTTCAAGGATTTTGGCTCAAAACAAGGAGAAATCTACATTTAGAGGTAAAGATGTTCTTCTCCTCTAAATACTCAGTTCTTTACTAAAATTCCCAAGTTCTCAATCCTTAAATTAAGTTTTATAAAAGGTTTTAATGTTGTGATCTTGATTTTGGCTTAAAACTCAAGATTTGGATTAAATCTTGAAGAAATTCGTGGTGATTGTTTGGGCTCTGTTTTGAGATGGCTTTTTAATGTATTTTGGATGTTTAATGATGTGTAATTGAGGTTTAATCAATGCAATCCCGAATAGGTTGATTTTCCTAAGTTTTTGCTTATGAAAATGGTGGTTTTTTGGGTGATCTTGGTGTTCTGTTATAGCTGGAGGTATAAGGTCGAGTTTAGATTCTTTTTGGATGTTAATTGATGTTTAAGAATGTTTAGAAGTGATGGATCTTGGCTGGGTAATGTTGTGGAGGAGTTTGGAAGTGATTTCGGTTGTGTTTGGTAGCCGAAATGTTAGATTTGGTGAGAGCAGCGAGTTTAGGTGTAATGGCTGAAGATTATAATGCATGATGATGCATTAATCCTCTGCTTTGATGTGTTTAAAACAGGAGAAACATCTTTGGATCCTTGTGGTGTTGATCTGGAGGCTTGAACGGCGTTTCGGCAAGCTTGCGAAACGGAATTGGTGAGTGAAGTTGGGATTTCCAGCTTTGTGATGAATGTTTGAAGGTTTGGGAGCTTAGTTTAAGTCTAAGCAACTTAACTAAGCTCAATAGTAAGTTTTCGGGAAAACTCTCTCTCTTGATGAACCATGAGATGGCTGGATGCAATGTATTTAATTTGCATGTTTAAAATCTATTTTGAAAACATGTTTTAGCATGATTAATGTTGGTTTTGAAAGCCATGTGTTGAAGGATGCTCAAGGTAAGAGATCCTTGGTTTGTTTGGATAAATGTGGTTTTGATGCATAGTGATGCATGATGATTTAATGGCTTTGATTAATGCTTTAAAACAGTGGATTGTTGATGATAAATGATGTATATTGGCAAGTGATGTGTTGGTTTTAAAGTACTTGAATCGGATATAGTTAGCCGGCTATAGGATTGGGTGCACCGTGAATAAAGTCGCCTTGAATGTTGAGGGGTTGTAATTGTACCGTAAACTCCATCCAAGTACACTAACGAGATGGTTAAGATCATAGTGGTGGTTAAAAGGCCATGTGTGGATCTTGTGTTGTGTGTCCCGTGTTCTCGTTAGTGATGTTATACAACTACCGATGAGTGATGTAGAAGGGTTGTAATTGTACCGTTAAAATCCATCACGGGTGTTGAGGGGTTGTGATTGTACCGGCAAACTCCACCTTGTGTGTTCGGTAGTGTGTATGAAGCGTATGGGACAACGCTTGTAATCCGCGTATCCGATTGTGTTTTATGTTGTAAAAGGTTATGGTTATCACTTGGAAGCCAATATGACATGTTGATGTTAGTGAAGCATGAGATGCTTGTTGTGTATGCATTGTTGCATGAGAAATGATATTTATGAGTTTAAAGGCCTTATGAAAGGTGTTTTATAAAATGCATTATTGTGTTGTTTCTTAAGAGCATTCCTCACTAAGCAAATGTGCTTACGCTCTCTTTCTTGAACCAATAATGCAGAGAATTGAAGTGTTTTGAGGGCAGCAAGGAGGCTAAGAATCCAAGGGAAAGCTAAGCTCATGTATGGTGACTTTTTCACACATTATTAGTTTTTGATATTTTGGCAATGGGAACCTAGGTTGTGTTTTGGGAGATGTTTTGGACTCCCTAAGTGTGGCATGATGCCTTGATGTTTTGGACTTGTAAATGGCCATTTTGGTGTTTGCTTTGATGCTTTGATGATTGTTTGGTTTTGGATATTAGAATGCATGCCTATAGACTTGTGGATATTCCTAATTGATGCCATAAATGTGTTTTGATGATGCAAATATATACCTTGTATGTATGTTGACTTGTTGGCATGATTAGGGGGTCAATAGGATGTGTTTGAGTGGATAAATGTGTGTTAAACCAGCAAATTCTGCACTTTCTGGGCAATTCGTATCGGAACGGGCACTAGCGTTTCAGAACGGGGGCCTGTAATGGTCTTCGTGTATCAAAACGGGTAGAGGCCGTTCCGAAACGTTTTGGCCACTACCAAGCCCTGTTTCGATACAGGTCTCGAAACGAACCCGCGTTTCGGAACGGTCAACCCCCGTTCCGAAACAGCGACCGTTGGGCACTGATTTGAATGGTTTTGTGGTTTGCAAGTTTTGCGTTTTAGTCCTGAATATTGTTTTTTGCAATTGCTTGAGTTTGAGATGTCCGTTTAAGGTGAAATTTGACAGGGAAGCATGCAATATGATTAATTTCATATTTGTAACTTAAAATTCAGTTAAGTCCTCTTATTTTCCAGAATTTACATTTTGGTCCCTAATAGTTGTAATTTGTGCAATTGAGCCCCTTAACGTTTTCCGATCGCTGTGCTTTTCAAGTATGCTTTTCTTAAGAGTACGCTTAGGATTAATATGCATCTAGATAAGATTAAAAAGAAAAAAAAGGGTCGTTAATCAAGGTTGACTTTTGGGTTGACTTTGGTTTTTCTCGTGTAATCTTCGTAGTTCGGGTCAACCGTCTAGGCCGGGCTAAGGGGGTTACAAATACCAACCGAGATGACTAGCTTGTGTTAGGTTGAAGTTTAGATTGCTAGGTATTGTCTGCACCACGTTAGCTCTCGAGCATCCTAACCTAGAAATATGGGGATCGTTGTCGACTATCCTGCCGAACTTGGAGTATCTGCCAAACTTGTCGTCAGGACTTCTTTCCGTTCCACCTGCCGAGACAGTACACCCCTGCAGTGGCAGTGACCCGCTGCGGCCGCGTGATAGGGTCATAGCTTGCTGCCTGCCATACCCGCTGAGGCAGTATATCGTGGTAGTACAAAATAACTCATACCTTTTACAACGTAGTTTTCACGCTAAGTGGCAGCATAACCTTGCCTGCTCTATCAACCTGATTACCTTCTTTATTACTTGTGTTTTCGTTTATTTTCTATCCAAACTAACCATTCACTTGTGCTTTTATTTTACTATTGTGCATGAACTACGAAATGAGACAAGTTATCCAATCATCGTGGGATTCGACATCTTTTATACTATAACTTGGAAGGAGTGTGCACTTGCTCTCTCACAAAAAAGGGAACACCTACACGCCCTACACCTACCTACCAATTGAACCTGTCGAGACTCACTCTCAGACTAAGTGGTTTACAAATTCTGTTGTGGATAAGACCATCATTTCCAAAGGCAAGGTTCACCCTAACCACTAATTTTGGAGTAGAATCCTCTATTAACGCAGAGATTCGTCTAAATCCTCCACGGGCACATCCATTAGTCTTGACGCATTCAAAATGGACTCTAAAAACATTTCGTCTGGACCTCTCGATGGCCCACATGATTTGTTAAGCCCAACGAGAGGACCTATCTCAGATGAATTAATGTAACCCCCTCGGCCCGGCCTAGCCGATAGACCGAATCGAACGGATCACACGGAGTGTATTGAAGTAAACTGGGAAGGTTTACCTCAATAAACGACCTTTTTTCTTGTCTAGATGCAACTTAGGTTCCTATATGTTTGTACACAAGCAGCGGATGAAACATCAATGCAATCGCCAATTAATTAAAGTTGACTAAGATTTATAGACCATTTTGTAAATTTGGTAAATTATAAGGATTTTTTCCAAATTCAAGTTACCAACCTTTAATTAGGTTCATCACATGCTTCTCGGTGAAATCTCAGCTCAAAATGACATTTAGAACTCATCCAATTGCATACAAGGCAAACAAGGACCAAAACGTAAGAAACATGAACTCGGAACAATTCAAAAATAGGTTCAACGGTCAAACATTTCGGAACAGAATGCCCCGTATCGAAACAGCCATTTCGGAACACAGCTGACCGTTCCGATACGTGGGTTTGTTTCGGAACCCCTCAAGACACGTTTGGTACGATGGTTCATAGAGGCAAAATGTTCCGAAACGAGCCTCACTGTTCCAAAACACCCATGCCTTTTCAGGCCACCGTTTTAAAACACGCAAGGGTGTTTCGAAACGCCTGGGCCTGCAATGATCTAAAAAGCTAGTTTAAATCACTTTATGCCCTTCGAAACCATCCTGACACATGCCCCAACATATTGACAACTTAAATACAAATCAAAGACCACATATACGAAGCATAAGCAACATCATAGCATCGTTCTCATAAGCTTCGGAACTAAAGGCATGCTTCCTAGAAGTTAAAAGCACTAAAAGGCTAAAATCCAAATGCAAGCATAAAACCAACCGTAAAGGCCATTTACAAGTCCAAATATGCATCTCAAACTTGCACAAACTGGGAAATTACCAAACAAACTACACGCATAACATTAGACACCCCCATTTCCTTTATTACACTAGTCCAAAACCAAAGCTTACCTTCAATCAAAGTCTTCCACTGATCCCCTTGCAAGTGCTGCCTCCAAAGCTTAAATCAACTGCATTGATGAACAAAGAGGGCATAAGCATACAAGCTTAGTGAGGATTGCTCAAACCAAAACATCATCAATATACAAAACCGATTTTCACTCTTTTTAAAACCATCAAGCTTCCTTTCGCAAAACATGCACTTTATCCTCAAACCATTGTAATAAACATCATGTGACATGATTCACATAAATCCGGCAATTAAACCATTGCTACTCATAAACAAGCCTTCCAAGCATAATCACCTTTATGCTAAGCTTAAACCAAAACATGCATCCTTCAAATTATGCATTAACAACATTTTTCACAATGTTTCACTTCATTATATTGGCTCACAAGTGATAAACATCAATATCAAAAACATATATCGGATACACGGATTACCAAGGCTTGTCCTACACCCTTCATACACTATACCGACATTTCAAGGTTCACACATGAGAGAGACCCTCCATCGTTGTGACACCCGTAGTGGAGTATTTGGTACAATCACAACCTCTCAACACCACTCATCGGTAGATGTATAATCCACTAACGAGAGACGAGACACACACACAAGATTCGCACCCGGGAGCTACCCTCAAGCGTTACAACCTTAAACAATCCTCAATCATTAGGGTACTTGGATGGAGTATTCGACACTATCACAACCCCTCAACATCCAAGGCGACTTGCTTATAGTGCACTCAATCCTATAGTCGGCTAACTATATCCGATTTCATTTATAAAACATTTTATACAACATCACTTACCAATATAATCCATATCACATGCATACCTCACTATTTTTCCAAAGCATTCATGATAAGCCATAAATCAAGCATTAAACCATACTTCAAACCTCGTGCATCAACCCATGCATACAAGGATCACTTACCTAGTGCATCCTTAAACCACATGGCATCGTCAACCTCATTTCACATATTCAAAACATGCTTTAAAACAATAGGTAAATGCAATTAAACCAAGTGCAATCAAAGGTTCAAAACTAGCACAATTCGAGAGAGAAATTCACTTTACTTACTTCCAAACTTAGTAAAGTGTTTCAAGCTCTTACTAAGTTCCCCAAACCTTTTCTAAAATGTTTTCACGCTGGAAAACCAAATTCCACTCACCAACTCGCGAAACCACGCTTGCCGACGCGACTACCAATCTTCCGAAGCCTAAAAAAACACATTGTTTGTTTTCGGATTACCATCCCTTGTTTTCAACACATCAAAACAGAGGTTCAATGCATTAAAATGCATTTAAAACTCCAGCACACACAAGAAATCCCGCAGCCTTGCTCTAAATCACCAAAACACCCATTCGAAACAACCGAAAACTCAATCGATTGACCTCTATCCTCAGCCCAGCCATTACCAAACTCATCCAACACATTTTAGGCATTAATCAACATCCAAAAACAACCTAAAACTATCCTTATATCTCCAGCAACTCAAATTCCTCAAGAACACCTCAAAAACTCACCCAAAAGCACTTCAAAACTAAGGATCTCAAGGATTTCAGGATCTATATGATTAAGACTCCACTTCAACACCAAAAACCTTTCAAAACTCATTTAGAAAGAATCTCAAACCAGCCATATAAATCAAACTCCGAAAGTCACCTTAAAATCTATTTTTCAATCAAGATTTCAAGAGTTTAACAATCTAACAACAAAACCTCAATCAAAATCAGTATTAAAGAGTCAAATATCTTTGGAATTTCATTAAAGAACTTAGATTAGAGGGATATCACGAGAATTACCTCCAATCCTTGCTTCTCCTCTAATTTGGCAAGATTTGCTTGAAGAAACTTGAAGGAAAATGGAAGAAATCAATAAGTAAATGATAGAAACCAAAAGAGAATTTGAGAGAAAATAATTTCTGGAAAATTGAGAGAAAAAGGAGAGTGTTTGGCTGAAGTGGAAGTGAGAAATGAAAAGGTCGTCAAAATTTTCATTAAACGATTAATTAACTTCTTTAATTAATTAAATAAAACCTTTTTAATTATTTAATAAACATTTAAAACACATGTTAAATTAGGGAAAAGGCATAATTTCCTAGTAGCTCCCTAAAGATTCTAAGATTTTTACTCTTCTTGAAAAAACACATTTTCCCAACTTTTATATCTTTACATTTTGGTCACTACCCAAAATGTACACTTTAGAAAACCCGTTTTGTAAAATTGATTTGACCAACATCTTAAACACCATTTTAGACGATTTTAGGAATTTTTACCATATTTTTATCCCATTTCGAATCTTGATTTCCCTAAACCACCTTTTAAATGGTTCGAACAACCGACACCAGTTCCACCGGCCTAACCCGACTCACCCAAAAACATCTAGGCCAAAAATTGAGGCGTTACAATTAACCTACACAATAGGCACCTCGTGGAGCCCAAGCCCACTAGTAATTGATTGATTTCTTTTATTAGCACTATCTACATTGCAAGAGGGACCGCTGGTTGGGCCCTACAGATCAACACCAATATTCTTAACGGTCTTCTCTTTTTGCATGGAAGCAATCTCTGGCTCTGAGGTCTCATTTAGTGGACCATTAATTTTTTGTACAAAAACCGAAGCGTCACTATCCTTCTCCATATTTGGACTGAACGGAGATACACCGTCAATGAACACTCGTTCCTCTTCAAAATCCTCTACAGAAACCTTAATCTGATTAAACTTGCCATTAACAAAAATGGTAACTCTATCTGGTATTAGCGTGACTTTCTGGGCTTAAATCAGAATCCTAGCGATGTCAAAGCGTTTAAGATTCGTAGTCTCCTCATCTATTTCAAGCACAGTACCCCATCACGAACCTAATCCACGAAATAAGGATGCATTCCACACCTACAAGGGGACATCCAGGAGCCTCACCCATGTTTTCACCTTTCTTTTCCCATCATACCCTTCTAAGAGTTCTAGAACATCGAACCACAATTTTGACAAGTCATTCTGCGACTCCCAGCACCGACTTCTTTCAACTTTGCTCGAAAAGCAGATAACAACCAGTAGGTCTGAACAAGGACTAAATGGGGCCTGGAACCCATCGGAAGATAAAACGTCTTGAACTAAATCCACGTTATACATTCTCTTAATGTTACCTACCAAGCAGCAACTTCACCAGTCTATGGCAGACTTTGGGAATACAATGAACTTAGGGGAATCAATCCGCTTGGGTACCCCAAAATTGGAAAAATCATCATCGACCCTTACCACTATTTCATCATCCTTCGTCGATGGGTACTCTTCAGGCGCGGTATTAGGAAACTGTTCCCGACACCAAGGGTCTTTTTTGTCGTTCCCTATAGATCATCTTTGAAAGATATCGAATCCTTGTAATGCCAAAACCTCTTTACCGGATGAGAATATTCATTCCTCTCAGAGGCTAGTTTCTACAGGGGTTGTTTCGCGGTGAAAACCTTAATACAAAACCCATCCATCAGCCTCCCGTTAGCCTTAGCAATGGCTACCTCAGCACTCGAAATACAACTACACCTAACAAAGGCAAAGGTGGTAGGTTTAAACAACCTTCTTCGATTCTTAAGCCCAATGAACACATTGACTACAACCCCACACGTCTGAAAAAGCCTCTTTGAGCGTCGAATGATGAATCCTTTTGCTAAAGTTATATATAAA
The DNA here is from genome assembly GCA_030270665.1 of Hibiscus trionum. Taxonomy (NCBI): domain Eukaryota; kingdom Viridiplantae; phylum Streptophyta; class Magnoliopsida; order Malvales; family Malvaceae; genus Hibiscus; species Hibiscus trionum. Next base: position 2,074,153 of record BSYR01000097.1, read on the forward strand.
AACAGAAAAACCTGGCCGACAGCGGCTAAAACTTACCTTCGCGCTCTCATTCTCCATGCTTATCGATGCCCAAAAGGGTTAATTTGGAATTGAGAATTATTATATAAACTGAAAATTAATTTATTTAGAAACTTGTGATTGATTTAAGGAGATAATGTTAAGCATCAGGTAACCTTAGTGTTGATTTAGTGAAATTTTCTTAGAAATGGGTACATTGGCAGTGAATTTAAAAATTCACTGAAAATCATATAGGTAAAATTAGAGAATGATCATTATATGTGCAGAACCGTGAGTGAATCTAATTTCGTATACAACAAATGGCAATCGATTTCGATTTGTAAATTGAAAGTTATAAATTTTTGAGTAAGTGAAGGTCAAAAATCTGGATAGCAGTTTACTCCCAGGACAACAATAACATAGACTTTAAAATTTTGCCATAAATCGTATAAGATGAATCCGAGACTATAATTTATATGGTTAAAAAGTTTATTCAATTTAATTTCGGTTAAAACAAATAGAATTGAATTCCTAGTTATAGAATATTTTATAGAAATGTTTTTTAAGGACAGTGCAAGCTGTCATGTGTATTTGATTATATGTCTCTTTAATATTTGGTGAGAGAATGAAGACAACTTGATAGTGTATATGAAGTGAAAGGGCATTAGAATGAAAGGATGCTATTAAAGGAATTGAAAATCATGTCTTGTGATGCTTTGTAAATTGTTTGGTGTTTGAGCGTTATGATCTTTATATGCTTTATCAATTGATTGATGTTGTGTAATTAAAATGAGTTAATGCATGGTTTACACTTTGTTGTATGCTTAGACCAAGAGTTAACAATTTTAAATTATTAGACCAAGGTTTCTAATAATTTAAAATTGTTAGATATTTAATTGTTTTTTTAAAATAAAGGATCTAATTCAAAAGATTTTAAAAATAAATACATTTTTAAGTATTTTGAGACTTGTTGATTTTTAAAAAAAAATTAGGATTTAATGCAAAATTTCCGCGCACAAAAAAAAGTTTGGGGCCAACGACCCTGACCTCGATTATAATCCGTATATGATCCTCCAATAACGACGGTAAGGCATAGGGGTGTAGTTTTATAAATGAACTAAGCTTAAACGAACAAATGTCTATTTGTATTTATTTATTTATTTTTAAAGGCGTCTTTGTTCGGTTTGTGTTTGTTTAAATTTTTAATATCGTGTTCGTTTATTTTTTTTTGAAAGTGTTTATGTTTGTTTGTTTGTTTAACGTTTGTAAACATGTTCGTTTATATGGCCGCGAACATGTTCGTTTAACATTTGCGAACTTATAAGTTTAGAGTCAAAATGATGAAATTACACTACTAGTCCATAAGCTCCTTGGGCTTCACAGTTTAAACTCCAAAGTTCACATTATTTTCAATTTAGTCCCTATCTTCAACAATATTAAAATGTAGAAAAATAAAAGAAAAAAGGGAACAAGGTAAACAAGCTTATAAATGAGTCTATAAACGAGTCAATAAACAAGCTTGTTCGTGAACACAAACGAACCGAACACACCTATGTTCGTGTTCCTTCGTTTATTAAATGAAGATAAAAATTTTGTTCATACTCGTTTATTTAGCTTAATAAACAAAACTTTATATGAAAAATTCATCGAACGCTCTGTTCATTTACATCCCTAGTAAGACCCTCTAAAAATGATAAAATTATAGTTTAGTTTTTTAGTAAAATAATAAAATTTCATTTTGAGAATAGGGATGGGCACGGAACCCGGACCCGACCCGGCCCGATCGGGTCGGGTATTTTTATGAAAACATCGGGTTCGGGTCGGGTCAGGTTTTTGTGTAGGGTGAGGTCGGGTCGGGTCGGGTTCGGGTTTTAGGGTGAAAAAATCCGACCCGACCCGACCCGGGACTAATAGTGTAATTTTTCCCTAATTTTTTTAGGGATATTTGTAATAATACCCTTTTTTATATATTTTTTATAATTAGGTCCTTAAAATTGATTTTTTATTTACAATTTAGTCCTTAAATTTATTATTTTTTACAATTAAGTCTCTTAAAATTATTTTTTTACAATTTAGTCCCTAAAATTGATTTTTTTATATAGGTCGGGTCGAGTCGGAGTCGGGTTTAAGGCATTTATTTTCGGGTCGGGTCGGGTCGGGTTTTTTAAAAGATAGGGTCGGGTTGGGTCGAGTTCGGGTTTAGGGTTAATATTTTCGGGTCGGGTTCGGGTGGGTCAAAAACCCGACCCGTGCCCATCCCTAATTTTGACGTACCAAAATTTTAAAATAAGATATTGACTCCAAAATAATTTGGGCCTTTCCCCCTGTCTTTGGGCCTTAGTCATGCTCCGGAAAATAGTCTTCAGAATTGGCATAAGGAAAAAGAGCATATGAAAAATATAATATTGAATTTGATTTTAAATTATCAAAATTTATGTAAACTAAAATAGTATTGCACTAAAAATTATGCAAATATATATATTAAATATTATTATAAGATGAAAATAATATAAATACAATAATGATATTTTTTTACTTGGACACATTAATATTTGATGTTTGAATCTTGAATTCTTTACCTGAAGACACGTTATTATAAAGGAATCTGAATATAAACAGTAGATTGGATGTAAAATGTTTCAATAAAAAATAGTTGGAATAGAAAAATAAAATTTGAGAAAGATAAGTAAAAATAGAAGGAAAAAAAAGTGCCTATAAACAAAAAAAAATTAATAATGACAACATAAACATATAATTTTTTAATTAAAACATTAAAAGTAACCTATAAAATTATACAACGTTACAATTTAACATAAATATTAAGTATTAAACACCGATATCTGATTCATTGGTCAACTAACTTAAAACATACCAATTTTTCAATTCATCATTCCAGAAAACAACAAGATGAAAGTATTAAGTATTGAACATGTAAAATTATCAAGTTTAGGGTTTTTTACTTTTTACTTTAGTTTTAATTTTTTAGTTTAAACACCGATATCCGATTTAATGGTCGATTAATTTGGATCAAATTTTACAGAGGCCCAATTCGAATAAATCGACCATTAGTTTTTAATTAGTTCCTTTTTTTTTAATTTTTTTACACTTTAGTTTTACTTTTACTTAAAATTTAAAATTTAAATTTAAATTTCAGTTTTTATTTTTAATGTGCTTATAAGTTGTAATGGGTTTTTTACCACTTTTAAACGGGCTCTTATTGGGCTAAAGTCATATTCTTAAGTCAGCCTCTAATTCATTGTTATTCAGTTTTCTTCCAAAACAGATGATTTCAAATGGATACCCAAAACTTTTATCTCTTTAGTCATTTTTGTCTTTGAACTTCTATTGTGTTCCTTTTGACCCTTAAACTTTTATTACATTTATATGTTGTAATTCATATTTAGGGTCCAATTAATTATACTTACATAAAGAAGACAAAATTAATTATACTTAAGAAAACAATAAAAAAGTTTAAAAACTAAAATGACTAAATTGATAATGTTAATTGTTAGGTAGCCAAAATAATCAATTTTTCATTTATTTTTTTTGATAAACGAAAAATTTATTCAAAGAAAATCAAATATAAAAACAAAGGGTCAAATAAACAATCAGAGAAAGACATCCAAGAATAATATGATATGACAAAAAGTTTGTAAGGCCATAGAAAATATGCCTATAAAAAGTGTAAAACAAACGATCACTCATCAAAATCTTATCGCACCGTTTCGTCGGAACAAACAAAACTCCTCTAATCAAATTACTAATTTTTTGAGAGTTCAAAGGTCTAAGAGAAGATCCCATGAATCGCGATCGTTGTCCATCTTCGACAAAAGCCCAACCAGTAGATAAAGAAAACTCATCAACAACCTACCAACACCGTAGTAAAAGGAAAGAATAAATAAAAAAAAAAATGAACCTTTTACTTCTTTTTCGATGACCCTAGCGGAGAGCAAAAAATTGAGGCATGCTTCGTTTGAAGAAAACCAAATTGGATTTGTTGGTTGCCGAAAAGACGAGCCCTCAAACGAAATGACTAACAACCTCCACATATTTAGACCATCAATCTTTAACCCAAAATGCCAAGAGATATGAAAGAAGAAGAGACGGGAAAGGAAGACCAAGAACTGATGAAGAAACGACATCAAAGGAAGGTGGTTGTGGGTGGCAGCTATTCATGGTACCATTTAGCCTAAATGGTTGGTTGATCGTGTTAATCATTTCTTAACGGTTTACTTACAGGTTAATATGTAATTTATTGTAATTTTTCCACATGTTCATTATTTTTTTTTTTTGAGAATAATGAAATTATCTCTCCGATAAATATTATATTAAAGTTTTCAAAAAAAATATTTAAATAGAGAAATTCTAATCACAAGTTTCATTTTATGTCTAAATAATTTTATAACTGTTAACCATTGACCATCATTTTTAACGGTTAGTTAACTGAAACCGTTTAGCTTTGACGGTTAAGTTAATTAACCTATAAAATGTAACGGTTATATCGTTAACAGTTACGGTTTATTTTGCACACCCCTATCGACCACACAGCCTAATGTTAGCGGTGCCACCTAAAAAAAACCTAAAGAAAGGGAGACAAACAGAGCTATCCATTTCATTATACTTGCATAAAGAAGACATTGTGTTTAAATATATGTGAACCTTTTTAACTTCTAAAAATTTGTAGTGATGCCAAAGAGACAATACTCGATATGCAAGAGCAGCTTGGGTTTGGATGATCCATAATATGACATGGACCTCTATATTAATTGAGTTTTTGGGCTTTATAAGCTGAAAATGTCTCTAGATGGTTAACAGTGGACCAAGCAACTCAACCTAGTTTTGATCATTAGGCCTACAATCAACTATAGCTTATGCTTTAGGATTTAGGGTAGCTGATGTTACTATTAAGTATTAACCTTGTGTTTGGTGGTCACCCCACCAACTGTGCCGGCCAGCAAACAACAATATTGAGAAATGGCTGGAGACTCGAGTAAGCATATTAAATTATTAATACATAAAACAAGATACAATATGATATAAATATATGAAATTTTTAAACCTATTGAGTGGTCTCAGTGGTAAAGAATGATGTTGTTCCTCCTAAGTGAGCCGAGATCGAGCAACACATTCTTTAGGTGTGAATTTTATCCAAATTAAAATTACACTAAGATACAACTTTGTAATTGAATTAGAATGTTAAAAAAAAGAATATAGGTCACTTTTGTGTAGCTTCTCTTGGCTTGTTCTAGCTAACCCACTATTGGCACCATTGCACACCAGCTTGCTTTTGCATTTGGGTATGCTTTCCGCTCCTCAAAAGGAGACCTCTTATTTGGACTGTTTTGGCTCCATTAACTATGATCTTCTTTTGCTTTAATCTCCATTTACCCATTATTATATTCTCTTAATTAATCTTTCTTCTCAAGACTTTTAGTTGTCATTGTTCTAATTAAAATATTTGTGAATGTTTCCCGTTCTATTCATCAAAAAAGTCTTAATTATACTAACGAGAGTTGGTCTAAGTGGTAAGCAGCTTGGTATCGCTTAAGCATGTCTCGAGTTCGAGGTGTTGTATATGCAGAAAATCCTCGCTGGGAGACTCACCCACCAAAACCAGGTGTAACGCGGGTCGATCTGAATTAGTCAGGGTCAAGCTCTAGAAACCAAAGAGCAATAAAAAATAGAGTCTTAATTATCTATTTATCTTTAAGAAGAAACCCAATTGAATATAAAACTTTGAAAGGGTTCATATTTAAAAAAATCTAAAGCTAGAGATATTGGGTGTCAACAATATTCGTCCTCCCTTTTTCTCTTTGTCTATAGATGTTAAGGACATGTTTGATTGAGATTGGTGATGAGTTTGATTGTTTCTTTGAAGGTGTGCTGGCAATGCTTTTCTTCACCATTCCAAAACCTTTACTTTTTCATGACAAATTTGAAGATTAGTTAATTTCATGGACAAACACATAATTTTATATAAAAGATATAAATTATTATAAAGTTATATTAGATTGTAAATTAGAGGGTTCAAAATTAAATTATCAATAAAAATATTAACATTATAAGAAAAATTGTTTTACGAGGTACGACTGCTACCAGCCCGCTTTAATCCATCCCTGATTAATTGAGTATTAAGAGATGAGAAAGTATAAAAACTTGTGAAACCCATGACATGTAGAGATGGGTGCAAAAGAAGGGGTCACATGCGTGGATGTGAAGGAATAATCGAAACCCAAAACGCACATGGAAACGCATTGATGTTTGAGCCCCTCCCTCGCTAACACGTGATCAAGAGGGTCACGTGGCAACCTTTGAGTGACCACTTCGTTATGCTCCATTCTGCTATTTGCTGAGGCAAGTCGTAATTTTCAAAGAAACAAACTTTGAGAATCCTCCCTTTTGAATTCTTTGTATAATTTTTAGCTTACTAAAACCCCAACAATTAATGAAGATAATATACAAGCAACTCATTTAAGTGTGTACAAAATTTTACAATGAAAAATTTTAAAATTTTACTACAATACTTTTCGATAGTTGTTTTAATGTTAAAGACTTGTTTCATATTAAATGTTGTCTGATAACTGTGAGTATCAATACATGAGAGCTCGTACTAATACCTGCCTAAAGAAGAAATAACCGTTAGACAACACAAGGAATATTGGTACGCAGGGTTGCATATTGATACGAAATAAGGGGTACCGGTACGCTAAGGACCGTACTAGTACTTAAATTGCTCATTAGAATTTGGTGAAATTTTTGCGCGTCGGTACGCTCAAGGCCATACCGGTACTTAGAGCAAAATTCTCTGAGTCTCAAGAATATTGTATCTGTACGAGGTTCATCGTACTGGTACTCGATTTGTTCAAAATAGTTTTAAGTTTTAGTGGGTATCAGTATGGGGTTTACCGTACCGATACTGACAAGCTATTTGAAAGGAAAATATTTAAATCTCTATCCGTGCGCTAAGAGTCGTATCGGTACTCGTTTAACACTTTATTTTTTAATAACGAAAAATCGTACTGGTACGCTAAGTACCGTCATGGTACTCACTGACCAAAATGGTCATTTAGAGTACCAAAACACTTAGAAAAATATTTCTTTTGAAAATATTAACTTATACAAAATATTTTCTTTAAAATTAATTAATTTTGTTCGAATATTTGTCAATAGTGAGTAATTTCAAATACCTTAAAAATTTATTTATTTGCAAAATAACCATTATTATAAATCAAAACATAGGTTTAACAATATGCTTTTAATTTCTAGAATAGTCTATAAAAGGGGCTTATATCAAAGAGTAATCAGTTTAATTTTAAATTTTCAGACATGTCCCTGAACTTTCATAAATTTACACTTTAATACCACAATCTTTAAAATTTTGCAAGTTGGTCCTAAATGATTAATATTTTAATTCGTAAGAGTCCATCCATTTTTAATGTAATAATGGCATGATATGTGATTGATTTATTTATGATTTTGATTCTCTGTTTCGATTTTGTAACATCTTCGACTCGATTTTCTATGACAAGGTAGAGAGTGTTACAATACCTGCCTCCTCATTCTTAGCCAAGCCCCATCTACACTGAAATGCTTAGAAGATGTCATCAACATACTTGACTTGAGCGCGCTTGCAGATTTCTTAGTTCTTTATAACATTTGGAATCGAAGGAACCTCCTAGTCCATGAAGAGCAACTCCGGCCAACGTGGTTTACGGTGGAGGATGCAAAAGTTCTTCGGCGTGACTTCTTGGTAGTTGTTCACGATTCTGGGTCATGTACTGGTGCCCCAGCCCCCCCTTCGAGTGCTGAGGCTATTTAGCATTCCCCGCCCATTGGCAGTGTCAAGGTGAAGATGGATGAAGCCTATGAACCCATTCGAGGAGCTGCTTGTGATTGTCATGGGCGTATGCTTGGTGGGCTTGCGCATCATACTCCTGGTTGCATGGCCGGAATCGAATTCAACTTATCTGTTATTAAACATGTGTTTAACAATGTGCCTCCATTTCTTGATCATCTTTTTAAAGTAATGCAAGCTGATAAAATGATAATAAAACGACAATCAAGTCTTAATCACCCACGCTGTTCCCTCATGATCATATTGTTGCACCCATGATTTTTCCCTATTATATTAATCTTATTTTAACTTTTGCCTTTTGATTTTTAATTAGTAGCATTTTAAACACTAGGAATCTATGTGTTATTGAATTTGTTTAGGTTCTTTTTTTTGTGTTGGTCCTATTGAAAAGCTACCGTTAGAGGAATATTGACAGAAGTATAAGCGATTGAACACTATATAGATATATCATGTTTTAAAACTTAGCTTTTGTGAAACTTTGTTTATCGAGTATCACTTGTTTTAGTTGGATGAGGCATTATGTTCTTTTAAGTAAAATTAGAGTTCGAATTCTAACATTATAAATGAAAAAAATTAGATTTGAAATGTAGTTCTTATAATAAACATCTACAATATTTAATCTGAATTAGTTGACAAATAAATAGAATAACCATAGTTGTAAACAAAACGCGGGCTTGTCAAAATATTGGAGTGAGTTTTCAAGTAATTCAAAAGCAATACAGCTAATATGATGATTTGCAATTATGGAAGGTTAAAGTTGTACATGATAGTAATTAATTTTCCCTTTTGCTTGATCTTTGCTGGCTTTGCAATCTTAGTATCATATGGTTTCCACTTTCCATAACCCAAAAAACAATATTCAGTTTTTGGAAGTCCAGATTTCTGAATATTATTAACCTGCTTTGACTGGCTCTAAAACAGTAATTAATTAAGCCAAATTTCCCACTTTCACTGTATAGTGATAGAAAAACAGTATCATATAACATCCATGATGATTCATGCTCAGTCGAATCCTTATTCTAATTTAAAGGATCTGGAAAATATATTCCTTATGTTGGAATTCTGGTTCAGTTTTTCAATGACATTGTAGGGTACTTTAAGCTCAATGAAAACCATCAAAATTTAAGGACTTGACTAAAGTAGAGATATGATCAGATTTAAAAGCCATTGTTGCTAAGAATATGTAATTTGGAATTTCTAATCCATCCTAAATGTCTTCCACTTCCTTGCTGGTTAAGCATTTGGAAAACATAATTTTTTTAACAAGAAAATAGTAGAATCGTAGTTTGATGAAACTTCAAGCTTTGTACATGATTGGTTAGGTGATGATCGGTTGTAACATGTAAAGAAATGCGGTGGAGAAAAATTTCCCGAAGCATTTAATGGTAATTCTCTAAAATTGTACCTACAAAAGTTGGGACGGGGTGAAGAATATATAACCATCTCGTCCTGCTCGAATCTCACCCCTTATCACACCATTATATCTGGCTATTAAATAATAACTCTTGATTGTTCAAGTTAAAGTAGCTAATTTTTTTAATATATATATGGGTAAATATTCTATACACATGCGGAGTTTTCACAAGCGTCTTAGTTTTAGGGTATATGAAGTTAGTTTAGGGTATAGGGTTTAGGGGTTTAGGTGTAGATGGTTAGAATTTAGGGATAGTTGTTTTAATTTAAGGTTTAGGATTATAATTTAGGGTTTATAGGTTAAAACCTAAATCCTCACCATATTACCCTAAAAACTAAATTATAACTATAAACCCTAAATTATAACTATAAACCTTAAATTGAAACAACTATTCTTAAATTCTAAACCCCTACACCTAAACCTCTAAACCTTAAACTAACTCTATATACCCTAAAACTAAGCCGCTTGTGGAAATTTTCGGTTTAGGGTTGTGCGGTCGTAAGATTATTAAAAGAATCAAGTTGATTCGACCGAGCAATAACTAGATGGGCCTAAAAACACTTGAGCATAGATTAGGGGAAATTAATGACTGGTTTTACGACCGTAGACGTTGTTTAAATGGTTGATATCGATGTTTTCATTGAAATCATCGAAAACCCACCCTTATTATTGTTTTTTAATGTAGGAAGACGACAAACTAAGTCATGAACTTAAGACTCCAAGCAATTAAGATTTAAGCACCTGCTTGGACAATTCATTATGTAGTCTGATGGTCAATTGGGACGAACATAACTATGATTCTTCTTTTCCTAGTCAAACTTCACGTCAATATGTTGCGCCTATACATAGTCGGATTAAATTATATTTAAAAATAAAATTGTAATGACGTTGATGTATGAATAAAATTTCTTCGTTTTTTTTATGTTTCTGTGTATACTTTAACATTAAAAAAATTAAATTTTATATTCTAACTTCGAATTCTATTTCATCTAAGAAAAGGACAAAAAAGGGGCATGACTTTGGGGGAAACACTATTGATTAGATGAGAGTGGATCCGGATCCACCAACTTTGCTTTCCCAATCTTTCGTTGTCTGCATCACATATCACTACCTCCCTCTCTTTGCTTTCGTTTTCTGGGTATTGCCTTTAATCTGTGTACAAAAAAGTCATTTTAGATGTTTGAACAAGGCCAATTGTGGGTGATAGCTTTGGGGTTTGATTTTGGTTGTATTGCCCAATTCTTGGTGTTTAACTCCAAAAAGACATGACTCATATTTATTTTGGTTCTTTCAGATATTATGTTATGCTCTTTTTTTCCTTTTAATATAAAGAAATTTTTTTAATGAGACCCATAATACCAATTTGTATGTCTTTGGATGATCTTTGTCTATACATTTATGTATTTATAAAAATACACAAGTTTATGCGTAAAACTAGATCAAAAAATATATTAAAAAATCATACATATGATTACATATGTAAAATGATTAAAATTAAGGTATAGACTTAGACCCGACAAACTTAATCCAAATTAGATTATTCAAATCGATTTACTCGTTATCGACCCAAACATGATTATCTAAATTTGATTTAAAACTCGAAATAAACGGAACTGAGTCGAAATCGCTCCAAATTTTAGATGAATCAGTCTGGACCAGAGCCGATTTTCAACCTGACCTAGACAATTAGAACCAATTTTCACCTGAACCGTACAAAATTTGAATTTATTTTACCTGAACCTAATCTGAACTAAACATGGATCTAATTTTAACCAAATAATTGAGCCTGGGTGAACAAATATTTTATTTTTATTATTATCTATATTGTAAAATGATATATGTTTTATTCCCTTTTTATTACACTATTAGTAAATTATCACTTTACGTAATAATTTAATGCTTCAATGTCATATTTTCTCCTTTAAAGATCATATGTATGTATATATATATATACAATAATTTTTTATTTTTTTTTTAAAAAAATTGATATGAAATATTATAAAATAAAGTTACTCTCTATCCAAGATTTTACTTTATGTGATTAATTTTAATTGACACCACTTAAACGATAAAATCATAAAATATAATTTTCTTTTTTAAAAATACTTTTTTACAAATATAAGTTAACATGAAACGCGTCTCAAACAAAGAACTCATTTAAAAGTAATTAACTTGATTATATTGAGTTTCTTAATAGAGGTTTTTTAATAAAGCTTAAAATTTAATAAAGTAATTAAGTCAAACTCCACCTTTTTTACGGATAACATCGGTTTTATTAGAATAAAAAATATAGAATAAGACACAAGAACATATTACAAGGGTGTTAGATATATATGAATACTCCTTTTAAAATAGATCATGAATGTCTTAGAAGAAGATCAAGAAGGAACCCTTTTCTGTTATTCTGTTATTAGACTTTGTAAAGCTGTGATTCTTGACTAGCAATCGAGGTTAAGCTCCTGTATAAATATGTAGCTTTCTCTTAATAAGAAACCAGGCTGATTTGTGAGGTTTTCCTTGATAATTCTCTTAGTTCGTTCTATATTCAAACATGATATCAGAGGTTTTCAGGATGAGTGAAACAGTTACGTCAAAGCACTTTACAAACAAAACGATTTCTATTGTCTTGATGACACCAATTACTTACTTTGGAAGCAACAAGTCTTTTTCGCCATTGAAAGCTTGGCTCTTATGAGTCACGTTGATAGAACCTTGGCTCTTGTTCGCCCCTATAATCAACATAAATTGTAGTACAAATCTAAACCCTGTATTTTTTTGGGATACAGTGCTCATCAGAAAGGGTTTAAGTGTCTCAGCAGTGATGGTAAGGTATATGTCTCTCGACATGTTCAGTTTAATGAAGATAAATTTTCTTTTTTAGATAAGTCAGAGTCTAACGCTGATGATGATTGTAGGGCGTGTAGGTGTTTCCTTTTTGTAAGAGCGCAAGTGCACACTTCTGTCAAGTTATAGTATATAAGATGTCAAATCCCACGAGGATTGGACAACTTGTCTCGTTTCGTAGTTCCTGCACAATGGTAAAGTAAAAACACAAGTGAATGATTGGTCGAGATCGAAGAGTAAATAAAACACAAGTAAAAGAGAAGAAAAGAATCAGGTTGATAGAGCAGGCATGGTTATGCTGCCACTTAGTGTGAAAACTGCGTTGTAATAGGTATGTGTTATCCTTTGCTGCCACGATATGTTACCTCAGTGGGTACGGAGGACGGCAAACTACGACCCTGTCATGCGGCCGCAGTAGGTCACTACCACTGTAGAGGTTTGTACTGTCTCGGCAGATGGAATAGAAAGATGTCCTGTCGGCAAGTTTGGCAGATACTCCAAGTTCGAAGGATAGTCGACAGTGACCCCTCCTATTTCTAGGTTAGGATGCTCGAGATTGCTAACTTGAGGACTAATGTGGAACCAAGTCAGTCAACTCGGTTAGTGATCCCTTTTAGCCGCTGAAACTTGTGGACTAGTGTGGAACCAAGTTAGTCACGCCTCCCGTTGTGATCGTACTTAACCTTTTCGTGCCCGACAAATAGATTCTCTCAAACGACTGGTGTAGAAAGATTGAAAGAATGAAGAACAATGGATTAAGTAAACTTGGAATATTTTATTGAAGAAATAACTCAAAAACCTAAAACAACTGTTTCACTCTAGTTACAACATAACCCTAACTCAAAGAAAATTTAGAACATGGTGGTAGAGAAGAACACAAGAAGAGTCTATATAAAACCTAGGATGATTTGAACTAGGAGTACAATGGGTATTTATAAACTATTGTTTAGGTTAAATCCTCCTTAAAGAATAAGTCCTTGAAAGTAGCTTTCTAACTTTAATAAGACTTTAAATTTCGACTTCTCTACGTGGGATATAGACTTTATCTCGTTTGCCTTAGCCATAAGTAATCTTGAGATTTTTGCTTCGGCAGCCCTTGCAGCTGCTACAGACGTCGGAAAATTAAGTGGATGCCAATGATAGACTTATGATTTTTAGCTCTACAAATCGCACTCCGGTTCTCCAACTCCATAGTCTGCTGCCCTAGGCGGCGGTAACTCCTCGATAACTGTTGTCTCTGTCTTGAACTGCATTAGTACAGCTACTTGGTTTGCTGTCGCGACGGGTTTCGACGGCACCCTGCTATCACAGCAGGTTCTGTTGGCACCCTGCTGTCGCGGTGGGTTCTGGCGGCACCCTGCTGTCAAGGCGGGTTCTGGCGGCAGACTCACTTTGCTGCCCTGGGCGGCAGGTATGGTGACAGCAGGTCAACTGCAGCGGCTCTCTTTGTGTGGAACTGTTTTAGTACAGCTCCCTGGTGTGCTGCCTCAGTATCCTCTCCTCTGGTCTACTTTCCTTCTAACAGCTTCCAGCCCTGGAAAATTAAATCTACACTAAAACATCATCTTTACTTTACCGAATAACAAATATTCAATAAAAGCATGACAAAACAAAGAATATTATATTTATGTAATGCATGGCCTAATTATGCCTAAAATGCACTTGAAAACAACAATAAAATAAGATGGAATGTGTAAAAAATATAGGACTAATATGCACTTTACAATGATGTTGTTATAGTTGCAAAATTTTCCAAGCCAAGAGTAGTAGGAGGCAGACCAATTGCAATTGTTGAAGATTTAAGCAGCTCTAGCTCAGGAACTCCTCAAAGAATAGAGACAACTACTCAAAGTTCTTCTAGGTCTGATGATCATAGTACTTCTACAGCTCAAAGGCAAGATGGTGTAGTTGTTATGGATGATCCAGTAACCACAGTAACCCTTAGTCCAGTGGCTGCACCTTTAAATGATGCAGTAGAACCAGTGGCTGCACCTTTAAGTGATACAGTAGATCCAGTGGCTGCAGCTTTAAGTGGTACAGTAGATTCCAATCCAGTGCCTGTTGCTCCTTTAAATGATGTAGTACATTCTAGTCTGATGGTTTGTTCTTCACTGAATAATCAAGTAAATGTTCATTCATTTCCTCTGAATAATCTGGATACTCTAGTAGCTTGTCCTTCTTTGGAAAATTAAGTAGCTGCTCCTTCATTTCCTTTGAATAGTCAAGAAGCATCTTCCAGTTCTACATCTAGTACTAGTACCAACACACTAAAGAACTCTCATCACATGGTCACTAGGTCAAAAGTAGGTGTCTTCAAACCTAAGGCTTATAGTACTGAAGTTGTCACCTCAGAACCTACAGAACCGTCAGATGTTTATTTAAGCTATGACTCATGACAAGTGGAGAGAAGCTGTTGAAAAAGAAGTTGGAGCCTTGGTTAACAAGGGCACGTGGAACCTAGTTACTTTACCCTATGATAGAGTCCCAATATGGTACAAGTGACTGTTCAAAATCAAGAAACATTCATATGATAGTGTTGCAAGGTATAAAGCAAGGCTGGTGGCCAAGGGCTATTCTCAAAAGGCAGGGTTTGACTATAATGAAACCTATAGTCCAGTGGTGAAACATGTAACAGCCAAAATTTTGTTAAGCATGACTCTAAGTAAAGGTTGGGCATTACGACAAATTGATGTTGATAATGCCCTTTTAAATGAAGATTTAGATGATGAAATTTACATGATTCAGTCGCCAGATTTTGAGCAAGTTGACAACAATGGAAATAAGCTAGTTTGTCGGTTAAGGAAGTCCTTGTATGACCTTAAACAAGCCTTAGGGCCTGGTTTGAAAATTTTCGACCATATCTAGTGGATAATTTTAAGTTTGTGGAGTCTTTAGCGGATGCTTCATTGTATTTTCGGGGGGATAATGGTCACAAGGTGTATATCATGGTTTACGTAGATGATGTTGTGGTCACGGGAGATGATGCAAGTGAGGTTAACACTGTTATTCAAGAAATTAATTCAGCTTTTTCGCTTAAAGACTTAAAAAAGCTAGATTTCTTTCTTGGCATGATTGTTCAGCATGTTGGGCAGGGAATAATTTTGAGTCAGAGAAAACATATTCTAGAGCTACTTGAAAAGGCAAAAATGGTGAATGCTAACCCTGCTCCAACTCCAATGGTAACTACACCTCAATTGTCTGCTACTAATGGTGACCCATGTCTAGATGGAACGTTATACATACAGATTGTTGGTACACTTCATCATGTATGTACAACCAGACCTGACATACAGTTTGTTGTGAATAAGGTGGGTCAATTTATGCAGTCACCTTTAGATAAGCATTGAAAAGATGTCAGGAGAATTATCAAGTATCTTAAAGGCACCTTAGATCATGGGTTGTTTTTTTAATATGACTCCTACTCTTACAACTTTAGTGGCTTACTCTGATTTTGATTGGGGTACCAACCCAGACGACAGACGCTCAACAACAGGACATTGTGTGTATCTAAGTGGAAATTCTGTTGCCTGGAGTTCCAAGAAACAAGGAGTAGTCTCCCATTCTTCAACTGAAGCAGAGTTTAGAAGCTTAACAACGCAATGTATGAAGCAATGTGGATTAAGTCATTACTTGTTGAGCTTGGTATCTCTCTTACTTCAACACCAGTCATATGGTGTGATAATACTAGTGCAATTGCATATTCTGCGAACCTTGTACATCATGCTAAACTCAAACACGTGGATATTGATCTGTCCTTTGTAAGGGAAAAGGTTGCAGAAGGGTCGTTTCAAGTTAACTATGTTCATGCCATAGATCAGGTTGCAGATATCTTAACTAAGCCATTATCTGCATCCTTCTTTGTTCGACTTCGAGAAAGATTGAGAGTGTTTTCTGCAGGAGAATTGAGCTTACAATATGCTGCCAGTAGTTCTAGTCTTCAAAATCAAAATAACGAAAGTTGATGAAAACATGAGAAGATACAAGCGTGTTAAGAGAAGAAAACATGCTGCAAAAAGTTTTAAAAGAAGTTGAAGAAAGGAAAGAAGGATGAAAGTATGTTAGATATATATGAATACTCTTTTGAAATAGATCAAGAATGTCTTAGAAGAAGATTAAGAAGGAACCCTTTTCTGTTATTCTATTATTAGACTTTGTAAAGCTGTGATTCTTGACTAGCAATCTAGGTTAAGCTCATGTATAAATACGTAGCTTTTTCCTAATAAGAAACCAGACTGATTTGTGAGGCTTTCCTTGATAATTCTCTTAGTTCGTTCTATATTAAAACAAAGGGGCAGAAGAAATACATCACATAAACAAAAATCCTACAAAAATTCGGGGAAACATATCCCAGAACACAGACAACACAAGCAGAGACAAGAAAACATCATAAAGAAGCAAAAATTACAAACAATAAGGATCGAAGCACATGAACGGAGCCATCGTCTTCAATCTTTAACTGTATGACATTTTGGGGGACACCGAAGAATGAACCCGTGTGAAGAAATACAATGAGATCGTGTTTGGATCCGGGATCACCGATGAAAGATGGAGAAGAAGCAAAATGAGCTGAAAAACCTTTCCAACGATCGTCCGTCGATGGAAGCATCGAACTCAAACCATCGAAAAATGAACAAAAGGCCAAGTCAACAGGGTCCCAAGGACAAGCCGAAAATCAGCCCGAAAAGGAAGAAAAATGGAATGAGGGACGAGTCTCACCTTACACACCAACTCATTTTTACCTCGTCGAATGGGAACCGAACCAAAACTAAGGTCATCGAAAATAAATATTTATCAAACATGCCTAATGAGGTATCGAAGCTTCAAAACAGACAAAAAAGAAAGAAAGTTGACGGAAAAACGAGAGAGAAAAAAGAGAATGATAGGAGGTCAACCGTCGCCGACAACAACGACTGACCATCAAAAAAGGGGTGTAGAGTTTTTTCTTAGGTAGAGGGGTAAGGTTTGACTACAAAAAAAGGGATTTAAGGGGGTTTTTTTTTTTAAGTTTACCCTCTTAGATTTCATAATATTGGTAAACAAAAATAATGTATGAATCAATTATTGGATTTTGTTGCAATCCACCCTATAAAAATGAAGTTTTATTTACTCCTATTGTATCGTTCATAATTAAAAACTAAAATTTCTATTTTTAAACAAAATATAAGCTTAAATGATAAAATTAATAAACATAAAGATGTGTATTTCACATGAATATATTAATTATTCTTGGACTATAAATACTTTGATAACCCAAAGTTTCAAAGTTTTACATCCAAAGTTTGACATGAATAAAAAATCGATAGATATGCTATTTACTCGACCTGAAAACAACCGATTCATACTGAGACTACAAAAAAAAAACGATCGATGCGATGTTGACTTGACTCAAAAATCAATCGATCTGATATCGATTTAATCTAACACTCAACTTAAATCATCACAAATTCTGAACTAAATCCGAATCAGACCCGAACTGAACAAAACTTAAACTAAATATATATAGTTAAACTTAAAATTATGTGATCCGAAATTAGTAATACTCGATTTTCCTACTTGTTTGGCACCTGTATATAGAATGGTAGGGTGATGTAATGGTGGGGGCAGGTAAATTGCAGTGCAGGGATATTGGCATGGCTTGGGTTTCTCTTTTCTCAGAGTTTTCCCCGGAATTCAAGGAGAAGAAAGAGCAATTCCCGATGAATGTCACATCTTTCTCGGCCTCGTGGGCGACAGCTATACGCTGCACACACCGCACGTGATCTCCCCCTCCTCCTCAGACAAAACAATCTCACCTTTTACCTTACCTTAGCTTCTTGGTTTTTGTTCACTACCAATTCTACTCTTTCCTTCGTTTATGGATATGTAATTATTTATTTTGGTTTTCCATTTTTAATTAAATTACTAAAACCTTAAAGATTTAATTAAAAGTATTATGATTTTCTCTTGTTTGAAACCCTAATTAATCTATTGGGTTTAAGAAGAATTCATGAATGTTTCAACTACCTTAGTGATTTAGACACAGATGTAACACTAGAATTTAATTAGATTATATTAAATTGTAAAAAAAGGTAGAAACAGTACATGTACGAAAATTATAATTTATAAGTATATAAACAGTTTAAAACTATTGCTTTGTTTATTTCACTATATTTGGTATGAGTTGCAGTACCTTTTAGGTCTCCAGTTCACAACCTCGTAACACTGTTCCCTACTATATATAACAAGCTCCCAAGTTTATAAACACATTTCTATATGGCTCGTCCCAGGAACTGTGTCCACTGTACTTCACCATATTATCTCTCTTCTTCTTCTTTTTTTTATTTCAATTCCTTTTAAAAGAAATACGGAACACTTTTTTTTGTTTAACCACTAGCCGATTAATCAATATCGGATTTTACAGAAATTCATTATACTGTAATCTTTTCGACCTCGTTTTTTCCATTCACAACATTAGAATTCGAGCCTCTAATCTTACTTAAAGAATTTAATATCTCATCCTACTATACCAACTGATTATTGGTCGAAATACAAACCGTGTTTACTTTATTATATAATTTTCTAAACTTTATTATATCGACCTATCAAATGATAATCCATTCATAAATCCAACTGGGTCCAACAAAAGTCCAAAATATTTAGCAATGGCAGGTGCATATAGCCTATACATTCCAACAAAATGACTCCATCCTCCATCTGGAAGACAAGAAAAGAGTCCACGACTTTCCACACCACACTCTTATTTAGCCTTTGGGTTAAGTTAGTTAGCCTTACATAGTTACATAAAATAAAACCTTCACAACAAGTCAAATTATTATTATTATTATTATTATTATTATTATTATTATTATTATTATTATTATTATTATTATTATTATTATTATTAAGAAAACCCCACCACCTACTTTACAATCCCCGCCTTCGAAATATAAAGATTTATGGTCAATCATGGCGTTCTTAATCTTAACCCCATAATTAATATTAATCAAATCCCATTAAGATAACGCAATTCCCATTAAACCGACACGCCGTTACGTTAGATTAAGTATTAATCTATTTATTATATACAATATTATATGCATGCAAGTGTCTATAGAATATGTGTATAATAGTCATTTCAAGAACATTTAAAGGAGTGCATTATGTTTTTTAAATATGTTAATTATGTTGACATAATCAAAACAGAAATGATTAATTCTTTATCAAAATTACAACATAAATATTTATATGAGATCCTTTAATTGGTCCAACAATCAAGGATAATTATCTGTTTTTATTTTGTGTGTGAATTAGAATCTAGACATTTGCATTGAGAAATTAAATATCGCTTCATTGTAACAAAAAAAAATACAACATAAATACGATACTAGAATTATCAACCATGAGATGGAGATGAAGTATTTGTTCATAGATATGTTTAACTTTTTGACAATACACACATTGCAAACAAAGCGATTGAACCTAGATCTCCTAGGTTGAACATCATCAACTTTTTCACTAAGACTACTTATTGAGTTCGTTATGTAATAATTTTTTTTGAATATACTGTGTGATTATAAGATAGCATTTGTTCAATTTTTTAGCCCTTTAAAAATACACATATATCGTACACACATGATACTTAAACTCAAATTACTTGAATGAAATACATAATCTTTTATTACCAGAACAACTTTACTATTTCTCGTACGGCAAAGGAATATAAACCCCAGACTTACTCTGCGTTGAGGTTACGTGGATCCAAAAATGGATTTGACATTGGCGATTCGTGTGCCAAAAATCCCGTTTCTTTTTCTTTAGGCTAATTTAAAGTACTAATGGGACAATTGTGACAAGCAAGAAACCCTCATCACCTTTACTCTCCATTAATCATCATGTGCTCCTTACGCGCCTGGATTATTAGGTCACTTCTATATATATATATATATATATATATATATATATATATATATATATATATATTCATTTCTTTCTCAATGGGGTAAAATATATATATATATATATATATATTGTGTGTGTGAATATATGTTATGAACAAATAAAGAATGTTATCTATCAGCTTTATGCTGCAACGACTTAATTAATAACATTTGTTTAAAAAATTCCTATGTTAGATTAAAAGATATAAAGTTTGGTAATGCCACTTAACTAGTTAATTAATCTTTTCAATAAACAATATTCAATTCATTAGTACAAAGTATGTTTGGAAGGATAAATATATATGTTTTTAACAAGTGATTTTGTTATATAGCTTTTGAAGACTAAGAAATCCACAATGATTGTTTTCATGTATGAATTGCTGTTAACTTAATAAAATATTCACAACATAATTATATATTTTAAATACATATTATTAACTTTTAATGATGGGCAGAATGTACGGACTCAAATAGTTATATTCTGGTGCTTCCTCTTTTCTAATATTGTAAAAGACGGAACTCTTTTCTAATTATAGGCAGATTGAGATAGGGGTGTAAACGAGGAGACTGGTCGACAAACTGTTTGTATAACATTCGTTTATGTTTGTTTATTAATATAAATAAATGAGTATGAACAAATTTTTTATGATCGTTAATAAACGAACGAACTCGAATGGATGTGTGTTCGGTTCGTTTAACATTTCTGACCATAGAAACGAACATATTTGCAAACGAATAAACGAATACGTACGCGAACACTTAGACGACGTTCGCGAACACTTAAACAAACACGTTTGCAAATATTTAAACGAACATGTTCGCGAACACTTAAACGAACACGTTCGTGAACACTAACAAACGAACACGAACACCTTCGGGGAAAAATAAACGAACATGAACACAATATTAAAAAATTAAACGAACACGAACTGACCATGAACATCTTTAAAAACAAACAAACATAAACATAATCTTATTCATTTACACCCCTTTAAGCAAATATAAAAATGAAACAATACAATATACATATATAAATATAGATGAATTAATTTTTCTAAAAATTACTATATAATCAAATCACAAATATAAATCATATTTTCATCAAACACGTCACAGAAAACGTGTTAATAAACCCAATTTTATCACTTTCATGATCATGACACCCATACTATTATTTCTTTGTTAGACCAAACCCTCAAACAATACACCTCATTCATAAAACGCCATCTCATCCTTAGAGGTTCTGTACCGACCTTCACTCCATATTACATACTTCAATAAATATATATTTTTTAGCTAAGCCGATTGAATTTTATCAACGGTAAATTATCTAAATCATCAATGAATTTTACTCTCAAATTTATTTTAGTCGTTAAAATTTTAAAACGTTCAATTTATTTATTTAAGTTTAAACATTAAACGTTTTTTGTCATTCTTTCGTTAATTTTTTGACGACGTTCATTTACCGGCGAACGAAGAAATTTCTTCAGAATCTAACAATGAAAAGCTTCATCAGCACGAGAGAAGTGATATATTGATAAACGAGCTCCACCTGACGGCGGAGGAGGGAGATTGACGAAAGAGAAACCAATTATTTTTGCTTGATTTATAGATTTTAGGAAATATGCTGCCAAATTTTTATGACCTTTCAACATTCAAATATTCATATAATTTAGAATACATATCTAAATCAATCACCATGTATTTTAAACAAAACTAGACTAAATCATGTTTACAACAATGCATAGATAACATTCTAATTATTTGTATAGAATTTACAAAGAATTTTCAAACTTACTCTAGCCGGCCATGCTCAGGTGAGAATAGATTTTTGATGAAACATAGGTAAATTACCTTTATGGCCATCAAACTTCGTAAAATATCAGGATCCCTACGGATATTTTTGGGATTCTTGCGGATATTTTTTGGGATCTCCACGGTGATTTATACGGGTACGGTTCGGTTATCCCTACGGTTCGGATATAGCAATCCTCGTCCCCATCCCTATTTGAGCTCCGGTTATAAAACTTCTCACATCCCCGTCCCCATGGTTAGGATTTCGGTTATTTCCCATGTCCATCGGTTCGAATCCCTACGATTTTCAGTTATTCCCCACCCAATTACCACCCTAAACTACAAGCACTTTGTTAGGCTTTCATTTTCTAGGGCTGCTAAGCATTGGCTTATTGCGAGTACCTAAGAGGACAGAAGAAAACATATTTAAATAGAGTAATGTTTAGTATCAATTATTATATACTTAACCTTAATCAACTAGTTACACATTAAATAAGAGTCAATCCTTTTTTATTTTATTTTATTGGTCACATTAAATGGCTTCAAATGGAAGATTAATATATTCTTAACAAATTATTATCCTCTTCAAAATAAGAATAGAAAAATTAATTATTATCCTTAAAAAATATTCAAATCTGGGGCTCTAACTCCTTAACTTTTGTCCTCATCCTGAAATTGAAATTAATATATTTTATAGAAAACGTCTAAATGAAACATAAGGGATAGTATCATAGTATTTCCTTTGGGAGGGGTTCCACCATATATACGGATGCATGATTTTATATTAAAAGATAAATTTATAAAATTTTAAAAAACATATATAAAAAATTTTAATCATACATAAATTTTTTATTTCTAAAGGAACGTCTGCCCCCTCCACACCTCGGTCCATCCCTGAATCCAAGCTGCTCCTTTGCCCATTGCTTTCCATTTTTTGTCAACCTCTTTGTTGATAAACTAACCAGACTATGTCAACTTGTGGCGGAGTTAACCATGGTTAAGTCCAAACTCCAATAAGCGATGACCAAAGGTTAACATCTAATCAGCTAACCCCACCCACACATTTCAAACCAATCCCTCCTCCGTTTACTACTAGGGTTTATTTGCTCAAATGATTCTTTTTTTTTTTTCATTAGATCACACCAACATAAGAAACAACAATCCCTACTCACCCTTTAAGCCGCGTGAATTCCACCTGCCATCCCTTCCCAAGACAAAAGTGTATCCTCATTTATTCATATGATCTCACAAGACATTACCCAAGTTCTTGAATACTTTAATTAAGAGCTCACTTTTGTCTTTATATTCCGATTAAAGGATTCCTCCATCTCTAAATAAGATTATTTCCATAAATTGATGAATATATATATATATATACATATATATAAGTTTTTAGGACAATTTTTTAAAAAATGTTACTTTAAAATACAGATAAGTTTATAAGGCGTATTTAGACATGAAAAAAAAAATACAATTACATCACAATGTAATTGCCTATAAGAGTGTGTAATTATAAAAAAAAATTCTAATTTTCTAGACATGCTTGACTAATAGAGTGAAATTACATCTTAGTTTTCATGTTATATTTGATAGTGAAAATGTAATTGCACAATTATATAAGTTTAAATTTAAAAATAGTATTAGTTATAGAATTGAAGACTGTAATTGGAACCCTTCAACTACACGAATTCAATTCAACAGAACATACACATTACAACGATTGTCTAGATACACCACAATTGTAATTACACTCAAATTCAATTACAGAATAACTTTTCAAAGACACCTTAATATTCTTTTTTTTTTGGATAATTAAGCTTTATTATCCAATAACCTCAAAAAAACATAGTCCAAACAAGACACCCTTATGCACCCATACTTACAGTAAACAAACCCAACCTAATTACAAATTAAGCTCCCATCTATCAATTAACAAAGGAGAAGGACTAACAAATCTGGTATACCCTGTTAATCTCATACTAACATCATTCTAAATTCTTAAAGAAATAGATTTAATATGTTACGGATTCATCCCATGCAATGCAATTGCCTATTTCTCTCCTGCTATATAAGTATTTTATATAATCTAAATGTAAAAAATAAAAATAAAAAATCTCGTCGCAACCCCTCCCAATTACAGGGCACCTTCGTCCCTGCGGCCTATACATTAAATAATTTTTCATAAAATAATATAATGTAACCTCATTATTTTAAACTCCACGCTCGACAAAATGAGAGTAGGGTTGGCATGCACCAACTTCACAACTCAAAAAATAGAAGAAAAGCTAATAAAAGATATTCTCAACAAATTTGGTAGTATATATCTATTAGAAATAAGAAATGACTGCGTTTTTATAAACTTTGTTTTGTCCCGTCTCCTCCTTGGCCTCCTCCATTTCCTTTGCCTGCAGTTCTTTGTTTTTTAAAAAAATGGGAAACCCTTTCTAGTCTTAGCTATACAAATCATTTTCTTTCATGCCTTTCCTCTTCTTTATAATTTTTCTTAAACAAACCCCGTCTCAGACAGTTTTTAATCTAAATTAATCCATAAATTATATACTATTAACCCTCTTTTTAAATACTAATTTTTATTTTTAATCCTTTGTTTCCCCTTGTTTTCTCTTGTCTTTTTGATGCTGGCATGGCCGGTCTTGATTTAGGAACTGCTTCTCGCTTTGTTCACCAGCTTCACAGACCCGACCTTCATCTCCAACACCAACCCCAAGACCATGACCGTGTTGGTGGTGGTGCTCACTATGGCTCCGCCGATCATCACCAAGATGATGGGTCGACTCACCAAGGCCTGGACCTGGTCAACGCTGCTAACTCGGGCTCAGCTGGTGACCTTGTGGCTCGTAGGCCAAGGGGACGTCCTCCGGGCTCCAAGAACAAGCCTAAGCCACCGGTTATCATAACAAGGGAGAGTGCCAACACGCTCCGAGCTCACATTCTTGAGATTGGGAACGGCTGCGATGTGTTCGACTGTATTGCCAACTACGCCCGTAGAAGGCAAAGAGGTGTCTGTATTTTGAGTGGCAGTGGTACGGTGACCAACGTGACCATTAGGCAACCATCGGCAGCTGGAGCTGTTGTTACCCTCCACGGAAGATTTGAAATTTTGTCACTCTCGGGTTCTTTCCTGCCGCCGCCAGCTCCGCCAGGCGCCACCAGTTTGACAATCTTTTTGGCCGGCGGGCAAGGCCAGGTTGTAGGAGGGAGTGTGGTTGGTGAACTGATGGCGGCGGGACCTGTTATTGTTATAGCTTCCTCGTTTACAAATGTGGCCTACGAGAGGCTACCTTTGGAAGAGGATGACCAGCTTCAGATGCAAAGCGGCGGCGACGGAAGCGGCGGCGGTGGAAATAACATGTTTGCTGATGCAGGAGCTGCCCCAGGTGGGTTGCCTTTCTTTAATTTGCCTCTCAATATGCCCTCTAATGTCCAGTTACCAGTTGAAGGATGGCCTGGAAACTCGGGTGGTAATAGGCCTCCGTTTTGAGAGCTCTGGGTCCCAAATATGAATTTTCCAATGGGAAATTCAAGCTCGATTTGCATTAATGGTGGAAATGGGGAGCTTTGGATTGGATCATAAAGGTCAGCAAATTTCATGGACTAGTTATCATCATCTTCTCAGTTCTTACACTTTCTCTTATGTCGATGTTAATTTTAGGTCATCTTTTTCTTTCTGTTAATCTTTTTTCTGGTTTCTTTCGGGATTTTTGGAATCTATGATTCCTGGAAACAGTCCTTTCTTGTTCATGGTTTGAAATGATGTATTAAGTAGTAACTTTTGTTGGATAATATGACCAGTCACTAAATTCTGGGTTTTACTAACAGTTCACTTAGGGTTTCTCCTTTTTGCCATCATCTTTCCAAATTTTGCAAGCTTTCATTTCCTACATGTGTAGACCCAACAGACATAACAAAGTGCTTGAAACTTGGGACTTAAACAAAATACTTGAAACTGAAAAAAGGGTTGGAAAGTAAATCTTGTAGGATTTGGTAACATGGGATTGTGTAATTTCTTTTGCATTGTTTTCAGGACAGAACAGTAATAATTAAGAAACAAAGGGGTTTCATCTTCTTGTTTCCTGCAAGAACCCAGCATGAATTTTTGCATTCATATTGTAATCCAAACCTTACTTTCTTGATTTTCAGCTCCCTCTTATTTTACTATTGCATAACATTCTTCTCTCCCAAATCTGTTTAACCAAACTAAAACATAAGTAAATCTTCAATATTATACATGCATAAACATATGTTTTTCATCATAAACTAGATTCCAATTACTCTTCTCTTTGATCACCCAAATTTTCATTTAAAATAGCTAAGGGAAACCTAACAAAGTTAAAGATTCTGGCCGTTTAGCTGAAAAAAAAGGGTCATATATGCCAGGTAAAAACACCTAAACAGCCACCAAATGAACACACAACTTAATAATGAAACATCAGCTGACATCAAGAGAAACATTGCTAACAAAAAACTGATGTAGTACTCTTCAAAAGGGTTCTACTCAGCTTGAAACAATATTATTTTGGGGCTTAGTGGCTATCTACGAGGATTCCATTACTGGAATGGGTAACATACTACTGTTGTGCATAGTTTTTCTAGGACTAAAACAGCCTTAATTAAGCATATTTCCTAAGTGAAATCAAACAGAGAGCTAGTAATCTCTCTTTACTTGTCATTATGTCCTTAATTAGGTGAGGTTCGGGTGCAACAGGTTTATGGTGCGGCTAAAAACAAAAAGTTTTGAAACTTGAAAAATAAGTTTTGTTCGAAACTTGTAAAAGATGCCGAAAAAACCAACCTAAAATATCATCAAAAAGTCTAACATTTTAGGTTTTTGGTGAGTCTTTTATAAGTTTCAAAACTTGTTGTTTTTTTAGCCACATCCTTACATGTTGTACGTTAGACTCCTCCTTAATTAAAATGCTTTAGAATTCATTATAAAAAATAAACCCACAACTTAAGGGAGAGGGAAGAGTATCAACTTAGAACTTTTAACAACATGTTCTTAAAATTATTGACTATAAAACGGTACGTTAAACATATATCTTAAAGTTAATGTCTCCATATTTCGGACGTTAAGAGATCACAACAGTTGGTGAACGGGTTAAAATTGAATAGCAGTGCTCTTACTTTGATACATCCAAGTTTTGTTTGGTTTTAGTAAGATAATCGAGTTTCCTTTTCATAATGATAATTAATACCTTAGAAGCCATTCTTCGGTTTGACTTAGGAAACATGCTTAACTATAAAATAAGTGACTATTTTTTTTTTCTGTATAAAATATTTTTTGGTTGAAATAATGCTACTGTGCTAGGTGACTCAGTTGATTTTAAAACAAACAAAAAATTATTATCTTATTAATTTATCGAATTTATTAATTTAGACATTGGCCAAGTTAGGACCGAAAAAATTATTATTTTAGAGAAGTTATTAATTTATTGAGTATTAATTTATAAAGGTTCTATTGTATTAGAATTTATATTCAATATACAAACGGGAGAAATAAAAAGTTTCTACAAGTGCCTTAGTATTAGAGTTTAGGGTTCAGAGGTTAGGGGTTTAGAATTGATGATTTGTGGTTATAATTTAGGGTTTAAAATTTATGATAATATGGTTAGGGATTTAGGTTTTAACCTATAAACTCTAAATTTTAACCCATAACCCTAAATTATAACATCAACCCATCAATTATAAACCTATAATCTCTAAACCCTAAAATCTAACTTTAAACCCTACAACTAAAGTGTTTGTGAAGACTTTTTGTTTCTACCACACATGTGTATAAAATAATTTTCCGTAATATTATTATTGAAACTTAATTGCGTTTATAACTTAAAAATTATAAAGTATGTGCGGCAGTGGGAGATATTTATATATAAAAAGTGAAGTTTTATAGAAAAATAAGTCATTTAATTATTATATTATTATCAAAACTTAGTTGCATTTATAACTTATAAATTATGAAATTACGTGCGGCAGTGTGGGAAAATTTGTGGCAATCGAAGGAAGGTCATTCTCACATCTATTGCATTGGTTACTCCATTTACAAAGATAATAATTAATACGGGTAGCTCTTCCACTCTTCAATCTTGACTATGTAGTAGTTTCGAGGCATTTTTTTATAAAGATACCCACCGAGCTTTATTATTTGAAAAATAAAATAAAATAAAATAAAAAGAACAACTATAACCATAAGTCTGAAAATAAACTCAAGCCTCCAAATTCTCCGGATTCGTCCCCGAAGCTTCACCAACTAAATTCCTTGCTTCTAATCATCCCAACACAATTAAAATAACCACAAATCAGTCCACAATTCAATGTAGTCAACTCGGAACACAAACCAAGCACAAAACACATGATTTCAACTAAAGACAAATCCCAAATTCCTCATTCCTGAGCAGCCCCGAAGCACAACCTAAAACCAATGATTCCAACACCTAAATTACTCCTAAAAGCCTCCAAAACAACCCTTACATATAGCCTAACCATCAGCCATCAAATTTCCACATTTAACACCCCCAAAACTCAACCTAAAATCCTTCAAAAACCACCCTAAAACCTAATTTCGGGAAACACCATAAAACCATGTAAAAATCAACTGTGTTGGACCTTATAGGTAGTAAACAACTCATATAACATTAACAAATCAAAATATTAAGTTAAAGATAGTAAATATGACATTTTTAATCAAAAATCTCAAAACCCCAAAATACAAAAATCATGAGCTTTATGAAAACTAATGGTACTAGCTTGTAGAGGGAAAGGAGGACAAGTCAAAAATGGTTTTACCTTTGAAAAATCTCCAACAATGAGCAAGGGAGATGATGGAATAGTGATCTTGAAGGGGAGGGGTTTTTCACGTTGAAATGGAGAATGGGTGAGGGAAGAAGATGAGTTTAAAGTGGTCTTTTAATAAAGGCTAAACTACACAGATGACCATTGAATTATGGGTTTGGTGTCAAAATGACCACTATATTATTTTTTACCGCAAATACACCACACAACAATTTAAATGGTTCCATTTTAGCCACACGCCGTTAAAAAACGAAAAACTTGACGGAATTGTTAAAAAATTGGTATAATTACACATTTGGTCCTCTATATTTATACAATATATCAATTTAGTCCTAATTTTAATCTAATAAAATAAATTAATTATTCAATAAGATGGTGACACGTGTCACCACTTTATTGGGGGGGTTTTTAATTATTTTTATTTAACTAAATTAATTAATTTCCCCCTCCAATCAGGTGGTGACACGTGTCACCCTGATTGGAGTAGGAAAAATGAAAACCAAAGAACTGCCCTTGGTAAGAATTGAACCTGGGACCTTGGGGGTGTTTGCGCGCATGTTTACCACTGAGTCAAGCATATATTTGTGATATGTAATACTAATAATAATATATGTGTTATACATATGGAGAAAGAAAAAACAAACAATATACTCGCCCTTAGAAGAATTTAAAGGCTTAATTTAATTCTTCAATCAACCAGATGGCAGCGTCTCTTTGCTTCTATCTTCAATCTCGATGTCAATTCTTACATACCACGTTGTTATCCACATATTGTTA
Organism: Hibiscus trionum; assembly: GCA_030270665.1. NCBI lineage: Eukaryota > Viridiplantae > Streptophyta > Magnoliopsida > Malvales > Malvaceae > Hibiscus > Hibiscus trionum. The sequence continues at coordinate 2,103,557 of BSYR01000097.1, forward strand.
AGAGCTTTGCAAACTTCATGGATAAAATGTTGTTTTTCCATTCTGAGGGAAGGATAGAACAATTTCGACTCGATTATTTCGACATACCAGGGATTGATGCTTCGCGTGTTTGTGGATGGATATCTGCTGCACTTGGGCGTGGAGTTAAGGAGATGGATTTGGTTTTTGACCGCCATAACGACAACAACATTCCCATGTTGCCTACTGATCTGCTTTTTACCAGCAACACGCTGGTGAGATTGAAACTGGAAATCCCATTTGTAATGGTTGTTCCATTTCATGTTGGTTTGCCTAGCCTCAATCCCTGCAAATGTATACAGTCTAGGTCCTAAATTGATCCTGCAAATGTATAACCTTTACAATAGGAGGCTGTTGGCAACTACTTCCATTGCCTGCATCAATTATGATCTTGAGCAGATATGTCTCCTGATTATTACTATGTATTCTATGTTAAAAGCTTATTAGATTGAAATATTTCCTTGGAATTTGGGAGTTTGTGAAACCATGTTTTTCATCCTCACAAATGATGAAGTTTCTCACCATCATATAGGTTTTGAACTTTTCAGTGATCCAAACAGGTTGCATGATGTATTGAAGATGAAAGATGCCTGTTGAAATATGCATATAGTTTGGTGAGCATGATATATAAATTCACATGGGAATGTTGTTGTCGTTATGGCGGTCAAAAACCAAATCCATCTCCTTAACTCTACGCCCAAGTGCAGCAAATATCCATCCACAAACACGCGAAGCATCAATCCCTGGTATGTCGAAATAATCGAGTCGAAATTGTTCTACCCTTCCCTCATAATGGAAAAACAACATTTTATCCATGAAGTTTGCAAAGCTTTTAACAATATGTGGATAACAACGTGGTATGTAAGAATTGACATCGAGATTGTGTTGAGTGGATCACACGAATAATAATAACCAAGAGGGGGGGTGAATTGGAATTTTAACGATGTTGTAACGGAAATTGCAACTTAAAAATATTGACACGGGAATTTAGAGTGGTTCAAGTTCACCAACCGAACTCTACATCCACTACCTTAGTCTCACCAAGGATTTGCAACAATTTCCACTAAATTGTTCGTCCCCTTTTTCCAGGACAAGGAGGCAACCTTTACAATTTCGGTTAATTTTTCTACCCAAAAATTAACCCAATCCTCACACAAAAGAACAAAGAAATTTGTAGGCTAATATGGTATCTCTCAATACAAATGATAGCCCAATATCAAGCACTCAACCCAATTGAACAAAATAGAAATGAAGGATACAATTGGGGTTTCTAGACAAAAATGGGATTTCAACACAAATGCTTGTATTTGATGAAAGGATGTATGCTTGTAGCTCAATTGTTGATTGCTGGAGCTTCTTGGGGTCTTTTTATAGCCTCTTGTAGATTTCTAACCGTTGTGGGTGATGGGCTGAAGATTAGAGCCGTTGGGGTGCTTTTCTCACAACTTTACAGCTCCCAGACGCCTACCGTTTCGGAACGGGGTCAACCTGTTTCGGAACGGATTTCAAATAATATAGCCTTTGGAGCGTCTACGAGAGCCCGTTTCGAAACGCCTAGGGCCGTTTCGGAACGGTTTTGCCACTGCCAAAGGGGTGTTTCGAAACAGTATTGCCCGTTTCGGAACAGATTTGCCACTGTCAAAGGGGTGTTTCGAAACGGCCTTAGCCCGTTTCGGAACGCCCTGTTTATTTTCAAATTTCAGTTTAAAGACCGTTGCCCTTGTTCGTTTAAATGAAGAACAGTTTCGAAACGAGTCATATCGTTTCGAAACGCCTTGACCCGTTCCGATACGCGTTTCGGAACAGGTGCACATCGAACTGAAAGTGTTTCAAAACGCCTTGGGCCGTTTCGAAACGGGGCTCGAAAAATCACTGTTTTGACTTTGAAATACTTAAAAAAATATTTTGTAAGTCTTTGGTTTTAGCTATGAAGTGGTCTTTAACAAGATATAGGGAATTTTAAGGACTTTAAAATTTGTTTTGATATTTTCATTTTAGTCCTTAGGTTTTTAGTTATATCAAAATTAAAGCATATGTTTCACAATCTCCCCCTTTTTGATATAACAAAACCAAAGTTAGAATTTTTTAAGAATTTTGAAAGTTTTGAAGATATTCTAACTCCCCCTTAATTTAAGATAGGTTTTGAAATTTAAGACTTGTGACTTTTAAAATCAAGGATCAAAACCTTAAGACAAATTCAAAAATTTAAAAATTTTTGGTGGCATGGCAAAATTTTGGCAATTCTCTTAAATATCTTCTCCCCCTTTTTGTTAGATCAAAAAGAAATAAGCTCATAAAGAGGATTAGTACCAATAAGCAATAATAAGCAATCATAATTAATATCATCAAAATATCTAAAGCATAAACAATAAGTTCATAATCAAATCCCAAAATAGAAGATCATAAGCATAGGTTCTAAAATATAAAGATGCAAACTTAATCCTAAATGCATAACTAATATGATAAACATCCTAAGCCTCGTCATCTGAATCATCATCATCGTCCTTGGCTTGCGAACGATGAAACTTCGTCCATTGCCCATAAAGTGTAGAGAAGGAAAGATCAAGGTTGGCATGCGAAGTTGAAAGAGTATGAAGACCATCTTCAACGTTCTTCAACCGATTGCCCATAGATTCAAAACTTGAAGCAATGCGAGTGTCCATAGTATCAAGTCTAGAATCTAAGGCATTGAATCGCTGGGTAAGGAGAGCAGTGAGAGCATCAGTGTTTCCCACTTGATCTTGAGGCGGAGGAGCAACAGGAGGAGGAACCGCTTCCCTATCAACCCTTTCCCAAATACCATTCACATAAGTGAATCCTGACTTGCGAAGAGAGGACTCTCCAATCTTGGTCTTGCGAGGTTCCGGGGAGTCATAGGTACAATCAATATTGAGATGATGGAAGAGGAAGCTCAAAACAATCCCATAGGTGAACGAAATTAACTCATTTGTGTCAATAAGCTTAATGTTATTGACAATCTCGGCAAAAATAATTTTAAGGACATTTGGGCGCTCACCCCTACGGAAACACTCTAGCCAAAAGTGATCTTTTTCTCGGATGTGGGAGTATTTACCCCCGGATGGTCGAATAAACCAAGAAACAATGAGATGAAGCACACGATCATGCACATCTAAATTTAGAGCTTTCCCGGTAAAAGTGCCAAAATGGCGTTCATCTTCAAGACCCTCATTCTTGAGTTTAAGGGCAGACTCCAAAAGAGCAATATTAATAACAAACTTTTGTCCCAATAAAGATGACTCAATTCCTACTATCTCGGTTTTGGTTTCATCGTAAAGGAAACGAGCATTAGAGTAGAAAAGGAGTACCAAGTTTTTGTAGCAAATATCCTCGATGCTCAAGAAGAAAAGAAGATTCCACTCATCCAAACGTCCAAGATACCGAAAGAGGAATCGCTCGGAATTGAGGAAATCTAGATCAATGACTCTTTCCTTACGAACCGCAAAGTCCTTGACATAAGCAAAACGAGCACGCTGGTCCGCAGTTCTAAGAGATTTTTGAAAAAGCTGTGTGATATTTGGACGAATGCTCGATTCACCGGATTGAACGGCTTTGCGCTTTTTGTTCGATTGATCCGCCATCTAAGAATATTAAGCAAGAGTTTTAAAATTAAGTGTATGCATTGATTTATAATATCATTCCAATAATAAATCTCACTTAGGTTTTTGAAAACAAAATTAAAAAAAAATACGATTAAAAAATTTTATATTCGAATCAAAATTTTGAGATTTTGAAATTTTTTTTTACAAGATTCGAATAACCCACAACTAAAAACATATAATGTACATAAAAATAAATTTTTCTATCCTATGATTCGAACATAATTTGAAAAAGAAGAAAAATAATAAAAATTACCTTAATTTGAGATTTTGGATGATTTGAGTGAAATCTATGCAGAAGATTGATGAAGCTTGCTTAGACTTGTGTTTTAGAGCAAAACCCCTCACAATTTTGTGAAAAACAAAGGGTTTGAGAGGGTATTTATAGAGAGGAATCGGTTAGGGTTTTTGGGGTTTTAAGGGTTTGATAAAAAATTAGGTTTTTGAACTTTTAGAAGCCCTAAATAGGGCTGTCCGCGAGTCCGTTTCGGAACGGTCTCGACCGTTTCGGAACGGGGCGGCTAGGGTTTGACCCTTCTTAAAACCTTTGACAGATCGTTTCGAAACGGGGATGACCGTTTCGAAACACGTTTGACCCGTATCGGAACGCGTTCCGATACACCCTTACATCGAACCGAAAACGTTTCGAAACAACTGGGGCCGTTTCGAAACGTCCTTCTCTCAGGACAAATTTTAAGGCACCCGTATCGGAACGGGTTAACCCGTTTCGATACACCTGGGCCTGGAAGTGCAGATGAGGCTCTAAAATGCAGAAAAATGATTTTCTAAGAGGCCAAACATGCATAAATGATATGAATGAGCAGGCAAAACATATTTAGGCATAAACATACTCCCCCTAACTATATGCATGGAAGAAATTGGGAGTCTAAACATATAAACATGATATTTCACAAAATCAAGCATATTTAAGTTTGAAAAGAGGTCCTAAAGGTCAAGATAGGCTAGTTAGACCCAACTCTCTCCTAAGGGACCAAAAACGCTCTTTATCTAATGGTTTTGTAAAAATATCCGCTAATTGATTCAAGGTGTCTACATACTCTATAACCACATCTTTCTTAAGGACATGATCTCGAATGAAATGATGTCTTATTTCTATATGTTTGGTTCTAGAGTGTTGGATGGGATTTTTTGTTAGACATATTGCACTAGTATTATCACATTTTAGAGGTATGGTTTCTATTTTTACACCATAATCTAAAAGTTGTTGCTTCATCCAAAGGACTTGAGCACAACAACTCCCTAAGGATATGTACTCGGCTTCGGTGGTAGATAAGGCTACACTATTTTGTTTCTTAGAGAACCAAGATATGAGCATACTACCTAGGAATTGACAAGTTCCCGAAGTACTTTTCCTATCGATTTTGCAACCCCCATAATCCGCATCCGAATAAGCATGAAGGTTAAAGGTAGAGATTCTAGGGTACCAAAGACCTAAACAAGGAGTGTCTCTAAGATACCTAAAGATCCTCTTAACGGCTATAAGGTGAGACTCTCTAGGACTAGCTTGAAACCTAGCACACAAGCAAACACTAAATAGTATATCCGGTCTACTTGCGGTAAGGTAAAGCAAAGATCCAATCATAGAACGATAAAGCTTAGAGTCAACACACTTACCTCCTTCATCTTTGTCAAGCTTTGTAGATGAGCTCATAGGAGTGGCTTGAGACTTTGTGTTCTCCAAGCCAAACTTGTTGAGCATATCCTTTATGTATTTTGCTTGATTTATGAAGGTGCCATCCTTCTTTTGTTTGATTTGGAGTCCCAAAAAGAATGAGAGCTCCCCCATCATGCTCATCTCAAATTCACCTTGCATTAACTTAGCAAACTCTTGACAATAACATTAATTAGTAGAACCAAAAATAATATCATCAACATAGATTTGAACTACTAAGATGTCATTTTTATACATTTTTATAAAGAGTGTAGTGTCCACCTTACCTTTTTCAAATCCTTTTTCAATCAAAAAATTTGAAAGCCTTTCATACCAAGCTCTAGGAGCTTGTTTTAAACCATAAAGTGCTTTGGTAAGTTTGAAAACATGATTTGGAAATTTTGAATCTTCAAAACCCGGTGGTTGTTCTACATACACTTCTTCATTTATAAAACCATTTAAAAATGCGCTTTTAACGTCCATTTGAAAAAGCTTGAAATTATGATAACATGCATATGCAAGCAACATCCTAATGGCTTCCATTCTAGCTACGGGTGCATAGGTTTCATCAAAATCTATTCCCTCTTCTTGAGTGTAACCTTGTGCTACAAGTCTAGCTTTATTTCTCACAATGTTACCACTCTCATCTAGTTTGTTCCTAAAGACCCATTTAGTTCCTATTGTAGATTGATTACTAGGCCTATCAACTAATGTCCAAACATTACTTCTCTCAAATTGATTTAACTCTTCTTGCATAGCCATAATCCAAAAATCATCTTTCAAAGCTTCTTTGATATTTTTAGGCTCTATGCATGAGATAAATGCAATATGATTCATTAATCTAAGAGAAGAACGAGTGGTTACCCCCTTGGATGGATCACCCAAGATTTCACCATCTTTGACATAGTTCAACTCCCTTGGATAGCTAACTTCCTTTTCCTCAATAGCCAAGTCCCTCAAGGCTTCAAGAGGTGGATCTTGTGTGTCTTCTTCTTTTGGTTGAATCTCATCCTTCTTTGAAGTTTGACCTCCATCAAAGGTATTTATGATTCCTACATTATCATCATCACAAGAATCCTTCCTAGGAAGGGGATTATCATCGAATACAACATGAATAGATTCTTCTACAACTAAAGTTCTTTTGTTAAATACTCGATAGGCTTTAGAGGTTAAAGAGTAACCTATAAAAATAGCTTCATCACTTTTTGCATCAAATTTACCTAAATTATCTTTTCCATTATTTAAAACAAAACATTTACATCCAAAAGGGTGGAAGTAGCTAATATTAGGCTTTTTAGATTTTAAAATCTCATAAGGTGTTTTCTTTAAAATCGGCCTAATGGTTACTCGATTTATAATATAACAAGCTGTGTTTGTTGCTTCCGCCCAAAAATATTTTGGTAAATTATTTTCGCAAAGCATAGTTCTAGCCATTTCTTGTAAAGTTCTATTTTTCCTCTCAACTACCCCATTTTGTTGAGGAGTTCGAGGAGCTGAAAAATTATGGCTAATACCATTTTCATTTAAAAAATCTTCAAATCCTAAATTTTGAAATTCGGTTCCATGATCACTTCTAATATGTGAAATTTTAAGTTCAAGATCATTTTGAATTAATTTTGAAAATGTGATGAATTTTTCCAAAGCCTCATCCTTAGTACTTAAAAAGAGAACCCAAGTGAATCTAGAAAAATCATCAACTAATACAAAAGCATATGATTTGCCACCCAAGCTCATAGTCCTAATTGGCCCAAATAAATCCATGTGGATTAGTTGTAAACATCTACTAGTAGAAATGTCATTAATGGATTTAAAGGAAGATCTATGTTGTTTACCCTTTGAGCATGCATCACAAATTTTATCGTTCGAAAATTTTATCTTGGGTAAACCTTTAACTAGGTTTAGAGAGACTAGTTTTTCTAAAACACTTGTGCTAGCATGTCCTAGCTTCCTATGCCACAACCATGCATCATTTTCGTTTTGAGCAACTAAGCATGCATGAGATGTATGAATGTCATCTAGATGCACCATGTATATATTCCCTATGCGATGACCTATGAGCATAATATTATTAGTTTTAATGTCTACAATTTTACAACCGGTTTTATCAAACATAACATTAAAACCTTTATCACATAGTTGACTTATGCTCAATAAATTATGTTTAAGACCATTGACATATAAAACATTTTCAATGAGAGTAGTAGAGTGATTACCTATGGAGCCAATACCTTCAATGTGGCCTTTGGAGTTGTCACCAAATGTTACTACTCCTCCACTTTTTGGCTTTAGATCCATTAGTCGACTCTTGTCTCCGGTCATGTGTCTCGAGCATCCACTATCAAGGTACCATGAGTTTTGACTTTGTGCTTTGGCCTTGTAGCAATGCTCCCCCTACAAACAAAGATATTTAAACTTTTGTTTTTGGTACCCAAATCATTTTGGGTCCATGTGTGTTAGTTCCTAAAACCTTGGTTCCCTTAGGAATCCAAGGTGACATAGCAATAATATTATTAGATTTAACAAGTTCCTTAGGAACCCATACATTTCTAATTCTTTTAACTTTACTATGTCTAGGATAGTTACCTTGTTTGTAGTAGTTAGTCTTTTTCTTATATTGGTGTGTTCTAGAGGATTCTCCTATGTCATGTTTGACACTACCATTATTTTTTAAAGACTTTTTTGAGCTCATTTAGCTCACTTAACACCTTTTGGTGTTCACAATTATTTTGAGATAAAAGATTATTAAGATCAATATTTTCTTTTTGAAAGAATTTGAGTTCATCTTCTAATCCTAATATTTTTTTCTCAATTTTAGAATTAGTTTGAGTAAGTGAGTCATTTTTCTCTTTTAATTCTAGAATAATTTTTCTATTCCTAATGACCGACTCCTTATACTTTTCAACTAATTCATCATATACCTCTTGTAACTCATCATAAGCATCATTTAATTCTTCATATGAATAATCTAAAGTAGATGAGTTAGAGGTTACCAAGGAGGAATCTTCCTCAAGTGCCATGAGGCAAAGGTTCGCCACTTCTTGTTCGTCATCCTCCGATGACTCCTCATCACTCCAAGTAGCAAGCTTGGCTTTGAGCTTTTTCTTCTTCTCAAAGCCCTTCTTCTTGAGTTGAGGGCACTCCGAACGTATGTGGCCGGGTTGTCCGCACTCGAAGCAAGTGATTGGATCCCTTCCTTCTTCTTTGTTCTTGCTTTTAAAGTCCATTTTCCTTTGGATTTTTCTTCCTCGGTTGGACCTCATAAGACGTGAGAATCGTTTGGCTATCATAGCCAATTCTTCAAGCTCATCCTCATCACTAGATGAACTTTCATCAAGTTGGGATGTTTTAGCCTTGAGAGCTATTCCCATTTTCTTCTTTTTCTCCCCTTCAAGCTTCTCCATTCTTTTTTCTTCTTTCTTTCTTTCATCTTCTCTTCCTTGCTTCATGATCTCGTGAGTAAGGAGAGAGCCTACAAGTTCATCAAGCTTTAGAGTTTTTAAATTCTTTGCTTCGATGATTGCGGTTCTCTTCCCATCCCAAGATTCGGGAAGTGAATAGAGTAGCTTTCGAACAAGCTTGTCTTCCGGTATAACTTCTCCATAGCCTTTTAGACCATTTACAATTGTGGAGAATCGATCAAACATCTTTGACACCGTCTCATCAAATTCCATTTTGAAATTTTCATAACTAAGATTGAGAATTCCAATCTTAGTTTCTTTGACATCGTTGGTGCCTTCATAGGTGGTTTCAAGAGTGTCCCACACTTCTTTGGCACTTTCAATTGATGAGACTTTTGAGTAGATGTCCGGACCGAAAGCACAAAATAGCATGTGAAGAGCTTTATCATTTACTTGGATCTTTTTCCTTTCCTCTTCACTCATTTCCGTTCTTCTTTTAAGCACCATCTTGCCATCAACATCTTGCTTCAATGGAATATATGGTCCATCCTCAATGACATCCCACACAAGATAGTCACTTGATTTAATGAATAGACGCATTTTATTTTTCCAAAAGGAGTAGTTCTCACCATTGAAGAAAGGAGGCTTTGTGGTGGATTGTGAGTCGTACATGCCGGGAGCGGAGGTTGAAGCCATCTCTTGATATTTTGATGATGATCACACTTCTTCCAAGGATCTCCTCTTGTGGTTGTTAATCCTCAAAGAGTTAAGCTCTGATGCCAATTGTTGAGTGGATCACACGAATAATAATAACCAAGAGGGGGGGTGAATTGGAATTTTAACGATGTTGTAACGGAAATTGCAACTTAAAAATATTGACACGGGAATTTAGAGTGGTTCAAGTTCACCAACCGAACTCTACATCCACTACCTTAGTCTCACCAAGGATTTGCAACAATTTCCACTAAATTGTTCGTCCCCTTTTTCCAGGACAAGGAGGCAACCTTTACAATTTCGGTTAATTTTTCTACCCAAAAATTAACCCAATCCTCACACAAAAGAACAAAGAAATTTGTAGGCTAATATGGTATCTCTCAATACAAATGATAGCCCAATATCAAGCACTCAACCCAATTGAACAAAATAGAAATGAATGATACAATTGGGGTTTCTAGACAAAAATGGGATTTCAACACAAATGCTTGTATTTGATGAAAGGATGTATGCTTGTAGCTCAATTGTTGATTGCTGGAGCTTCTTGGGGTCTTTTTATAGCCTCTTGTAGATTTCTAACCGTTGTGGGTGATGGGCTGAAGATTAGAGCCGTTGGGGTGCTTTTCTCACAACTTTACAGCTCCCAGACGCCTACCGTTTCGGAACGGGGTCAACCTGTTTCGGAACGGATTTCAAATAATATAGCCGTTGGAGCGTCTACGAGAGCCCGTTTCGAAACGCCTAGGGCCGTTTCGGAACGGTTTTGCCACTGCCAAAGGGGTGTTTCGAAACGGTATTGCCCGTTTCGGAACAGATTTGCCACTGTCAAAGGGGTGTTTCGAAACGGCCTTAGCCCGTTTCGGAACGCCCTGTTTATTTTCAAATTTCAGTTTAAAGACGTTGCCCTTGTTCGTTTAAATGAAGAACAGTTTCGAAACGAGTCATATCATTTCGAAACGCCTTGACCCGTTCCGATACGCGTTTCAGAACAGGTGCACATCGAACTGAAAGTGTTTCAAAACGCCTTGGGTCGTTTCGAAACGGGGCTTGAAAAATCACTGTTTTGACTTTGAAATACTTAAAAAAATATTTTGTAAGTCTTTGGTTTTAGCTATGAAGTGGTCTTTAACAAGATATAGGGAATTTTAAGGACTTTAAAATTTGTTTTGATATTTTCATTTTAGTCCTTAGGTTTTTAGTTATATCAAAATTAAAGCATATGTTTCACAGATTGAAGATAGAAGCAAAGAGATGCTGCCATCTGGTTGATTGAAGAATTAAATTAAGCCTTTAAATCCTTCTAAGGGCGAGTATATTGTTTGTTTTTTCTTTCTCCATATGTATAACACGTATATTATTATTAGTATTACATATCACAAATATATGTTTGGCTCAGTGGCAAACTCGCGCACAAACACCCCCAAGGTTCTAGGTTTGATTCCTACTAAGGGTAATTCTTTGGTTTTCATTTTTCCTACTCCAATCAGGGTTGACACGTGTCACCACCTGATTGGAGGGGGAAATTAATTAATTTAGTTAAATAAAAATAAGTAAAATCTCCCAATAAGGTGGTGACACGTGTCACCATCTTATTGAATGATTAATTTATTTTATTAGATTAAAATTAGGACTAAATTGATATATTTTATAAATATAGAGGACCAAATGTGTAATTATACCAATTTTTTAACAGTTCCGTCAACTTTTTCATTTTTTAACGGCGTGTGGCTAAAATGGAACCATTTAAATAGTTGTGTGGTGCATTTGCGGCAAAAAATAATATAGTGGTCATTTTGACACCAAACCCATAGTTTAGTAGTCATCTGTGTAGTTTACCCTTTAATAAAAAATGGGTTTTATTTTTCAAAGGCTTGTAATTACAATAATGCCATTAATGAGATGGCTATCTCAAATTTCCAAAATCCATGAAATTGGGCTTAAATCAAATTAAGTCCAACATAGAAAATATTTGTTTTGAAACCCGAGGCCCAAAATATTATTTTATTATTTTAATTATAAAACCGAAACCTGAAACATTATTTTAATATTATTTTCACCCGACCCCCAAACCCGTGTGTTATAACCAATATACCTTTAATCCAATTCATTCACAAGATGGCCACATTAAATCATTTAGGTCCAATTTATAACTTTTACAAGTTTAAGAGACTAATATGTAAAACTGACAAATAAAAGGTCTCTTGATGTAATATAGAATAACACAATGTAATTCAATGCATTATTAACTAGCCTATAAATTTTCATACAGTTTAGAGGTCATTAATCCTTCCAATTTAATGATACGATATTTTGTGACTAAAATGTAAAACTAGTAATTTATTCAATGAGTCCTTAACTAACTTACCTAACCCCGTATCGAAACACCCTTATCTGTTTCGAAATAGGTGGACATTGATCATCTTTTGTTGATTTTTTGCTTTAGAACCAATTTGTGTGCATATCATATATAATCAGAGACAAACATTTAAATTTAGAACCAATTTGTATCATAATATTTATAAATAATTACAATTAAATTTTAAGAGAAATTAGATTCGACTCGAATTTTATAAACTTGAATGACTAAAAAAATTCAAATAAAATTTGAATAATAAAATAATACTCATTAACTCGATTAACTCAAAATATTTTTACTCGACCTTGTTGGGTTTTTTGCACGCTCGAATCGATCAACCGATTATGCTCGCCAAGTGGTGGAGAGGTGAATTTTTGGGTGGAAGGGTTTAGGAAGCTAAAAGAATAAAAACACAATGATTTATAGTGGTTCAACCTTCTAACCAAGGTCTACATCCACTACCTTAGCTTCCCACTAAGGATTTCACAACCAATTCACTAATTGATTCGTCCCCTTTTCTAGGCTTAGGAGGAAACCCTTTACAACGATCAAGCTTCTACCCAAAGCCTTGATCAAAACCCTCTTTTACAAAGAGATAAACAAAGAAGCAAACTTGAACCCTCTAATAGGTGTTTTGTTTGCACAATGAAGCACTCACCCAAAACCTAAAACACTTGAGAAAATTTAACAATGTAAGCTCACAAGTGTTGTCTAAGCAAGAAATGAACGATTTAAGCTCTAGACAAGTTTTTCACTCATAATGTTGTAACAATTGAAGCTCTTTTTCAATCTTGATGCTTGGAGGTCCCTTTTATACTCCAAATTGAGTTTGTAGTCGTTTATGGCCGTTGGGGATGTTTCGGAGCCGTTGGAAGCCATTAAAGTCGAGCTTTAAATGCTCTCCTGCACTATAGTTTCGAAACCTTATAAAGGTTTCGAAACCTTAAGAGGGGTTTAGAAAAACTAGCCGTTTTATAGCCGTTTGTAGCCGTTACAGGGCTAAAGTTTCGAAACCTTTACAAGGTTTCGAAACCTTTGAGCCAAAGTTTCGAAACCTTGTGAAGGTTTCGAAACCTTTGCTTAGGTTTCTAAAAAATCAGCTACTGCCCAGATAAGTTTCGATATAGGTATTAAGTCGAACTCTTTCAAAACATTTTGTCACGTTTTAAGGACTTTTGAATTATTTTTGAAGTCTTTAAACAAGTCCAAAAAAACATTTTTCACAAAAATTGTTATATCAAAATATTTCTCAACAATCTCCCCCTTTTTGATATAACAAAACTTCTTTGAAATATTGTTTTTGACAAAATGTTCCCCCTTAATTTTTCACTTATTTCTCCCCCTTTTTGTTATATCAAAAATAATTTAAAATACTTTAAGTTCAAAATAACAATGGAGGTTTAAAAAATTTAAAAAAAAATTTGTTTTAAAATTTGGCTTCTGAAAAAAAATTGTTTTAAAATTTAGCTCCCCCTTACTCAAAGCATCATTGAAATGTTAGTTCAACATTTATGAATATCTAGTTGACATAAAAGAAAATAAATCAATAAACACTAAAACAACTAGATTTTACCACACTTGAACTCAAGGGAGGATGTGAAGCCTTCCTTCTTCAAGTGTTCTTCCTTTGTGTGCATGGAGCTCCCCCTTAATTTTTGACTTGTTGATCATTCTCCATCACACCTAGCAAAAGACAATCAAGTAATTTTTGGTATCCAAATTGCTTTGGATCCATAGACATTAGTAGCACAAAATTTAGTCCCCTTAGGAATCCATTTTTCAATTTCATCCTTTTTAGTTGAAGTGATTAGTCCTTTTGGGACCCAAACACTTCTAAAACATTTTCCATTCAAAAATCTAGGGGCACTAGATTGTCTTACATAAAAATTTGATTTTCCAAAATTGTTTTTCTTTTCAAGCTCTTTGGAAATCAAATCTTTTTCCTTTTTGAGATCATCAACTTCCTTTTGATGATCTCTTTCCATCGTTTGAAGCAAGTTTTGTAAATCTAAAACTTTAAGCTCAAAATCTTTGATTTTTGCTTCAAACTCTAAATTGGTTTTAGAAAGCAAATCATTTTCGATTTTTAATTTTGAAATCAATTTCTTGTTTTTCGAAAATGAAGCCTTGAACTCAAAAACCAATTCATCATAGGCTTCTTGTAACTCATCAAATGTATAAGAATTTGAAATAGATGAGTTAGAAGTTACCTCCCCCTCATTGAGGGTCATCATGCATAGGTGGGCTACTTCATTATCGGTGGAGTCTTCATCACTCCATGTGGCCACATATGCTTGTTTAGAAGATGATCCCTTCTTTTTGGATTTGTGGGAGTCCTTCATCTTCTTCATCGATTCATGCTTGGATTTTTCCATTTTGCTCTTCATGAACCGGGTGAATTTGTTGAAGAGATAGGCCATCTCTTCATCTTCACTATCCTCCTCACTTGAATCTTCATGATGACATGTGGAGGATTTGAGAGCCATGGCATTTACATTGATGCCAATACTTTTGAGTTTCTTCTCTCCCATAGCTCTAATTTCTTCCCTCTTTTTCTCATCCTCTTTATTTTTCTTCATGATTTGATGAGTAAGGAGAGACCCCATGAGTTCATCAAGCTTCAAAGTCTTCAAATTTTTGGCTTCGATGATGGCGGTCCTCTTTGAGTCCCAAGACTCGGGAAGTGAGTAGATGAGCTTTCGAACAAGCTTCTCCTCTGGGATGGCTTCTCCATAGCCTTTAAGACCATTGGTGATGGTGGAGAACCTATCAAACATCTTCTCGATGTTTTCCTCCGGATCCATTTTGAAGTTCTCATACTCTAAGGTTAGGAGCCCAATCTTGGTCTCCTTGACTTCATTAGTCTCCTCGTATGTGACTTCAAGCTTGTCCCATACCTCCTTGGCACTTTCACAAGAAGACATCTTCTCGTAGATGGTTGGGCCAAAAGCACAAAAGAGCATGTGCAAGGCTCTACAATTAAGCTCCATCTTCTTGCGATCGTCGGCACTCCAATCCGCTTTGCTTCCTTGAGGCACGAACGGACCATCTTCAACTATGTCCCATAGCTTGTAATCTTTTGACTTCAAGAAGAATTTCATCTTTGTCTTCCAATGGGCATAGTGATCTCCGTCGAAGAAAGGCGGTATGTTGATGGATTGCGACATTTGAGCCGGTTGGTGAAATGTTGATCGAGCTTGCCGGATCTTTTCAATAGGATGTGAATCCCCTTCGATTGAACCAAGCTCTGATACCAATTGTTGGGTTTTTTGCACGCTCGAATCGATCAACCGATTATGCTCGCCAAGTGGTGGAGAGGTGAATTTTTGGGTGGAAGGGTTTAGGAAGCTAAAAGAATAAAAACACAATGATTTATAGTGGTTCAACCTTCTAACCAAGGTCTACATCCACTACCTTAGCTTCCCACTAAGGATTTCACAACCAATTCACTAATTGATTCGTCCCCTTTTCTAGGCTTAGGAGGAAACCCTTTACAACGATCAAGCTTCTATCCAAAGCCTTGATCAAAACCCTCTTTTACAAAGAGATAAACAAAGAAGCAAACTTGAACCCTCTAATAGGTGTTTTGTTTGCACAATGAAGCACTCACCCAAAACCTAAAACACTTGAGCAAATTTAACAATGTAAGCTCACAAGTGTTGTCTAAGCAAGAAATGAACGATTTAAGCTCTAGACAAGTTTTTCACTCATAATGTTGTAACAATTGAAGCTCTTTTTCAATCTTGATGCTTGGAGGTCCCTTTTATACTCCAAATTGAGTTTGTAGCCGTTTATGGCCGTTGGGGATGTTTCGGAGCCGTTGGAAGCCATTAAAGTCGAGCTTTAAATGCTCTCCTGCACTATAGTTTCGAAACCTTATAAAGGTTTCGAAACCTTAAGAGGGGTTTAGAAAAACTAGCCGTTTTATAGCCGTTTGTAGCCGTTACAGGGCTAAAGTTTCGAAACCTTTACAAGGTTTCGAAACCTTTGAGCCAAAGTTTCGAAACCTTGTGAAGGTTTCGAAACCTTTGCTTAGGTTTCTAAAAAATCAGCTACTGCCCAGATAAGTTTCGATATAGGTATTAAGTCGAACTCTTTCAAAACATTTTGTCACGTTTTAAGGACTTTTGAATTATTTTTGAAGTCTTTAAACAAGTCCAAAAAAACATTTTTCACAAAAATTGTTATATCAAAATATTTCTCAACAGACCTGATCAAGTATTCGCTTCTACCGTCCATGCTGCGTAAATGAAGAAGAAAGACTTCAAGACAAGTGCTAATTGGTTTAAGAAACTCGCAAACAGCTCGAACTCGATTTGGTTAAAACTCAGTCAACGCTCGATTTGATTCGAATTTGAATTCGACTCGAGATCTTAGCGAGTCGAGTTGAACAAGGCCCAACTCGACTCAATCAGTTCGCGAGCAACTCATTATTTTTTTATTATAAATTTTTATAATTTTTTGGTGACTACCTTAATAAATTATGTTCCAAGGAGTTTAGATGCTAGTTGAAAACTCTAGAAAAATTTAGTGACTTGCTAGGTAATTTATCCATAAAATATTTGGTTTCAAACTTCAAAAACATTTTGTATTTCCTGAAAAATAAAAAAATTTAATTTGTATTAATAAAAAATTAAATTATGATAATTAGTCTTTGCTTCTTTTTCTATTAAAGTCTTTTCTTTTTTTTTGTTTTATTATTTATTTATGTATACAAGTAGAAAAGTCTTCCATTCCTATATAAAAAATACTATTGAAAGTTAAAACTTTGAAATCATTAGGACATCTCTCTTTTGTTTTTCATCGAAGTTTGTTGAAATACTAAAAAGAGTCTTACACTCGAATATCAACTTCATCTTTAGCTCTGTTATGACAAGTTCATTTATGTATCTCCCCAGCCATCACGTTTCTCCCCTGAATTTTTATGTTTATATTAAGCTCTAATATCATTACTAGATTTTACCTGTTTTTTTAAAATAAGGTAAAAATTTTAGCGAGCTTAACGAGTAACGAAAATTTTTAACGACCACTAATCGAACAAAATTTTATCAAACTTAACGAGCAATGAGTCGAATACAGTAACAAATTTTTTAACGAGCATTACACAATGCGTAATCGACTCACTTAATAGATACCCCTATACACGACCACTTCTTATTTATTTAAAAAAACATAAAAATCGTGGAAAAAATAAGACAACATTCTAATATCATCTAATCACATAACGACTTTTTTTTTCGATTAATAAGGATTGGGAGCACCTACAACATGCCTCGTTAAAAAACCTCCCTAAACCTAATGGAGGAAAAAGAGTGCATGTCGTAGGGCTAAAACAAACATCAAAAAACAAAACAAGAAACAGATTCAAAACAGCTGCCCACGGCAGCAAAATAACCAAGCCAACAACCTAACCGATGCAGTTCATAAAGACCAGCCGAAACCCACTGCAGCTAGCCCTGGTGCTTATCGTTCTCCAGCAGTAACTGCACATCCAACGGTGGTGTATCAAAGAACCACTCACCCAACTCATTGTCGCGCGCCCCTTTTGCGAACCAGTCCGCTACCGCGTTCGACTCCCGCCCAACACATTTCAAAGCCACCTCCCAGTCTCGTTTCAAATATTCCTCGATCACAATGACCAGGGCGTTCGCAGTCCGGGCCCGTGATCCCTCTACTACACAGCACACCGCCTCCCTACTATCCGATTCAACTTCAACACGACGAAAACCACACCGCCATGCGTGACGAAGGCCTTCGAGGACCGCCCAAAGTTCCGCGTTTAGAGCCGAGCAACAACCAAGTCGTCTATTAAATCCAAATAACCAATCGCCAATATCCGTTCTACATACACCTCCAATGGCAGCCGCCTTGGTGGTCATATTCACAGCTCCATCAACGTTGAGTTTAACCCAAGTAGCCGGAGGACATTTCCATCCCGAAACCGCACTTCTGCTTGCAACATTCTGCTGCCCACCCATAGCACTCGGCTTGGCCTTCGCAACGACCACCTCGTTCATGTAGCACAAGCATGCCCTAATCACATCTTCGGTATCCACCACATCAGGATCGAAGATCTTCGTATTCCTCCGCTGCCAAATTTTCCAACAAAGAATGGCAAAAAAGATATTCCATTTGTTCATAATCCTTGCAACAGGGCTATTCCCAACAAGATTCATATGAAGCCAATCTTGCAAGGGAGTAGAATAGAAGTTGTTATACACATTACCGTCCACCACTTGCCTCCATAACCCCTTCGACATCGCGCAATCACGGAGAACATGGATTCCATCTTCACACGCATGACCACATAAGGAGCACCCCGGATCATCAGCTATATGACGCCGCGTACGTTCCGTATTCGTCAGCAAACCCCCTCTAAACGCAAGCCAAACAAAGGCACGAATACGTTGCGGAACGGGCAAACGCCAAATCATTTTCCACACATTAGCATCCTCCATAGGCGGACTACTTACAAGGCTGTTATAAGCAGATTTAACTGTAAAATTACTTCGTTTATCATCCTTCCATCCAAGGCGATCACGTCCCAAGTGTGGCGATGGCGGATAAACCACAATAATCTGCTGAATACATACCTCCGGAAGCACCTCTCCAAGCCGCTGAATATCCCAGTAACCATCAGAAACAAAATAAATTACTGGGCAAGGTGCTGGTCTTCCGTTTTGCTTGTAAAAATGAACTAAAGGACCGAGCGAAGCCAACCACTCGTCATACCAAAAATCCACAAGACAACCATCACGCACAACCCAACCCATGCCTGAAACAACTGATTCCCATACACTACACATGCCGGACCATAATCGGGAGCTGTTGCTTACCCGAATACTACTAGGGAGGATCCCTTCCACCTTATACTTGGCTCGAACAACCCGCACCCAAAGTTTGCTACTCTCGGTAAGAACCTGATAACCCAATTTCATAAGGAAAGCTTGATTCACACACTCCAAGTTGCGAATGCCAAGACCACCACACTCAATTGGCGCTTGCACCTCGTCCCACCTAACCAAATTCACGCCTCTATGATCCGACGAGCTCCCCCAAATGAAACCTCTAATCAGCTTTTCCAACTCCATACAAATGCTTTTAGGCAGCCAAGTTGCTTGCATGGTGTAGTAAGGAATAGATTGCAAAACAGACCGGGCAAGTGTAACCCGCCCCGCAAAGGCGAGAGACTTCGCCGGTCTCGAAGTAAGTTGGCCTCGAACCTTCTCCACCAAGTAGCTATACGTCGCTTTCGTAACCCGATTATGCAAAAGGGGTATGCCAAGGTATTTCCCTAAATTAGCAACTTCATTAAAACCAAAGCCATGTACAATTTCCGCACGAACATTCATACAAGTGGTCTTCGAAAAAAAGATGTTGGTTTTCGCATTGCTAATTTTGTGGCCAGATGCTAAGCAAAAAGAGTCAAGAACCTGGCAGATAACATTCATTTGATTCACCGTCGCCTCAGCAAACAAAACGATATCATCGGCAAAGAACAAGTGAGAGATGCCAGGGCCATACCTACTTAATTTTATCTCCTTCCACCTTCGATTATCAATCTCCACATTTATCGCTTGGGATAGCCGTTCCATGCACAAGACAAAAATATACGGAGACATCGGATCCCCTTGTCTAATCCCACGGGTTGGCTTAAAGCTTTCGGACAATTCCCCATTCCAAGCAATTTGAGTAGTAACCGATGTAATGCAGCCCATAATCAAACCAATAAAATCATTTGGCAAACCAACATCCATGAGCGTATCAGCTATAAAACTCCACTCCAGCCGGTCATAAGCTTTCTCAAGATCTATCATCAAAGCCATCCAACCTTTCCGCGCTCTCCTAGCACGCATAGAATGTAGTACTTCCTGAGCTAAGATAACATTATCCATAATACTTCTACCCGGAACGAAGCTAACCTGAGATGGCGAAATCAAATTGGGAAGTAAAGGCTTAAGCCGGTTAACAATCACCTTTGTCAACGACTTATAAATCACAGGACAGAGGCTTATCGGCCTAAACTGCAAAAAATATTCCGGTGAATCAACCTTAGGAATCAGAACTAAAACGGTTCTATTAGTGTCCTCCGGAACCCCCTTCTGCGCAAAACATTCCCGAACAAAAGCGACAACACTGGAACCAACAATACCCCAATTGCGTTGATAGAACATCGCATGAATCCCATCAATTCCGGGAGCTTTTAAGGGGGCCATATCAAAAACAGCGTTGCGGACCTCCTCCTCCGTCACATGCGACACAAGGCGAGCTTTATCACTATGCGATAAAGGATTGAAACCATACCTCGGCAAGCCATCATGTTGCATGGGCCCTAACGAACAAAACAGCTCCTTATAGAAGTTAACAGCTTCTCGACGCATGAGCTGGAAGTTATCACACCAACTACCATCATTGAGCCTAATCATCTTAATCATTCGACGATTTTGTCGCGCTTTAGTGGCTTGGTGATAGAACCGCGTGTTGCGATCCCCATCTTGAATCCACCGAGCACGAGAACGTTGGAACCAAATGCTCTCCTCCTGCGCAAGCACAGTACTTAACTCCAACTTAAGCCTCCTCTCTAGATCAAGTAAATTATCATTACTAGTAATTTCATTTCGCTTCTCAACACCTTGAATCCGAGCCAATAAACGCTTCTTTCTCCGACCAATATTCCCGAAAACCTCCCTATTCCAAGAGACCGCAGCCTCCTTGAACCTCTCCAAATTAGCAACAATGGTAAGGTTCGGCTGCCACACTTTTTGCAACATTTCCACAAAACGTTGATCCTCCTGCCAAGCAGCAAGATACTTGAACGAAGTAGGGGGCCTATCAGCAATATTCGGGGCACCAACCAGCAAAATTGGGCGATGGTCAGACCCAATCCGAGCTAAATGATACACACTCGACAACGGCCACAAATTACTCCAAGCCTCATTACCCAAACATCTATCAATCCTTTGGTGCAAGGTACCTCTCTTCCAAGTAAAGCGCGGACCTTGAACCTCTAAGTCAGCTAACTCCGCCGAATCAATAAAGTTTCGAAACTTTCGGCAAACGCCATCACGTCTAGCAGAACCCCCCATACGGTCTATAACACTGGGAATAGCGTTAAAATCGCCGCCTAAGATCCAAGCTATCGAACCAGCAGGTTTTAGAGCAAGAAGCTGATTCCACAAAGCACTACGGCAACGACTATCCGGACTGCCATAAACAACGGTGAACAAGCAACAACTCCCCGATTGCTTATCCTCACAAACAGCGTGAACAAATTGGTTGGAAACAGCAATAACATCGAGCTTCACTGTATCCTTCCACATAACCCAAATTCCACCCGAAAAGCCGGATGCTTCAATCCGATAAGAGAAGGAAAACCCATGTCGCTTAATAAACACATCAGCTTTCCTCCCACTAATCCTGGGCTCCAACACAACAACAACATCCGGATCCTGAGACTTCACAATAAGCTTAAGATAGCGGTTAAAATCAAGGACTAACGCTCCCTGAACGTTCCAAAAAAGGGCTTTAAACATTATATAAAAGGCAAAGGAACAGAACACGTAACTCATAGCAGATTGCTATCAAACGTCGTATTGTCCCTCCATTGAACCTCCTCAGCATCTCCCCTCTCCTTTTCGGTAAGAGGCAAAAGATTCGCAGTACTACAGGATTCGCCCATAACCAAATCCTTAGACAGCTTTCGGATCCATTCCCCAACATCGACAGATGCTTCCGTGTTGGGATTTCGATTCTTCTTCTGCACAACAACATTCTTCCGCAGCTGATAAGGACTTTTCCGCGCCGCATTCTTCACCCTCGACAAACGTCGTTCATTAGAAGTCCCACCAACGCTACTATCCCGCCCAATATTATCCTCCAAGCCTTGCTTCCCACTCTCGGCATTGCCTTTACTAACCACCTTGACTACGACATGGTTCGACGAATTGAGGCTGCTCTTAACTGGAATCACCACATCCGTAGACGCCACCGTATCCACCTGTTGTGTGTTCCGCTGTTCGTCCAACACAATGACCTCACCTATTTTTTCCCCATCATGCTTGTTTGCTGCCTTCACCGAATCCAAGTCAACCAAATTTCCACTGTTTGTCTCCCTATCAAACTGTCCAACCTGCTTGTTCACTGCCGCAGGCATGCCCAAAGCAGCTAATTTCTTACTGCTCATTTGTTTCGCTCCATTGGTGATACCGTCAGAGATTCTCAAAGTGGTGCTCGACGTCCTTCCCTTCTTACGTTCAGTAGCACCCAGAGCCAAACTTTGATCAGTCGCCACCACTGTATTTTTGCCTTTGTTCGCCTCCGAATTGATCTTGTATGAAGTACTCGCACCATTATCCGCATCCGCTACTTGCCTCTGCTTATTCTGGACCCCTACATCAGCAGCCTTCGGTGCCATAACCTCCTTACCATCTATGTCCATCCTAAGTAGCTGGAATCTCCCACTACTGGTGTTTCCCTTCAGTCTCGTCCCACTCCCATTCCCGGACCCTCCACTAAGTTGGCCACTTCGACGTTGTCGTCGATTCACCACCCGCATCCAAGGCCCAAATTTCGCCTCAAGCTCTTCGACCATCATCTCTTTATCCTGTGCTTGTCCGGGCGCACCATTCACCCCAGCCGGTTTGCAAGCTTCCGACACGTGTCCATACTTTCCACACGAGAAACAAATCGTTGGAAGACCCTTATATTCGATACGCTGCTTCACTCCATCAATCACTATATTTGATGCCAGAGGCTTATTTAAATCAATAACAATGGCCAGGCGAGCGAATCGACCACGTTTCCCCTCCGCGGTATTATAGTCAATCCGAATAACCTCCCCTAGCATACTAGCAATATAACGAAATAAACTTCTTGTGTAGTAGCGATATGGCAAACCTGGCAGTCGCACCCACACCATAATCCTATCCGGATGGTCCTTTGACGTAGAGAAAGAACGGCTCCATGGTTGAACCGTAAGATAAGAGCCGTAGATCACCCAAGGACCTCCGGACAGCACCTTCGAAACATCCTCCTCGTTCGCGAAACGGACAAGAAAAAAGTCATTATCCATATCAATTAGTGATATTGCACCACTGGGGTTCCAAA
Source organism: Hibiscus trionum (assembly GCA_030270665.1). Classification (NCBI taxonomy): domain Eukaryota; kingdom Viridiplantae; phylum Streptophyta; class Magnoliopsida; order Malvales; family Malvaceae; genus Hibiscus; species Hibiscus trionum. The sequence goes on from BSYR01000097.1 coordinate 2,126,438, forward strand.
GACTCTTGATCCGTTGAAAGAGAGCCGTGTAGCCAATAGAACGTCCCAGCAACCTAACAATAACAGAGTTCGCCATCTTTGCGTCTATTAGATCATGAAGTCTCTCTGAAAAATCGATATTTGGCGTTCCCTCCACAAACCTTACCCTAACATCATCTGGCCTCATCTCAACATCCAAATCAGCAATAGAATTGTTAGTCTTTGCGGCTGAATTCCCTAGAACCATATCACGGAAAGAGAGTTGCATCCCAGCCTTGGTTCCAATATTCCCATGCAGCGAATCCACAGGTAAAACCCTCGTGGCAATATTCGAAGCAGGCTCTCCTGGCGGCACCACCTGCATCGGATCACCGTCCAACGAAGGAGTTTCCGAACCACCCAGACCAGTCGATGCCCCATCCCCCAGACTCCTTGACAGGCTACTAGCATCAGGTGGTCTCCCCACCGCCCTTCCTTTCGACGGCTGGAGGCCTATCGAAGCAAAGTCAACGCTAGGGTTTTTCGAAGATTCCTTAGAATCCGGAGCACTCATAATAATATGAACTCTTTAATACGAATATTAATAATTACATAACGACTTTAATGATTATTATAAAATCAATAATAAATTCCTAAATATTTTCCATGGAACTATATTTTCTTTTTTCAAACCACAATATTTCACTAAATTTGGGGAATGTTGCCATAGATTAAACCAAATTGTTTTCATATATATACACATATTTTACTACTAATCACAACTTTGCGTAGTCTCCTCCCCCAATTTTCCATTTCCTCTCTTTCTCTTCAACACTGAAACAAAACAAACCCATCTTTCACCAAATCCCTGTAAGTCTCTTCTTTTTTGGTATCTCTTAAACATATATACCCTTTTGATTATTCCATTTGATTTTGTTCTACGCATCATAATTTGTTGTGGGTTTTTTCTTTTCTTTTTAAATCTTGATTTTTTTTTCTTGTTGTTGTAGGCTAAAGAGGAAAAAACACAAACAGATGGGCTGCACTGCAAGAGATAAGCATAGGTCGACCCGGAGGAACCGATCGGTGAAACCCGATAGCGATCCTTGCTGTCTTATTGATAAAGACTCAATGGCTAAATCAATACTCGAATCGGGTCTCAAGTCCTTGAGTTACCATCTGAGTCTAAACGATTCAACCCAAAGCCCTAATCCTAATCCTGATACCAATACTAATTGTGATGATCAAGGCTTTGGGTATTGCACTGAGGAACAATTAGAGGAATTTTTATTGAAAAACCTGGATTTTTTATATAATGAAGCTATAACTAAGCTTGTAGCGTTAGGTTACGATGAGGATGTTGCATTAAAGGCGATTTTGAGAAATGGGCATTGTTATGGTGGAATGGATGTGTTGACTAATATACTGCATAATTCATTGGCTTATTTGAATAGTTGTTGTGGTAGTAGTAATGGGAATAATTCGGAGGAAACCGAGTCTGGTTTTCCAGATTTAAGGCAACTGCAGGAGTATTCTCTTGCGGGTATGATTTGTTTGCTGCAACAAGTTAGGCCACATTTAAGTAAAAGTGATGCTATGTGGTGTTTGCTTGTAAATGATCTTCATGTCGGTAAGGCTAGTACTATGGAGATTCCGCCACTTCCTTTGCCCACCAGTGGGTGTACTCCGGTGTTGAACAACCTAGATGGCATTGGTAATAGTGGTGTTGGTGTTGTCTCACCAGCACTATGTAGGTTTCATAGTGGTTGGGGATTTGGGAATGGAGGAGCGGAGTTTCCAGTAAATGGGTTCTCCAATGGCACGGAAATGACTTTGCAGAGGGAGATTGAATGTCCTGAGAGGTTTAACCTTTCTCCTTCAATGAAGTCTCTGTTGAAAAGGAATGTTGCAATGTTTGCTGCTAGTTTTAGGGCTAACTCAAAACAAATGCAGACGCAAAATCAGGCATGTGTAACTGCGATGCCTACTGGGGATGCCCCTCTGGCTGTACCTGGGAGTGATGTTCTACCTGAGAAAGGTGAGGAGTCACAAAATTTGAATAGCCAGGATGGGGTTAATTCGGTATTGAGTAAATTTCGTGATTTGAATATTGATGAGAATTTGGAACATGTTGGGGATGATCAGAAAGGCGAAATGATAATTTCTCTGCTCCATCAAATTAAGGATCTTGAGAAGCAAGTGAAAGAGAGGAAGGAGTGGGCTCACCAGAAAGCAATGCAGGCTGCAAGAAAGCTTAGTAGTGATCTGACAGAGCTAAAAATGTTGAGGATGGAGAGGGAGGAGATGCAGCAGATGAAGAAGGGGAAACACACAATAGAGGACACAACAATGAAGAGACTGTCTGAGATGGAGAATGCGCTGAAGAAGGCAAGTGGGCAGGTGGACCGAGCAAATGCAGCTGTGAGACGGCTTGATACCGAGAATGCGGAAATCAGAGCTGAGATGGAGGCTTCTAAATTAAGTGCATCTGAATCGGTTGCCACCTGTCTTGAGGTTGCTAAAAGGGAGAAAAAGTGCCTGAAGAAGCTTTTGGCTTGGGAGAAACAGAAAACTAAGTTGCAGGAGGAGATTGCTGATGAAAAGGAGAAGATTAAAGAGTTCCAACGATGCTTAGCTCAAGTAGAGCAGGGTCAGAAAGAAACTGAGGTACATCTTATTTACATATAGATGTACATGCGTCCATGCATAAGATATCCACTCCATCTCTCGAGGCCTTGGTTTTTTGTGAAATAAAGCATAATCCATTGAGCATTTTCAACATATCTGGTATGCTTTTTTTGGCACTGTTTATGAAGTATTGGACTGAATTAGAACCACTGCCCCTTCTCTTGCTTAAGCTATCTTTTTAAGTTTAGCTAATGATACCTATGATACTATTAGAAGCTGGAATTCATAATTTCACATTATCTTGTTCTGTCTCATTCATATCCATTTTGTTTTAGCTCTTCTATATGGATCATTTCCAATTTTTGCATGCTTGTGTGAAAATTTGAAGTAGAATGAGTATGAATGATCTTAGTTGGAAAGAACGAGGCCCATTATTTTGGGTATAAAAATGAAGGCACCTTAACTTAAAAGCAGTAGAGGGATGCTTAATTCTCAGAGGCACTCTGGTTTATCTGATTGTGGACTTGCCAGGATATGGATTGCGAATCTAACTCCTTTTTTTTCTCATGGAGTGAAGCAGCAACTCTTAGCTCATAGCTAGTAGGTTTGCAAATGTGACTTGACTCAGGACATGACATGAGCCAATCTTTCCCTGGTTTCCCTTCTTTTAATCTTCTATTTCCTTTGTTGTAGTAAAATATTATATATCCGACTTACCTTTTATTTTGCCTCTGTTTATTGAGTTTTAATTATTTATTTGTATGGCTGGCCTTTTTATGTTCAATTTTCTATCTATGTTTGTCCTCACCTCTGTTGTTGAGCTCGTCTGTGCTTATATGATCATTATCTTAAATGTTTTTGTGCATTCCACATCTCCCAATTTCAATAGTTTAGAAATTATGTTGTGTTTGATATAAAAAAAAACAAGCAATTATGTTGTGCTTGATATAAAAAACAAGCAATTATGTTGTGCAATCTTCTTTTTCAGTCAAAGTGGAAAGAGGAGCTAAAGGCCAAAGAGCTAGCCTTGGCTCAATTGGAGCAGGAACGACGCTCCAAGGAAGCAGCTGAGGCAAGCAATAAAAGAAAGCTTGAGGCTCTGCGTTTGAAGATAGAGATAGACTTTCAGCGCCATAAGGATGATCATCAACGACTTGAGCAGGAGCTTTCCCGTCTGAAACTGTCAGCACAATCTACCGAGTTGAACCATCAATCAGATACTTTACTAACAGGAAAGTCAGAGGGAGCAAAGCCACAAGGAGAAACAATTGCCAGATTGCTTCATGAATTAGATAAGCAACAGGATTCTTCCGAGAATGAAGTCGGTGGTGACAGAGAATGCATAATATGTAAGAAAGATGAAGTCTCAGTTGTTTTTCTGCCTTGTGCACACCAAGTTCTATGCGCTAAGTGCAATGATAGTTACGGGAAGAAAGGCAAGGCTACTTGTCCATGCTGCCGGGTGTCAATTGAACAGAGAATTCGGGTTTTTGGTGCTACTTCATAGCTGCAGCTTGGTTTAACAAAACACTATGGTGCAAGCTTCAGCATACTTTTAGTATTGATGCAATTGCAAATGAATGAGACTGTTGGGTTTTACATATATACTTGTTTTTGACTAAATGTACCATTGGTAAATCCCATGGTGAGTTTGTATTTAAATAAATACCAATATTCTATCAGCTGTCTCATGCTTTTGGCCTTGAAATAAAGTCAAAACTCACAGTACTTGTTTTGGTGCCATCGGGTTGGAGCAAGTGGCTTCCCATAGTAATGGAGATGCTTCCTTGGCCTACCAGTGTTTACTTCGAAACCTTGTCCTTAAGGCTTAAATAATGAAAATCATTTCCATGCAAGTATTCTCCCTTTTTCCATGACTGCTATTGTTTTGGTAATTGGCATCTATTATCAAGCAGCAACTATTGCAGTTGCCAATTAAGCTCAAAGCTAATGAAATTGGACTAAAAGGAGTTCAATTTTGTAAAAAAAAGTAAGTAGAGGGCCCAACCGGTGACCTCTTGATCTGCAGTCAAATGCTCTACCACTGAGCTATGGACCCTGATGCTTTTAAATAATTTTAGTAATTTCTTAGTGTACGAGAACCTGTAAAAGCAACTTTCAATTTAGGCGGCCTGTCCCGGTAAACAGTAGGGGAAGGTGAAAAGGATATATTATTAGAAGAAAGGGCAGTTTTCTTTGTGGAAGTTGACAAGTTGTGAGTGAATGAAAGATCAAAGTTAGCAAGTCCAAGTCTGTGTTCCAGCATGGAGCTTCTTTGTTTGGAACATAGGAAAGAACATTGCTCATCATTAGACAATGATCCTATTATTATATAAGGAAAGGAACAGTGGTTGGTGACTTGACTTAGGATGGAGCTTTTCTGGATACGAATGAAATTCGATCATCATCCTCTTTTGGTTTCAAGCTGTAATCTAGTCTTTGCCTTAAAGCATAGAAATGAGGAATGGTGCTCTGACCCTGATCACCTGATGTGCTTATTCTTTAAAACAGAAGCATTGAATTTCCATCGCCAACTGTTTACTATTGATTCAGTGGATGTTGGGACGATTCAACCAACAAATCTTACGTTTCTTGACACGCCCCCTCTAAAATCCCCTGGTATTGATGGCCTTCTATTTGTCAGATGGTTCAGAATGAGCATGTTGATTCTTTCCTCATTACAATTCTATGGTTTTTAAACCCTCAACTTCCCTCTCTTGGAACTATGATTTCAACCCAATAAATCTGTGCTCGGTTCTTTATAAAGTATCACCAAATTAATCGGATTTTTTTTGGAGCAGATGTAGAGTCATGGTTACTGATGGTTTTAAAGAAGGAGAAAATAGAAAGTTGGACCGGAAAAGATGATAAATTGTGATCTGAGTTCAATACTCCTCTCTCCAGTATACTCTATACAGGTATTTATGTTCATAACAATATAGGTATTTCTTTGGCGGATAATTCTAAAAATGAGGCTAAAAAAAGTGCGACCGAAATTCTTATAAAATTTATAAGAATTTTGATATCAACTTTTCGGTATATACCGATTGTAGATTGCTTATCTTGCTAACCTCTGGAATCTGGGTAGTGCCTAAAACAACAGTTGCTTGTCATCTTTTTGCAGGTATGCACAACAGACCAATGTGGGGCAACTAACGAGGAGCCTCGAGCGACCGTAAATGTCAAACCAAATCTCCAAATTGAGAAAAGTTGTACATTTTTTAAATGATTTATTTTTCCCCTGAGGATAAGGATGAAAGGCCAAGGAGGTAGAACGATGCCGTTTGTTTTAGTGTCATGTAATCCCACATCGCTCGTTTTATGAATGAAAAGATTATTTATAATAAAGCTAGTTGTGCTACAATCATGTGTTCGTAGAAAGGAGAGATGGTTGGCATCTCCCCTGACAGGGCCGGGAACAGCTTTCGGGCTTTCCTGTTAACACATCCGGTTAAGGCTATCCCGCCTTCTAGGTGGATCTCCTACCCAATTTTTTTTTTTCACTTAAATTTTAGTAATTAATAGATTATTTTTAAGTTAGAGTCCTTAATTATACTCGATATATGTATATGACATAAAAATATCACCAAATATATACCTTATATATGTTTTCATTTCACCAATAAGAAATTGGTTTGTTTTGATGTAAGCTTAGGTGACTTAATTGGTTTTCAGTTCCGCAATCACATGAATCAGGAAAAACAGCAGACATATATAGATGATAATATATCAGGTTTTGTAAGAAAAGAAAGGGTGTTGGGATGAGGCTTTGGTTGCCCACCATTCATTCAAGATAAAACCTGCAGCCTAGCCAGTAGCCAGTAGCCAGAAGCCATACAAGTTACAACCTTCCCTTTATTTCATTCCCCCCCACCCAAGCAAAGCCCAAAACTCCATAAACACAGAAATTACAGCCGCTAACATGGCGCTCACACTGTGGGCTTCTTCCACTGCTAATGCACTCAAAATCTCCTGTGCCTCCAAACCTCACCTTTCCCTCGCATTTTCCTTCTCCAGATGCTTTTCCACTGGTACTCTTGGGATCAGATTTTTTAATCTTTTACTCACCTATTTTCTTAATGGAATTAATAAGGATTTCCATGTGGATAAATTTGCAGTTTTGGATGGGTTGAAATATGCCAACTCACATGAATGGGTGAAGCATGAAGGATCTGTGGCTACCATTGGCATCACTGACCATGCTCAGGTTCCTTCCCTTTACTTCTCATCTCCTACTAAAATTATTAGCTCAGGCTCTCCCCCGCCCCCTACCTTTTCTTATATTTGGAGATTAATTTACTATCCATATACAAATATATATATATCAAATACAAGATGATGGAAGTTTGTTTAATCTGAAAATGCTATGGCATAACATGTTTATACACAAATAATCTATGGTTGACCTTCTGGAGACGTGGAAAATTATACCCAGAATTTACTTTGGAACGATTGTTTCCATAAAATCGAGAAACCCTCGTTTTTTTCATCATTTTTATAATATTTCTCATATATGTTTTTTAGTCGTTTCAATAACCTTATTTTTATTAGTAGATGAAGTCGTAGGACTATATGGTTCATAGAGAAAGTTACATTTTCCGTATAACAGGATTATTAGTTAACCTGTTAAACAACCCCCCATCAAATATTGCTCATCCAAAGAACTAGCTTCTGACATGATCATTTTATGCTGTAAAGGACCATCTTGGAGAAGTAGTGTTTGTGGAGCTGCCGGAACCAGGTGGTTCAGTGAGCCAAGGAAAAGGATTTGGAGCAGTGGAAAGTGTTAAAGCAACCAGTGATATCAATTCCCCTATCTCCGGCGAAGTCGTTGAGGTTAACTCCAAGCTCACTGAAGCTCCTGGGCTGGTATAAATTTCTCTCATTCTCAACTCTCTCTGTATAAAAGTGCTTTCCTTGATGACTTACAAGTTAATTTAACACGTTCCTGTTGATGTTGAAGATCAATAAAAGCCCATACGAAGAAGGATGGATGATCAAGGTGAAGCCCAGCAGTCCATCAGAACTAGAATCATTGATGGGTTCAAAGGAATACACCAAATTCTGCGAGGAAGAAGATGCTTCCCACTAAAAACACCTTTCTACCATATTTTCAGCTTCTGTCAACAAATATGGTTCTACATCTTTTATGTTTATTCATCATAACATCTACCCTTTCTACTTTTAATATGTAGTACAATTCTTATTCATATTTACATTTACATTTCTAAACAACAAGACTGCCTGCATTGTGGTTGATCATTTGACCTTCATGACTTTAGCAAGGCAGTTGTCCATAGGCCTTGGAAGAGGTAAATACACAATGGGGCCTCCAGGATTGATTTGTTCAAGCCTACAGATTAAACAAATCAGAAGAAAAAAAAAGATATCAATCTTTTTGGTAATGGGAACTAAGGCTTGATTAGTACATAAAACCAAGTTGTGGGATTGGATTCACTAATGCTGACTCACTTGTAGTTAAGTAGAAAATAATGAAGGAAAATGGAGATCTCAAGCTTGGCCAGATCTGCACCAGGGCAGATCCTGCTTCCTGCTCCGAAGGGAAGGAAAGATCCAGCTTTGGGTTTACAGTTCTGCATGCAAGTAATAACTTCTTAGATGCAATTTCCCATTGAGAATCAATGATCCTAATAACATTGTAAAAGTAAAGGGGCTAAACTATGTAAAAGAAAAAATAGAATGATAAAATTTCAGATTTCAGCATAGTGAATAGACTAGAACTAATAATTGGATGTTTTAACAGCTATTAAGGTTATGTTTTAGTGTTTTTACCCTAAGTAGTGAATTAAACCTTAAACTTACATCCCATCTTGCAGGCAAGAACTCTTTTGGGTTTGAATAAACTTGAGGATCCATATGAACACCTCTATTCCAAACCAAAACCTTCCAACCTTTTGGTATCAAATAACCTGTGCAAAAACAATGCTTTTTTCACTCGGTATACTTGCAAATAAGAAGTTGGGAATTAAAGAGGGACTGAAATCTGTAACCATTGATGTTAACATCAACTTTGGCCTCACGAAAGTTGGAAAAGGAGAGACTGGTCCTTCTCAGTGTCTCATCAATTACCTAACAATCCAAATCTTTTGTCACTCATGCTAAATCTTTCACGTTTCCAAGTAAATGAAACGTTTCTTGTGAAATAAACAATTCAAACAAGGTAGCACACACGTTACCTTTTGAAGGTAATTCATTTCCCTGATATCCTTAAGAGTCAAACCCTTCTGTGTACTTGGTCTTTTCTTTAAGATCTCTTGTTGCTCTTCCTGAAAAATTTGTATTTAATTGAAAAAAAATCAGAAAATTTGAGCATGACATCAAATTAGACCAGCAACAAAAATAGTAATTCAAGGTTAGAAACCCACCTTCGCCTTTTGCAACAGTTCTGGGTGGTCATGCAGATAAATAATTGCCCACATAGCTGCATGCGCCGAACTTTCATGACCAGCTAACAAGAAGACGAGCAGCAAATCGATTATATCCTCATCCTGCAACTTTTTCCCATTTTCATCTTCAATCTCCATTAGTAAATCAATCATTCCTCTCTTTTCATTCTCATCAATAACTTGACTACCCTTGCCTCTCCTCTCATCCAGGACATCTTGTAGGATCTTAACCAGCATATTCCTTGCCTGATACATCAAAAAGTTTCAGAATTTAAAACGTTTAAATTGTTAGTGCAGAATAACCAACGTTGAAACTTACTTTGAGAGCTTTGTAGAAAGCAAAACCAGGAACATTAATGGCCGCGGATTTCAACCCATAGTTCAAATCAGTGTAGTGCTTCTCAACTGACCCCAGAATGGATTCAGCGCTTGAGCCAAGGAAGATGTGTGTGATCACTTTGAAAGCAACCCTTCTCATCTCCTTCAGCAACTCGATTGGCTCTTTCATGCTAGCCCATTCACTCAAACCCTGCATCACAATATCCTCAATATACTCGATATACATGGACAGTGCCTCATGGCCGTTGATAGGGGACGTTGTTAGTCTCCTCAGGTGCTTGTGTTCGGATCTCGAAACGCCATGAAACGATCTCTTCCCCGTTAATCGCATCGTCGAGGATGGATAACCGAGTCCGAATTGTTCATCATCTGCCAACACTTTCCTACAGGTTTCTGGAGTACATACTATGATGCTTGGACTTCCAAACAAATAGGTCTTGTAGATACCAGTTCGGCCATACCTATAATCTCCAAGCAAATTAAAAGGATATCTGTCACAATCGTGTTCAAAGACATAACAAAGTTATATATATATGAAAATCAAATACCTTTTAACCAAGTTGTGGATGAAAGTGTCAGGGTCCTTGGACTTGAAAGCTTTGAGAAAAGACCACATGTTGCCGAATATAGGCCAACCCATATCACCTGGAGGAAGATGATGTTTCTTATGATCTCCCAAGCTGCTAACATAACGCCACTCATTTACTTTCTTGAGAAAACCAAACAAGAGAACATATGTTCCTAGCAGAAGAGCTAGAATCAAGCCCACTATATCTGTATCCATTTGACGAAGTTTTCTCTATCTTCAACTTATGTTTCTCAGACAGCTCTTGTCTTTGTATCTGCCCTTCTGTTCTGTGGGTTCCTATTTATAGCTTCAACTTCAAGTTACCTAAACAAAGCTACCTGCAGCCTTATGCCTTAGCACGTATCAGTCAATATCTCCACAGCCGTGTAATGTTTTTACATGTTACTAGAATATGCGCTTGATAGGCTTGGATAAATTAAATTAAAATTTTGGATAAAATATTTAAATTATCACTCAACTTTGTTCTATAATTTATTTTGGTCACTGAACTTTTAAAAAAATTAATTTACTCACCAAAATTTATACAATGTCCTATTTTAATCACTCCACCATCAATCCAGTTACTTCAGTATGACAATTGACATGGCTTTTTTTAATAGTTTTCAGCCACGTAAGACTTTCATAAATTAAAAAAATAAATTTTATTTACCTTTAAGAAATTAAAATCCCTAATTCTAATAACATTTCTAAGATTCAAAACAAAGGAAAATTTGAAGGAATATCCAGTGAAAAAGAAGAAGAGGAAATAAATTGAAGGTATACTCAGTGAAGAAGAAAGAAGAAACGAAAAGTTCATTACTGGATTGATTCAGTAAAAAGAAAGGAAGAAACTGAAGGTATAATAAAATTTCAAATTTTGTTCCGCCCAAACATTCTTAATGTTCAAATCATTTTCTTTCTTTTCTGCAAACAACCTAAACTTTCCTTTCAACTTTATTTCTCCTTTCAATTAAGGTATATTAAAATATTTTTAATGGTTAGAAGTCCAAAAGTTTGTAGAGATTTTCTGAGTGCAAATTTCAGATTCAACAGCCTAAAAACTATAACCTGTTGAAGGCTGATGATGAACTGAGGCTCCGACGCGGTGGTTGACAACGACCTTGGTGTTGCCGATGCTAGTTTCTAGTCCCTGGGCAGAGCAGCCATCGTAGGTCTCTGGGCATATAACAATTGCTTCTTTGATTTTTGATTTTTTTTTACAAATGAGTTCTTTGATTTTTTTTCTTAATCTTGAATGTTTAACGGGGACCATACCAATGCACTGTGTTTTGGGGTTTTAACTTTTTATTATTGGGTAAACTACATAAATGACCACCATATTTTTGATGAAGTTGCGATTTGACTACATTACTTTTTTTCGAAGTAATTAAACCACCAAACTATTTAAATGGTATCAATGTGACCACCATCCGTTAAAACCTAACGGTGGGAGTGACGTGGCAGTTAAAAATATAAGGGTATAATTACACATTTAGTCCTCATTACTTATATATTCTATCAATTTAGTCCTCATTACTTATATATTCTATCAATTTAGTCCTAATTTTAATTTAATAAAATAAATAAATTATTTAATTAGGTGGTGACACGTGTCACCACCTTGAAGGATGAAAAATAAATGGAATAAAACTAGGTATATGCTCCCAACATGAATCGAACCTAGGTAACCTAGGGATGAAATCGCATGGCAAAGCCACTAGGCCAGAGCCATTTTTGTGATACAAAATGCAAATAATTAATATAAGTCATACTTGGTTCTTTATGCCAAGGAAAAGTAAATAAATGTGGATTAACGAGATTCGAACATGGCGCGCTTATAATACATAAAAACATCTAATCCAATAAAATAAATCTAATAATTAAATTATAAATTAAAATTATATCAATTCATTTCAATTATGTTCGTAAGTTTGTATTCACTAAATAAATTTAATATACTTTTAAAATTTTAAAGTTGTAATATAATTTCATATATATATATATAGTAATTTAATTAAATTTTTAATAAATATTAAAATTATAAATTAAGTTAAAAAAATCAATTCAACGATTATATACGTGAAATTATAAAAATAAATGCGAAAAAGAAAAATATATTAAATTTAGTTTAAAAATACAAAATTCTTAAAACTATTTTAATTTTAAATTGTGCACTAACTATATTTTAAAATATATACAAAATGTTGTTGTAACCCCCTCGTCCCGGTCTGGCCGGATGACCGGTCCGAGTGGGCCACACGGGGAAAACCGAAGCGAAACCCGTTAAGGTTCCCCCTCGGTTAACAACCCTATTTTTTTTTAAGTTTTAATCTTGTCACATTCGAACCCCAAACCACATTCAAACAGCCCAATTTTAATCTTGACTAAAGGCATCTTAGTACCTATGTGTTTTTCTCTTTAAAAAGGCCAACAAAGTTCAAACAGTGCATTTTTAAGTAGAGGTTTCGAAACCTCCCCAAATGGTTTCGAAACCTAGACTGGCAGTAAGGTTTGGAACCCAGATTTCTGCAAAGGTTTCGAAACTTTACCCATGGTTTCGAAACCCTCTTCCATGGTTTCGAAACCTTCCTCAAAGGTTTCGAAACTTAGGCCGGCAGTGAGGTCTGGAATCCCAGATTTTAAAAAGGTTTCGAAACCTTCCTCAAAGGTATCGAAACTTAGGCTGGCAGTAAGGTCTGGAATCCCAGATTTCTGCAAAGATTTCGAAACCTTACCCATGGTTTCGAAACCGTTGTGTAGGGGAGCACTTACTGCTTAACTCTAATGACTTCCTATGGAAAAGAACATCAAGAGCATACATAGCCATACATAAGAGCTTAAAAAGGGCTAAAGGCATGAATTGACACACATGAGATTTGCACATACAAACATTTAAGCAATCATACTTGAGCCAAAGGAAGCATTCAAACATGAAACGAGGTATCCATACATAGCATTCCAACAAAAGAGCAATTTAAGCATTAATGGCATACATGAAAGCTCAAAAGGCCTTACAAGGCACAAGTCAACATATAGGAGGTTTGCACTCACATACACAAGGCAACCTAAGCATCTAAAGGGCATGCTACCACACTCAAACATTCATCATAGCATAACATGCTTTACAAACCAAAGCCAATTCAAACATCAACATACATGAGTCATACATAGCTCATACAAAAACCCTTGCCACATTGCCAACTAATACAAAATTTACCACCGTACTTGAGCCACAAACTTGGAAAGCCCTTCTTGCCTTGCTCCGAGCTAACACCACGCTAATGATCTGCATTGTTGAACATTGAGAGCGTAAGCTATAGGCTTAGTGAGGGTGCTCTAAAACGAAAATCATCAACAATGCAGGGTTCAAGCATGTAAATCCTAATCTCACATACATCATACATTGGTAAAGTATTGAGTAGACCTAGCTAGTCTTTCAAGTGGCATAATATGGTTTCTCATATCCTACCAAGCTCAAATATCATGTAACAACACCATATATCAACATCATATATTACAACATATGAACAAGTTTAATTGGCCACTATTAATTACCCGGGTGTGCGGATTTAAACCTCAACAATACTTTACCTCGGTGGGATTACACTCATCACCGGACCTTGCATGTGCGGGATTTCACTCATCGCCACATGCCCTACGGATGGGATTCCACTCATCATCCCGTAGAAAATACACTAAAGCTTCCGGTGGAATATTACATCACCGTACTCCTCCTTGATGACTTAACGCCATCAAGGCCACGTACGTTTTGACTCAATTTGTGTGCACACTAATCCTAATTATCGATCATTTACAATCGGTAATTTATTTAGTGCCAATTTTCATTTACCACATCACATTTCCATCAACCATATCACAATTGCTCATCACATATTCATACCATGGCATACATGTACAAATAAATCTCATACCACTAGAGCATATATAGGCAATACACAAGTATTAAATGGAAACTAATGACTAAAATCAACAACTTGAATTAAATAGAAATGGCCTACCAAGCACACTTCACACACACACTACACATACTCGAACCAAACTTTAAAATAAGTTTGAAACCACTCACCGCCCTTCCTTAGCAACCAAAACAAATCTCTTACGAGCCCAGATTCGGTCCCAATGCTCCTTCGACGACTCCTCTTGCTTCTAGCCAACCAAAAACACAACCAACAACCACAATCAATGCTAACATTCAATCAACACATAACCTTTGAGTTCAAACCAACTTCACCCAAATTCCCAAATCCAACTAATCCCCAAATATTTCAATTTTCGTGCTCCCTACAACACTAGCTGAAAACCCCACTTCCAACCATCCAAATGACACCCAAAAGACCCCAAATCACCTTCCTAACATACCTAAACCATCAGCCCTTCAATTTCACTCTAAAACCCACCAAAAATTGAGTTTTTGACACCTTTAAAATTGCCTCAAAACCCCATTTCGGATTTTCACCCAAATCCAACCAAATTGACATATAATATACATTTTAGTGTGGAGAATCAAAAACTCAACTCCATATTTCGAAATGAAGTGAAAATCACCATAAAAACCCAAACTTTAGCAAAACCCTAACATTTCAAAAGTCCATATTTTTGAAATCTAAAACCATGGGTAGATAGAGAATAGAGAGGAGAGTTAGAAAACACTTTTACCTTTGAAAAACACCTTGAATTGAAGAAGTTACTCAATGGAATAGTAACTTGAAACTTGGAGAGGTTTTGGAGATGGTGTTGGGTGTTTCACGTTGAAAAATGGGGAAAAGGGAGAGAAGATGACAACTTTCAAAAGTTGTATTCCTTTTAAAATCTTTTGGGTAAAATCACAACATAGGTCCCTCCTCTTTTTACTAAAGCCCAAATAGATCACAATTTAGGTTGAATTGATTTAATTTAATTTTATTGACTCGGACTACAAACCCGACTAACTCCTAACCCCAAAACACGGGTGTTACAGTTGTTAACTTTAATTTAATTATTAGATTTATTTTATTAGATTAGATGTTTTTATGCATTATAAGTGTGCCATGTTCGAATCTCGTTAATGCACATTTATTTACTTTTCCTTGGCATAAAGAACCATGAATGAGTTATATTAATTATTTGCATTTTGTATCACAAAAATGGCTTTGGCCCAGTGGCTTTGCCATGCAGTTTCTTCCCCAGATTACCCAGGTTCGATTCACGCTGGGAGAATATACCCAGTTTTGCACCACCTGATTGAGGGATGAAAATAAATTTATTAAATTAAATATAAATGGCAAAGTCTTCCAATAAGGTGGTGACATGTGTCATCACCTAATTAAATAATTTATTTATTTTATTAAATTAAAATTAGGACTAAATTGATAGAATATATAAGTAATGAGGACTAAATGTGTAATTATACCCTTATTTTTTTAACTGTCATGTCACTCTCACCGTTAGGTTTTAACAGTTGATGGTCACATTGATACCATTTAAATAGTTTGGTGGTTTAATTGCTTCAAAAAAAGTAATGTGGTCAAATTGCAACTTTATCAAAAGTATGTTGGTCAATGAAGTAGTTTACCCTTTATTATTCTACTGGCATTTCTAGTTATATTATTATTTTATTTATTTATGACATGTCATAACGGTGGAGGGACTAAAATAGGTTAATATATAAAGCTTAGTGAGTAAATTGATCGTTTTGAAATTTCAGTGATCAAAATAGGTCAGAGAACAAAGTTGAGTGATAATTTAAATATTTTACCCTAAATTTTTTAACAAAATACTTATAATTATTAAATATAAATGGCAAAGTCTTCCAATAAGGTGGTGACACGTGTCATCACCTAATTAAATAATTTATTTATTTTATTAAATTAAAATTAGGACTAAATTGATAGAATATATAAGTAGCGATGACTAAATTGATAGAATATATAAGTAATGAGGACTAAATGTGTAATTATACCCTTATTTTTTTAACTGCCATGTCACTCTCACCGTTAGGTTTTAACGGCTGATGGTCACATTGATACCATTTAAATAGTTTGGTGGTTTAATTGCTTCAAAAAAAAGTAATATGGTCAAATTGCAACTTTATCAAAAGTATGTTGGTCAATGAAGTAGTTTACCCTTTATTATTCTACTGGCATTTCTAGTTATATTATTATTTTATTTATTTATGACATGTCATAACGGTGGATGGACTAAAATAGGTTAATATATAAAGTTTAGTGAGTAAATTGATTGTTTTGAAATTTCAGTGACCAAAATAGGTCAGAGAGCAAAGTTGAGTGATAATTTAAATATTTTACCCTAAATTTTTTAACAAAATACTTATAATTATTAAATATAAATGGCAAAGTCAGTGTTCATCGGGAGAATTCTGGAATTACAACACCCATTTTATTAAAATTAGGGATGAGCCGGCGGCAGGGGGAGGGCTTCGCACATGATCGACGGCAGGGGGTGAGTTCAACGCAGGATCGACGACAATCGAGTAGGGTGTGGACACTGTTTGTCTTGAATTTGCCAGCCCAGTTGCATTGGAAGGGAGTATGGCAAGTCTTTGATCGACATGGTGTTGTGGTCGATGTGTTCATACCGCAAAAAAAAGCCAAAAATGGACAGCGATTTGGATTTGTGCGAATGGGATCCAAGGCAGACGCGGATCGTGTTATAGAGAGACTAGACGGGTTTCGCTTATATGGTGAATGGATCAGCGTGCGATATGCTCAGCGAGAGGTACGAACAAATTATTGGAAGAAGAAAAATGTGAGTAGTAAAGGGGGGGAGTCGACGGCAGAACAGAATAATACACGAGTACGGGAGGAGTGATCGAAGGTGCAAGTGGAAACAAAAGAAAGATCAATTGAAGGAGTGATTGATGCGGAAAAAATTGAGATATTGAAGACATGTGCGGTGGGATTTTGTCGAAAACCCTACAATTTGAGAGAATTGGCGGTGGAATTTAAAAATGCAAATTTAGAGGGGTTCTCGATTATGAGGGCAGCAGGATCCATGGTTTTGCTAATGTTTCAGGATGAAGAAACAAGAAGGCAAATATTAGAGGCGAAACGCTTGGATAATTGGATGGAAAATGTGATGGAGTGGACGCCGGACTTGGGCATGCCAAATAGACGAGTATGGGTGTCGGTAAGTGGGATTCCGATTCAGGCCTGGTCCGAAGGTACATGTCGCAATATTGCGAATTTATGGGGAACGTTCATTCAAATGAACACGGAATCGGTGGCGCCATCATCCTTTGAAAGGTGTCGCTTTTTAATTGAAACGGATTGGCTTGAGAATATTGATGAAATGTTGACGTTACAAGTAGGGGTCAATTCATTCCGTATCCGTGTTGTTGAGATGGAGGAATCGGTAGGGGTAAAGTGTGAATGTTGTTGTGGGCTTTGGGAGGATGAAGACGAAGCTGGAACAGTGGCAAAGGAGGAGGAATTAGACTCCTCGGATGATGAATCTTCGGTAGGTACAACGATACAATCGGTGGATACAATCGTGCCGGATTCGGTATCAAAGATGGTGAGCCGTGATCAAGAAGTGGAAACGATATTAAAGGAGGTCAGTTGGAAGGCGGATGAGGAGCTTAGTCTAGTATCACGACCGATGGAGGATAGGGAAGGGATTAATGAATTACTTTATGAAAAAGGTAATTCAGGATAATGATAAGGTAAGTGTTTTGGATAAACAATTGGAGGTGGTTCAATTGGAGGAGGAGTCTAACAGGATAAACATGACTACACGGCTGGAAAGACAACGGGAAGGGAAGGCTGAAATCGTGGAAGCTAACGGGGAATTCAAACGGGTGAGAAAGCTATCGGAAATTATCATGAGTGATGGCTCCCAAGTGGTGAAACAAAGCATTGAGCATAAATCGATAAAGAGGGGAAGGGGACGTCCGAGAAAACAAGCACATCGAGAGACTGAAATTGTCAACGGTTCACTTTCGGATACTGATTTTGAAAATCGGAAACGGGCAATTCTAAAAGAGGCACAAGAAACGTTGAATCTAGGGAAATTTGTAGGTGCGGAGGTAGTGGGTAATGAAGATGAGATTATTATGGATATCGCGAGAATGATCGAGTCGAGGGAGGGACAGCAATAGCAATTCGCAATGCGTTTGTTGTCGTGGAACGTGAGGGGGTTGGGATGGGCAGCAAAGAAACGAGCGGTGTACAACCTTGTGCGACAACAACGATGTGAGGTGCTGATCTTACAGGAAACAAAGCTCGAAGAGGTAACGGGTCACTTGGTGGGGCGTTTGTGGTATTCGGATGAGTATGAGTATGTGTTCTCGCCATCGTCGGGGCGTTCTGGTGGTCTCATGGCAGTGTGGGATGTTCATAAATTCAAAGCGACAACTGTGGAATGGGGCGAGAGATTTGTGAAATTAATTGGTACATGGGTATTAGAGAATTGGCATTATGGAATTTTAGGTGTGTATGCCCCTTGTGCTGTGACCGAACAGGAGGTTTTGTGGCGGTTGCTATCGACGGAGATGACAGATTGTGGTGTATCGTGGTGTGTGTGTGGGGACTTCAACATGATCGTTGATCCAAGTGAGCGAAGGGGGGGTGAAGTTTTGACTCGAGGTATGACTTCCTTTACGGATTTTATTACAAACAATGCTCTGATTGATATGCCTATGCACGATAAATGCTTCACTTGGTATGGTCCGGGCACAAGATGTAGTAGGCTTGATCGTTTTTTATTGGCTTCGACATGGTTTGAAATTTTTTCTGATTTGAGGATGTTGGCACTATTGCGGGGGTTGTCGGATCACTGTCCAATTTTCCTAATGAGTGATCCGATGGATAGTGGTCCACGGCCATTTCGATTCGTCAATGCTTGGTTGCATTCAAAAAACTCGGTGAAACTAATTGAAGGGGAATGGAATCGGTTGTCATCGTGTGAAATGGGGTGGAGTGACAGCGGGTTGCTAGGAAAATTGAGAGGCCTCAAACAATTTCTTAAGCGATGGAATACAACGTCGCTAGGTGATTTAGATGTTCGGATTAAGGGTATCTCGAAGCAATTGGAGGCAATTGATGATAAGGTGGAGAAGGGTGAAGCGACAGGGGTGGATTTGAGTGCAAGAGGCCAATTAATAGCTGAATTGTGGAAGCATTCGAAATTTAGAGAATCAATTTGGCGACAAAAGTCGTGTATGACATGGTTGAAAGAAGGCGACCATAACACTGCTTTTTTCCACAAAGCAGTGAGGATAAGGGCAGTGCGTAACGTGATTCGAGGGGTCGAGGACGGTGGGAGATGGATAAAGGAGCCGGATCAATTAAAAAGGTATTTTTATCGGGCATTTCGGCACCATTTCTCTCGCATTACAGTGGCTGGTTCGTTTGATGCAGCAGTGAATTTCAGTTGTCTAAATGAATTTGCGGCAGCGAGTTTGGAAGTGGAATTTACGGAGGGAGAAATTAAGGATGCAATTTGGTTGAGCGATGGTGCGAAGGCACCGGGGCCGGACGGCTTCACGTTTGAATTTTTTAGGAAGGGGTGGCATTTCGTCAAGAGTGACCTGCTTCATTTCATGCTTCATTTCCAGCAATCGTGTACATTGCCGAGGGGTGTTAACTCGGCTTTTGTGGTGCTAATACCTAAGAAAAGTGATCCGAAAGTGATAGGGGATTATCGGCCAATATGTTTACTGAATTCGTTGTATAAGATCTTGACTAAATGCATGGCGAAACGATTGCAAGGTGTGCTACCGAATTTGATTAGCGATGTGCAGTCCGCCTTTGTACATGGGCGACAAATCCTTGATGGAGGTTTACTTGCTAATGAAGTTATTCATTCATTACAAAGAGGGCAGTTTGGCGAGGGGGGATTGATCCTAAAATTGGACTTTGCCAAAGCATACGACTGCATCAAGTGGGAGTGTCTCGAACGTATAATGAAGCGGATGGGATTTGGTGATGTTTGGTGTGCGTAGGTGCGGGAATGCCTTAGTACGGCAAGGCTGTCCGTACTTGTTAATGGGTCGCCGACGAGAGAATTCCAAATGCAACGGGGATTGAGGCAGGGAGATCCCTTGTCGCCACTGCTGTTCGTGATGGTGGCTGAAATGCTACATCAGTTTTTGCGTAACGCCAAGTATTTGGAAGTTATTCGGGGGGTACAGGTGGCGAATGGATGTGAAGTATCGCATCTGCAATTTGCAGACGATACGGTTTTGTTTCTTCCGGCGGAGGTAAATGTGGCAAAAAATTTGAAACGCATTCTTACTTGTTTTGAATATGCATCGGGGCTGGAAATTAATTATGCCAAGTCGAAGTTGTATGGGGTGGGTGTGACGGAGGTGAGTTTACAAAATGTTGCAAAAATATTGGGATGTGCTTGTGCTGAATTGCCTATAATCTATTTAGGGATGCCTCTGGGAGTTAATCCGAATAGTTTACAGTTGTGGGAACCTTTAATTCAGAGGTTCCGAAAATGCCTTACGGGTTGGAAACGCGATGCTTTATCTATTGCGGGGAGATTGTTGTTGCTTAACTCTGTTCTTTCATCTTTGCCGTTGTATTATATGGGGCTATTCTTGGTG
Source organism: Hibiscus trionum (assembly GCA_030270665.1). Classification (NCBI taxonomy): domain Eukaryota; kingdom Viridiplantae; phylum Streptophyta; class Magnoliopsida; order Malvales; family Malvaceae; genus Hibiscus; species Hibiscus trionum. The sequence goes on from BSYR01000097.1 coordinate 2,146,908, forward strand.
CCGCGAAGTGTCATCAGCAAGATAGATAGAATTCGTCTTCGATTTTTGTGGGGAGGGTCGGAAACAAAGATGAAAATGAGCCGAGTGAATTGGTCTATTGCGTGTAGGCCTAGGAGGTTTGGGGGGCTGGGCGTGGTGGACTTACGTGCAAGAAATCTCGCACTTTTAGCTAAATGGCGATGGCGATATGCTATGTCTGAGGGTTCTTTGTGGCGACAAATAATTGAAGCGAAATATGGGTGTGAGGTGGTAAGTTGGAGGCCTAATTCTTTAGGGGTTAGGCATATGTCCAAGGTGTGGAAGCAAATAATTGGTATACAAGAGGAGGTTGTAGTGGAGCGTTTTATTGGGATTTCACAGTTTCGATGGCAGCTAGGGAAGGGTGATCGCATTTTGTTTTGGCAAGATGTTTGGTGTGCCGAGGAGTCCCTCGAAAAAATGTTTTCGAGGTTATTTCGATTGGCGAGGGATAAAAGAGCGTTGGTTCGGGACTATGCATGGGGCGGACGTTTCGATCATGGGGAGTGGGATTCTTTTTTCGGAAGGTCTTTGCGATCGTTTGAAGTGACGCAAGTTGCTGATTTGAAGCTTTGTATTGGAGGATTGGTGCTGGGCAGTGCATGTATGGACCGGTTGATTTGGAAACCAGCGCATACGGGAGTTTTTTCGGTTGCACAGTTGTATAAACTAATGACATCGTTTGGGCTTGAGGCGAGGGTGGATTTGGAGGCAATCTGGAAGTTGTCTATACCGCCGAAAGTTCAGTATTTTTTGTGGTTTGTGCGGTTGGATCGGCTGCCTACTATGGTGATGTTGCAATCGCGGGGTATACCGATTGGGGAGGAGGCGATGAAGTGTTGTTGGTGTCGGGCAGCAGTGGAAGATTTGGAACACATTTTGTTCCGTTGTTCGATTGCGTGGGCTGTGTGGCAGCAGTTTTTTAGGTGGTGGAGGGTGGAATTTGTGCAGCCGCGGGACTTGGGGGCGTTGTTTGAGCAATGCTTTGCGAATATTTTCGATGGGTGCTTCCGGGATTGGTGGTTAGCGTCATGCGCGGCTGTGGCATGGTCATTATGGCTGGCCCGAAATTCATGTTTATTTAATGGTAAAAAAATGGATTTGGGATCGATTGTGTTCTTGGTGAAGTTAAGATCATTGTTTTGGGTACGCCTAGACCTTCCGCCGGGGGCAATTATGGAGTCGACATGGTGGGACAGCCCATGGTCTTGTGAAATTCGTGCACGAGTAGACAACTATCGAGACCGTGTGAGGTGGGAATTGCCGATGGAGGGGACGGTGAAATTTAATGTGGATGGTGCTGCAAGGGGAAAGCCGGGCAAGGCCGGCTGCGGTGGTGTTTTGAGGAATGCAGCGGGACGAGTGTTGGCTTTATTTTCCGGGCCGATAGGTATCGTGGACTCGAATGAGGCGGAGGTGCAAGCCATATGTTTCGCGTTGGAAATGTTGGTAAGTTCAGAGCGGGTGTTCCCTCCTTTAGTGGTGGAATCGGATTCGACGACGGCAATTGCGTGGGTGCTACACCATGATGCCAGACCGTGGAAATATGGTGTGTGGTTGCGACGTATCGATGAGGCGTGTGCTGCTCTTGGAGATGTGTGTTTTCACCATGTTTATCGAGAAGCCAATCAGTTCGCGGATGCGTTGGCAAAGAGTGGTGTCGATCGTCCGAGTTGGTTCCAACGGGTGGGTTGATTGTACTTGGGGGTGAGTTTCTTGTTTCGGGTTGATGCCTTGTTTTTCACATTACCCAAGTACTCTTTTCCTCTATAGGTTTAGAGAGGTTTTTAATGAGGCTTGGGGAATGTTGGCTATGTATGAACTCTTATTCAATAAATCATACATGTTTGTCGAGCAAAAAAAAAATGGCAAAGTCTTCCAATAAGGTGGTGACGCGTGTCATCACCTAATTAAATAATTTATTTATTTTATTAAATTAAAATTAGGACTAAATTGATAGAATATATAAGTAATGAGGACTAAATTGATAGAATATATAAGTAATGAGGACTAAATGTGTAATTATATCCTTATTTTTTTAACTGCCATGTCACTCTCACCGTTAGGTTTTAACGGCTGATGGTCACATTGATACCATTTAAATAGTTTGGTGGTTTAATTGCTTCAAAAAAAAAGTAATGTGGTCAAATTGCAACTTTATCAAAAGTATGTTGGTCAATGAAGTAGTTTACCCTTTATTATTCTACCGGCATTTCTAGTTATATTATTATTTTATTTATTTATGACATATCATAACGGTGGAGGGACTAAAATAGGTTAATATATAAAGTTTAGTAAGTAAATTGATCGTTTTGAAATTTTAGTGACCAAAATAGGTCAGAGAGTAAAGTTGAGTGATAATTTAAATATTTTACCCTAAATTTTTTACAAAATACTTATAATTATTAATTAGTAATATATGTAATGATATTATGTAGAGTTAAGATTGAATAATTAGGTTTAATTGTTTTTAACATTATATTTATATTATATATGTAATGATATTATATGAATACAATTTAAGAAAATAATCAGCTAATTGGATGTGAGTTCATGATGTTATGTGACATCAGATCTCATTCAATGTATTATTATTGTGTGGATTATCATTGATGTATAGACGCCATTATTGCATAGATAATATTCCTTGTGTGAATAAAAGTATGCATAATATAAGTAGTTGAATAGACACATGATTATACTTTTATCTCTTTGCTCGCAATATTGTGTGTATATTTATGTTTCAGAATTGTATGAAGTATAGTAGAGTAGTAATGTGTCGCTAAGTTTATAAAGTTCAGCGTTTGAATATTTTTGTTTACAGGTTAATAAATTTAAGATGTGTCTAGAGGAGCACCATCAACACGAGATTTTAGTATTGTTACATTTTAAAGTATAATATCTTAGTTATTTTGTTTGACTATGTATTCATATGACCTTATGATATTTTGAGTTGTAACTCTATTACAGTTATTTTGTTATATACTAATTATGAAGCCTTTTGTTTTTGTATAACTTCTTTTATTTATGCATTATTCATGTTTATATTCTAAGTTATTTGATTTATAGAAGCATGTTAAATGTTTTGGGTAAATCTGATTTGAAAATTTTAGTTGGTCACCGTGACTCAATGTGATATTTTAGGTCATTCATATTGATCGGATCAAATTTATGATGTTATATATCTTAAATATATAAATTAAAATACAAACATAAAAAATGTTAAAATTTTGACGAAAATAAAATATATAACCACAATCTTCTAAGTTCTAATATTTAACTGAAAATAATGAACGGTAAACTGGTTCATTTTTTTGTCCACCCGTTGAGGGGTGATACCAAAAATTTTGTGTTGGGTAGAGATAAAACTATAAATTTAGATTCTAAAGCTAATTTTTTTTATCAATAAGTAAATATAATTTTATTAGCGAAAAATCATACAAATCAGATATATTATGTGTTTCTTTAAAAAAAATTCTAAACCGATATATAGAGAAAAAAAGTGCGACATATAATATTAAGAGGGCAAAAGAAAATCAATTATAAAAGATTTATATTACCTTTTAATTTTTGAGAAAGAATAAATATAAAATTTTATACTTAAGAGTATAAAAAGCTCTTAAACTTCTAAAAAGAAAATTAAATAAGCTTTTATTTTTTTTTACATTCAATCAAGCCATTAGACCAAAAAATTAAAACAATTAATCCCTTCAACCGTTTATTGGCTCAAAGCATTTAATGAGACGTTTAATCGTTTATGGTCCCCCGAAGTGCAGTTGGCACACTAGAATTTAATGTTGACGGGTCGTCAAGGGGAAAATCAGGGCCGACTAAGTGTGTGTGTGCGGGGGTCTTGTGTGACTCCAGTGGAAAGGTTTTGACGTTATTTTCAGGTCCTTTGGGAGAGTTAAATTCCAATGAAGCGGAGTTTCGTGCGATTTAGAACGGTTTTCTATATCCATATATATACATACCCGGCTCTATGTATAGACAACAAGAGCATCCGATCAGGGCCGACGCTTAAAGAAGTTATATGTTTTTAATTTTATTCGAATTATATTTGTTCTTAATAGTTTTTATTTTTTAATATTTGTCATTAGGGCCCAATTTTTTTCAATATTTGTTAATAAAAGTTTATTTTTTTCCAATATTTATTATTAGAGACCTACTCTTAAAATTCAACTTTTTCCAATACTTGTTATTAAGAGCCTAATTTTTTTAATATTTATTATTTTTGGTATACTCTTAAAATTCATTTTTTTAATTTTTGTTATTAGGGGCCCAATTTTTCAATACTTGTTATTATGGACATACTCTTAAAATTAATTTTTTGTTACTTAGTATTAGGGACATAAATTTAAATAACGGCATGCAACCGCAACAACGACCGTTACATGACGATAGCGGTAGTGGCTGAGCCAGTATTTTCTTATAGTGGGGTCATGAGTGAAGTATGAGGTATTGAGGATTTCTATACCACTAAATAAGCATTGTTGACCTCATACCCCAACAAATCAAGTGGGTTCAATTGCACCCATAATTTATATGCTACATCCACCCATGGGTAGCGACACCATCTGAAACTGCGATACCCACAACTATTGTATCTACAATAGCGTATGTTATTAAGAGATTTCACAACCGCGATACTCGTAGTTACCAAAATAGCATCTATAATGTCCGCAACTACAATAAAATTTAACATGACTGTAAATATGACCGCGATCATAAATTAAATTTTATTTTAAGGCCCATTTTTTATATTCGCCCTGGGCCACCAATAGCCCGAGATAAGCCATATATATATCTGCGTATTTTCACATGTGATATACATAATATATCGAAAAAAATTGAAGAACTCGACTTGAACTTGAAAACTAATAAACTAATTACTAAAATTTTCGAGTTATTCAAATTTTCATTTTATAACTCAAACTTTATTTGAAATTTTTTCGAGTCGAGCTTATTAAATTACGAGTCGAGTCAAAATGAACTGAATTTTTTTTCCGATTTGAATAATTCAGTTTTTTTTCGAGTTGAGTCGAGTTTTGCTCACCCCTACAGGTGATGATATCTAGTTGTATGATTTTTTGCTATAATAAAATCATATGATATTGATAAAAAAATAATTAAGCTCATGAACCAATAAATTGAATCAATTAAGCATTTTGACCAATTTTGACTATTAAATCTTGACAGTTTTTTTCTTTAGATATTACTGACACATAATAACACTACAGTTCTATCATGTTGCATTTACTGATTTTTTTTTAAAAAATATTTTTATAAATTTTATAGAACTTTTAAAATCTTTTAAATAAAATAAAAAATCTCTGAAAATGTCAAGTGAAAATACTGTAACACGGCGCACTTCACCAACAAAATTAAAAAAGTCAAGTTTTAATGGACAAAATTGGTCAAATAACTTAATTTATTTAATTTTTTGGTTCAAAAGCTTAATTAATTTTTTTTTGGTTCCAATGTTTATTGGTTACAAAAAAAATAAGAACTTAATTGATTTTTTTAAAAGTTTAAGAGCTTCTTGTACAAAATTTTACTATTTTCGTTGCTAGATCCATGAATTTGACTTTATTTAATATCCAATAAAAATATTTATAATAGCATGGATAAATAGTTAAATAACATTGCTAAATTGGCAAACAAAATCATGCATTGAATTTTTAGAGCATAACATTTATACCATGTTACATATTATAAATATGATAAGATTAATGTTTTATCTTTTTTTTTCGATTTTATAGGACTTTATCTTAACTAATTTTGGTCGGTCTGTATCTCACACCGAATTTTAGTGAGTGGATTTTCTGGTAGAGATTTTCTGCATATACAAGACATCGAACTCGAAACCTGCTTAAGCGATACCAGACTACTTACCACTTGACCAACTCCGTTATAATAGATTAAGGTTCTATTTAATGCTCTTTGGATTTGCTTATCAATGTATAAAATCTACGTGAAGTATATTATTTAATAAAAAAATTAAAAATATAATAGATTAAAGTCACTTTTACCATATAAATAAACGAAAATACAAAATTTATATGAGAAACTATACCATAGGTCTGTCCCGCCATGTCATCCATGGCTCCAACCAATAAAAATCATCTACTTTATTAGTTTTTTTCATGTCATCTTTTTACTAAGTGAATATTCACACGGTAAAAAATAGCTTTTAAATTTAATTTACAATAAGTATGAGTAAAGATTCACTTAATAAAAAGATGACATACAAAAACTAATAAAATAAATAATTTTTATTGGTTGAGACTATAAATAACATGACTAGACGGACCTATGATATAATTTCTCCAAGAATTATAGTAAGAAGATTAAGTATTTTTTTTTCTGACTTTACTAACACACTTTATTTATGCGGCAATTGACCTTTTATCTTCCACGCATGTAATATTGATTCTTTTTTATTGATTTAGATTATGTGAATTATTCATTGAAAGCATTAAGCATATTTATTAGTTTGGCATAGTTGACTTTTTTTGCCTTACTTTTCTTAAAAAATCATTTTAACCCTTAATTTTTTTTTTTACATTCAAACTTCATTTTTTTTCAAATTGAACCAATTGACAAAAAAACGACGACACAATTAAGCTGACGTAAGTTATGTTGTCCTTTTGCCAAATTGTGAAAGTCATACAAATACAAACCTCTAATATTATTCCGATTTTATAGTGAATTTTTTCTCCTATGGCCATGGTTTTTTCTGCTCACGTAAAATATTAGTGTCTACTTCATTGTGCGATCATTATACTTATTATTATCCTATAACAAGAATACAAATCTATTTTAAAAAATAGACAAAATCTAGAGAGAAAAAAATGTTAATTAATTTGGTGTTATAGATAGTTTTAGACGTTGCATAAAATAAACTACAAGCAATTGACTTTGCTATAATTTACACAATAAATGTCATATTTTGTCACCATAGAAAGAAAACTATCACTGGGATCTTTCTTCTCAGATTCACCTTCGTAAAACAAATTTACCACGTCACTTAGGGTTTTATTTTATTTTATTTCCCAATTTGCAGAGGTGGTTGCTACCATTGATCTCTGTACTTCCTTCAACTTTTGTTTAAGTGATTAGGTGTTGAAATCTCCAAATTCACTATAAGATCGAAACGTATCAAAGAACTTACATGCAAGTCGAGTAGAAATCGTCTGCCCTTTTTTAATGTTCCTATTTATTCTCCAACACTAAAAATTAGGATTAAGGTTAAGTTTTAATGTTAGAGTTTATCTATTTATGGCATTGAATGTAGGGTGTATTTTTTAGGGTTATGCTTTAAGATTTAAGATTTAAAATTTAGGGTTCGGTTAAAATTTAATCTTTTATATAAGAAAATATATCTTTCCCTTTATAACCACAACACGTTTCACTTAATTTACACTTACATGGAAAGAATGTAGTGCAAAACACACCAAATTCAGTAAGTTACACAAGACAGCAACTGGCATGTATGTTTATGAAATTTCCCATTAATCCACATGGCTTCCAAGCTAGAGTGGAGGCACTTGAGCATCGGGAGGAATGTCATAGGATATAGAAATCAGTTGAGACCTAATTTTTTCAGTTGCAATATCAGTGCAAGCATCCACATTTTGAGATGCATCATCCGTATTCGGATAGTGATCCGGTAAGGTATAAGATATAGCGATAAGTAACTCGCGAGCTAGCTCCACAGAAATCTTGTTGGAAGGTGGTTTACTATCCATATGTATCAATTTTCTCCTGCAACACAGAAAACCAAATTGCAGCAGAGCTGAAGAATCATCCACCATTATAATTGGAGTGAGGACTTAAGAAAGCATAAGCAACACGTTGCTTTGTGATGCTTGAACGGTCCCGACCGATAGTCGAAAACGATATTCATTTCTAAGCTAAGATATAATATACAACATGTAAATGATCTAAGCTCCTCAACAAGCCTTCTTATTTCATATTTCAACATTGCGTGATTTCAACATCAAGGTGTTTGGACAATAGGATAATTGCATGACAAGTAAAAAGAAATTGCCAACAAGCTGAGGCTTGAAAAGGAAGAGATCAAAATAAAAAGGAAAAGTAAGCATACCTAGAATCCCACCAAGCTCTCAAATTTGCAGTAAGTTGGACGTCACCTCCATCCCTAACTACTTATTTCTCAATCCCATAGCCAAAAATATAGATTTTGATTGCCTAAAATTGCCATGGATTGGATAAAGAACCAATAATATAGGGGCACACCGAATTTAGGAAGGAATTTTACAAAATAAAAAAAAAGGGGGTGCCCTTTTTTTTTGCCGATTCATTAGGATTTCCGATTATCCAAAGGTAAAAACTAAAACGCTATTAAGATTGATCACTGAACACAAATCATCGGATAAGCCAAAAATAAATTTTACAAAATTATGTGAAGGGCGAAAACTAAACACCTTAAAATTAAATTACCTCCAATTTAAAATAAATATTTTGAATTATTATTATTCGTGACAACGTTAAATTCAACTCTGATAGAAAATTAAATGAAAAGAAGGGTCAAACGATCGACTAAGAGAAAAAAAAGTGCAAAAAGGCAGAAAAAATATATTAAAAGGGAGAGAAAAGCGTGTCACGAGAACATAGTTATTAAATTTAAAAACTAGAAAAATATACAAAGAACAAAATAAAAGAAAAAAATAATCAACGGTAAAAAATCAGCACTAAAACTATTACCCTCGCTGGTGGGAGATTCTGCAAAACGGCAGTTAAAAGACAGCAAAATGACGGCAAACCGGTTAACCTGGTCATTTTTTTAACATAATTTCTTATAAAGCTTGTACCTAATTTGTTACAACAATTGTGAGAATAACAGTATATACACAATTCCTTATAAAGTAATAAATTGAGTCCAAAACTTAGTTTCTTACGTGAAATAACAGTATATACACAATTTCTTATAATAGTGCACAATTTGGTATAAAATAAGTAAGGAGTTGTGTTTGAACACAATTTCTTACCCTATATACCTAATTTCTTACTAAAATTATAAGCAATTAAGTATATACCCAATTCCTTACGAATTTTTTTGTTGAACAAACTTGGTAAGAAATTGTGTTTGTACTCAATTTCTTACAAGAATGCATAATTTGGTACAAAATAGGTAAGGATTTGTGTTTCTACACAATTTCTTACTAAATATACCTATTTTCTTACTGAAATTGTAAGAAATTAGGTATATACCAAATTCCTTACGAATTTTTTAGTTGAACAAACTTGGTCAAACCTTTGTAAGAAATTGTGTTTGTACTCAATATCTTACAAGAATGCACAATTTTGTACAAAATAGGTAAGAATCTGTGTTTCTACACAATTTCTTACTAAATATACCTATTTTCTTACTGAAATGGTAAGAAATTAGGTATATACCTAATTCCTTACGAATTTTTTAATTGAACAAAGTTGGTCAAACCTTTGTAAGAAATTGTGTTTGTACTAAATTTCTTACAAGAATGCACAATTTGGTACAAAATAGGTAAGAATTTGTGTTTCTACACAATTTCTTACTAAATATACATATTTTCTTACTGAAATGGTAAGAAATTAGGTATTTACCTAATTCCTTACGAAATTTTTAGTTAGGTAAAGTTGGTCAAACCTTTGTAAGAAATTGTGTTTGTACTCAATTTCTTAAAAGAATGCACAATTTGGTACAAAATAGGTAAGGAATTGTGTTTGTACACAATTTCTTACCCAATATACCTAGTTTCTTACTGAAATTATAAGAAATTAGGTATATACCCAATTCCTTACGAATTTTTTGTTGGGGTAAAGTTGCTCAAACATTTGTAAGAAATTGTGCTTGTACTCAATTTCTTACAAGAATGCACAATTTGGTACAGAATAGGTAAGGAGTTGTGTTTGTACACAATTTCGTACCCGATATACCTAGTTTCTTACTATAATTATAAGAAATTAGGTATATACCCAATTCCTTACGAATTTTTTGTTGGGGTAAAGTTGCTCAAACCTTTGTAAGAAATTGTGTTTGTACTCAATTTCTTACAAGAATGCACAATTTGGTACAAAATAGGTAAGGAGTTGTGTTTGTACACAATTTCTTACCCGATATACCTAGTTTCTTACTGAAATTATAAGAAATTAGGTATATACCCAATTCCTTACGAATTTTTTGTTGGGGTAAAGTTGCTCAAACCTTTGTAAGAAATTGTGTTTGTACCCAATTTCTTACAAGAATGCACAATTTGGTACATAATAGGTAAGAATTTGTGTTTCTACACAATTTCTTACTAAATATACCTATTTTCTTACTGAAATGGTAAGACATTAGGTATATACCTAATTCCTTAAGAAATTTTTTGTTGAACAAAGTTGGTCAAACCTTTGTAAGAAATTGTGTTTGTACTCAATTGCTTACAAGAATGCACAATTTGGTACAAAATAAGTAAGGAGTTCTGTTTGTACACAATTTCTTACCCAATATACTTAGTTTCTTACTGAAATTATAAGAAATTAGATATATACCCAATTCCATATGAATTTTTGTGTGGGGGTAAATTTGCTCCACCCTTTGTAAGCAATTGTGTACAAACACAATTCCTTACAACAAGGTAAAAAAATTCATTCCAGTAGGTGGCATCGAAACCACCTATATGGGGTTTCGGTCCTGGTTTAACAGTATGGGCAAAATTTTCATTCCACTAGGTAGCATCGAAACCACCAATATGGGGTTTCGATGCTGGTTTGACAGTATGGGTAAAATTTTCATTCCACTAGGTAGCATCGAAACCACCTATATGGGGTTTCGGTGCTGGTTTGACAGTACCAACAAAATTTTCATTCCACTAGGTAGCATCGAAACCACCTATATGGGGTTTCGGTGTTGGTTTGACAGTATCAACAAAATTTTCATTCCACTAGGTAGCATCGAAACCACCTAAGGATGGTTTCGATACCTCTAAAAGGAATCTGCCTTTTCAGTGTTGTATCTTTTCACTGTAATCACATGCACCGTTTACTGGTCATCCTGTATAAAGCTGGTTTCGATACCCCCCAGAACGAATCTGCCTTTTCAGTTTCATGTCTTTTCACTTGTATCACATGCACCGTTTCATGTTCATCTACCTTTGCATTGTGCCTTCTCACTTTCCCTTCTAAGTTTTCAATTTCCCTCCCAACTGAAATTTCCTATAAATTAACAACTCTTATCTTTACTCTTTACAACATCTTCAACTTAATATACTCAACCCTTCGTTTATTTCTATAATCAGTTTTCCTTCACCTTCACCATCTTCTATTATAGAATGAGTTCGAGCAGAGGTTCTAGTCACAATCCTCAGCCATTGGCAAAGAGGAAACTTGATTTCGAGACATCATCAAACAACGATGATGATGTCTATGTTGATTTTGATAAAGAGGAATAACAAAGCCATGAGATAATAAAAACCATCAGATGGTTCAACAAGTTTTTACAAACCTTCGATAGAATGAACACAATCAATGACCCTTCTACTCAATGGCAGTGTCCAACATGTCAAGGAGGTCCTGGTGCCACTCACAGGTTTCGTGGCCTTCAGTCCCTAGTGACACATGCCAAAACCAAAGGCGGACCAAAGCTAAAACTCCATCGCCAACTTGGTCAGCTATTGGACGAGGAATTGCGTAGAAGGGGTACTTCGGCTGTTCCTCAAGGTCAAGCGTATGAGGAATGGAGTGGTTTGAGAGATAATCAGAATGATGCTGCTATTGTCTACCCCCCGACTTCAAGCAATGAGGAAGCGGATCACCAAATACTCTGGCCACCCATGGTGATGATAATGAACACAAGGCTTCATCAAGATGCAAATGGGAAGGTAGTTGTATAACTTTTGAATTATTTTTTCATGAATAATACAATTCCTTAACTTCTAATGTCTTGAATTTTCTACTTCAGTGGGTTGGTATGGGAAACCAAGAGCTTCTTCACTATTTTATGTCCTATGAATCTGTTGTTAAGGCTCGCCATTCTTACGGTCCTCAAGGTCATCGTGGGATGAGCCTTCTAAATTTTTAGAGCACGACAAGAGGTTATTTCGATGCTCAACGTCTGCATACCCAGTTTGCTGCCCAAGGTTTCAATAGAGAGGCTTGGCAACGTTGTCAGGGCTTCTTGTATGGTCTAGCCACACAGCGCCAACTTTATGGTTATATGGCTGCCAAAGAAGACATCGACAACTTCAACCGCCATACTCAAGGTTTTTCTATTATTTTCTTATTTTATACAAGAGGCACTTCTGCTCATACTTATGCATATATGTTTTGTTCATTAGGCAACTATAGGGTGAAGTTTGAGATGCGATCATATGCAGAGATGGTTGGTCAGCACAGTTCACAACGAGAGGCTGGTACACGTGCCATGGGCGGCAGAGGGCATGGAGGTCGTTTCCCTGGCCAGCGATGAGGATTGAGGAGGCTCTATTATTTTAGTTTCATTTTTTTTATTTCAATGTGTAATTGAAGCACTTGGGAGTTCAGTTTATTTTTGTTTTATAAATATACTTTGTCCTTAAATTTAATGTGATCCTTAAACAATGTAATTAAAAAAATTCATTCCAGTAGGTGGCATCGAAACCACCTATAGGGGGTTTCGGTGCTGGTTTCACAGTTTGGAAAAAAATTTCATTCCAGTAGATGGCAACGAAACCACCTATAGGGGGTTTCGGTGCTGGTTTCACAGTTTGGTGTCAATCACCATCAACAAACAATTGTCTTCAGTGTTGCAATTCTAGCTGACGAGACTGTCGATTCTTTTGAATGGGTACTGAGACAATTTGCAGAGGCAATGTGTAACAAGGCTCCAGTTTCAGTTGTCACAGATGGTGATAGGGCCATGCATAGAGCAATAAAAACGGTGTTCCCGCTTGCTTGCCATCGCATATGCTCATGGCATCTGTCACGAAATGCTCAGGCAAACGTTGGTGACACAAAATTTACTTCCGCATTTAAGAGATGCATGTCATCTTGGTGGACAACTGAGGAATTTGACCGGGAGTGGAGGTCAGTTGTTAAACAGTTTAACGTCGAACATCATCTTTGGGTTGTAGAGAAGGATCAAACAACGGCTATGTGGGCACAAGCATATCTTACAGGACATTTCTTCGCCAATCTTCGATCAACCCAAAGGTGCGAAGCTATGAATGCAACGCTAAATCTTTTGCTCACTTCTAAGAAGACATATATAGATGTTGTCCGTGCCATTGACAATGGGATCAATGAGATGCGAATTCATGAGTTAATGGAAGATTTCTTAAGTTCAAATGCGACACCTTTTCATATGACCAAATTGAATGAACTTGAAAGGAATGCAACAGACGTATATACACGAGCATCATTCAAATTTGTTTAGACCGAACTTAAAAATGAGACATTGTATCGTCCTATACATCCAACTGTCGAAAGTGAAGGCTTCCGGACATATCGGTTAACAAAGTATAATGATCCTTTGCAATTGTATGAGGTGGTTCTTGAGGTCGCAACGCATAACATAACATGTTCCTACAGGAAATATGAGACAGTCAGCCTTCCATGTTGCCATCAGCTGCACGTTATGAAGTTGGAAGACTTCTCTGAGATCCCAAAATGTTTAATACATCCGCGGTGGACGAAAGATGCAAAGATTGCGACGCCATCATTTGTTGACTTCAACGTGCCACCGGAAAGGAAACAAATGGCTCGATTCGCTTTTCTGCGAGCATTATCCACGTAGTTGTGCTACTTTGCATCTCAGACTGACGAAACGTTTTGGAGCACGAAAGATGAGATACTTAGATTAACTACTGAATTTGATCACTCCACAACCTTGAAGGAGTCTTCATCAAAGAAAGAAGGCAAACGACCCGTTGGGGACCCGCACCGAAAAGAAGCAAAACAAAAAACCAATGTCAAAAATCAACGTGCAAAGTCACAGATCTTTCATTGTTCCTTTTGCAAGTTGGAAGGACACAATAAAAACACATGCCATCGTCTTAAGCTTCAACTTCCAACCCCAACATTTGTGGACACAACAGGCCTTTCCGAAGAGGAAATTGATATCTCAAATGCCGTCGACATGTTCGCATCTCAACCAAATCTCAGTCAATTTTCACTTGAGGATGACGGAAAGTTTTTTAATATCCCTCAACCTGGAACATCTATGGTACAGTTTTATACAACTTCATCTTACTTTGCATGATTCTTTTTACTATCACCATACGTTATTAACGTTTATATGATGATTAACGCTTGTTTGCATCCACATTTCTGTTAGGACCAACATCTTCCAAACGAGGACAACATTAATTTTTTTAGTATCCCTCCAACTACAACATACATGGTACACTTTTATGGAACTTCCTAAATTTTTACACGATTCTTGTTACAATCAACGCCATCGTAATTAACTTTATCTGATGCAGGACTTCTCCTTTTGGAACTAGACCATCTTCAGACAGTAGTGACTATGAAATGGACAGTACATAAATGTAAGTGCAACCATGAAAAATGTCTATCCTTTAAAGCCACATATATGGATATATATATATATATATATATATGATTTCTCAACACATAATGCATCTTTGCAATACCCTAAACCCTTTACAAGCATAACCTATTTCTGATTCTTAAACCATGTACTACATATGTTGTACATGTACAAAATAGGAAATTATCCTATACAACCATATGCTGCCCGACTTCTTTGTGTCCAATTCAAAAATTATCTACAAAAATTATCAAAATAAAGGGTCCTCTCATATCTCATGTGCTTTGCATATATACAAAAGATATTCCCTTCCAAATAAATGCAACTCCGCTCCAACTTCAATTTGTTCATAACCACAACATATATCAGAAAGATATGAACGTTAGCCGAAATGTTTAAAGGCCAGTTAACGGTTAAGGAACAACACACGTAGCAGTAACTCCCTCACCATTGATGCCGAAAAATGCTAACACGGCTGACATATTGTCGTGACTAAAGTTGAGCAACATGTGTTTTCGTTTCAACGGCAATTTCCCACCTCTTTTTATTCTTATCATGATTCACAAGATCATACAAAATATGCATTTTGTCCCATACCCCGACCGTCTAGCAACACAAGTGTTAACAATAGATGCATTAGTTTGGATTATATAATTCATTCAATGGAACAGTTATTAAAATGTATGCAGACAACAGCAGAACGTACCACTTTCTCAGCACGTTTTGTGTGCCATAATAGCATCCACTGAATGCAATAAACCCCAAAATCATCTCTGTTCAAAGAAATACTACTTTAAACATCAAATTATTAACAAACATATCAAATTCTAGCAAAAAATACATTTCAACTTTTTGAAGTACAATATACCCATTGCCTTGACGTCTGCATTTAGCCACCATCACTAGGGGATCAGAAATTGCGTTTGATGGTGAGCCAAAAACATCTACAAACTTTTCATCGAACAAACACTCACCTAGCTTCTTAATCCAGATGCACAGACACATATACTTTTTTAAATACTGACTAACATAAGTAAAGATTGGTAAATTGTTATAAGTTTACGATTATTACCAACTTCTGTGTTACACCCACTCTTGAAGCATTTCCCCGCGTTGTGGGCAAGCTGTCCAGTATCTTCGCTTCCCCCCGCTCGATATCTATAACGCACATGTACTAATGAGTGTTATTTTCATTTACAGAGATAAAGACCTGCCATCAATTATATTTCAGTAATGAAACTCCACTTAAGCATACCCCATATAATATATCTACGTAATACATTGCAAAGTTTAGTTAAATGTTTCCTCGTTCTTCATACCAATTTGCAGTCGTTAAGTCTACCATACAGTCCATAACTCTTACGCCAATACGAAGCAAGCTGCGAACCATCCAATTCCCCTCGTTGAAGTTGATCCTACAAGACAACCATTATTATTCTCAATGTTTCACAAACCATTATTATTCAACAATAACATGAAAACAAATTTTACGTACACTCAATGAGCAAGATATGTACCCTCTCCTTGCTTTACATTTTGTCCTACTATCTTCATCATCAATAGACCAACCAACAACATCAATGATCTAAATGTTACCAATAACATAAATAAGCTGTCATTATACACTGCCTTCAAAATGACTTCATTTATTAGTACAAAATGGGTTCTTTACTGATCCTTGAACCAACCCAGCAATTTGGTCGTAATGTATCAGTGTCAAATACAGTCAAATAAAGGTGACCAAAATCTACCAGCATTTTCCTGTACATACACATAAAAATTGCATGTTAAATTGAAACAAACTACATTCTATAAAGCCATATGGATTGCTTACCCTTCTGTCAAGGTTGTATTTCAGATATAGTCACATGTTGCTTTCACTGACGGCCCAACTCCATCAGCTATTTCAACATACGTCAACATCTACAACACTTCAACATTTGTTCCTCACTATTGAATAACATTAAAACATGCAATATTTAATAAGTTCTAAGGTACTATAACTTCTACCCAATTCATATAATATCTTAAACGTACGTTATTTAACAATCCTTTATTATAAAATAATACAAATGATTAATGTTCTAATCGAACGTAACCCAAATCATCCACCCGTTTAAAAAACCAAACTAAATCATACAATTCATATTACAAATAACTCAATTTCAAGTTTTTTTCATGTGCCTACGAAAACCAACCGAGGCTCGAAATCGCCCTTGTGTGCAAACGCCCACTTATTTCATATTTCTCGTTTTCACCCCTACTCGACTCGCTTTCCCACTAACTTTTAACTTTGCTTCGATAATTGGGTTTCCCTACAAGTTGACCGCAAATATATCAACAACAACTACCTCGTACATACAATTAATGCAACGTTAAACACAACTCTTAAATTTATACTCATCATACCTTTTTCTTTCTCTGGAAGCTTACTGCGATGTCTTCTTTAACCAACGTCAGATCCTCTATCATCAACGGGTTAGGGTCACTACTACGACCATCATTCTCCTCAGCCTCGTCTGCGTCAAGACCTACTCCAAATTTTGCATCAGCTTTGCGTAGAGCCTTCCTTATATACATCATATCCACACACAAACCATCAACCTTTTCCACAACATTCTTAGATTCTTCCTTCAAAGTCTTCAAAGTTTCTTTTATTTTATTTTCCTTCTCAACGCGAGCTTCGAGACTCTCTTTTATTTCCCTCAACTCTGAAATTACCTTCTGCAACATCTCCATTATAACATCATTACTACCATTGTTGCTTCCACCGTCTTCTCCCTCCGCACACCGTTCATCATTAGAGGCAAATACCTACAAACATTACTAATTAATTCCTTTCATGTCATTACAACCATTAACCCAATACAATACAAACTTGTTTTTGACACTTACTTTTAATTTTTTGTCAGGTCGCTCTTCCTTTAGGTGGCCAACAATCCTGCTGACATCCTTTTGCCCCAACGCATGTATGCGATCGCGCCCATCAGCAGACGCTGACGCTCTACTTGCAACTCCATTCCAGTAATCGAATAGCCTCACCTACATTTAACAATAATAAAAACATATGATTACTGTAATACCTATTTTATGTCCGAGCTATAACTGATCATTTTTGTTCGAATAATAATATTATGTAGTATTATTATATCTTATTAAAAGAAAAAAAAAGCAAATACGTGGGTGCCATGCAAGGCCCCACGTCCTTACCTTAGGTGACTCATCCCTCCCCAAATCACCTATAAAAGGGCGGGGAGGCAGCCATGCGGACAACACACAAAAATTTGCCAATTGAATTGGCAGACACAAAAAAATGCCATCAAAGTGGCGCAAGTTTTAGGGGCAGTGCCCCTTTCGAACCTTAGGGGCAGTGCCCTTTTAATGGTTCGAATAGTTGATTCGATTGGAGGCCCTGTCGAGGTTCGTTCGAATCAATTTTTGAGTTATAGCGAGGTGATGCGGAGATCCTGCTAGGGGTCGGGTGA
The DNA here is from genome assembly GCA_030270665.1 of Hibiscus trionum. Taxonomy (NCBI): domain Eukaryota; kingdom Viridiplantae; phylum Streptophyta; class Magnoliopsida; order Malvales; family Malvaceae; genus Hibiscus; species Hibiscus trionum. The sequence goes on from BSYR01000097.1 coordinate 2,164,926, forward strand.
AGTTCTTATTTCGAACTTCTAGTAGGGTAAATTTTGATCCTCATCTTTGTATTTATTTTAATATTTTTTTTTAATAAATATCTTTGTATGAAATATAAGATGTTTTTATATTTGTTGGTATGTTTTTTATTTTATATGTCATGTTTGTATATTTTATTTTGTATGCCATATTTGAATAAAATATATTTATTTATGTTGTTTGATTGAATTTTAAATTAAATTTTTTTAGTAGGGATTATTGTGAAAAACGTACCCTGAGCGTTAGGGTGCCACTTTTCGATAGTCTCTATTAAAAAATATTTTTATTCTAAATCTTAATTTTCAAAATAGACTTCCTTCAGTCGGGAGTCTAACGGAAATTATGCTCCGGGCGTTGGAGTGTACCTTTCATAAACATACATTTTTAAATATTATTTTAAATTAAGGGATCATAATTTCTAAATTTAAATTCGAATTCATTCCACTATTAAGACATCACGTAATCGACAAGTACCAATTTTTGGGCGTTGTGGGGGTGCTCACCCTTCCCCACACGTAACCGACTCCCGAACCTATCTTCTGGTTTCGCAGACCAAAACTCGTTGTTTTAATAAAAACAAGTTTTATTAAAATAACCGGGTTTTCAGGTGTTCCAATCGCACCTAAAGAAAAAACAAAGGATTGGTGGCGACTCACCCGTTGTTACAGCTTGGCGACTCCGCTGGGAACCTTTTTTTTAGAGAGTCAAGCCACAAGTCGATTACTTTTTTTGTCTATAGGTGAAAATTATGACTTCGATTTAATTAATTTGTGATCCTTTTTTTTCTAAAATTTTTACAAATTTTTATAAATTTATTTTTTGAGTTTTCATATCATGAGCTCTATACCCGAGCTCCGTCCCTTAAGTGGGAGCGAGAAACCACGCCTTCGTGAGGTACTCCCTCCGTGTAGGATGGTGAAACGCTTCCGGGATATAGGTCCCTTTGTCTTCGTGAGACCTCTGTCTCCGTGCAGACCTAGGGAAATGTATCCTCCCGAATCGATGTCCTAGCGACAGTTCGGGTACCGTTACTCTAGAACCAAAACACATATAGTAAACCCTAAGAGTTTACCCCTTAAAGCCAAACCAAAACTCTGCCCGTTAGCAGTCACCCTGTTTAGGTTTTGATGCTTTTATTTGCTATATGTTCAATTTCCTTTGCTGCTAATTTTTGTCTTATTCATCATTCAATTCATTCATTTAATTCTTTTATTATGAACTAACCCGTTTCTTCTCTTTGGTAATCATGTTGCATTAAGTCATTCATTCCACATTAATTACATGACACCACTATAACATTTTAATTTTTGCACTCCATCAGCATGAAGTATTGATTCACGCCTGGTTCCCTATTTGAAAAATTATCATCGGGAGAAAATCTAGTTCCCTAGATATCAATGCAACATTCAAAAGTTGCGAATAAATCCCGTAAATTCAAAAGTTGAACCACGGGAACCATTTTTGAATCAGTGTTTTCTCATCTAGGACATGCATTTTCCATTTACATGCATACATTCTATTTTGAATCAGTACCTTCACATCTAGAACATGTACCTTGCATTTACATGCATTCATTTCGGAACTTTGAAACCGATCTCGGGATGCCCCATGTTAGCAAATACCGGATAAAGCAAAGTTGACCAATCCAGGGGCATTTTCAAATAACCTTTGCACTCATACAAACATCATACCTCTTCAAGGCCCCAAGCTGAGAGCTTTCCTCGGCGAGTTCAGGAAGTGTGCCTCCGATGCCAAGTAAGACTTCTGCACCCTAGATGACTACATCAATTATCGATTGTAGCACTTCGCCAGAGCCAAAAGTAATGAGCTGCCTTGAACCAACATTAAATTTATAGACCCGACTGGGGGGCAACCTAACATATTCACAAGAACAGTGAAAGCCTTTGGGAAATGGCGAAAACATACTTCGAGTTCGCTTCAAGAATAGCCTTAGATAAAATGTTGAGGAATTCACTCGAGGAAGTAACCCAAAAGATGATCGAACCAAGAAAGGTTGAGGGCATCCTTACAAACAAGGCATCGAGCATTGAGGCAAAGATCTGGCAACTTAGAGTTAGGGGCATCCCTCTGAGGGGCAAAACAAAATTTCCCATTCATCATTCTACAATAATTGCATACATCATACAAGTTATCATGCATTTAGGCTAGATACATGCATCAAACACAAAGTTAAGTGCATCCATGGCACATTTATGTCTTGAACATATAAACAGGTCTAGGAAAGAGACCAAAGACCTCAACTATGGAGGCGATAACATAATGACCAACCTTTAGCCCTAAAGGAGGTCGAATATGCAAAAAAGCTCGAACATCCAAGTAAAAGCGGTAAATTTTTTCGAGAAAATTACTAACTAATGTTCCATTTTCAGGGCCATAACTTAATGTCATGAAGTTCCGGAATCAACCTTTCTCCAATCTTGCCTCCTTCAGCGGTGGTGAGCCAAGTAAATTTCCTTGAAAAAAAAGAAAAACAATATGACATCGAGATCATTCAGCTTAGAAGTTCAAGTTCAGAAAAGAATGAGGACAATGAAGCTTGGGGGGCAAACTTCTGCTGAGACAAATTTTAAACAAAAATCAGGAGATCAAACTAAGTCAGAAGAAAGGGACTTCTACAAGAATTTCATGCATCTTTGCATCATCACAAAAGCAAGCACATGAACATCATCTGCATAAATACTTTCAGGAGCTAACTTGGAACTAGTTACTTAAATATTTTCCTAAACACTGTCCTTTCTTAAGGACACCTTTTTTTTCAGAATTGAAGTTTCTTAACTCCGTCCTTTCTTAAGGGCACTTTTTCTCAAAAACAAGAGTTTCTTAACTCCGTCCTTTCTTAAGGGCACCTTTTCTCGAAAACATGAGTTTCTTAAACTCCGTCCTTTCTTAAGGACACCTTTTCCTAAAATTGAAAATTTTTAACTCCGTCCTTTCTTAAGGGCACTTTTTCTCAAAAATAAGAGTTTCTTAACTCCGTCCTTTTTTAAGGGCATCTTTTCTCGATAACACGAGTTTCTTAATTTCGTCCTTTCAGAAGGACACCTTTTCCCAAAATTGGAGTTTCTTAACTCTGTCCTTTCTTAAGGACACACTTTTTTTAAAATTAAAGTTTCTTAACTCCGTCTTTCTCAATGATAACTTTTCTCGAACTAGGAGTTTCTTAACTTCGTCCTTTCTTAAGGACACATTTTCTCAAAACAAGAGTTTTTTTTAACTCTGCCCTTTCTTAAGGACACATTTTCTTAACTTCGTCCTTTCTTAAGGACACATTTTCTTAAAACATGAATTATTTGCACAAGGATGTTTTTCTAAAAATTTTGATCTTTCCTCAAAGATCTTTTCAACTCTACCTCTTCTTACAAATATTTGACCATTTCTTAAAGAATGAAAATTTTCAGGTCTAATATCCTCAAACAAGAAGGAGCAGATCATTATCAATAAACATCCTTGGCATGAAGGACTGGAGCAAATATAAAAATGTTGTCTGGCACCTTCAACTAAAGATAGCACAGACAATTGTTAACAAGAACCAACATCCTTGACACGAAAGAGTGGATCAATCAAATCAAACATTCAATTCAAACCATATAGCTCACGAAGAGTTAGTTCATGGCTCATTTTGACTAGTCACTCTTTTAACTTTTGCAGGTCCTATCTCACCCGTAACATGGTGTAGCAGATCAACTTTTTCAGATTCTGCCTCCCCGTCAGAGCAGAATAAGCACGACAACAATTTCGTCTCCCTGAATTTGCAGCGGAATAAGCACGACAACAATTTCATCTCCCTAAACATGTAGTGGAACAAGCACGATAACAATTTCACCTCCCTGAATTTGTAGCGGAATGAGAACACCAAACAATAATCTTGTCTCCCCGAATTGGTAGCAAAACAAGGCTACGACAAACTTGTCTCCTTGAACATACAACAAAATAAGCACAAACATAAGTCCATGAACGCGATAGCAAATCTGTTACCTTGAATTCGCAGTGGAACAGATCATCTCCCTGAGATTGCAGTGCAATAAACATACCAACAGATCATGTCTTCTTGAAGATGCAAAGAAACATGTCACCTAATTCAGGCTTGTTACTTTTCCAAGAGCAGACAAGACAATCAAAGCCCAAGAGGGTTGTCACTCCCTGCCATGATGTAGCATATCCTACATCCTCTAGAGTTCGCTTTGAAGTTAATAATGCAACGCACCAAGTGTTGTTCCAAGTGTTGTTCCAAGGCTCGCTTTGCCATTGGTGGTACGGCACACCAATTGTTTTTCAGGTCTATTTTCGCCGTAATAGGTGAGACTAGACCAAAATCCAGATTATGCTACGATGATAGAGCCGTAGCATATCGAACTTCAGACCGTGCCTCTTCATCAGGTGTTGTAGCTCGGTCAACTTCTGGTCATGCCTCTTCGTCAGAGTTGTAGCTTGACCAAACTTGAACCCTTGATCCTGCCTCCTCGTCGGTGTTGTAGCTGGATCAAAATCACTTCAGACCGTGCCTCTTCGTCAGGTGTTGTAGCTCGGTCAACTTCTGGTCATGCCTCTTCGTCAGAGTTGTAGCTTGACCAAACTTGAACCCTTGATCCTGCCTCCTCGTCGGTGTTGTAGCTGGATCAAAATCACTTCAGACCGTGCCTCTTCGTCAGGTGTTGTAGCTCGGTCAACTTCTGGTCATGCCTCTTCGTCAGAGTTGTAGCTTGACCAAACTTGAACCCTTGATCCTGCCTCCTCGTCGGTGTTGTAGCTAGATCAAAATCACTTCAGACCGTGCCTCTTCGTCAGGTGTTGTAGCTCGGTCAACTTCTGGTCATGCCTCTTCGTCAGAGTTGTAGCTTGACCAAACTTGAACCCTTGATCCTGCCTCCTCGTCGGTGTTGTAGCTGGATCAAAATCACTTCAGACCGTGCCTCTTCGTCAGGTGTTGTAGCTCGGTCAACTTCTGGTCATGCCTCTTCGTCAGAGTTGTAGCTTGACCAAACTTGAACCCTTGATCCTGCCTCCTCGTCGGTGTTGTAGCTGGATCAAAATCACTTCAGACCGTGCCTCTTCGTCAGGTGTTGTAGCTAGGTCAACTTCTAGTCATGCCTCTTCGTCAGAGTTGTAGCTTGACCAAACTTGAACCCTTGATCCTGCCTCCTCGTCAGTGTTGTAGCTGGACCAAAATCACTTCAGACCATGCCTATTCGTCAGGTGTTGTAGCTTGGTCAACAAAAATTTCTTGATTTCCAAATCTATTCCTCGTCCATGTTGTAAAAGAAAATCGTCAAATCTTGTTCCTTCGTCAAAATTGCGGCTGAATCGAAGCTAATTTTTGACAAGTCCGATAAAAATATCGGCACAACGTGCTTAAACACGGTCAAGTTTAAGACAATGGATAATTCAAATATCCATCAAAAATCCATTTTCGCGAATGGTCGAAGGAAAATAAATCCTTTGGAAAAAATCCAATCTCATGATTGGTAGAAACTGATTGTACCCAGGGGAATGATACAACTAGCCCGGAGCAAACGGCTACCGGTAAAGGCAAGTCAAAACCGTTGATCCTTGTGCATTTGGGAAAAATGCAAATCCGAAAGCCGAAAGAAATGTAGGCATAACGTGCTTAAACACGGTTTAGTTTAAGAGAATGGACAATTCAGATGTCCATCGAAAATCCATTGTAACGAATGGTCCAAGGAAAATAAATCCTTGGGAAAAATCCAATCTCATGATTGGTCCAAACTGATTGTACCCAGGGGAATGGTACAACTAGCCCGGAGCAAACGGCTACCGGTAAAGGCCAATCAAATCCATTCATCCCTGTGCATTTGGGAAAAATGCAAAAGAAGTGTAAACCAATGACACTCTTCCTTGTCTCGTTGAAGGGATTCTAGTACTAATCAGATCTTCTCGCATCAATGGAGTTGCAGATGATCGACCCTTCTTTAGATCTTCTCGCATCAATGGAGTTGCAGTAGATCGCCCCTTTTTAGATCTTCTCGCATCAATGGAGTTGCAGTAGATCGACCCTTCTTTAGATCTTCTCGCATCAATGGAGTTGCAGTAGATCGCCCCTTTTCAGATCTTCTCGCATCAATGGAGTTGTAGTAGATCGACCCCTTCTTCAGATCTTCTCGCATCAATGGAGTTGCAGTAGATCGACCCTTCTTTAGATCTTCTCGCATCAATGGAGTTGCAGTAGATCGCCCCTTTTCAGATCTTCTCGCATCAATGGAGTTGCAGTAGATCGACCCCTTCTTCAGATCTTCTCGCATCAATGGAGTTGCAGTAGATCACCCCTTTTCAGATCTTCTCGCATCGATAGAGTTGCATTAGATCAACCCTTCCTCAGATCTTCTCGCATCAATGGAGTTGCAGATGATCGACCCTTCCTCAGATCTTCTCGCATCAATGGCGTTGCAGATGATCGACCCTTCCTCAGATCTTCTCGCATCAATGGAGTTGCAGATGATCGACCCTTCCTCAGATCTTCTCGCATCAATGGAGTTGCAGATGATCGACTCTTCTTCAGATCTTCTCGCATCAATGGAGTTGCAGATGATCGACCCTTCCTCAGATCTTCTCGCATCAATGGAGTTGCAGTAGATCGCCCCTTTTCAGATCTTCTCGCATCAATGGAGTTGCAGTAGATCGACCCTTCTTTAGATCTTCTCGCATCAATGGAGTTGTAGTAGATCGCCCCTTTTCAGATCTTCTCGCATCAATGGAGTTGCAGTAGATCGACCCCTTCTTTAGATCTTCTCGCATCAATGGAGTTTCAGTAGATCGCCCCTTTTCAGATCTTCTCGCATCAATAGAGTTGCAGCAGATCGACCCTTCTTCAGATCTTCTCGCATCAATGGAGTTGCAGCAGATCGACCCTTTTTCAGATCTTCTCGCATCAATGGAGTTGCAGTAGATCACCCCGTCTTCATATCTTCTCGCATCTATGGAGTTGCAGTAGATCGACACTTCTTCAGATCTTCTCGCATCAATGGAGTTGCAGCAGATCGACCCTTCTTCAGATCTTCTCGCATCAATGGAGTTGCAGATGATCGACCCTTCTTCAGATCTTCTCGCATCAATGGAGTTGCAGTAGATCGACCCTTCATCAGATCTTCTCGCATCAATGGAGTTGCAGTAGATCGCCCCTTTTCAGATCTTCTCGCATCAATGGAGTTGCAGATGATTGACCCTTCTTCAGATCTTCTCGCATCGATAGAGTTGCAGATGATCGACCCTTCCTCAGATCTTCTCGCATCAATGGAGTTGCAGATGATCAAGCCTTCTTCAGATCTTCTCGCATCTATAGAGTTGCAGCGGATCAATTTTTCTCTTCCAAATCAAGCTACCTTGTTAAATGAATCAAGTTTTGTAGACCTCACCGCTCTGTCAGTGTCACAGTTAGGTCAAGTTTTCTCCAGGTATTCGTTAATGTCAGAGCTGTAGCAAGCTGGACTTATTTTTGCTTCTCCCACGGGTCTCCGTAGTTTAGAGATTATCTCCCCAGCGGATCGTTCCATTTTGAAGATTCTGCCTACAAGAGCGGCCGAACAGATCAAGCGGAGTTCAAGAAGGAGCGTGGCCAGAGAAAGGAACCCAGACCCGAACGGACATAAAATGGTTATCCTTTTATCTTTGCTCTATTCTTGTTACACAACAATGAGCAAAGGGGGGCAGCTGTAATACCCATTTTATGTCCGAGCTATAACTGATCATTTTTGTTCGAATAATAATATTATGTAGTATTATTATATCTTATTAAAAGAAAAAAAAAGCAAATAAGTGGGTGCCATGCAAGGCCCCACGTCCTTACCTTAGGTGACTCATCCCTCCCCAAATCACCTATAAAAGGGCGGGGAGGCAGCCATGCGGACAACACACAAAAATTTGCCAATTGAATTGGCAGACACAAAAAAATGCCATCAAAGTGGCGCAAGTTTTAGGGGCAGTGCCCCTTTCGAACCTTAGGGGCAATGCCCTTTTAATGGTTCGAATAGTTGATTCGATTAGAGGCCCTGTCGAGGTTCGTTCGAATCAATTTTTGAGTTATAGCGAGGTGATGCGGAGATCCTGCTAGGGGTCGGGTGAAGTTCTTATTTCGAACTTCTAGTAGGGTAAATTTTGATCCTCATCTTTGTATTTATTTTAATATTGTTTTTTTTGTAATAAATATCTTTGTATGAAATATAAGATGTTTTTATATTTGTTGGTATGTTTTTTATTTTATATGTCATGTTTGTATATTTAATTTTGTATGCCATATTTGAATAAAATATATTTATTTATGTTGTTTGATTGAATTTTAAATTAAAAATTTTTAGTAGGGATTATTGTGAAAAACGTACCCTGAGCGTTAGGGTGCCACTTTTCGATAGTCTCTATTAAAAAATATTTTTATTCTAAATCTTAATTTTCAAAATAGACTTCCTTCAGTCGGGAGTCTAACGGAAATTATGCTCCGGGCGTTGGAGTGTACCTTTCATAAACATACATTTTTAAATATTATTTTAAATTAAGGGATCATAATTTCTAAATTTAAATTCGAATTTATTCCACTATTAAGACATCACGTAATCGACAGGTACCAATTTTTTGGCGTTGTGGGGGTGCTCACCCTTCCCCACATGTAACCGACTCCCGAACCTATCTTCTGGTTTCGCAGACCAAAACTCGTTGTTTTAATAAAAACAAGTTTTATTAAAATAACCGGGTTTTCAGGTGTTCCAATCGCACCTAAAGAAAAAACAAAGGATTGGTGGCGACTCACCCGTTGTTACAATTACTATAAAGGTAAATCTTGCCTCAATCAACTATTACGTTCAAACAATACTCAATCTTAATAATACATTACCTCTAGGATAGGAATGCAGCCCGTCATATATGTCAACCCATCTCGAGCTTTAACTTCGGCTACTCCATCAAGTAACCTATTGTACGCATATTTACACCAATTTAACTTCCCCCTCAATCCGGGTTCGCACAACAACTTGAAATGTTCCATGGAAGGCACAAGGTTGGCATTCGGACTTAGGAACAAACCAACAACATACAACAGTACACGTGCTTTCAACTCCTCAGCATCAAAACCTCCACTTAGTATCTCCTCTAAAAGTTCTTTATATGCAATCTTCATGCTGATTTTGTACTTCTTTGCTAGTTCCTTTCCACTTACATTTCGCGTCGCCAATTCCACATCTAAACCTTCGTTCTTTAAACCCAAAATTGATTCAACATCTTCTACCAAAACATATATCTTGTGTCCACTAAATTCCATCGTGGACGTTTCAAGATCAAACTTCTCTGCTAACTCCCGACAAAGGTCCCGCTTAATTTCTCGCGAAATCATTCCCCGTAATGCTCCTAACCCGATGTCGTTAAGAACACCGTCAATTTTCATCTTCTCCATCTCTTTAAACAAGCTTGATACCTTCTTCATACTGCACCTCGATGACAACTCCTACAACATTTAATACAACAAATTTTCCCGTTATGTTACGCTTAAATATATCTAGCAAATTATTCATACAATAACCACTTTCAATAAAAATAAATATAAACACCCACTTGCCTTTTTAATTTCTCCCTTTTCCACTATTTTCTTCGACTTCCCTTTCCTATTGCTTTCTATTTTAGATCTCTTCAGCTCCTTGTACCTATCCAAGTACGGCTTCTTTTCTTCATCAGTCATCTTCGGCCATCTCTTCCTTAGTGCTTTCTTTGCCTGTAATATTCACACACTTATTAAATTTGAATAACATGAACACATTACAAACTAATACCAAAACACAATAACAATTTTGTCATCTTACTTACAATATTGTTCATTTTCTTTTTACCACCCTTAAGTCTTCTACATTCACTGAAACTGTTCAAAATTCATTTCGTTGTTAGAGTACAAATTAAATTATGCTTATCAACTTAGAATTTGAACAATGACACCATCATTCAACTATAACTTACTAGAACAACATATATGCTGACAATTTTCTTCATGTACCTTGTCCACCATTTACCTCAGCTTCACAAACTTTCTCCATTGCTACCAACTTCAATCTGAAAATTATGTTAACATTATGTACGTAACGACCAAACTTATACCATTAACAAGGAACATATCTAATAAACACAAAACAATATATTTTCCCATTTTTATATGTCTGTCGAGAAGAACTTCAAATCACAACCGAAAATTTCCACAAAACCTTAAAAATACTGAATGAAAAACACAAATCGTTCATGATCCCACAAAACCCTAAAAACACAAATTACTCAAAAAAATCATTACTTACATGATAATTGGAAACCTTTTCCTCCGAATACAGTATTTGTGTAAGAACGCCCAGTTCCCCCACCTCTATGTCGAATGGAAAACTCTCTTCTTCGCGTGTTTTGCAGAATCTCCCTTCTTCGCGTCTTTTTTTTCAATTACGAATGGAAAACTCCCTATTTTCCCGCTACTATAGGTTTTAATTTCCCCCAATTTTAGTGTAACCGGTTCACCAGGTCACCCACTCTTTTTTCATTTAATCCAACGGTTGATATATCTTCAGCTCAAATCGGCTTCATCCAACGGTTTATATTACTTCGTCGTTTTTTAGCCGTTGGTAGTTAGAATTTCCCGTCGCTGGTCACCTAAAGACAAAAAATAAATTGCGGCTACTAAAGAAAGAAAAACGAGTGCTAGAGTAAAAAGTAAGGAACGCTTGCAATGATGAAATGGTATAAAATAAGTCACGTTTGCAATAATAAAATAAAAGTCAAAGTCACTGAAATTTTTTAAGATGCTTACATTTTGATCATTGAAATCAAAATATGTTCATTAGAGTCATTATTATTAAGTAAAACATTCAATTAGGGCATATTTGGGTGGAAAATTCTTTTTTAATAATTATATAGGTTTTTGGCTCCCTCCCAGATTATTTGGAAAAGTGACCCCCAAACATGCCACGTAGTGGAATCTCGCGTTCTCTGGGAAGTGAGACGCGAACTCGCGTTCTGCAGAGCGCACGTTCCATCTATGTGGCATCGTTGTTTGAAATAACGGTTCTTCAGAAACTCGTGTTCTGCAGAACGCGAGATCCCCGAGAATTTGAAAAGGCGGTTGGATATATCACATAGAAATCACGTTATGCAGAACGCGAGTTCTGTGCGAATTTGGGTTGAAAAACAATGGTGGGTAGGCCTGTTCGAGCCCAATTTTGGGGTTATAAATCGTATATTTTTAGCGAACATCGAGTTTGGGTTCATAGTACTGGAAATTCTCTATCGTATGACACCAACACGGTCAATTTTCGTCCATTCTAAACTGGCTTAAAAAGGCTTCCAAAACCCTATGCTATCATCCTTTTTTTGAATGAAATTACCTTTGAAGAACAATTGATAATTTCGGTTTAGTAATCGCATAAAAGTAATAAAAATTGAAATTAAATAAACATTTAAAAGTTTAATTATAATAGATAAAGAAAATTAAAATATGGTATTTAAAAAAACCAAATGTCTCGAATAAATATATTAGAAACATAAGTACATATCCATTAGGAAAAAAAGGCTAATGATGTCTATGTCCACCCGTTCCGCAGTCGGGTGGACGACGATCTCGATCTGGATTCCTCCGAACAAGCTGTGCTGCATCCTCTTGGTCCTCATCATCATCATCATCTGCGTTACGCGGACCTCTACTGGGCCCGGGCGGGGAGTAAAACAAGCTACCCGACGGCGTTTACAAGACAATGCTATAATCAAACTGAGATGCCGACGATGGAATATCGATCAGTGGAGGACCACTCATCGACAAATGGGGACGGTAGGCATAGGAGAAGCCGAAGTCGGATGGAGGCCTCATTTGCTAGAACGTCGAAGGAATGCTCAAATTCTGAAATGTTGTGGCAGAAGATGAGGCCCTTGCAGTGTCAGTTCGCGGTCTCGAACCGCGCTGCCTCGGCTGGCTCTGGCTCACTCGACGTTGGGGGCGTGGGCGGTTTCGGGGAGCCTCGGGAAGCTGTCGCTTGTGCTCCTCAGGAGTAAGGATATACTGCTTCCCAAAGAGCCCATACCACTGAAATTAATCAAAAGTGACCGAATCGTCCCAATCTGCAATGGGTCGGAGGATGCGTGGGCGACTAGCATATCGGTCAACCCAATGTTGATTCCAGTCAGCGTGGTAATGGGCCTAGTCAATCTCCGTCTTCCTCTGGCGCGTTAGATGGTGGAATTCATCCAAATTTGGTGGTTCCTCTTGCGGAACCCCTTGGACGTACCTGAACTGTCGGAGAACCCGATTCGTAGGATGCCACACGACAATTTCATATTTGATCAGCGGCACTCGGGCAAGCCATACGTGCTGGTGACCCAAAATGTCGGGTGGAGTAATATGCTGGATCACCTCAGAATCGTAGGGCATCCACACGAACCAAAAAAAATTATAACGTTTGTAACGGTTATATGAAATATTATTGGAAAAAATATGGAAAAATTCAAATGAATTTTCGGATTACCTGATCGTGCGTCATCTTATCCATAACAAGTATGTAGTCTTGTTGGTTTTTTGGCAGGCCCTGATGGCTCAATGTTTCGCTCCACCTATCATTAATGGAAAATAATAAAAAATTCGTTAAATATGATAATTTAAAAATAAAATAAATATAATAAATTGAATAGTACCTCCAAAGAAGCGGAAATAAGTAGGGGGCGGGTTGTCTAGGCTGCAGGCTTAAAAAAGGCATCCAAAACCAAGCCCAAGACTGAAGGAGTAAACAACATCCTCCAATTGCTGCTCTATCTTGGTCGACGTTGCTACGGAGCTCTCTAAAAAGAAAGGCCAAGACAGCTGCTCCCCAACATTTTTGTCTAGCTTAATCGAAATTGATAAGATGATAAAGCCACATCACGTGCACCTTGGTACGAGATTTGTCTAGCATTAACATCCCGCCGATAATGCGCAAGATGTGCGCACGCGCAAACCGCTGTGAAAATAATAAATAAAACAAAATTTAATAGTAAAGAAAAAACAAGAAATATGGATATTGAAAAAATGAAATATATTAAAAATATATAAATTAGTGAAAAAATACCTTGAGTGTTTCGTCATCCGTATAAGGGGGCGGTTTTCAAATTCAGTCTCCAAATAAGATAGGGTTATTTTCCCACCGTCCCACGCATTCGCTGGGGGCGCCACTCCCATTAGTTCAGCAAATAGATTTGGCCAATTACCCAACGCTATACCCGTAATAAGGTTGTCGTCCGTAGGCAACCCCAGATGGTAGGCAACATCCTGCTGCGTTATTGTTGCCTCGCCACATGGGAAATGAAAAGTGTGCATCTTTGGCCTCCATCATTCTATTAGCGCGTTAATCAACGATGGGTTACACTTCACACCCGCTATGATCCTTGCTACGTTGCCAAAACCAGCTCGTTCAACCCACGACATAATGTCGGGATGAGGTGCGCGGTTGATACGGTTAAGGTAACAATCTAACTGACGTTCATATCCCTTCAAAAATAAAATAACAAAAAATATAATAGTAGGTAATGCATGTAAAATAAAAAATTAAAAAAAATTAAAAAAATAATACCTCTGATGTTGTCCTGAAATAATTAGAGCAGTGTTTCACGTCGTTTCGTAAGCCCGCCATTGTATCGAAAGAAAATTAAGTAAGTATAGTAAAAAACATAGAAGAAATCGTGTTCTGTGCGTGGAGGAGGTGGAGGTGAAAGAAAATTAAATAATACCTCTGATACGGTTAATGTCATTTTCATTTACTATATTAGTTGTTGCTCGCTTTCATTTACAATCTCTTTGTATGTGTTGTTCGCCCATAACTATTCAACTGTCATCCCTTAGGCAACTCTCACTACGTACAAGAGGTGGAGGAGGTGTTCGAGGAACTGAGAGTGAGAAACAAATTTGGCGCAAACTACCTTGAAAAAACCCCGAGGGAAAAATGGCTTCGATCGTATGACGGGGGTAAACGATGTGATCACATGATAACGAACTTGGCTGATGCAGTGAACTCATCACTGGAGGGAGTGCGGCAGTTGCCTATCACTTCCATTGTCAAAGCGACCTACTATCGTTTGGCTACCCTATTTGCAACCTTGATAAGGCAAGCAACTGAGTACATGGCAGGTGGACACATAGTCCATCCGGATTTCCGCACAAAACTGCAAACTCAAGTGCACCAATCAAGACAGATGACTGCAACTCTCTTCTCGCGAGAAGGACACAAGTTTCGTGTTTCAGAATTTTCCAGGCGGTTGGAAGGCATTCAGCACAACGCGTACGTGGTAGATCTCAGGGCAAGAACCTGCGAGTGTGGAATATTCCAAACATTCAAATACTCGTGCGCACGCGACATTGCTGCTTGCGCAAACTAACATATAGACTACATGCAACTGGTTGATCCGGTATACTTACTCCAAATAGTGTTTAAGGTTTACCAAAAAGAGTTTCCTCCAATCGGAAATGAGGTTGATCCGAATGCCGTTGACACTGAACCGACCATACGCCTAGATCCAGCACTACTGAGAGACAAAGGACGTCCACGGTCTACACAAATACACTGTGCCGAGGATATGGTCGAACATCGAGAAAAAACCGGACAAAAGAAACATTGTAGTATATGTAAAAATCATGGACACTCAAGGACCAAGTGTCCTAATCGCTCGGCCCCTCGTCTTAATTAAATCATTGCAATTTGTTTACGCGAGTTCGCCCATAATTATCGATCAATAAAATTAGTCTAATTCGTTTTATAAAATAGGCCATCTTATACTTTCAATCATTCAAAAAAATATGTTAGGATAGCGTTTTCGAAGCGAAATTAAGTCAGTGTAAAATGGACAGCAATTGATCGTGTTGGTGCCATATAATAGAGAATTTCCAGTACTACAAACTCACACTCGATGTTTGCTAAAAATATACGCCTGAAATTCTGCTCGAACATGCCTATCGACCTTTGTTCAAAGGCAATTTCATTCAAAAAATGATGATAGTATAGGGTTTTGGAAGCCATTTTAAGCCAGTTTAGAATAGACGGAAATTGACCGTGTTGGTGTCATACGATAGAGAATTTCTAGTACTACGAACCCTAACTCGATGTTCGCTAAAAACATATAATTTATAAGCCCGAAATTGGGCTCGAACAGGCCTACCCACCCTTGTTTTTCAACCCAAATTCGCACAGAACTCGCGTTCTGCATAACGCGGTTTCTGTGCGATACATTCAGCCGCCTTTTCAAATTCTCGGAGACCTCGCGTTCTGTAGAACGCGAGTTCCTGAAAAACCATTGTTTCAAACAACGATGCCAGGTAGATGGAACGCACGCTCTGCAGAACACGAGTTCGCGTCTCACTTCCTAGAGAACGCGAGGTTCCACTACGTGGCATGTTTGGGGGTCATTTTTCCAAATAATCCTGGGAGGGAGCCAAAAACCTATATAATTATTAAAAAAGGGGTTTTCACCCAAATATGCCTTCAGTTAGACCAACCCAATAAGTGTCCCATTAAAAAAGTGGATGGCGTTCATCTTAGGTGACACGGGTTCAAACCGATCTTTCTACAAAGTGTATGCATATTGTTAAAGGGTTAAAAATATATATGAACATGTACTACCTTATAATAACTTTTAGACCATTCAAAAAAAACTTTCATTTGGACTATTATACCATTAAATCATTTAACAATAGTTGAGTTAGAACGTCACATATCATTACAGCATTTTTTTATCTTTACACATTAAATTAAAAATAAGGATAAGGGCCACGTGCATCCGCCTCTTGATGTAATCAGTGTCAGATCTAAAAATTTAAGAATGTGGGTCTAAAATATTTTTTTCAAATGTGTATGCAATTTTTTTTACCTTTACCCATTAAATTAAAAATATTTTTAAAAAAAATTAACGCTTAAATAAACTTGATTTTTAAAAAAATAAAAATGCAATTACTTCCCTATGAGGCCACATGCATCCGCCCATGGATGCAATTGCTCCCCTAAGAGACTACATGTATACGCCTAGAGCCGTCCCTGGGGCCTGGGCAACAGGGGCGACGGCCCAAGGCCCCAGGGCGGCAAGGCCCACCGGCTACTAGAAAAGAATAATTATGGTTGTTAGTTGCCCGCCAAAATCTATTTATTTTTTTTACTGTTAAATTAAGTTTAAAATTATAAACGGTAAAAAGAGTGTAATTATGATTTTTTAGAGAACTGAAAATTAAAGTCGGCCCCTTCACTTTAATTATTTTCTTTTTTTAAGTTTAATTACTTTCCTTATAATTATATTATCAAATAAAATTAAAAAAAAACCCTTAAAAATATGGTGGCCCACCAGTCATAGTTAAGTATAAAGTTGTTGATATTTAATTAGTCTAGATATTGGTGTATTATAGGTCCATAATTAAGATTATAATAATATTTATTTTTAATTTTTAATTAATAATAAAAATTTTATATACAGCTATAAATAATATTTACATTGTTCTTGTTATTCACATCTCAATTTCTCACCACTTCCTTCTTTCTTATGTTATTTTCTCACAATTTATTTTGAACTTTTTTTATCCAAATATTTCAATAGCTTATCGAATCCTCTTAACTATGTTGGTGACAGTTGCACTTGCTGAATTTTTTTTTTCAAGTTAAAATTGTTAAAAACCTATTTGAGATCGTCAATGTCACACGAAAGGTTGAATGGTCTAGCCATTTTATGTATTGAGAAAAAATATGTTAGATCGTATTGATGTAGACACTATTATTAGTGATTTTACATTTAAAAATGCTCGTAGGAGTTGTTTTGCGCAAATTGTTCGGTGTTTAATAAAATTTCTTGATGTTTTTCATTTGATAGTTATTGAGCATAATAAAAAACATAATTTACAAACAAATTGATTTATTTTTTATACTCTTCAAATTTAATTTTTTTTTAATATTTATTAGGGAAAACTACACCAGTGACCACCGAAGATATTGAGGATACCTATTTGAACCACCGAACTAAAAAAACGTCAATCACACCACCAAACTTATAAAATCAACCTATTTTGACCACCGCCGTTAAAAACCTAACAGTGGAGTGACGGAACTGCCACGTGGCAGTTGATGGGTATATTTAAAAATTACACATTTGGTCCCTGTTATTTACACATTCTTTCAATTTAGTCCTAATTTTCAATTAATAAAATAATAAATTATTTAATTAAGTGGTGACACGTGTCAAGACCTTATTAGAGGATTTTAATTATTTATATTTAATTTTATTAATTTGTTTTCCCCCTCCAATCAGGTGGTGACACGTGTCACCACCAATTTAGAAGAGAAAAACAATATTTCACTCACATGCGTGCTAGGGGACTCAAACCTGGGTCTCTCAGGTGTAAATGCAGCAGCTCTGCCACTACACCAAGCACATCTTTGTGCTATAATTCTCCACATATAATATATATCTCTTATTAGTTTCTACATTTATAAGCCAAAAGCTCAAACCCTAAACACTAATTTCACATATATAAATCCTAAACCCTAAACTCTAACCCTAAATATTTCAAATTAAACCTCAAACCCTAAAATTTTTAAATTAATTCCACGCTAAATATCCTAAACCCTAAACCATAAACCCTAAAAATTTCAAATTAATTTCACGCTAAATATTTCAAATTAAGCCCTAAACCCTAAATATTTCAAATTATTTTTACGCTAAATATTTCAAATGAAACCCCAAACCCTTAACCTTAAACCCTAAAAATTTCAAATTAATTACACGCTAACTATTTTAATTTAAATCTTAAACCCTAAATATTTCAAATTAATTTCACGCTAAATATTTCAAATTAAACCCTAAATATTTATCGTGTAATTAATTTGAAATTTAGGGTTTGTGGTTTAATTTGAAATATTTAGGGTTTAGGGTTTAAGGCTTAATTTGAAATATTTAACATGGAATTAATTTGAAAATTTTAGGGTTTGAGTTTAGGGTTTAATTTAAAATATTTAGCGTGAAATTAATTTGAAAATTTTAGGGTTTGAGGTTTAATTTGAAATATTTAGGGTTAGAGTTTAGGGTTTAAGATTTATATGTGTGAAATTAGTGTTTAGGGTTTGACCTTTTGGTTTATAAATGTAGAAACTAATAAGAGATATATATTATATCTGGAGAATTATAGCACAAGGATGTACTTGAGAGACCCAGGTTTGAGTCCCCTAGCACGCATGTGAGTGAAATATTGTTTTTCTCCTCTAAATTGGTGGTGACACGTGTCACCACCTGATTGGAGGGGGAAAACAAATTAATAAAATTAAATATAAATAATTAAAATCCTCCAATAAGGTCTTGACACGTGTCACCACTTAATTAAATAATTTATTATTTTATTAATTGAAAATTAGGACTAAATTGAAAGAATGTGTAAATAACAGGGACCAAATGTGTAATTTTTAAATATACCCATCAACTGCCACGTGGCAGTTCCGTCACTCCACCGTTAATTTTTTAATGGCGGTGGTCAAAATAGGTTGATTTAATAAGTTTGGTGGTGTGATTGACGTTTTTTTAGTTCGGTGGTTCAAATAGGTATCCCCAATATCTTCGGTGGTCACTGGTGTAGTTTTCCCTATTTATTATTAGAGGTCCAATTTTTAAATTTGCCCATAGGCCACCAAAATTTCAGAAACGGCTCTGTATACGCCCCTATCAATTTAATATTAAATATTAAATTATTTAGTGAGGTTTATTGATTAAGCAATGACAGGGGCTCTATATTTTAAACTAAATCTAATATATTTTTTCTCAATTTTTAACACTAAGGGGAGCGAGGTTGAGGGATGTGGACATCGGTCATGTGTGGGATCGAGCTTGAAGGAGTGTTGAACGACGACTGAGTGAGGGAAAGAGTGGTCATGGCTCGTGGAGTGGTGAATGGTGGTGACCGGATGAAAGGAATCAACACTAGAAAACTTTGGAAATAGGGTTTTGGCATATCGAGAAGGTGAAGAGTCAATTAAATTATTTATTAAGTTAATCGAACAATCGAATAAGATCAAGAGAGGTTGAATTGAAAAAATAAAATTTTGGTGGAAGCTTTTAAAAAAAAATAAAAAAACACGAGATTTAGAATGGTTCATTTCTCTTAATAGAGTTTATATCTACTATTATAACTATTTACACTAAAGATGTCACAAATTCACTCATTTGTATTCAATTGATTTTCTTCATCCATATATATATCATTCTCCCAATCTTGAAGAAAATCTGTTCTCAAACTTGACTACTATTAGACTGTAACCTCAACTTTTTTATAGATTTTATAAAAGAAAATTATCAAAACTAACAAACTTGGACTAAAGAAAAAAATAACAAAAATAGAAAATTATTCTCTCTCTTTTCCTTTTTTTTCAAACAACTATAAAACAATAAAAGATAAATGTGATAAACACCTAAATCAAGACTCTAATATTAAATGACGTGATGTTGTAGATCTAGAATTTAAGAGAAGGCCTAAATCTCCAAGTTAAAAAAACGACACATAATTCAATTAAAATGTAGAAAATAAGTTCATCATCCTATATCCTCTCTAATCAACATTCGACTAGAAATGAAGATAGTCAGATATTTTTTATGCCCCCTCTAATCAACTCGTAATTGAAAATTACGATAACCGGATAGTTTTCCTACACCTCTTCCAATTAACTCATGATTGGAAACAACGATAATTAGATAGTTTCCTACCACCATCTAGATGATTTGTTCCTAGTAATATGGATTATGAGAAGAAAAACAACGTGAGACAATCAACCTTGGAAAGAAATGCTCAGGGTCAACGTTTTATTTAGTTCCATTCTTATTTTTCAAAGTGTAAGAAGGTTGTCCTTTTTAAAGAAATGCTCCCCTTGTGAAATAGTTCTTGACAAAAGAAACTTTTCATAATTTAAAGACTAATCAGAGACTTACATTCGCAATACCTGATAATGAGAAAGAGATTAGATTTTTTCAAAGATAACTTGTAGATCTTTTCAAATGGGCATATTATTTTATTATGCCTACGGCTCAGATATAGAAATTTTCATCTTCATCCCCATTTAAGCTTAAGTGATAAATTTTTTACTTTTCCGCGAATGAAGTATTCAATTATTCCTCATACTTGTCTGTCAATTGTCTAGTAGTGGATTAACTTTAACTTTCAAGAAATCATATACGTTGGTTGTCGAATTGATGAACTACATTATGAAGTGTGACAAGCAGTGAGAAGAAGTAATGCTAAAATTTTTAAATACAAAAGAATTATTTATAAAATGTATAAATTTTGAAGACTAAAACAAGTTTTAATTCTAATACAAAAGGGTATGTTTATTGCAAAATTTTATTTGATAGACTAAGTTATTATTTTTAGAAGAAAGTTGATTTTGTTCGTTACTATAAAGTTACATCATATTTGATCTTCAACCTCTGTTTGATATTCACTAAAAATAAGTCCCCACCGTCAGCTGGGATGGTTTTCATTTTTATGCTACAGAGATTGAGCAGTGTTCATTTCCCATTCAGCTGTAGCTGAGATTGTAAAAGAAAACTCGAGCGACAGAGACTCATTTTGAGTTACTATTATACTTCCATAGTTAAACCAACCGAATGTCCCATATCAAAGCCATCAATATTTTATATAATAAGTAATGTCTACAAACACTAGGACACACCCTAGTCCACTAACCCTAGATAAAGAGTACAATTACACTCCAGGAAGAGCTGAAAGGGTCAAGCCGTATTGCCCAGCATGCTGTACAAATTTTTCACCTGTAACTGCCCCTCTGTACCTATAATGGGTTTTGTACCCATAAACGGCCTGCCATATTTAACATCCAACCCTTTCCACAAAACCTTACCATGTAATGCTCTCTTCAACCAATTACCAATTACTTCCCTTCAAAAAAAACAAATGCAAAACCTCCAAGCAGGTATTTGGGGTTATCCTTTTCTTTCTCAGCCCTGGATGCACGTAGTCACACCATCTTACTCTTACCCCCCATTTATATATTTTATTCCCACCATAAAGAATGATCTTACAGGTTATGGACAGAAACTTAAGTCACCTCAAGCCCGCAAACGCTTTTCATCTTCATAGTACTAGTATATGTTTGTTTGGGAAAACAAGGACAGGCAAACCATGTTGCTGATTGCAAAGACTATAACCCATCAAAAGTCCATATGCATCTTTATTCTTAACCATTATAGTGAAGTTTCTGGTTTTGGGAGCCCTGCTCCTGCGGAGGCTGCTGTTGAGGAGCCTGCAAGTTCAGTGGCTGTGTGTTGTAGTGGGCAAAGGGCTGCGAGTAGAGAGAATTCATCAAACCCTGCAAATATACAGCCATATACCCCCATTCAATACACGAAAGAAGCTAACAAAGGTCAAATTACATAACATGATGATGCCACACAGTATGGCTGTTATCTAAACCAGATAAGCCCAAAATACTTACACTACCCCATTAGCAGTTCAACCTGACAAGCAACTTCCTAATTAGGAAACAGGTTTTAAATATTGCCAAATTGACAATTTGGTCAATAATACTCCATCAATAAGAAATGATATAAGAACCTGCCTGGGACTGAAGCTGGTTGGGATTAGACACGCCAAAGTGGCTTTGTGCTGCATCATCATGCGAAGAGTCATTATAGCCAACCTGAGTAAACAGGCCTTGTGATACATGATTCATGTAGTCCTGTAAAAAAATGATTTGTTTCAGGAAGAAAAAATGGGAGAAAGCATGAACTAATCACACCGCAGCACGTTGGGCAAACCTGAGACATGAAATCATTTCCAGAACCAAAGCGAGAATATCCAGCTTGAGAATTCTGGTTTAGAAAGTTGCCTGGGAACCCACCCTGTCCTCCTTGCGTAACATAATCAACAGCATACCCACTCTGAGAAGCCTTGCAAACACAAAATCAATCAACCTGAATTATCAATCCAGGAGCGAGGAACCCAAAAAGGAACTTGTTCTAGTTGCAGGAAATCAGAAAAAGATAAAAACTTATGGAAAACAGATTATTCTAAACATATTCAACAGTCCTAATGCCTCAAGGCCCTCAGGTAACATCCAGCTACATTGCCGTGATACTGCTTTTTAAACTTTTCTCTCCCCTTCTTATTAGGCTCAGCAAGTTAAAAATGACCCATTGATGCAATCTCCAATAAACCTCACTAACCTGTGTTGAAAAATCAGCAATGTTATAAGGGACATGTGAGCCTTGGCTTTTGAAGTCATCACCCAAGAAGTCCTGTGTGTACAAGTTGTTGTCAATAAAAGATTGCAAATCTTGAAATTAAAAAAGATGATTCCTGCATAGATTTAATACCTGGGACATTCCCCCCATTGAAAATCCATCACGGAAAGATTGGCTCGGTCCTTGGACCTATTATAGATGATAAACACACTTAGAATTCCATGACATCAAAGAAAGGATTGAAGGTACAAAAATTAAAAAACAGATGGAAATGATCAAGTGCGAACATTGTTAACAACTCCAGGTTGAGATAATGGACCACCCACAGATGGCTGGCTGCTAGGATTCTCCAGAGGGAAGTTAAATGAAGACCCAATAGTTCCAACATTTTGCTGTGTGCCTTGCTGGTGTGGGAGATGACTACCGATAGGAGCACCACCATTACCACGCCCAGCCCCAAATCCTCGATTTCCAGGTTGAGGGACCTGAGGAACAGCTCCCACCGGTCCATGTACAGCTCCACGAGCTGGAATAGCATAAGGCTGAGGACCAGGAAAAGGTGGAAGTGGAACCCGAGGCATTGGGAACCCAGAAGGGTGCACTCCAGGCTTGTGAATGCCATTGAGTGGACCAGGAGGCATATAAGCACCTGCAAATGGAAACAAGAGAAGGCCCACACTATCTCTGTCAACAATAATACAAGTTCCAAAGCCACAACTGTTATTATGCATGTCAGTATAAGATGCATCACTTGCAAGTGCCCAAACTCCCAAGTGAAGAAATAAAAGGTTGGGCTGCCTGAGTAAAGAAACCGAGAATATAGAAAGAAGAATCGATCAGTACTATTTGAACGATTTATGGTTCAAAGTTTAAAAACAGTGGTTAACCGAACCAAACTGACTTCTAAGTTTTTATTTAGTTTATAATTAATTTTTTATAATATAAAAATAAGTATTTTATATTCAAATAGTGAAAATAACTTCAAAATAATATATAAGAATTATCAATTATTTTTTATTTACTTGAAAAAAAAAAATTTCTACAAATGTTTATGAAGAAGACCGAAACTTCACCAAATAATGTCCAAAAACCATAAAACAAATCCCATTTTGTCAAAAATAAAGTCCAAAAACTAAAAACACAATTATATGGAGAAACCAAGAAACAAACCGAACTGAATCAAATTATCATGAATGTCAAAAAATTCAAAAAACCCAACCAGACCGAACCGAACCAATCTCTCAACCCTAATGAAAGGACATGTAACTTGCAAACTCAAGATGCTCAAAAGCTTACCCCGAGCGCGATTGTTTCTTCGATCAGCATTTGGAGTAGATGAAGCAGCAGAGCCAAGATTATCATTTGGCACAATCCCAGGTCCACCACCAAAGTAAAGTCTCCGGTCATTGTAGATCTATAAGAAACACATATTATTTGAATTCACATTATCCTTGACAACCTCTAATAACTAAAAGTAATTGATGAAGGCAATGAACAAAAGCAAAAGCTAGAAATTTGAACAGATCATAGACACTATCCTTTCATTCCATGCACAAACCTTTTTGGGCTTTTGGAATTGAACCATACTCTGCTTTAAGTTATTGAGGGGTCCTTCAACCAGGCACTCATGTTCCTGCAATTTTTAGCAGAAAGGGATCAGAGTAGTAAAGTACTTAAGGGCACAATTAAGAATAGGCAACCTTGACATTTCAATACACTAGCGATAGCATTGTTACAAAGACAAATAGGAAGATACCTTGTAATGTGTCAATAAACCATTCCACAGAGCTTGTTTGCTAAGAACTTTAGGGTTTCCAAGAATTACTATACCATACCGAGCACGTGTTAGGGCAACATTAAGCCTGCGAGGATCATTTAGAAATCCAATGCCCTAAAAAAAGATTGGATAAAACTGTGCGTGTTAGTTTTTTCTCATGTTGAAGACGGGCAGAGCAGGTTATGGTATTAGTAGTGAACTTAGAATGAAGACCATAATCATAGGCTGGTCTAAAATTATAAAGCACAAGAAACCTATGTTGCTCAGACTCTTCATTTTTCACGAAGTACCATGTCCAACACTCATATCCGACACTTGGACATGGGAATATGGCCTCCAATTATCCTTCAAATGTATGGAAAAACTAAGAAAATCTAAACATACCAGCATCCGACACTTACACCCGAGTCCAGTAACATAGCAACAAGCCCTTTTAACAAACCAATGGATGCTCAAAATCAAAAGATAGTTTGACATGACACTAAAAGACAGATAAATTCAGCCAGATTGAAATTCATTC
This sequence comes from Hibiscus trionum, assembly GCA_030270665.1. Classification (NCBI taxonomy): domain Eukaryota; kingdom Viridiplantae; phylum Streptophyta; class Magnoliopsida; order Malvales; family Malvaceae; genus Hibiscus; species Hibiscus trionum. The sequence goes on from BSYR01000097.1 coordinate 2,189,454, forward strand.
ATGAAGCAGAGCTGTAAACATTATCTCTATATCTTGTATATGTTAACTAACCTGATGCTCATTACTTCTCACACAAGACAAGATGATGTAATCTTTTTCACGTCCTTGGAATGAATCAACACTTGCAACCTTATATAAACCCCACAAATTAAAAAAGCAAGTTACGGTATGAAAAACATCGAAAGAGCATTTATTCTTTAAGTTCAAAGCCACAAATAACCTCGATTTCCTTGTAAAGCTGCTGTCTCAAAGCACCATTTCTTGACATATAATTCACAATATATGCCCTTTGTCCCTCATAAGGTGTTATCACCCCAATCTATAATATTTTGAAACAATTGTTAAACGAAAAATTATAATGCTTTCTGATATCAACGTGAAAAGAAATTTGTTTAAAAAGAAAACGTCCACAAATCACCTGACTAGGAACGACACCACTCCTCAAGAATGTGGTAACAATCTTTTCAACATTTGCTGCTTCAGTTCGATTTAGATATGATGTTCCACTAGCACTAATCTCCTCTTGTCCCATCTAAAACAAAACTATGTAATTACAAAACAAAACCATGGGATATACAAAGAACTGAATTGTAGGAAAATTAAATCACATATAATGTCATTTCCGTTCTCATCTGTCCCCACCAACACACAGCTATGGATTAAGAAGAACGTGAATAGGGACAGTCCTAACAACAGTTACAATACCTGTACATAAAAAAACATGGGACGATTAGGCACAGGCCAAGGGAAGTCAATCCCTGATGATTGTCTTTCATTGATTGTCACTCCATTTTGTAATGTGCCCTCATAGAAACTGTTAGAAGGAAACTCTGACAAACATGGGTGCATACGGTATTGAACCTGAAATAGAACATAAGCATTTACAATAAGAAAGACATGTTTTCAATCAGCAACTACATACAAATATAGGGCAAAACCAACAAAATTTAAAGCGGTCTCACCTGCAATCTAATTGGTTTAACACCAAGTAAAATTAGACGCTCAAACAGAGATTGTGCTAGCCCGGCACGAGCAGCTTTCTTGCACATGATAACAGGACCAAGTTGGCAATGATCACCAACAAGAACAACCTAAAATAAAAATACACAAGTTAGAAGACCAAACAAGAAAATCTCAAGGGGAAAAAGAGAAACCATATTGCCATAAGTTTCATCCTCCATTACCTGCTTCACTCCAAGAACTAAAGGAATGAGACACTCAGGTTCCGTCGCCTGAGTAGATTCATCAATAAGTACCTAGATAGAGCAAATAAAAAGTATAAGAGCTTTATTTGTTTAGAGATCATTGAAAATTACATCTGATTTATTCAACCTGGCGGAACCTAAAATTAGACAATCTAGGATCCCCAGCCCCAACACAAGTGCAACAAATAACATCAGCACTTTGGGATATTTCCCTCTCAGTTGCTCGCTTTAGTGCTTTGTACTTTTTCTCATCACTGCTTGACAATTCACCTGTAAAAAGTACAAATAACAAAATCCAGCATAAGATTTTAAACTTCAGGCAAGACATGAACATTCATTGTCAATCTGTAAGTTAATTCAAGAGTTCTGTTTCATTGCAATAAGCAGGATCATGTCCCAACAACTCTAACTGGAACATTTTCATCGAAAGAAGATCCATCTAATAATTTTTTTATTGTCAACTGGAAAATTATCCCAACCTTGTTCATCTTTTAATTGTTGTAACTTGTGAAGTTCGCTCTTCTCAGATGTGTCAAGATGTTGAACCTGCACACAGTAATTGCCAATATGAATAATCCTATGAACAACAAAGGAGGAACAGCAAAAAGGATAACAGAATTAGAAACCACAAACCTGATAATGAAGGGTCAAATGTTCAACAGGAGAACTCACAGCTTCTCTTGATTTCGCACAAAGCCTTACAACCTTGAGACAAAAGAAACAATTATAAGCTACTAATTTAAAGATAAGTAAAAGTAAAAGCTTCAAGATATTTAATCATCTTTGCACAAAATATAACATAACTAATGCATCAAAAGATGCAACTTCACAGTCGCTTGCAACATGTTCTAACTTTGTAAATATTATTGCAAATTACTGAACCATAAACCCCAGCGTAGAAATTTGAAAATATAAAATAACACCAGTCGTCCACTATTGAGATATCATATTAATTTGGTGATATTGAAACTAGTTTAGGGAAAGGGTAACTTAGTTGGTCAACTTTAGAAACTAGAAAAGCTACAACTAGGAATCCAATGCAAATGAGAGATGCAATTTAATGGGGGGGAGAATAAAACAAAACAGTACACCCATCACCTATGTTGCTCGGACTCAGGTACGTGTCTAGGTGTCTGACTAGTCAATTGAGTTAAACTCAAGACTCAGGGATACGGCACAAAAGGATCTGTTTATATGTATTTAAATATAATATATAATACATTAATAATTTATATAAATAACATTTTTATTTTTCATAAATTTTTTAACCATTATTAAATATAAAATAATTTTAAAAAATTTATCATTTGGATTCAATTTATTTAATTAAAATTATTTTTGGGGCTTCAAACCCAAGCCAAGACTAATTGAGTTTGTTATAAGGCTTGATGCTTCTTTTAAGTTTTTTTTCTTTTCTTTTTTTAACTTTTTTTACACTTTTCTGTACACTCGGGTTTTTATTTCTTGGTATCCAAGATTTTCATCAGACTTCTTCTCTTTCTTTTACTTTTCTCTTTCAAACCGCCCTTCTTTCTTTTTCTCTTCCTGGTTTTGTTCTTTTCCTCTTCTCAGTTCTCATCCATTACTGTGTCCTTGTTTGTGACAGGTCGTATCGACACAGGTATGGAACCCATTTTCCCGAGTCAGAGCATCAGAGCCCATCACAGTTCTGTATTAATTAATCATATAACAAAGGAAAATTGAAGATGGGAAATAAGCTTCCTATAATTTGGCTTCTTTAACAGCATACTCTCTTTCCAAATATTTTCATTGTCTTGGTAACAAGCTACACCTACACCTAAAATATACTCCACTTATACGGGAAAAGGAACAACCAAAGCAAAGGGACGATGATTAAGAAAGCCCTAAGGCACAAAATTGCCAATGGAATTAGCGTAACCACAAGCAGAGTTCAACGTTTCTACCTTTAACCCAGTGGCACTTATCTTTTCAGCTAGCTGATCAACAGCCACATTACTTGGAGCACAGACCAGAACCTGGTAAGAGAATGAGATATCAGAAACAGAGACAAAATAAAAGATGAACTACAAAGATTGAATTTAAGTTCTTACCTGCCCCTGACCCTGTTTAGCCATGTGATATACAATGGCAGCAGAAGTAACAGTTTTTCCTGTGCCAGGGGGACCTTGAATCAAGCTTATAGGCTTCTGAAGAACACTCTTTACGGCAAAAACCTGTCCAACAAAGGTCAACGCGACATAATGCACAAAAAGGTCATATAACAAAAAAACTAAATAATAAATGAAGCCAACAAATGACGAAAGTGTCATACTTGGGATGCATTCAATTCTGGCAGACCAGGGGCACCAAAACGACGAGGCAGTGTGTTGCGAACCATCTGAACCTCAACCTCGTGACCAAGCAGGTGATGGTATATATATCTGCAAGAAATAAACCAATTAATTGCTATAGACGGCACTAACAATTTGAATTTCAGCAGATACATGACCTTTGGTATGAATAACAATTCAGATAGCTAAGCTAAAACTAAAATAGACAACTTTTCCATGAATAACAAGAGCAAAAGAAAAAAAATATTTCAATGGAGCCTTGCCTGCATCTGACTGAATAGAACAAGTATTTTATTTTAAAACTTGATGTGATGCAAAAAGGTATCTCAACCCATGTCTAACCTATATCTAACCACTTACATTTGTCAGATAAACAATATCTAACCAAACTTAAAATTTGCATACAAAAGTTTACCAGAAAGCATACTAAATATGATCTCTTAAAGTTGTACATATTGCAAGTCAGTTAAACAGAACAATCTTTTTTTTTCTTTCTAAAAATAAAAATCACTTCCTCTATTGATTTATTAGAAATGACACCATGGCACACGAAGCAAAAGAAAATACTAACATGAAAATGGAAAATACATATGACACTAGTTGTCATAACAATCGAGATTACAAGCAAATACAAAGAAAACGAAGTCAGCAAACCTACCCGCTAACACTTGTTTCATCTACTGCAAATGTTTTCATTGCACCCTGCATTCGGTCAAAACTTGTACTCTTCCAGACAAAATCAACACTGAACCCATGGTTCACATCAACAGGAACTCCCTGCACCAAAATAAGCACCAATGTTTAAATACCTCCCAAAAGACAATCAACAAAGAGAAATCAAAACTACCTGACTAGCACGGAGCTCAAGTGCAACCTCCTCTTGTGCGGTTAGCTTGATCTGAAACAACAAAAGATCATCTCAAAACGCATTTCTCAAAGTAAGCCAGATGCATAAACCTTAGTGAGAAATCCCACAAAATCAGGTTTTATTCAAACAATATATAGAATCAATGCTGTGGGTACACTACAGGCATACATCAACATGAGAATCAAACGGGCAAGCTCACAGTGACACATACCACATGCCCAACAGCCTGCCATGCTGGATGTGCAGCATCTCCTGAATAACGCAGACGCAACTCATCACCAGGTACTAGACGCAGCTCATTGTCTTCCTACAGAACCAGAAAATCAGGTTTAACATTTATAAACTTTAGAAACTAAAAGAGACCTTTTCATTTAAGGAGGGTGAACACCATAAAGTAATGGAAGAAATTTAGACAAAACAATTGATAGAACACCTTTGGAAAAACAAAATATGCAATACGTTTCTTGTTTAACCCAATATCCCATCGAACTGTGACATTATCCTTGCTTTGAGATTCTTTCATCATCTGCGAAAACAGAATTTTCATTTACACATGAAGATTATATCCAAGAAATAAAAGGATATTGCATAGGGAATAAAAATGAAGACGCTTAGACGGAGATAAGAAGCTTGAACACTATATACATACTTTATCATAATCAGCTTCAAGCTTGATGAGTGGAGCAAAAACATTTTGATACTGCAAAGGAACCAACTTAATTAGTAAACCACATTATAATACAAAATTTCTAGTCTTTTCACAATAGCAGAGCATAGAAAAATGGTGTAATTATAGCAAACTTGGAACCTGATAAGCATCTTCATACTTCAAGGCGACAGGCTGAGGTTCATCGTCTACACCAGGCTTCTCAAGATCTTCAAGGGAGGCATCAGGATTTGTCTTCCAAAGTTCTTCTACCTTGTTTATTTGTTGAGCACTTATTTGCCGTGCCCTTAACTGTTCTTTTTCAGATGGGATCTGTACAACTGAAATGTATTAGAAAGCCCTTAAATATAGGTCATTTTCATGTGATTGGGGAAATACTAACCTTAACCAGCCACTGTAAAAAACATCTATCATCAATAAGTGGACACCACTGACTCAAGTCCCAATTCATGTCTTTCAAAGCATTAACATTTAAACAAGGTTCCCTACAAAGAAGAACAACAACACTCTCCGTCTTGGCAGATATAAAACCAAGAAGAAAAACATTTCTGCATCCACAGTTGTAGCATTCAAGAATTGTTTCTCCCAAAGGACTATCCTTATGAAGGCAAACTTCCTTGTGTTTAGCTCGTACCTACAGAGGAACAAAAATTAAACTCATTAGTCAGCAGCACCTAGTGACTATCCCTGACTGGGTAAATCTGTAACTCTTGTGCATGCTCAATTTATCAGTTAATATCATAAATAAATAAATAAACAAACATATATATATATATATATATATATTCACTAAAAGCAACTTGGATGCAAATATATGTGCAACATGCTATGGCAGGTAGACAACTCAAGGGAACTTTTTCAAGTAGAATAACACCATGGCTACATGAAAGTGCTTGCAAAGACAAGCTTGAGTAACAAGGTACATTCTGAAAACTTACTCAGTCAAGCAAACAGTTGTCGGGTTTTCTGGGTTCATGAATGACAAGTAGAATAACACCACGCCTACATGAAAGTCCTTTCCTAGGCAAGTTTGAGTAACAAGGTACATTTTGAAAACTTACTCAGCCAAACAAGCAGCAAACAGTTTTCAGGTTTTCTGGGTTTGTGAATAACAAGTAGAATAATACCATGGTTACATGAAAGTGCTTGCCTGGGGAAGTTTGTGTAACAAGGTACATTTTCAAAACTTACTCAATCAAGCAAGCAGCAAACAGTTGTCAGGTTTTCTGGGTTCATGAATGACAAGTATATTGGATAAAGAAAGAAAACAAACAAGTATGGCATACAGAAAAACCAGTAGATCAACAAACATCCAATCTAGAGAATGAAATGATTATAGCATGGGGATGCTTAACAGTGGCAACATTCAACAGTGGTTCTCAGCAGGTGTGAACGTATAAAAAATATTATTCCTAAAGCAAAGCAAAATTGTAATCATGTTGCAATTCAAACAAGAACAGAGTTTGACTTGCGGAAAGAATGAAGGCCTGACTTGGGATTACCTTATATTATCCTTTTCTATCAACAACTATCAGGACAGGTCGTACGAGCCATAATCAAACATAAAGACCTGTCTGAACATTTTTAGAGAATGTTTAACCTCTCTTTGCCTTATAACTAAGTAAACCATTTATTCAAAAAGGGGGCAAAAATTCTCGAAAGTATTAGCATCTGTAGTGTGTAACAGCTACAAGAGGAAGGTAAGGCACTAGATAATTCCATAATTGCATGCACCGACTACCCACAAACTGAGACATACCTTCCGACCAAGAATCTTTCATTTTGCTATTGAGTTAAATCTATAAGAATTACCTAGTTTAAACCTCCAAAACTGCGTTTATGTCTATTAACTTGGTAGGAAAGCTGAACCATCTAACAAGAACCTTTAACAATGATATGAATCATCTCCTTTATCAATATACAAACACACACTATATAATAAGCTCAACAAAATCCTAAAGTCAACACCCTATCCCGCTTTCCATCTTTCAGCCTAAATACACAACCTACAAATCTAAGATGTCCGTTAAAATTTAATGACCGTACTATTTTTTTTAAAACATACATCGATGAATGTGTGTATTTGTTGGGGGGGGGGGGGGGGGGGGGGGGGGGGGAGAGAACTCACAAGATGATTAACAATATGCGATCCCGACGTATTCCCTCTTGAATTACAAAACCACTTCCTACACGAAGGAACATTACAGCGAACCACGCAAGCCGGATTGGAAACCCCACAATATCGACAAGCGTGCTCAGCGAAATCCTCTTTTCCGTACTCATAACCGCCATCCTCGTCCCCAACCGCCTCCTCAAAATTCAATCCACTAATCCCCGTCGCTAACGCATCAACCACGGCCACACTATTGCTATTGATGTTGTTATTGCTGGCTGCGCTACGGACGGCGCCTTTTGAAGCGGTAGAGGGAGAAGAGGATGCAGCGGTGTCCAATTGATGGTCGGAGGCGGAGAGATCAGCGGCAGTGGCGTCGGAGGGGGTCGGCCAAGAATGAATCGGATCGCGGAAGTCCGTGTACTCGAAATCGGACTCGCCTTGGGTGTTGAATTCGAGGAAGGTGTAAGCGTCGGTGGCAGGGTCGGGTTGCGAGGCCGTATCGAATTGAGAATCCATAGAAGGAAAGGTTCAGTGCCGACCCGTTATTCTAAAATTGTCGATACTGTTTTTTTGTTTATTTCCTGAGTTAGGGTTAGGGTTTGATGAAGAAAAGGAAGAGAAAAATCGAACTCAGAGGGGGGAAAAAGCGAAAGAGAAAGAGAAAGAAAGAGAGCTGAAATGAAATTTGTGTTAATATGGAAATGTGCAGGAGAGTGTGTGTAAGCGCGAATAAGGAGCGCGTGGAGGAAAACGCTGATGTAAGTGAAACATTGTCCACGTACTAGTAACGCGCGCTTTTATTGGGTAGTAGTCGTAGAGGCAAAATTCAGCTGAAACTATTAAAGGATAAACTCTAAGGTTGGTCCCTTTTTATTTTAAAGCTGTTTGATTTTGGTCACCCCTTTTGAACAAAGTTACGTTCTGATCACTGGAGTGACATGTTAGTCAAAATATCAATTTTACCTCTAAACTTTTAATAAAACGTCAATTTAACCTATAAAATTTAGATAAGATATCAATTTGACTCTTGAACTTTAGCTAAATCTCTCGCAATCGATGCAAGCCATCATCGTCGTTGGCCACCGTTGGTCTAGAATTTTCAATCCACCCATTTTTTAACCTCCTGAACTTCGTAAATCTATCTAATTTCATCAAGTTTTAAAAAGACCACAAATTAAATTTTACAATTCATTTTTGTTTGAATAAAAATTAGGATGAATATAGAACAGGCGATGCATACTATTACACGCCACTAACGCTACACATCACAATTAGGGATGACCATGAGTCGGGTTGGGTCGGATTTTTGGTCGATCCGCACCTAACCCGAAAATGTAACATCTCCACCTGATTCGAACCTGACCTAACATTTTATGATGTTCCATCCAACCCTTATCTGACGCAAATTTTAGAGTAAAAACTTGAACCCGAATTCGGCTCGACATAAATAATTTTTTTTCATTCGATAAAATAGGGATTTAGTTTAAAAAATACAAATAGAGATGGACATTATAATAATTATTTCATTTTTGTTAGACAAAATAAAAAGCTAATTTTAAAATATATATATACAAATAGAGAGGCATTATAGCAACTATACATAAATATTTAAAATAAAACTAAATTATTATTTTGGGTCAGATATTTTTTACTTTAAACTCAAACATGTCGACATTACCTTAAAAGAACTCAACTCAAACTCGAATTTAAAAAAAAAAACTATCTTATAAAATCGGGCTGGATCAAAACTTGTCGTGAGTGTGTCAAATGATAATCCCTAACTATAACACATCATTAATTTTTTTTAATAACTTTTAAATAAATATTAAAATTCTCAATAAACTCAATGAACAAATAATCGCATCTTAAAGCAGTTACCCCTAAAATAACAATTTAAAACATCAAAGCCGAAGTAGAAAGAAATAGCGACCGACATCAGTATAATGAATGGAGCTTACGTCATCAGCAGATCTCATACTTTTGCTTGGAACAATATCAATTTCCATCTCATTCTATCCCAAGTCAAAGAGATTTTTTTTCTTTATAATCTTTAATCTGTCTATTTTATAATATAAATTCAAAAAAATTATTAATTAATCTTGCATTACATTCACTGGCCAACATGGACGGAGCCATTAAGGCTTCGAGAGGGCAATCGCCCCCCACCTTCGAAATTTTTTTTTTACCTTTATTTCTCTATTTAATTTTTTAAAAAAAATTAGTTTATTTATAAATTTGCCCCCAATTTCAAATATTTATAGTTTGCCCCCCTAATCTCAAATCTTGGCTTCGTCCCTGCTAGCCAACTCCATTTTTTTTTACGTAAAATAGATTCATTCATTCAAAGAAAAAATTAGAACAACAAACACGATAAAGGCGAGGACTCAGAGCAAACAAGCTAACCAATTCAGGCAGCAAGCAAACCGACCAACAAAGGGGCCAAAAGCAAACATAACAAAACATAGCCAACTGAGAAAAGGAAAACAACAACAATCAGGCATCAGCGAAGACATAGATGAAATCTAAGCACATGAATCAATCAAGGAAAGACTCAATCAGGTGACACCTCTGCGAGAGCTTCATTTAGAGGCGGACTTCTTTTCTCGTGAGAATAAAAGATATTGTCATCAAAAATGTTGAAGGGCTCAAATTGTGAGCATGATAGAGCACATGGTTGGGGTCGACCACAAGCAAGAGGCGAGTACCCTTAACCGAAGGAGAGAGAACACAACAAGAAAAGACGCTCATGCGGGAATAAAACCAAGAACCCAATGACACCAAAGCAGAAACAAAAGGAAAAAAAAAGATCCATAAGGAAGGAGAAACATACACTATCATCGCCTTGACCTTCCAACAAACAATGATAGTAGGAACAACAACTTTCATTCGAATTGTGGATGATCATTGACGTGATCATCCGCAGCCAAACAACATTTCTCGATATCATCCACTTCAACATGACTAGCCAAAACAATATCTTGGACTGAAATAGTGTACTCAATACCCATAATATGAAAGCAAGCGACAATACTTTTGTCTTTTGATAGATGTGTAGCCAAATGGCCAATGCCCAAAAAGTAATCATTTTTTGTTGAGAAAAGGAGCAACTCGAAAGAATTAATTAAGTCTGACGAGGAAACATAAAGAAAATTGGAAAAGAAACTGACACAATGCCAAAGGATTCAGGTGTCAACAATGATCCACATTTTTTCCTTGGTCCGAGATAACATCTGGAAACCTCGTATTGAGAGTTGTACGAAAGTCAAGTTTTTGAAAAGAACCATCTTCCTCCTTGGCTCATGCGGTCTCCATCGTTGCAGCTAAACCTTGATTAGCTGTTTGAACCAGTTTAACCCCCTGTCGTTGCTTCCTCTCTTCATGCCAACATACATCTTTCTCGCAGCAAACCTCAGCAGTTTTATCTATTCCACAAAGAAAAGAGGCAGTCGAAGCTTTTCAATTGTTGGTGAAATTGGACTGCAAAACTAGCTGATTAGCACTGACTGGAAATATAAAAAAACAGAAATAAAAAATGATGAACTGTGTCGTGGTATGTTGGCCACTACCTTAGAAACAAAACTGCCCCGAACAGTGTAGTCGCTTCACAAGCAGAATGTCCCCCGAGGTGAACACGGACACTCCAAGAATCGTACACTCGACTCCGGAGTGAACAACGGTGGTACTGCTCAGACGATGAAGGAAAGTAGAGAGAATTTGAGACTGTTTGCTGTGTGTTTGATAATGCTAATGTTGCATGTAACACTTCTATTTATAGGCTGAACATCATGGACATAATAGACATTTCATTGTCCAAATAAATACATAATTATATATGTATAATTGCAGTATTAACTTGTTGTAACAGCTGTTGTAATAGCTTCTCAATAACAACATTTTAATTTTGCAATCAAACCTAGTAACAGCTCTACGAACACATGAATTTGACTGGAAAAACAGTCTAAATTAAACACTGGAACAGACTGTTTATATTCGAATAAATTCGAATAAAACTACACTGATCAAAAACGAAAAAACGTACGAATAAAACTACACTGAATCAAAACGTTCAGATTCGAATTTAATTAAAAAATAAATTCTGAATTCGAACAGTTTTTCTCAAAGCCTATAAATAAGAAGAAAAATTCTTTCACATAAATCTTTTGTTCTTAAGAAAATTCCATACGAATTTTCTCCAAAAATAATATATCCGCGTGCGTACTTGTCGAAGACACGTGTTACCCGAGCCTGAGCCGGCCGGATGGCGACGGTGGCGCGCAAGGACTTCCCTTGTTCTTTCCCACTCAACAAGGGAGGGGGAAGCATGGGTATAAATACCCTTCACTAGCTATTTTCCCAACCAATGTGGGATATAGCATTAGTAATACTTGAAGCATTACCAACATTCCCCCACTAATGCGAAAGAATTCATTTGTATCTCAAACACAAACCTCCTCAGAAGAGCAATAGCGGAATTAGTTGCTTAAGCACTAGTGAACGTATCTTGAACTAGTACATAGTAATGATGAGCGATCCTTCTCTTAGATAAGTGAAACTAGTCTTGAACTCTCTAAGATAGGGGTAAACTCATAACACACAATTAACTCATTCATCCACCGAAGTTCTCGATGTGTAAGATATCTATACACAAGTGTATATTTGGCCATCTTACCTCAGGATTCTAGTAAGTGTATTAGAAAAACGGCCCAATGTTTTTCACAGAAGGTGGCTAATCCTTCTCACTTACATAGGTTATTTCATCAAGTTTATCTCGATATAAACCACCCTAAAATCGGGCTATGAAATAATTAATAACCATTTGTAATGGCTCAACCTCTTAGATATATGGTGATTTCTTCAAGTTCATTTAAAATGAACCACCCAATCTTGGGATAAGAAATCATTAAGAATAAATATTCAACCTCATTATCGGTGAATTCAAAATGTCATTCTCAATAGGATCATTCAAACTTTGAATTCATTAAGAGTTTCTTGAAACTTAACCTTTTCTGGCGGTAAGTCCATCTTGTCCTTCTCAATAGGACAACACATTCAGACTTGTGTTATGAACTTATTAAGAACAAGTATTCAACCATGATTCGGTAAATTCATCAAGTCTTTCTCACAAAGACCACCCAAAACATGGGCTATGAATTTATTAAGAGTAATAGTACTCAACCTGGGCATGTACATTATTCGTCATAGGGATAGGCAGTGAGAAATGTACACTATAAGTCTTTCCATGGTTTCGTTTGACCACATTGAACTTAGATAACTAAGTTGGGTATCCACCATGAATTCCTCAACCAATGGGCTTTAAACCCATCCCCCTCGACGAATCTATGACCAACTTCCGACTTAACCCTTTGGTAAGCGGATCTGCTAGGTTTCTTTCCGACTTCACATACTCTAAAGAGAGTACTCCATTCCTTATTAAGTGTCTAACATATTCATGTCTTATGCGAATGTGTCTCTTTTTACCATTGTAAACTTGACTCTTGGCAACACAAATCGCAGCTTGTGAATCACACAACAAGGAAACAAGAGGAGTCGGACTTCCCCACAACGGAATATCGGCTAACAAACTTCTTAGCCACTCAGCTTCTTGCCCAGCTAAGTCAAGAGCTATAAACTCTGACTCCATAGTAGAGCGAGCAATACAAGTCTGTTTTGAAGACTTCCAAGAAATTAGTGCTCCTCCCAAAGTAAATACATACCCACTTGTAGAGCTTACTTCATCACTATTAGAGACCCAGTTGGTGTCACAATATCCTTCTAATGTAGCAGGAAAGCCAACAAACTCAAGTCTCCAGTCTATTGTACCCTTAAGGTACTTAAGTAAGCGTCTAAGAGCAACCCAATGCTCACCACTAGGGTTGTGAGTATATCTACTAAGTCTGCTTATAGCATAGGCAATATCTGGCCGAGTATAGTTCATTAAGAACATCAGACTGCCAATTATTTTGGCATATTCCACTTGAGAAACGCTACTTCCTTTATTCTTAAAGAGATGTATGCTAGAGTCATAAGGAGTTCGAACAGGGATGACATCAAAACTGTCAAATTTCTTTAACACTTTCTCGATATAATGTGTCTGACTTAAAGAAAATCCCTTTTCAGTTTTGGTTACTTTGACTCCTAAAATTACATCAACTTCTCCCAAGTCAGTCATCTCAAAGTTAGTGGACAAGAAACTCTTTGTTTTGTTAATGGACTCAATATTAGTACTGAAAATCAACATGTCGTCAACATATAGGCTTATGATGACACAATCAGTACCAAACATCCTTGAATACACGCATGCATCCGAACCATTCACAACAAAACCAAAACTAAGAATAGTTTTATGAAATTTCTCATACCACTGTTTAGGAGCTTGCTTCAGGCCATAAAGTGACTTTTTAAGTCTACAAACTTTGCCTTCCATACCAGGCGCCTCGAAGCCAAGAGGTTGCTCCATATAGATCTCCTCATCTAGATCCACATTCAAAAATGCAGTCTTTACATCCATTTGATGTACTTGCAACTTGTGAATGGAGGCTAGTGCAAACAATGCACGGACCGTTGAGATTTTAGTGACGAGAGAATAAGTATCAAAGAAGTCTTGACCAAATCTTTGAGTGAACCCTTTGACTACTAGCCTTGCCTTATACCTTTGGATAGAACCATCTGGTCTAAGTTTCTTTCGGAAGACCCATTTACTGTTGATGGTTTTAAATCCTCTAGGCAAGTCAACTAATTCCCAAGTATGATTAGACATTATTGATTCTAGTTCATCTTTTATAACGCTTTTCCAGAAACTAGTATCAATAGATCGTATAGCTTCTTCGTAAGTTTTAGGATCCTCATCTAACAAATAAGCTTGAGATATAGTATCAGAAAGGGTGTCTAAATCATTTATCTCAGAAATAAAGGAAGTTATGAAGTCTGGTCCAAAAGAGGTTTCAACTCTTTGTCTCTTACTTCTTCTAGGCTCAAATTCAATCTCTTGAGAAGACCTAGCAGGCACACTAGAAGAAGTGGATGGTAAGTTTTCTATTTGTATTCTAACACTTAATCTAGGTTTCTTGAGAGGAAAGATATCTTCAAAGAAAACAGCATCCCTGGAAATAGAAGAGTCTTGTAAAGTCATAAATCTATATGCGACACTGTTATAAGCATAGCCTATAAACACTGCATCAACAGTCTTAGGTCCAATGGTGGACTTCTTAAAGTCTGGCAACCCCACTTTGGCCAGACACCCCCACACTATCAAGTATTGTAAATTTGGGGCATACCTTTTCCATAATTCGTATGGGGTAGAATCAATTTTCTTATGAGGTACTCGGTTCAAAATATGATTAGCCGATAGAATGACTTCCCTCCACATGTTGTCGGACAACCCATAACTTATCAACAATGAGTTCATCATCTCTTTTAAAGTTATGTTTTTCCTCTCGGCTATATCGTTCTGTTGAGGAAAATAAGGGGCTGAAGTTTCATGTATTATGCCATTCGTCTCACAAACCTCTTTTAGAAAATTAGATCCATATTCACCACCTCTATCAGACCTAACATGTTTTATTCTCCCATCTAACTGATTTTCAACTTCTGCCTTATAAATAAGAAAGAAGTTTTCAGCTTCATCTTTAGTTCTTAGGAGATAAACTTTTGTATACCTAGAGAAGTCATCTACAAAAGTTATGTAGTAGTGTTTTCCTCCTTTACTTTCAGTGTTTCTAAAGTCTGCTAGATCAGTATGAATAAGTTCTAACAGTTCAGTTTTTCTTTTAGAAACAGTTTTAAAGGTAGGTTTTGCATGTTTAGCTTCTACACAAACTTCACATTTATTATAGTTTGTTATGTCTAGTTTAGGCAAAATATTCATATTCATCATTTTCTTTAAGGATTGAATATTTACGTGTCCTAATCTAGCATGCCACATATCAACAGACTCAACAATATAAGCAGAAGTGGTAGCTTTATTATTTTCAATAAGTTGAGTTTCTATGACAAATAAACCTTCGCTTAAAAAACCTTTCCCGACATAATCACCATTACGGGAAAGTACAAGTTTATCTGCCTCAAAAACTAACTTAATGCATGCCTTATTTAAGAGGCCACCACTAATCAAATTTCTACGCAGGGCAGGAACATATAGGACATTGTTAAGGGCCAAAGTTTTACCGGAAGTCAGCTTGAGTAAAACCTTGCCTTTGCCCATCACTTGAGAGCTGCTGGAGTTTCCCATGTACACACGTTCACCATTTTTCACATCCTCAAACTCGGTGAAGAACTCCTTCTTTGTGTAGAAATGTTGAGAAGCTCCGGTGTTTACGACCCACTCGGTGTTCTTCTTTATAAGGTTGACCTCCGAAACCACCGCGGCAATGGCGTCATCATCCATGTCCTCCGCCACATGCATGTGTGGTCTAGTCTCGTTCTGGCGGTCCAAACAGTGCTGACATTGGTACGCCTTGTGACCAGCTTGCCCACACACGTAGCACTTCATGGTTTTCACGTTTGGCTTGGCTTTGACCGATTTCTTGAAGTTGGTAGTCTTCTGTGGTTTGAGCTTTTTGCTCTGAGGGCCTTTCTTAAAGGGCTTTTTGGACCCTGAAGCACCACTAGACTCAACTAAATTAGATTTAAAAGATAAGTGACTAAAGTTGTTAGTAACCTTATCTTTCAAACGGTTGGCCTCTTCGATTTTCATGTGACCGATCAGCTTCTGAAGTGGTATGTTCCTTTTCTTGTGCTTGAGGGAGTTGCGATAATCGGACCAGGACTTTGGCAACTTCTCGATCAGGACATTTGCTTGCAGAACCTCACACATCTACATACCTTCCGCGATGATGTCTGAGACAAGATTCTCGTAGTCATGGACCTGGTCCATGATGAGCTTGTTGTCGGTCATTTGGAATTTCAACCACTCGCCCACGACGTACATTTTGATCCCCGCGTCATCGGTGCCATACTTTGTGTCCAAAGAATCCCATATCACCTTTGCACTCCTCTCCTTAAGGTACATGTCAAATAGTTTGTTGGACATGTGACTTAGAAGATGGCCACGAACCGTCTTGTTTTCCTTCTCATACTTGGCAAAGGTGGTAGCAGCAAGAGCATCGGCGACATCATCATTCTGCCCTTGGTTATCGGTAGGAACAACAACAGTAGGGGCAGCAACGGATGGTGGTTCGATGAGCAACGCATAGTCAAGGTCCAATTGCTCGAAGAAAATAAGGATGTGTTGGGACCACCTTCGATAGTTGCTACCATCCAATGCATCAAGCTTGGAAAGGTCGGGAATGAGCTTGCTTAGTAGTGCGGATGAGGAAGCCATTTTGCAGAAACAGAAAAAGTTTTGTTTCTAAATTGTTGGTGAAATTGGACTGCAAAACTAGCTGATTAGCACTGTCTGGAAATATAAAAAACAGAAATAAAAAATGATGAATCGTGTCGTGGTATGTTGGCCACTGCCTTAGAAACAAAACTGCCCCGAATAGTGTTATCGCTTCACAGGCAGAATGTCCCCCGAGGTGAACACGAACGCTCCAAGAATCGTACACTCGACTCCGAAGTGAACAACGGTGGTACTGCTCAGACGATGGAGGAAAGCATAGAGAATTTGAGACTGTTTGTTGTGTGTTTGATAATGTTAATGTTGCATGTAGCCCCTCTATTTATAGACTGAACATCATGGACATAATAGACATTTCACTGTCCAAATAAATACAGAATTATATATGTATAATTGTAGTATTAACTTGTTGTAAAAGCTGTTGTAACAGCTGCTCAATAACAACATTTTAATTCTGCAATCAAACCAGTAATAGCTCTACGAACACATGAATTTGACTGGAAAAACAGTCTAAATTCAACACTGGAATAGACTATTTATATTCGAATAAATTCGAATAAAACTGCACTGATCAAAAACAGAAAACATTCGAATAAAACTGCACTGAATCAAAACGTTCAGATTCGAGCCCAGTCAACCAAACGGCGGCGGCAGCACACGAAGACTTCCCTTGTTCTTTCCCACTCAACAAGGGAAGGGGAAGCATGGGTATAAATACCCTTCACTAGCTATTTTCCCAACCAATGTGGGATATAGCATTAGTAATACTTGAAGCATTACCAACAACTGATGCCATGGTTCCCGGTGGTAACAACAAACTCGTCGCAGCACAACAAAGAGAGCATGCGACGACTAGCCACATACTCACAGAAAAAGATGGCATTGAGGCTAAACTGAGAGCTGTCAAAACCCAAAAAATCACCATGACACTAGCTCCGCCACTAAACAATGAGGTCGAACCTCCACCTCACATCCGCTCTTTGCCTTCCATTATCTTTCACTAGACTGAACACTCGAGAAAATCGACAATGTCTCTCGGAAGGGGGTCTCCACACAACCGAAAACACATACGAACAAGATTTCAACAGAGTTTGAGAACTATGAAGGAGAAAGGAATAGGTCAAGACGCCGTGGAGAAGAAAACCCATAAGAGTTGCTTTTCTTTTTGGTATGTTGTCGAAGATTTGATACACATAGTATCTTTTAGAATAAATGTTATTGGTAAATTATAATGTTAAACAACACATAACTTTGTATGTATATTCTCCCAATATAGTCAAATTTTGCTTTCACTTTCACTTTCAAACTACTAAGAAGGTTAAAATCTAACATCATTCCAATAGATAGTGTACTAAAAGTTGTTATTATAGTTTTTACTTTTTGAAAAGTTTGATGTACTCCAATCGAATATCGCCGATGAAAAGTGTGAATGTCTTCTTTGAATTTGGGAAGAAAAAACCAAAACAAAAGGATGACAATTTGGCATGATCGATTTTTAGAGTGGTTCGAGCTCCACAACCAAAGTCTACACCCACTACCTTAGCATATACACTAAGGATTTCTCAATTGACTCACGAATTCTTTCCTTTTTACAGGCTCAAGGAGATAATCTTTACATCTCTATCTTTTCAAAGGCTAAACCACCCTAGGTTTTCTAAGGCTCAACTAGAACTTATCCCTCAATTACGAGGTCTTGACAATGTAAACATAATTTACCTCTCTAGGTGGGTGCTTATACAATTTAACTCACTAGGATTGAACTCTAAAGATTTACAAGAGATTACAAAAGAAATAAAACAATGAAAATCGCTTCTCTCTTGATCTTTTAAGTTTGGATATCCATCCTCTTAATTTTCAAGTGTCATTGGCCTGTATTTATAGTATGGAATGGAAAATTAGACGTTTAGAGTCGTTAGGGACTTTAATTTCAGCCATAAATGTATTTTTCCAACCTTGAGTCTCAGTACTCGAAAGTGGATATCAGTACTTACCAAAACAAGAAAGAATTGTTGCACATAAATACAGAGCGTATCAGTACACGATACATCTGTATCGTTAAACTTATGATAAACTTTTTCTAATAAGAAACATATGTTAAATTGTGAAACCGATATTTTAATTTTGATATAACTAAAGAACCTAAGGACTAAATTGAAAATGTGAAAACGAATATTTAAGTCCTCAAACACCCCTACATGTTTTGAAGAATATGCCTAAGTTAAAAACTAAGTTTATAAAATATTTTCTAAGTGTTCTCAAAGCCAAAACAGTGATTTTCGAGTCACCGTTTCGAAACGGCCTAAGGCGTTTCGAAACAATTTTGAAACTGTGAACCTGTGTTTCGAAACGGGTATCGAAACGATTTCAACACTGCCAACCCGTGTTTCGAAACAAGTTCCGAAATGGCTTTAGAACAAAGAGACACCGTATCGAAACGACATCAAATGTTTCGAAACGGTTCTTAAGTTTGATTTGAAAAATATGACCGTTGAATGTTTTTAACTGATTTTTAACAAACCGTTAAGGCGTTTCGAAATGATCTCAAGACGTTTCGATACGACCCTTGACAGTGGCAAAACGTTTCGAAACAAGTTTCGAAACGACTCTTAGCGTATCGAAACAGGTCTGGCCGTTTCGATACGGGCTCTTTAATGCACCCCAACGGCTCTTTCTATTTTGGTCTGTTTCGAAACAGGGTCGGGCGTTTCGAAACGGGTGGTTGCAGACTGCATTTATGGAGGGGAGATAACACCCCCAACGGCTCTATTGATGAATGCAACAACCACAACGGCTAGAATTCAATGAGAATGTATAAAAGGGACCTCTAAAAGCTCCAGCAACAACTATTGATCCAAAAGCAAACATCCAAACATCAAATCCAAGCATTTGTGCCTAAATCCCATTATTGTCTAGAAACCCCAATTGTATCTTTCATTCCTATCATCTCAATTGGGTTGAGTGCTTGTAATTGGGCTAGTTTATGTATTGAGAGATACTTGTTTAGCCATCAAATTCTTTGTTTTAATTGTGTGAGGATTGGGTCAAATTTTGGGTAGAAAATTTGACCGAAAATTGTAAGGGTTGCCTCCTTAGCCTAGAAAAGGGGAAGAGCAATTAGTGGAATTGTTGCAAATCCTTAGTGAAGCTAAGGTAGTGGATGTAGAGTTCATTTGGAACTTAAACCACTCTAAAATTCCTTGTCAATCTTTTTATTTGCAATTTCCACCACCAAGAACATTAAAAATCCAATTCACCCTCCTCTTGGTTTAGTTCGATCATTCGATCCACTCATCGTGAGCGTGTCATTGATCTCAAGTTTCTTGAATCCGAGCGCTTTCTTTTTCGTTACCTCGACCGTTTGAGAGAATGAAGTTTCCTTGGCCTTTTGAGCATCCCGGACATTTGCTACAAACACATGGTACTCCTTTTTTACTCCAATGCTCAATTTATCAATAATGAAGACAATATCGAAGTGATTGGCCTTGAGTCTTCTATCTTGGGCAAGAGGATTGTCGTTGATGTCCCTCTCTTGGAGTCTACATTTTCTCTCAAGGACGAAGGAATTGCGAATGAGAGTCACTTTGGTTCTCACACCGGCTCGGTGCTTACCTTGGATGCGCACGATCGATTCCTCCATTTGATGGTCTCATGGTTTCTTCGCCCCTCCGGAGGTAAATATTCTCACATTCGTCAAGTTGACTATTTTTTGGCTTGAATGTTTCCGTCGTGGTGAGCACCCTAATCTAGTTAAGATCATATTTGCCGAAATTGTTAACAATGTTAAGCTTCGTGACACCGATGCACTGAAATCCTTCACTTATGGAACGGTTTTAAGTCACATCTTTAGCAAGCTTAATCTTGATTGCACCTACGACTCTCTGGAACCTCGCAAGTCAAAAATTGGTGAGTCATCTCTTCGTAAGTCAGGTTTTCGCTATATAAACAATGGACAGTGGGAACATGTTGATAGGGAAGCACCTCTTCCTCCTCCTCCTCCTCCCGTTGAACCTCAACCACAAGCTCAAGTTGCGAACAATGAAGCTCTCACGGCTTTCCTTACCGAGCGGTTCAACGCCATGGACACTAACATGGCTTCGGGCTTTGGTGCTATCAACACACGCTTGCAAAATATAGAGGATCGACTCCAATCCCTTGAGAATCAACACTCCGCCATGGATATGCCCTTCTCTACCTTTTATGGCCAATGGATGAAGTTTCGTCAATCTCAAGTCAAGAGCGATGATGAGTCCTCGGATGATGATGGTGACGACGAGGCCTAGGTTTCTCATGACATATCATATTAGCTATGCATTTTAGGTTTAAGTTTGCATCTTTATTTCCATTATGTTTTATGAACCTATGCTTTTGATTTTATTTGGGATTATGCTTTGAACTTATTGTTGAAGAATTATGTTTTGGATATTTTAATTTTATGAATTAATATTATTGTTGCTTATTGCTTATTGCTTAATGATTATTGCTATTAACCTTATTTCTTCTCTTGAGCCTTGTTTATTATTTTTGATCTAACAAAAAGTGGGAGAAGTAATCTAAGAGCCAAAAGTTGTTTTAAATGTTTAAAGTGTTTTTATAAGTTTTAATCTTTGAATTTAAAATTTAAATCCTTTTAAAACTTTAAAAACCTATCTTAAATTGAGGGGAAGTTAGAATGTATTCGAAATTTTCAAAACTCTTAAAAATTCTAACTTTGGTTTTCTTATATCAAAAAGAGGGAGATTGTGAAACCGATATTTTAATTTTGATATAACTAAAGAACCTAAGGACTAAATTGAAAAATGTGAAAACGAATTTTTAAGTCCTCAAACACCCCTACATGTTTTTGAAGAATATGCCTAAGTTAAAAACTAAGTTTATAAAATATTTTCTAAGTGTTCTCAAAGCCAAAACAGTGATTTTCGAGTCATCGTTTCGAAACGGCCTAAGGCGTTTCGAAACAGTTTTGAAACTGTGAACCTGTGTTTCGAAACAGCTATCGAAACGATTTCAACACTGCCAACCCGTGTTTCGAAACAAGTTCTGAAACGGCTTTAGAACAAAGAGACACCGTATCGAAACGACATCAAATGTTTCGAAACAGTTCTTAAGTTTGATTTGAAAAATATGACCGTTGAATGTTTTTAACTGATTTTTAACAAACCGTTAAGGCATTTCGAAACGATCTCAAGACGTTTCGATACGACCCTTGACAGTGGCAAAATGTTTCGAAACAAGTTTCGAAACAACTCTTAGCGTATCGAAACAAGGTCGGGCGTTTCGAAACGGGTGGTTGCAGACTGCATTTATGGAGGGGAGATAACACTCCCAACGGCTCTATTGATGAATGCAACAACCAAAACGGCTAGAATTCAATGAGAATGTATAAAAGGGACCTCTAAAAGCTCCAACAACAACTATTGATCCAAAAGCAAACATCCAAACATCAAATCCAAGCATTTGTGCCTAAATCCCATTATTGTCTAAAAACCCCAATTTTATTTTTCATTCCTATCATCTCAATTGGGTTGAGTGCTTGTAATTGGGCTAGTTTATGTATTGTGAGATAATTGTTTAGCCATCAAATTCTTTGTTTTAATTGTGTGAGGATTGGGTCAAATTTTGGGTAAAAAATTTGACCAAAAATTGTAAGGGTTACCTTCTTAGCCTAGAAAAGGGGAAGAGCAATTAGTGGAATTGTTGCAAATCCTTAGTGAAGCTAAGGTAGTGGATGTAGAGTTCATTCGGAACTTGAACCACTCTAAATTCCTTGTCAATCTTTTTATTTGTAATTTCCACCACCAAGAACATTAAAAATCCAATTCACCCCCTCTTGGTTTAGTTCGATCATTCAATCCACTCACCATAAACTTATGAGAAAAAAAGGGAAACCATAAAGAAAAGCACGTAAAAAAGAAAAAAATTAGTTGTTTAGAAATGGTTTCGACAGTCTCTAATAGCAAATATTAGAGAAAAATTGAACCCCTAATAAAAAATATAAAAAATGAAATTTAAAAGTAAATCTCTAATGACAAATATTGGGGTATTAGATCTCTAATAGCAAGTATTAGAATAAATTTTGAGAAAAATTAAATTTTAAGAGTATATCTCTAATAACAAATATTGGGAGAAATTGACTCATAAGAATAAGTATTGACAAAAAAAATTGGACCCATAATAACAAATATTGACAATAAAATTGAGCACATAATAACACGTATTGAAAAATAGGTTCCTAATAACAAGTATTGAAAAATTAGGTTCCTAATAACAAATATTGAAAAAATTGGATCTCTAATAACAAGTATTGAGAAAAATTAGGCCATAATAACAAATATTAGAAGAAAATAAATAAATTTGAAGAGTATACCCATAATAATAAGTATTGATAAAAAAATTGAACCCCTGATAGAAAATTAAATTCCTAATAACAAATATTGAGGGAAAAAATTGAGCTCTAATAACAAGTGTTAAAATAATTAGGCTCATAATAACAAATATTGAAACAATTAAAATTACGATACCAAACATTATAAAGAAAAAATAGCCCCTGAGCAGACGCCCCTTTTGCCCATGCCCAGGGACAGGCTCTGGTACATTGCCATTGCACCAAACAGTTGTTGGTTCAATATTAAAAAATTAAAAACTAGCGCTGTTAAAATCTTTGTGCGAGCGAGAAACGACCGCTAGAGTTTGCTAAAATCATACCACAAGGACATATGAAACGAATCACAGAACAAAAAAAAACATGTCATAAGGACATAGAAAAATGCGTGTTTTTATTAAACTACAATTTTTTTTAAAAACAATAAATATAATAATCGACAATCAATATTAAGATTGATTATCGACTACCAATCAAAGAAAAAAATTACAGTTGATAGTAAAAAAATAATAAGCGGCGACCAAAAAATTAAAAAAATTAGGGTAAGATGATGAGCGGCGGATTGTTCTGATAAAAAAATTAATTGTTGATGTTTCTCTCGTAACTTTTTGATAACTCGAGTGACTAGTTTGTATTAGATGACCTAACTGACAATAACCTATATATGAAAGACTATCTGCGTAGTTTACCCAATTAAGAAAAAGGGTGAAAATATAAATATATAGTAGTTGGAGACATTGCACTTTACTCCTATTTAGCCATCGCCCATCACCGTTATCTGTGAAAATTACAGAAAATCATGGAGTTTTTGGACGAGGACGCCAGACCCAGATTTCTCTTCCAATCGCGGCCTCAACCCTCTTCGCCGTCCCAAGAAAGTATCCCACAAAACCCCTCGAAATACTTGCTTTTCGTTTCCCTCTCCATCTCTTCCCTTCTCCTCTCTCTTTCCCTCTTCTCCATTGAGTCCGAGCCCTTCAAATCCCTCCTCTTTTGGCTCTCTCTCTCCCTCCTCGTCGGCCCCTTCGCCCCTCCTTCCCTCACCGGCGGTGACATTCGCGTTGGTGTTGGACCCATCATCCCCGATCCCATCGATCAAGAGCCTCAACCCGAGCCTGAATCTAAGAAAAAATCTTCCCAGAGGCGGTCAAAGGCTGATAAAGCTGATGAACCCAGTGGAAATCGTGCTTCTTTAGTTGAATATGCAAATGGGTTTCCGCATCTGAAGGTGAAAAGTAAAGATTCAAACGGGTTGTCGAAAAAGGAAGATCTCGATGAAGGGGAAAAGGAATGGAGTGAGGCAGATGTGGAGATTTTGAAGAAACAGATGGTGAAGAATCCGGTGGGGAAACCGGGCCGATGGGAGGCTATAGCTGCAGCCTTCAACGGGAAACATAAAATGGAAAGTGTGATAAAGAAATCAAAAGAATTGGGAGAAAAAAAAGTGGATGATGCCGATTCATATGCCAAGTTTTTGAAGAATAGGAAGCCATTGGACACGAGAATCAATGAAGAAGGCGATGGAGTGACAACGGGGAATCAAGACAGTAGCGGTGGTGGAGCAGTTGTGTGGAATTCAGCGGAAGACATTGCTTTGCTTAATGCTT
Source organism: Hibiscus trionum (assembly GCA_030270665.1). Taxonomy (NCBI): domain Eukaryota; kingdom Viridiplantae; phylum Streptophyta; class Magnoliopsida; order Malvales; family Malvaceae; genus Hibiscus; species Hibiscus trionum. The sequence continues at coordinate 2,213,945 of BSYR01000097.1, forward strand.
TGAAAGCGTTTCCTAAAGATGTGGGCATGAGGTGGGAGAAGATTGCTGCTGCTGTGCCTGGGAAATCCAAGGCAGCTTGTATCAAGAGAGTTGCCGAGTTGAAAAAGGATTTTAGGAGCTCAAAAGCTAGCAATTGAGGGTTTGAGTTTTTGAAATTCTGACATGTTTTGAGAGGATTTATTTCACTATATGTGTTTGATATGGATTTCAGGCTTAATCTTTGGCAATGAGATTACTCTTTCCAGTTCTATTGGCATATATGGATTCATGCTTCCTCTTTGGCAATGAAATTACTCTTTTCAGTTATTGAGATTGTATTGTGATAACAGATTATTTATATCATTTATATGCTATGGATCTGTTTATTAGCTTATCAGAGATTTGGCTTCCTTTGACTTCAAAGTTTATAATTTTATTGTATGCTATTCCGAATATCATCATACTCGAAACCTCAAACTCCGAAACAGGTTCTGGGAATGAATGGCTTAGCATCCAGGAATGGCTTAGCATCCAAGTTCTGGTTTTAGCTGCTACTGCATACAAGGTAACAGACTAACAGTAGCTGTATTTTGCCCTGTTTCCGATGAGCTTGAGCCTTGTTGTTGGGAAGTTCTGCCGGGGAAGAAAACCAACAGTCCTCAATTTTGTGGCCTCTTTTGACAATGAATGAAATTAAGGCAATTCCGGGAACTCAAACTAGGTTTTCTTAAGACAACAAGCATATAATGATCTCTACCATAAAGCGGATTTCTCTTTCTTTTTTTTCTGTGCAACAAATGTTCGAAGACAATAATGGCACTCACTATATGATCCAACAACTATACAAGAACAAACATGGAATGAAGCCTGTCAAAACAGGAAAGGAGTAGTTTCCCATTGTTAAGATCATTGAAAAAGAAGATAAAATCTTGTATACATTATCTCGAAGTGTGCATTTAGGCAATAAACAAGTGAGCTCATTGCAAAAATAAGGGCGGTTCGGATGACACATTTCTGCAAGCATAATGCAGGTTCCTGGATGATAAATTCAGTTGAATCTTAAGATCATTACTTCATAGATTGAAGAACAATTGTGTTAATGAACCACAGAACTACCATTAGCTTTTGAGGTAGATGTCCAGGGACATGCAACTCTTAATTCCATCAGTAATAGGCAACCATAGAAAAGTTACCAAGTTAGAAATTTTAAAATCTTAACCTTATTAAATGAACTAACAAAATTCATTTGAGAAAAAGTAAATTATTAGAAACAGAAAAGCATGATTATAAGCTTCACATCACTTACTAGTTAGCATTGGCCACCAATTACTGTACAGAGCACATGCCTAACACACCATACACAAAGAAATAACATGAAACGTTTTGAGGAAAACGATGCAGAAGGTAGTTAATTAACGCACCATTTGACAATGCATGCTCAATCACCCTGCTGCAACTGTCGATGCTCGAATCCGTGACTTCTAGGAACAACAACTATTTCATTAACCACTAAGGCAATTTGGTTCGTACATTAATTTTAGTTAATTCTATTTTTACTTACAGAACTATACAATAAGTTCGTCAGAAAAAATAAGGGAAAACTACAACACTGACCACCAAACAAATTGGGGATACCTATTTGGACCACCGAACTATAAAAATCGTCAATCAGACCACCGAACTTATAAAATCAACCTATTTTGGCCATCGCCATTAAAAACCTAACGGTGGAGTGATGGAACTGCCACATGGCAATTGACGGAAAGTTTTAAAAATTACATATTTGGTCCATGTTATTTACACATTCTTTCAATTTAGTTCTAATTTAAAATTAATAAAATAATAAATTATTTAATTAAGTGGTGACACGTGTCAACAGCTTATTGGAGGACTTTACTTATTTATATTTTGATTTTATTAATTTATTTTTCCACTCCAATCAGGTGGTGACACGTGTCACCATCAATTTAGAGGAGACAAATAAAATTCTCTCTACCTACCTTAAGCAAGATTTGAACCTAGGTCTATCAAGTGTAAAGCCCATGACTTTGCTACTGCACCAAGTACAACTTTGTGCTATAATTCTCTAGATATATTATATACCTCTTATTAGTTTCTACATTTATAAGCCAAAAGCTCAAACCCTAAACACTAATTTCACATATATAAACCCTAAACTCTAAAATCTAACCATAAATATTTCAAATTAATTTCACGCTAAAAATTTTAAATTAAACCCCAAACCCTAAACATTTCAAATTAATTCCACGTTAAATATTTTAAATTAAACCCCAAACCCTAAAAATTTCAAATTAATTTCACGCTAACTATTTCAAATTAAACCCTAAACATTTCAAATTAATTTCATGCTAAATATTTCAAATTAAACCCTAAATCACAAACCCAAACCTCAAACCCTAAAAAATTCAAATTAATTTCATGCTAAATATTTTAAATTAAACCCTAAACCCTTAATATTTCAAATTAATTTCACGCTAAATATTTCAAATTAAACCTTAAATCCTATTTAGGGTTTAATTTGAAATATTTAGTGTTGAATTAATTTGAAAATTTTAGGGTTTAATTTGAAATTTTTAGCGTGAAATTAATTTGAAAATTTTAGGTTTTAAAGTTTAATTTAAAATATTTAGCGTGGAATTAATTTGAAATTTTTAGGGTTTAGGGTTTAGTTTAAAATATTTAGCGTGAAATTAATTTGAAATTTTTAGGTTTAGAGTTTAGGGTTTATGATTTATACATGTGAAATTAGTGTTTAGGATTTGAGCTTTTGGCTTATAAATGTAGAAACTAATAAGAAATATATATTATATCTGGAGAATTATAGCACAAAGTTGTGCTTGGTATAGTGGCAAAGCCATTTGCTTTACACTTGAAAGACCAAAGTTTGAATCTTGCTTAGCGCAGGTGAAAAGATTTATTTTTCTCCTTTAAATTGGTGGTGACATGTGTCACCACTTGATTGGAGGGAGAAAATAAATTAATAAAATCAAATATAAATAATTAAAGTTCTCCAATAAAGTGTTGACATGTGTCACCACTTAATTAAATAATTTATTAATTTAAAATTAGGATTAAATTGAAAGAATGTGTAAATAACAGGGACCAAATGTGTAATTTTTAATTTTTTCCGTCAATTATCACGTGGCAGTTCCGTCACTCCACCTTTAAATTTTTAACAGCGATGGTCATATTAACGATTTCTATAGTTCAGTGATCTAAATAGGTATCTCCAATTTATTTGGTGGTCAGTGATATAGTTTTCCAAAAAAAAATTATGTTAGCAAAACAAATAAGTTTGAACGGATTTATTTTATGTAAAACGTAGATCAATATTTTAACTAAAATAATTAAATAAAAATTAATTCTGAAAATAGAATATTAAGTTATCAATTAAAATAGTACAAAAATGATTATTTCTTTCAAAAAGAACTCATTTATATGCATATATCATTTGTTATGCATCTAGAATGGCACCAATGCTCCCTGTATTTTGACAGAAAGTTTAATGCAGTGCTTGAATTTTGGACGCGTTCAATGTGCTCCTAAAATTTTCTTCCGTCATTTAAAACTCTATCGGCCCTAACACCATTAACATGTGATGTAGTATAACTAACTTACACCGATATAAATTTTACTGAACTACAACTAACTATGATTAACTCACACCGTATAAATTCTATCAGTTTAACTTGTATAAATTATAGACGGGGTTGAATCTTTTAAATTCCATCACTCTTTTTACTATTTTTTCTTTTTTTCTTTTCTTTTCGAGTATAGAATTTAAGAGGATGAACCAACCCTATATGCCATGATTGGTGGCTAAGCTTCCTCTTCTATTTTTCCTCTCATCTAGGCACCAGTGAATTAAAACAAGAAACACATTTTTTTAGGATTAATATCCTATACACTGGCGGTAGAAATTTTTTATTTCCACAAGCGCCTTAATTACAGGGTTTAGGGTTAGGGGTTAGAGTTTAAAGTTTAGGGGTTTTAGTGTAAAGGTTTAGAATTTAAGGTTCATGTTTAGAATTTAAGATTTAGGGTTATAATTTAGGGTTAGGATTTAGTTTTAGGGTAATATGTGTAGGGATTTAGGTTTTAACCTATAAACCCTAAATTTTAACCCTAAACTCAAAATTCTATCAACAATCCCTAAATTCAAAACTATTACACTTATACCCCTAAATTTTAAACCATAAATGGAATCCATAACCCCTAAAACTAAGACGCTTGTGTAAAAAAAGTTCCACAAGCGCTTGAACAATTACTTTTTTTATTTTTCAATTCTTTTAATGGCTTAAACGAAAAAGAACACCGGTTGAATGATGGTATAAAGGCAGCTACTTCTAAGGTTTATAATGAAAAAACTAACCGAAAAAAGAGATGGGGGAGAAGATGACCAGCGTGGTTGGTAAATTTTTTCCTTATTTTTTTCTTCATAAAATAAATGGTTAAATTGTTTAGATGCCCTTGAATCATTTTTTTTATTTATTTTTATCAAAAATGCCATGTGGCAGCATAAGAACCTGCCATGTGTCCTACCGCATCACATGTATTAGGGTCAGAAGCATTTTAAATGACGGAAAAAAATTTCAAGGGCACATTAAACGCGTCCAAAGTTCAAGCACCACATTAAACTTTCCATCAAAATACAGGGGCATTGATGCCATTATCCCTTTTATTTTTAGCTTCGGGTACTTTACTCGTTCGGTTTTGTTGTTCATTCCCTTGTTTTATGGTTTACTTGAACATTCCAGCAATATTCACCTATTTGTTACATTGTTGATGTTCCGAAATCGTATCGAATGATGTATGCTGTTCCTTTATTTCTTGCCTAAAAACAATACTCTCTAGTCTCTATTTTCCATGCTGTATCTGAATGTTGCTTTTGCCTTTTCTTACACATTTTTTACAACTCATCACTCAAAAGAAATCAAGAAAAGAGAAGGGGAAGGAGCTGAAAGCTTGTTAATCACAGATGAGGAAATTTCAGGCTCAAAAGTTCCATCACCAAATAACTCCAGCATGCTTTAAGATGGCTGGTATAGCAATGCTTCCAATTGCAGAAACTCCAGTCAACAACTTTGTTGCATTCACCCAACGGTTACACGTATTCATTACCAATAAAATAATGAGCATCAAACGATGAAGATAACAGAAAAAGAATATAAAATCTTGTATACTACCAAATTTAGGACAATAAAAGTTACCTACTGTCAGATTCAGATAAAAGAGAACAACCAAGAGCCAGCAAAGAACATCAAAGGCATTGGAAGAAGGACATAGGTTATTACTGCAACACCGATGCAGCGTGTCAGCATATGATCAAATGAACTAACAAAATTCATTTGAGAAAAAGTAAATGATTAGAAACAGAAACAGCATGATTATAAGCTTCACATTCACTTATCAGTCACCATTGGCCACCAATTATTGTACAGAGCACATGCCTAACACACCATGCATAAGGTATCATATCAAAGAAATAATATGAAACAGTTCGAGATAGACCGTGCAAAAGGTAGTTAATTAACAGAGAAATGCAATACTAACCAAGATTTGCACCGGTTGCAAAATCTGTCTTACAATCGTGAAGCATGAAACCCTTCTTCAGATGCTTGCTCATCCTTGCTATCAGTATCATAGTTCTCAAGATCTTTTGTACTATTGACAGCACTTTTTACTAGGGAAAGCTGATCCATCACAATTGCGTTTCTTTTGTAATTCCACACTAGCATCGATATGTAGTCCTGCGGTGAAACGAGTCCCTGCTCTCGAATGCAGCTTCTTTGCTCTTCCAGAGTTTTTGGATCATCAAGCCTTATATATTCAACTAATGCCTTCTCATGATCCGGCCTCCAATTGCTAGGGAAGGGTGTATAATCGGCCTCGGGAATGAGAGACATCCTGGTATACTGAAGGCCGTCAATTGACTCAGCAAGGCCCATTCTCAGCAGATTCTGGTACTCCGGCGACTGTCCTTTCCTCTCTTTCAGAGGACGGCTCAGATTTCTTGCACCAATTTTGTAAACCTTTGCTCGTGAACGAAGCTTGTACTTTGCAGCATAGAGCTTTGCCAGGGAACCCCTAATGATATAGGAACAAAAATTAACAACTTTTTTCCGATTGTCGGCATATCTATACCACTCAACGATTGTCGACAAGAACTTGTTCATCTGGGCATTGGTGTGAGCTTGAGTAGCATGAAACATTCTAAAACATGGTTGTGGGTCTGGTTCCCTATCACCCTTAACAAAGTTTAACTTCCTAAATTGCTTGATGCATTGTTTCAAGCTTGCGGTGACAGACAAAAGGGTGCCAACACCTTTCTCACTAATAATTTTACCACCAGTTGCAGTATACCGAAGAGTGGGATACACCACTCTCCGACACAATACATGGTCAAGAAACATTATGCCTTTAGTTATGTGTTCAATTGGGAGGTTCTCATTATCGAGTTTTATCATATACTTCTGATCACAAAACTCGATTAACTGTTTCCTCAGTGTTGCTGCATCTGCCCTTGGTCCACGGATACCAATCAAAATATGACCTCCATAGCGTATGTAGTCCATCTTCCGAGTCTTATCTGGCCCACTGGTTGGAACGAATTCTGGCCAAGATGTGTTCCCCTGTTCTGCTTCCCCTTCAGGACTATTCCATATAACATCACTCTTTGATGGATGATAGAAATCCTTAATCTTACCTTCCATCCATCGGTCCAATTCGTCAAGACATATATTAGCTAAAAGGGGACTAAGAATTCCACAGTGCCCCCATGAAGGAAGTTTCTCTGCCTCCTCTGGTGCAAAACCAAAAAAAGTCTCCAACCAGTAAGGATCGGGCTTCGGCTCATCCTCGGCCAACACCTTCTTCTTCTGATACTTCCTCTTTTTCTTTTTCTTCTTTTCCTCTCCATCAACGGGACTAGTTATCACAGGTGTAACTAGTGCCAGCTTGATTAAATCAATAATCTTCTTATCCCTCACGTCCCTCATCAAAGCACTTATCACCAACCCCACCTTCAATCCATCTAAAATCACACTTAAATCGCCCTTTATATACCATAAATAACCAGCGAAATTTCTCCTGATCACCCTCAATACTGTATGTGCATTCCTCCCAGGCCTAAAAGCAAATGACTTCTGTGAGAACCGAGCCTCGTATATCGGTTCCAAAATCATAAACAAAACCTCCTGCACCAACTTGTCTTGAAACGGTGCGGGTTGAGTAGTAGTTAAAATCGCCTTAATCTTCCTCTTGGATAAAGATTCGTACTCCGTCTTGTCTTTAGGTGATTTTATAAAGAATTCTAACCTGGCACCCCACTTAAACCTATTATCAAGAACAGCATTTCTTAAAGCTAACAAATCTTCCAAAGCAGACCTAGTGATCGAACTGCGAGGCACATATGATCCTATCTCATCAGCAGAAACTTTCTGATAAGCCAAAACCCACAATTCGAATCTACGAAGATATGAGGTCAAATTGGAAACCAACCTATCAGGTTCTCTAAAATTCTCAATCCACATCTGGGAACAAACTGATACACCATCTTCTTTCATCAGGTTTGCAGGGTCATTGGGATCAGGTACACGCCGGTGCACTGGAGTAAACGAAAAAAATCGAAAAAAAGCTAACCCATTTGCTCCACGGGCAAAGGGATTAAACTGGGAGTAAATTGGGTTTCTTTGGGAGGGGGTAATAGGGGGATTTCTGAGAACTTGAAGGGTGAAAACAGTGATTCTTCGATGCATTTGGGGATTATGAACTAAACTACTAACTCATGTCATTCTTGGGAATTACTAACAATAAATCATACAGTGAAAACTTGAAGGCTAAAACCGAAATGAAGAATGAAAGAAGATATTGAGTTCTTACATGAAACAAAACCCTTTTTTCTCTTCTGCAGCCGGCTAAGACGCCTTGAAAGTTGAAACCGAGTAAAACCCTCGTTAAACCTTGCCGCACTGCAACTGCACCTTGTTTTTATGTAGAATTGCATTCGTCTCCCCTTGTTGGGCCTTATGAGAAAGAGTAAACTATCTTGTCACTCACTTAACTATTGAGGTCATTCTATTTTGACCACTAAAATTTAAAATTTATCAATTAGGCTGTTATACTATTAAAATAGTTTCAATCAAGCCATTTAGGTGTTAACATGGGACAATTACGTAAATTTATATAATTACATACTCTATCAATTTAGTTTAATTCTAATTTAATTCATAAATTTAATTCTACAATAAGATGATACATGTTGCCATCTAATTTGAGAAAAATAAATAGCAAAAAAAAAAAACTAAATGGGGAAGGAAACTCAAACCTAGGCATTTTACAAGAAACAAACACACCTTAACTACTAAACCACAATATATATATATATTAAAATGTAGTTAATGCATAGAAAACAAAAGAAAAAGTGACAAAAAGAGGCTCAAACTTAAGCATATTGGGTGTATGAGCGTGTCTAAACCATTTAAGTTTAACTAAATTCAATAATTGATTTATATTTGATAACATTATATATATATATATATATATTAATTGTAGTTAATGCAGGATATACGATAAAAAAGAGTTTAATTTTTTTTATATATTTTCTTTATTCACTTTTTAATTTTTATAATTACATATTTATAATAATTGATTTAAATTATTTAACTTCATTAAAATTTTTAACATTTTACTAATTTAATGACTTAATTGAAAAAATTCATAGTTTAACGTTCAAAATAAAATTACCCAATAGTTTAACGACCAACAAGGTTATTTAACCTATGAGAAATAACCTAGCTTTTCCAAAAAAAACTTGTATTATACATATTTTCTTTATTTTTGAAATTGAAAATAACTCAAAGAGTAGTAAATAGTAATCTTTTTTCTCGAGCCATCGCTTCACTTTTTTTTCTTTTTCTTTTTGTCTTTCATCGGTGATGAGTATGACATTAATATCAATGTTCGCCATCGACTGTTAATATTCTTTCTATTTATTTCATTTTATTATGTCTAAACTAATTTTTATAATTTTTTGTTTTTCTAATTTTTAGTATAAATAATTTTATTTTTGTGGCAGGTTTTCTTTATTTTTTTTTAAATTTTTAGTTTTCTTTTTCAGTTATTTAGATGTTCTTCGCATTCTGTATTTTTTCGAAAATAAATTTAACGACGACACGACTGATTAAAATGATGCTTATTTATTATTTTGTTGGTCTTTCTTGCTTTGGACTATTGAGTTGAATTTAGATACACATTCTTAATTATAATTTTTTGCTTGCGATTGAACTGCGGTAACGACTATTTTGTCAACGCGTTATAAGAGTTATATGCATTTTTGAGGTTAGTGTTGGTGATTTTATTCTTCGATCGTCGATTTTTGGTTTTGCACGTATTTATCTTTTGTTTGAACCTTTTGATTGAATTTTTAACCTTTTTATTAGTTGGTCATTGTATGATCGTAGGTGACTAGTTTTATTTTAATGGTTATAAAAAAATGTTTTAATTCTAATCTATAAATTAGACTCGATTGTAAAAAAAAATTTATCGCTGATGTATGAAATATTTTCTCATATTATAAATAGAGAAATTAAATTATATTAGTTAAAATATAATTACTAATCTTAAATTTAAACGCAAGAAAAAGACTAAAATTGTATCGAATTAAAAAAATAAAGTTTCAATTTGAACATAATAGATTGACCAAAACAAACCAGGTCGTGAATTGACAGGATTGTGATGGTGGAAGCTTGGAATGGATTGGGCCTTGGGGAAGAAAATGACACAAAATTGAACATTGAGAGAGAAAATCAACATTTCTTCTTCTTCTCCTTCTCTTCTTTTTGTTTGTTTTGAACCAAGAAAATTTATATTGTTACAGGAAAAAGGAAGAACAAAAAAATCAAAAATCAAATGAAGGAATACGAGGCTCTGTTTGTATTTCTTTCTTCCCCTCCCTCTCTTTTATATCGGTGAATGGTTAAAGGGAATTATCATCGTTGATGTCGCTCTAGCCTCGAAAATGTCTTCACCAACGCCCAAAAAGCGTTCAAAATCGAAGCACAATTCATATTCTTCTTCATCGGCTTCACAATCTTCACTAAGCGCTATAATCGAGCCACCCCAGAGCTTATTCCCTTCGAAAGGAGAGTTCTTGCGGCTCATAGCCGTACTCGCAATCGCATCCGCAGTGGCTCTCTCCTGCAACTTCGTCGCCACCTTCTTCAGCTCCACCTCCAAACCATTTTGCGATACTAACTTAGACCCCATCGATTCATTCTCTGGTAATTTCTTTCTCTCCCTCTCTCTTTTGTGGCGTTTCTTCATTTTTGTTCAACTTTGCTCTCTGGGTATCTTTTCCTATGAATTTTCATCCATTCCGTTGTCAATTTGGTTTTCTTTGTACCTTTAGCTATGAGCACATTTTCCATGTTTCTTATGAACCAATTTATGTAATGTTCCTCTTCTTTCTTTAATTGAATGTGTAATATATATGTAGATATGATTCAGTTACACAATGTAAAACTTTTTAGTTTTATATCAATTTTGGACTATTGGATGCATGTAAATTGATGACCAAGATGATAATCTCAACCATAAATTTACACTCATCCAATTGTCCAAAAGTAGAATTTTTTAATTTTTACATTGTATGTATCAGTGGATTCTACCCATATATATATATATATATTCTTGCATGATACTACGTGATTATAGTTTCGAATTCCCTGCTTCCTAGTGATAGATTTTAATAATCTCCTGACAAATGTGTATCACTACAGATGCTTGTGAGCCTTGTCCAAGTAATGGGGAATGTTATGAAGGCAAGTTGGAATGTATTTATGGCTATAGAAGACATGGAAAGCTGTGTATAGAAGATCGAGATATCAACGAAACAGCTAAGAAACTTGTGTGTTATTAATATCTTCCCCAGTTTGGTACATTGATATTCTAAGCACCACTATGGCATCTTTTTCCTTGGAATATTATATGCATTTTTTTCTTTCTTCTGATTAGCATTTATGTATTGCAGTTCGAATGGGTAGAGGCTGGCCTTTGTGAAGCTTATGCTCAACTTATGTGTTATGGGACTGGGACAATTTGGGTATCTCATGATATTCAATTTCATATGATAATACATATTACAGTAAATTATGTATCCTAGAAACCATACATTACTGACGTCAATTTTTCTAAACATGTACTGCTTTCAGGTTCGAGAAAATGATGTTTGGAATGATTTAGATGAACACAAGTTGATGCAAAATGTTCGCTCAGACCATACCACATATGTGTATACAAAAAGAAGGGCAATGGAAACAATAGCTAAATTATTAGAGACAAGAATAAATCTCCATGGGTATGCTTATCATAGTCTATTTTATGTTTCAGAATTTGGAAAATTTTTAATTTACATCTCTTATTTTTTTTTAATAGGTTACAAGAATTCAAGTGTCCAGATGCTCAGGCAGAGTATTACAAACCCGTGACATGTCGTATCCGTGAACTGGTCTCCAAGCATGCTCTTATTATTGTGCCTGTTTTTGCAGCGGTAATCCTTTCTGAAAGCCATCCTTTGAATTCTTTAGTTATAATATCAAAGTTTTGAAAGTTGTTAACAATATTTAGCTTTATAGCTTATAGGATGTGCAGTGTTATTTTGGAAAGTCCGTCAAAGAAGGTATCTTTCCGCTAGAGCAGAGGAGCTATACAATCAGGTACACAATTTTTTCAACATACAGTTACGGTAAATTAATGGTTTGTTTTCCTTGCATACTGTGTATCAGGCTATTTAAGTGGTTTTCTGTATTTCAGTTTAACAATTTACTCAAAATTCTTGGCATTATTTACCCTGTGCCTCTTGACACTCGGCTGGGATAGATTCCAAATGGATATAGGCTTAAAAGAAAGTGATATTTTTAAAAGTGATCACCTTGAATTAAAATGAATATAACCTTTGGACATAATAGCTAGGGGATGATGAAAAAAAGAAAAGGCAAGCGTGACAAAATGTGAGATAAGATGTTAGCATTTTGTGAAAATATTGTGTCGCTTCAAATGTATGAAGTTTAGAATAACTATCTTGTATGCCTCCCTTTTATAATGTGGAAATGTTTGCTTTTGAAAATTTCATGCCTATTATATTTTAATTGATATCCCTGAATCTTATATGATTGTTTAAAATTGTAACCACTTTGATTGTATTCTGAAAAGTTAGGAGAATAAAAGGGTCTCAGATTCTTCTTATATATATTTTTACATAATAATAGTAATAATAACAACAACAACAATAATAAAAATAAAACGGTAACTAATTGCTTTTACTTGTTAGGTCTGTGATATGCTTGAGGAGAATGCCTTGAGGTCGAAGAGCATGGATGGTGGAGGTGAATCATGGGTTGTTGCCTCATGGTTGCGAGATCATCTCCTTTTGCCTAGGGAAAGAAAGGATCCTCAGTTATGGAAAAAGGTATGTTTTACTTGCCTATGCTCAGTGATCCTATAAGCTGTTGCCTTTTCTTTCATAGATTGAAGTTTGAATTGCGAAGAGATTTTAGTCAAGTAATCTGTAAGGTTTTAGAAATAACCGTATCCTCTAAGTTGATATCAACCTTCAACTTCTTTTCAGGTTGAGGAATTGGTACAAGATGATTCACGAGTAGATCGCTACCCCAAGCTTGTTAAGGGTGAATCGAAAGTGGTGTGGGAATGGCAAGGTTCAAAAATCTTCATTTGTGTGTTTTACTTGTTCAATTAGGGGGATTGAATTTTGCCAGAACTCATTCGTATTGTTATTTTTAATGTTTAACTGTTAGTGAAATGAGCTTCTTGAGAACCATAATCCTATTATCTGATGTTCAACCTGATGCTAGCATGGTGTTAGAGAGATAATTGTGCTAGTATCTTTAGTGTGACTTTTCCAATCTTGACGAGTTCCACTTAATTGCTTTGCAGTTGAAGGTTCTTTGAGCTCTGCAGGGAGGAGAAAAAGGGAGGAGAGAGTCGAAGTGAAATCAGATGAAGGCATCAGCACAAGCCTAAATCAATCAGGCCAAACATTGAAGGCTGGTGCGCTTTAGTACATATTATCTATGCATCATTGATGTGTGCTTCAATGTTGTCTTTTCAATTTGCTTGCATACTTGTCTAATATGCACACAACCAAAATCTTGATGCAGAACCTAAAGCCCTGATCTTTTGACATGGGGATCTTCTTGGAACTTCTCAATGTCTTGTGTCCCAAAACAAGTTTAGAGCCTGGCAGAGCAGACAACTTTTTTGAGGTTCATTATAGCTTAAGAAAAGGGTTTTACCAGAATAATCAAAGATCTAAAGAGCAAGTTTCCATCATTCGAGAGTGGATCTACAGCCTTTGGAGATTGTTTTGGAGGTTAAGACCCCTTGTGCCCACCATATATTATACAGCATATAGAATAGAACAGCTATTTGCTCATCTCTTGCACTAACAAATAGGCATCCAGATTAAGGATTTTGGTGTGTTCTTTATCTCTTAGCCCTGTTGTAATCTTTATTCTTGTTTTTAAACTCAAAATCAGAGAAAAATCCGTTTTTTTTTGTTCAGAAAAACATTTAGTGTATAGTTAGAGCTTGAATTGTTTCATTTCAGTCCCTGAATGGATTTGGTGGTGATAGGGATGAGTATTACTTAATAAATAATTGATGATTAGAGGGATTAATGTTGTAGCCTTTGTGCTTGAAGGAGCTATTTAACTAATTAATTGATGATTAGATTAATTTAATCCTGTTTCAAATGAAGCTTGAAAGTTTGAAAGCAAGAATGTCACCCTATTCATAGTCTTACAACACATCAGTAAATTCCTGAAAGAATGCTGATCCATTTTATTACCTGTATATTGAAATTTTAGTATGCTAATATCACAGGAAATAGTAACTCCTATTGTTTTCCTTCCATATTTTCCCCTTATGTTATTTAAGCCAGGGATCATCATGTTGTATATCTAATTGAAAAAGGTAAGGCATCTCTCATGGAACCAACTGTTGCTTGGAGAATCGGTGTGTTGATATTCTTTGATTGGAAATATCAGTAACTGTAGGAATTAACGCATGTATATTGATTGTTTGTTGGTGGAAAGAAATGGCAAAAATGAGTTTAGAATATTGTTATACTTCTGCCTACAATTGTCTTATCTTCGTCTACAACTGTTAGTTTCCGCTTACTCATACTTTGGAGCGCTTAGTTTCCGCACTGTGCTACAGTATACGAAGCATTATGACCTCCAGAACCCTTGCCTCCGGGTCGTTCTCGACATGACAGTCATCTTGACCCGCCAACTGAGCTTGTTACTTGGCAGCCAAATCTACTATGCCAGCCCACGTGACTAAGCTAAAAAGCCTAGCCAGACCTAATCTTGCCGACCTGTCAATAACCAAACAATACCACTCAGTTATAAATACCCACTGAGCTGAAGAGAACGGATAGAACAACACCCTCATCCAATCCTCCGCCAACTCTCTCTACCCCATTCCGACCACTATATATGATTCTCTATTTATCTCGGAATGAGTGACCATCACAAACCGCCATCAACCTCCTCCTTTACACATGTCTCCTCTACTATGTTCGATGTCTGATCATTTTGACATCAACAATTATACTTATCGAATGCCACCCAAATTTGAGGATTGTTTTCAAATGAAAGCAAAACTCTGTTATTGGAATTGGTGGATCATTTGGCTGAAATGACATGTTATGAATATCTATTATTGGTTAGATTTTTTTATCAAGATCAGATGTTCGAATTCTGACATTTTAAATAGAGTAAATTGAGTTGGGTCGTCCCTTAACGAGCCTAGCACCCGATTTAGATTAGTCATTCAATAAATTAAATATCAGTGGTTAAATAAAAAAATCTATCATTGGCTCTTTTTTTACAGATTGATACTTATCCTTGCGATATGCAAAATGTACGATGAAATAAATACTCAATGAAATTTTTAATAAAAACACATTTCGAGTTAATGTTTTTTTTTTGCCTAAATTTTAGTTTTAAAGCATTTCAAATTCTTGATTATTTATTGATTTAATTAGCACTCAAATTTCGAATAAAATTTATTATGAAACGAATTTTAATTAATATTGAAAACTACTATTATATAGCCTTGTGATAAAATAATTATTATTTTTGTTTCATTGAAAACAATTTCAAAATTTGCTTTCAAGAACTATTCAAAAAAGTTGCTTTCAAGAATTTTACCAAATAATGAAAAATAACATCACAATTTTTTTTTCAAAAAAATTATTTTTTAAATTTACCATAATTCTTAAATATATTTTAATATCCTTATTTCCCTAAATTTAATCCCTAAACACCTAATGTCTACTGGGAATGGATTTTTCTCTAAAAAATTCTCTGGAGCGGTTATTTTCTTTTCATCAAAATTTTTCGATTTTCTTGAATTGTTTTGAGATTAGAATTGAATTTCTTCGCAATAGAAGTTGCATGGATCAAATGCGAGATGTATGCAATGGATTTCAACAATCATGGATCACTACAATTCAATTTGTAGTGTTTGACGGTTTGTGGAAAACTTGGGTTCTTGAAGTTCATGAGTTTCCACACTTAATTGGCCTGGAATTTGGATGTTTCAACATGTTTGTGGAAGGATCGGAATCAATGGAATTGTTTCTAAACAATTCCGAGCATGATTATCACCTTTCTAGGATAATCAAAGGTAGTTACCTTGGTAACCGCCATTGGAAGGTAGTTACCTTCTTCGTGGATGAAGCTATTTTCCAGATTTTGAAGTCTGGAAATGTAAACATTTCATGGATGCAAGAAATATACAGTGATCATCATGTTGATATGGTTGCCATCAATTATTTAAATTCTGGAAATTCAATCTATGATATTGGATGGTGGTATTGGACAGTTTCTTGGCGGTTTTATTCTATATACTCTTCATGCTTCGCGTGGCAAAGAACACGTCTCTTTGAAATTCTGCAGATTATAGTTATGGAAATTGTGGACGAATCCTTATGGATTCATGAGATTTTCAACTTTAATTATCAGATTTCAGCATGCTTCGTGAGGCAACGCTCACGTCTCTGGAATTTAACTTTAAATTCTATAACAATTGTGGACAGTTCATATATGAACATTGAGATTGTTAATGAATTAAATTATTTTTCCAGATTATTAGTATTGGATTTGATCCGATTTGATGATGGATTCCTGAATTATGTTGTTGCTATGATGTTACAACCGTTGGATCAGCGGTTGTGGCAAGGGAGATGGATGTACCGTTGGATGCTTGGATTTGGCGGTTATGGACAGTTACATAACATAGGGTTGCACCGGACAGACCCTATGATTCATTGGTTCGTAGGTTCATGGTTTATTTCGGCTGCACAGTTGAGGGATTGGGCGAGAGACATGCGAACCTGGGTCCAATCTGGACCTGACCATGTGACGGTTATGAGCAGTTCAAAACAGTTTCAAGAGGTGCGGGCTGATTACAAGCTGGTTTCCCTTGAACCATGTCGGATGGCAAGGTTCGATTGTATGCTTCACAATATGGTTCCTGGTGGATTCGATCACACATCTCTTAGTGTGACCGACACAAGGAGGGCCTCCAAGGGATTCAATCTCGTGTCTCAAGTTTCACTTAGTGTTTATGTTGAGACCACCCGGATGGCTTTACTTGGATTCGATCCTAGGTCAATGCTGTTCTTACAACCAACTCAACACAGATGGTTGGCATGGAAGAGGATTGATCTCGGGACCCTTAACTCAATCCGTGTGATGGGTTACTTTTGGCCGTTGGATGTGATTGATGAAAGTGTAACAGCTGCCTGGGGCTGTTCGATTAACGGTTATACAATATTGTGTTTCTTTTATACAATCCGAGGGGATATATTTTATGCGATAAGCACAACAGCTTATTTAATTTTCAGTTCACTTGGGCGGTTATCCCACAATCGCCATGTTCTCCATGTATTGGTTAGTGGACGGTTGCCACTAACTCATGTGTTGGTTATTAAATGGCCGGATGCCCTTTGCTATTTAAGTGAGGAGGCATTCACATTTGGTTCTTTTATTTCTTCTGTTTATTCTCTCGAAATCTTTGAGTTCTATATTATCAAGATGGCTGCTAATCTTCATGCTATGATGGCAAACCTCCGGTTCACAGAGAAAGAAAAGGCGGATGTTCTTGAAAGCAGCCCATCCGATGATGTATCTATGGCTGCGGATGTCAAATACGGTTTAGTTGGTAAGGTCATCACTCCGAGGCTGATTAATTCTAACACTTTTATTCGAGTGTTTTCAAGTGTGGTGGCAGATGAAAATGTAGAGATCATGTCGTTGAAGCCGGGCATCTTTTTATTCAAGGTTCCAACCGAAACTAACCTTGAAAGTCTTATCAAGCGTGGGCCTTGGCTTTATGATGGTGAGCCAATTGCGATGAACATTTTCCAACCAGCCTTGTCCTTAGATGAATATCGATTTGAAACTATGGCTTGGTGGATTCGAGTTTACGACTTACCTTTGGAGAAAATGACAATGACGATGGCTAGAAAGATTGGTGCTTGCTTTGGTGACTTGGATCATGTTGATTGTCGCCAAATTAACGGGAATTTGGGTGAATACTTCCGTGTCAAAGTGGAGTTGAATATCACTCAATCCCTCTTGAGAATGATCATGTTACCGAATGGTGATGGAGGCCCTAGAATTTGTCCTATCCAGTACGAGAAGCTTCAAAAGTATTGCTACTTTTGTGGAGTGCTAGGGCATGAAGTTGAACTATGTCCGCAAGAGGTGCCGAAGAATGAAACACTACCCTATGGCCCTTGGTTGAGCTTTCGGTTGAGATGAGGATGCCAAGACCGAGGGCGAGGAGAGGCATTGTGGCTGCTAGGGAGAATGCTTTACCACGGGTTCCAAGCGGACCTATGCTACCAGCACCGTCAGATGGTCCTTCCTCGAGTGCTAATGCTCCAGCACCGTCAGGTGCTCCCTCTTCGAGTGCTATTGCTGCAGCACCGTCGGGTGTTCCCCCTTCGAGTGTTATTGTTCCAGCGGTTCCCGCACAAGAGGTGGGTAATATGGTGCTGTCGGGTGCTAGTGGTGAAGGCCTTACCGTGGGGGACATTGATGGCCTCGATATTGACCTTCCAGCGTTGGGAGATGACCCGGTCAAGACGTCAAAGATAATTTCAGAATTGCTTGGTGAGGATATTGTTCCGTTGTCCGAGGGGGAGGTGGCTGCACCTCCTATTGTGGCTGATTTATGTGTGAAGAATGGTGATGGTAAGGCTGCTCAAGCCGAACCAAGTGCAAAGGAAAGCGAGGGCAAGGCTGCCCATGTTGAACCGATTGTGAAGGATGTTGTCAAGGCTGTCCAAGCCGAGCCAAGTGCGAAAGTTGCTGTTGGCAAGGCTATCCAAGCCGAGCCAAATGATGATGTATCAAGACCGGCTATGGCAAAGGCAATACCGTATGATGCTGCTAAGTATAAGACAAGCCGTCCGAGTGACATCCGTGCGAATGAGGGTGCTGCTAAGGTGAAGCCAAAGGCCCTGGTTGATCGTGCGGATCGGGGGAAGATGAAGGTTGCTTCTGCCGAGGGGCTAGACAAGGTGGCTGCCCGTTCTTTGGCCGAGGATAATGTGCCTATTGGGCAGATCCTTCGCAACAGGGAGGGCTCGAACAAAAAGGGGTCTTATGACTCATTAGTGGCCGAGAAAGTGGCGGGGGATAAGCTTGTACATGCAGGGACACACCCGAGGGTGCCGGGCAGCGCACTCCGGGCACGTTTAGGCGCAAATCTTTGCCGGGGCGTGTTGAGCCCAATGTTACTGTTGTGTCCGAGATGGTTGCGGATGAGATTAGTCACGGTGCTGGCCGTGATCGTGAGGAGATGGTGCGCAAGCCTAAGCGCAAGGACCACTCCAAGCACCGCCCAAGCTCCCATGCCAAGCGCTCAAGGTCCGGTGCTGATTTGAGTACTTCCGATGCTACTGTTTCCACAAACAAATCGGTGGAGGCTGTTGGACAGCCCCGCCCGGCAAATTGAAGGTGTTAATTTGGAATTGTCAAGGGCTTGGGAACCCTTGTACAATTCGTGCGCTTCAGCGTTTTGTGGAACTTCAAGCTCCCGACTTTATATTTCTATGTGAAACTAGGTTGAAAAAATCCCGCATTGATCATGTTAGGCGGGTGTTAGGATTTGAAGCTTTTATTTCTGTTGATAATGGCCAATCGTGTACCGGTTTGGCTCTATTATGGTGTAATAAAATCAGTTGTGTGCTTTCATCGTATTCGAATCTCCACATTGATGTTTCCATCACAAGCAATGGTTCTACTTTCCGCTTCACCGGTTTCCATGGTTCATGCACAAATAAACATCAAACTTGGAATCTTATTTCCTGGTTACATGCAACATCGAACATGCCTTGGCTACTAGGAGGGGACTTCAATGAAATCCTCCTAGACAATGAAAAACAAGGCGAGCGTAGACGACCGAGAGGTGATATCCAACAGTTTCGGGATGTCCTTGACGCCTCGAATCTTTTTGACATATAACCTTCTCGAGGTTGGTTCACTTGGCATAAAAGTGCACCGGCCATGTGTGAGAGGTTGGACAGATTTGTTGCATCATCGGATTGGTTGGCAAATTATGGAAATCATCGAGTACTTATAGAGTTTACTGAAGCTTCCGATCATTGTTTCTTGATCCTTGATACGAATCCGGTTGTGCACTTGCCTGCTAATAATCATAATGATTATTTTAAATTTGATGCTTGTTGGGCATCAGAGGAGGCTTGCCGAGAGCAGGTTGTCCGTGGATGGGTGGGTCATGATGGATCAACCCTTTCCAAAATTCAGCAGGTTGGATGTACTCTTAACTCGTGGCAACAAGACAGAAGACAGCAGTCACATGGGCGTATTAAGGCCCTACGGAAGAACATTGCAGAGATTCTTACACGTGATAATAGTGATGTTGATTTATCATCTCTATCTAATGCAAAAGCTGAATTAAAAGCTTTACTTGATAAAGATGATGCTTATTGGATTCAGAGATCACGTGTTCAGTGGTTAAGAGATGGAGACCGTAACACCAAATTCTTCCACGCTCGTGCCACCGGGAGGAAAAAGAAGAATTTGGTGCGAGGTCTTATAGGTGATGATGGCCAATGGTACGACCGACGGGCTGATATGCTTGGCATTGCCGAGGACTATTTTCATTCTTTATACCGGTCGGATAGGTGTTCTCCATCTCCGGAGATCTTGGAGTGCATTGCACCCACTATTACATCATCGATGAATGATGTCCTACTTGCCCCATTCACTAAAGATGAGGTTCACCAGGCAATTATGCAGATTCACCCCTCCAAGGCACCGGGAATAGATGGCTTGCTATCTAGCTTTTACAGAAAATATTGGGACATTGTCGGGGACGATGTTCTCAACCTTTGCCTTGACATTTTATATGACAGAGTTAGCATGTCTGATGTTAACAAGACTGTCCTTGTCCTGATTCCGAAAGTTGATGATCCGGTATACATGCAGCAATTTCGCCCGATTAGATTATGTACCGTAGTGTACAAAGCTGTCTCCAAAGTTCTTGTCAACCGCTTGAGACCGCTGATGCCAATCTGCATTGATGAGGAACAAGCAGCTTTTGTTCCAGGAAGACATATTTCAGACAACATACTTATTGCTCACGAGATCTTCCACTATATGCAGTCATCAAAAAATGGCCCTAATAAGGGTGCTGCACTAAAGCTGGACATAGAAAAGGCCTATGATCGCGTTGAGTGGTCATTCTTGGAAGCTGTTATGCTTCATCTTGGGTTCGCCCCTCAGTTGGTGTCTATCATTATGAGATGCATTACGACGGTTTCCTACCAGGTCCGATTTAATGGGGTTCTATCAGAGGTTATTGTTCCGAGCCGTGGTATTCGTCAGAGGGATCCTTTATCTCCTTTTCTTTTCCTCTTTTGTATACAGGGGTTATCCGCGCTTTTACATAATGCAAAGCAACAAGGCACAATTAGAGGCATACGTACTAGTATGCATGGTCCAAGCATTACTCATCTCCTTTATGTCGATGACAACCTGTTGTTTGTAAAGAACTCAGTGAAGGAAATTGTTCGTGTGAAGGAAATACTTGATCTTTATTCTGAGTCTTCTGGGCAGAAAATAAATCATTCAAAGTCCATGATTTATTTTAGTCCTTCTACTACTCAGCAGAGTAGAGACAGATTTCAGGAAGCCTTCCCCATTACTGAAGTTGATGATCCAGGTCATTACCTCGGGATGCCCCTAATCATTGGCAAGAATAAGTCAGTGAAATTGGGGTTTCTACTTGATCGTGTGGCAAAGCGGGTTCGTGGTTGGACGAAGAACCTTCTATCCTATGGTGGTAGGGAGGTTTTCCTTAAAGCAGTTGCTCAAGCCTTGCCGATATATGTGATGACTTGTTACTTATTACCTGACTGCTTGATTACCCAAATAGTAAGCGTTATGCGAAACTATTGGTGGTCGGGTAGGATGACGGGACGTGGATGGCCGATGATTGCTTGGCAGAAACTATGCACACCTAAGAGAGCTGGTGGTTTGGCTTTCCGGGATTTACACCAGTTTAACCTAGCTTTGTTGGGTAAATAGGTATGGAGACTGTTGACTGACCCTCAGTGTCTTGTTTCACGTGTTCTGTCATGCAAATACTATTCAGGAAAATCTGTGTTGGATGCGAGACTTGGTGACAAACCATCTTATGCTTGGAGATCTATTTTCACTGCTCTTCAGAAGCTCCGTGAGGGTTTCTTTTGACAGGTTGGGATGGATAGCTCTGTCCCTATCTTATCAGCTCCATGGGGTGGTTCACATAAAGTTACCTTATCCGATGCATATGTGGACATCATGGTTTCCCCGATCACGTACGGAGAGTTTATGATTCCATCCTTCAATGGATGAGATGCTACTAAAGTGAGACAGGTCTTTAGTGCGGATGATGCATCTGAAATTTTAGCATGTCCTATTGCAAATAGAGCATGTGACATTCTTGTTTGGGGTAATCACTCTAGTGGTACTTATTCCACTATATCAGGATATGCATGGCTTATGAAGGAATTTCATGGACCGGACATTCCATCCAAGCTTTGGCATAAATTGTCGAGGCTTAAAGTTCTTCTGAAGATCCGTATTTTTATATGGAGAGTTGCACATGAGGCGTTACCTGTTTATGGCCGTATTGGTGTGCTTAGCTCTCCGGATGGCATATGTCCTCTTTGCCAATCTGACATTGAGACTGTTTTGCATGCCTTACGGGACTGTCCTATGACCAAGGAAGTGTTGCATTTGATTAATCTTCCTGGTCGTCTCATTGTGGATAGATTTCAGTCTTCGATTGATTGACTTGAGCATTGTGAGTCAATTCTCCCGGTTGATAAGTTCGCTGAGTTTGTTGTTTTGCTATGGAACGTGTAGAACAGAAGAAACACTCTTGTTCATGACCGAAAACTACAGCATGCGTTCCTTATTGTTGAGAATGCACATCACCTGCACCGTAAATTTAATGGGGCAACTATTACTGCTATTCCTTCTGGTTTTCCAAGTCAGCCGACGCGAACAAATTGGGTGAAACCTACATCAGGTATGATTTCTATTACTGTTGATGGTATGTTCCAGGTGCATTCCAAGTCTGGAGCATTTGGTTTCTTCGCTCGTGACCACCATGGATTAGTGCTTGGCGGATGCGCACGCATGTTGCCGAGAGCAGAGTCAGCTGAGATGGTAGAGAGCCATGCCTTCTATGCAGCCATGCTATTTGCTCTTGACCAAGGGTGGACGAGTGTTCGCATAGAGGGAGATGCAGCCAATGTGGTCAACCAGTTATCTAGCCGTGATGATGGAAGATCCTTATTAGCACAGAGCTTGGCGGAGGCTAGACAGACGTTGCGTGCAAACCCCCACCTTAGGGTCGCATTCATTCCCCGATCGGCAAATGAAGCGGCTCATACTTTGGCGCATTGGGCATTCATTGAAAATCTTTGTATTTACTTTTATGATGAATGTCCGAATTGTATTGAAAGCATTGTAATTCTTGACGCTATTAATGGATAATGGGGGGGGGGTAGGTACTCTTTTCCTCCTTAGGATTTAGAGGAGGTTTTTAACGAGGCCTACTTACCTTTTTCTTTCAAAAAATAATCCCTAAACACCTAACGAAGCCCGATTGTGGCCCTATACAAGGGACGACCACAACACTTGGCTGGGTAGTGTTCTTGTTGTGCTGCCTGGTAATAGTTTCATGGGGCATGTTTGCTGCTATGTTGGTCCCTTGGGGTAGTGTTCTTGTTGTGCTGCCTGGTAATAGTTTCATGGGGCATGTTTGCTATGTTGGTCCCTTGGGGTAGTAGGGTGGATCGTATTGCTTAGCGGTCCCTCATTGGTTTTACTATTTTGTTTCGATCATGTTGTTTTGTTCGGTTTTTGATATTTTATATTATTGTATTGTACTCTTTTCTTCCATTTAAGTTTATGATAGTTTTTAACGAGACACACATTAATATTTTGTATGGTTTTCTTCATCAATGGAATTATACATAAAATTTGGGCTTACAACAGAAAGCACAAGACCTAAGAAACATGGATTGGGCAGCAAGTACCGCCAACAGTCTGGCATTGGTTCCTTGAAGAGGCGCAAATTATGATCATCCTAATAACATCTGAAATTCCTTTCAACTTCTTTGCATGAGAGCCAAGATAAATCGTGCTGCTTCTCCATGTTTCTACGATCCAACAACAATCCATTCGCATCGGCATATCCTTTATTATGATACCATTTGAATCGTATTAGAAGCAAACATATCTAATTTATAGCGGTACTAATTTCAACATTTAAGTTTGTAAAGAAAAAAAAACCTCGAATCGGATATCGTAATTTGAATCCCTAATTAATTAATGTCCTTGTCCAAGGCTTCAAAGAAAGAATCCTAAGACAGAAATTGCACCCTTTTTTTCAATTATTTTCTTTGCTTTATTCTCCTTTACAGTGGAGATGATTTCAATCCCTTGAAAGTTGAAACAAGGCTGTGGCTACTATACTCGTTTCAAGGGACGTTTTGTATTTTTCCCAATGTGCTCTCTCAACCCGTTGATCTTAATCATCATTACTTATCCTAATTGTTTTTTATTGGTTTAAAGACTAAATTATTAGCCCACCTAAAACAAAACAACAAATGGGAGCCAAGGATCTTGACAGTACTACTCCTAAGTGGGGAATATCAAGAAAGGTGAGATTGTTTTTGGTGTATTTGCAGCCAAGAATCATGGCTTCCCTCTATCATTGTTTATTTATTGGTGTTAATGTTATGTTAGAAAATTGGTGCCAATTTCAATGCCAATGGTTTTCATGGTTACCACCGTGTTGCTTTGCCAAAGCTTTTCCACCATGGATAATGACTACCCGAGAGTTTTAACATCACTCCGCATCTAGTAAAGAGGATGGTGTTCATCTTAAGAAATTTGAGTTTTAACATTTATGTATGCATAAAGTGTGAAAATTATCAAAGAATTTAAAAAATATAGACAAATATTATCATGTAATCACAACAATATAATAAAAAATTCAACATGAAAAAATCTTAACCGACATACTCGAAATTTCTGCTGTATAAATTCAGTCCGAAAGTTATGCACTGGTTAAGACCTGTAGGCTAGAAAACGTGTCTGCTGAGGCTGAGCCGACTAAATTTAATCCAAATATTTCGTGGTCTAACATAATGGCTTCATTAAAAATGTTTTGGTAGAATTTGATTGCTAACCAAATATGCGAATCTTTTGTCAGGTTTTTTCCCGATAAAATCAGAGCATAAGAGATTTAGAACATGAAAAAAAAAAAACAAAAAACAAAATAGTAAAATTAAAAAAATAAACGTCGTACTAATTAGATAAACACTTCCTCTTAACACTAAAGTAAATTTTATAGTCATTGTAGGAAGGGTCTCTGGAGACTTATCCAAAACATAAATAGATGAAATCCTTAAAATTCGCGACCACTTTTCACGCCTATTCTAAAAAAACGACGATTTGCTCTAGATTACATCGCAAACAACTCAAAAAAAAAAATTAAACTCTACGTGATCACCGAAAAACGCAAATCAGAAATAAGCGTTGTGAGGGTAACCGTATGAACACCAAAAACCTGCGGTAACCATAGAAACATACCACAAGGCATAGACGTGCCACAAAGGCAAAGAAAAACGCAACAAAATGTGCAAATAAATAAATAAATAAATGAAATATGAATTACCGGCGGCCGACAACCAGTATAAAGACTGATGTCGTCGTCGATTAAAAATATTAAAAAAAAACAAGCCAGCTTTGGGAGTAAGCCGCGTTTTGTCAGGTTTTTATAAATGAAAGCTACCAATTCAGAGAAATAAGCAAAGCAAACCTGAGGGCATAAGCCTAAGAAATTAAGCCTTACTAATGCTTGCGGCTTCCCTCCCCTCGATGGCACAATCCAATCCTTGACTGGTTGTGTGCATCGTGTGTGACAATAACTTCTAAAGAAAAAAATAATTATTTTAAAATTAATTAAATTATTTGATCAATTTTGACTATTAAATTTTAACAATTTTTTTTTGAATTGGTTGGTGAGGTATGTTGTATCATAGTTTATCGACTTGATATTTTTAAAAAATTGATCAAAGTACTTAATTGATTCAATTTATTAGTTCAAAGAATTAATTGAGTGCAAAAAAATTCAAAAATTTAATTAATTTTTTCCCCAAAAGTTCAAGAACTTTTTTATACCCTTGAGTCAATATATTTTGAAACAATTTGCTTCGAATTACACGTAGGGTCACGTGTTTTCTACACGTAGCCAACACATCCAAGTATGAAACTCCAAAACCAAGCTTTGGTTTGTTTTATTGTATTTGCTAGGGGATAAATAATCTCATATCAACCAGTCAAGGATTGGATTGTGCCTACATTTTGAAGGAACGTATTCTCCTTATGAGACACTTTTTTCAAAAAGAAAAAATCACAAAGAAAATCTTCACCTTTAAAACAGATAATACATACTCATAAGAGAACAATCCGACATTTCTTGTGCATACGATTAGGGGTGTTCATGGTTAACCGTTATAGTAATTGGTTAAACATAATGAGATAAACATATTTATCTTTAAACATTATAATCTAATTGCATTAAAAACAAAAGCTACAGATTAATCATCGTAATATATTAATTAACTATTAACACCTCTACATACAATCTATCCGGCCCTAAACCAAAACCTGGTCCACACCTTTGTCTAAAGTCACTCGACTAGCCAAGGGTTGTACTATGGCTCCATATAACCCTAAAATAAAAAAATACTACTATTTATGTAATTTTTCTCATATCATACAAAAATTAGCGAATTTAAGATACATCAGCCAATAACACAAAAGTATTTTGATTATCAATTCCTAGATTTTTTTATCGTTTTTCATTGGATTTTTCTTGGAACTTTATGAACTTTCTGATAATATTTGTAAAGAAATGGATATGAAATTTTGAAGAAAAATACAAAATAGAATTAATGTGGAGGGAATGAGCAAAGCTGCTCAGATCATTAAGTTTTTGTGTGAAGGAATCAACTTGGCAGGTGACACCAATATTTTTTGGGCAAACAAACAATCCAAATAAGGTTGGTTGGCACATTGAAGTGAAAATGATATTCTTTGGACGAACATGTAATAAATATATACCTGTCGGCATTCACTATATATTTAAAGGTGAAAAATTGTTTACCCATTTGGATGTGTGTTTTTGTTACCATGCAAGTAAAATTGCATGTAAATATTTAATTACTTTTATTTACTATCGGATAATTATTACCTGGGGGGCCTTAGTTTCAAGAACATATAATGATATAATGGTGTTCTCTCCTTCTTGTGGGAAATGGACAATTCTCCTCGCCAATTTCTTGAGATGTCCATTTTTCTTTCTAAAAAAAGAAAACTCTAAGAAAAATTTATTTTTAATAATTATTATCAAAATCTGACTCTTTGCGCATTTCAGAAGAGATGAATTGCGATCGAACGTCCAACCACGTTTATCCACCACCTCAAAAAAAATGGAAATCATCTGTACCTTTTATGCTCTCACTTTAAAATAATGAGTTTAGAGTTTAAAGTTTATGGTTTAATGCTAGGGGTTGTAATTAAGGTTTAGTGAATTAGAAGTAGGGTGTATATTTAGGGTTTAGGATGTGGAAATTAGAGTTAGAGTTTAAAATTTATTTTAAAGTAATTTTTAGTGCGGGACATAATAAGGGGCACGATTAAGAGGCAGTGGATTTTTACCCCTCAAAAATCACTTTAAACCATCATTCTATTTGATTTGTTGTACAACTTGATATATAGTTTCCTTTTGTAAGGTTTTGTAGATGAAACTTTATTTAGTATAACATTATATGAAAATTAAGAAAGATGTTTATAGATTTATTTTTTAAGGAAAATTATTAGCGACATATAATAATTTAAAATAAAAAGTTAAAAATAATTAAAATAAAAAAAGTTATTTAAAAAATCATTATTATTTTTATTCATGCAACCATGCATCCCATATATAGCAATTAGCAAGGGAAGCAAAGTAGTTTTATAATAAAACACTCTTTATGTAGAATGTAAATTATAGCGAACAACATTGTTCAAGACTTTACAATGCATGCTATTTTGTTATACATAATTAGTATTTACTGGGTTTGAATCTTATAATGGAAAAAAATTAACATAACAAAGAGTTTTTTCATTTAGAAATTTGATGCGGTTTAACTCTAGGCATAATGTCAAAAAATGCCTCTAACGTTTGACTGGATAGTCACTTTGACTCTTATTCTTTTTTGAAGTAATATAGTCTTCAACGTTTCATTTTGGGTCAAAACAACTCATCTATGGCGAAAATCGTTAGTTAACTGACGCTAAACAACTTGACATAATGACACTTCAAAAGAAAAAAATATTTTTATATTTTATAAAACTATTTTTTTGATTGATGTGTCATTTTGTAAAAACACATTTGGTTATATGACACTGCTATCGCGACATGCACTGCCATGTAGGTTTTTCACGTGATTCCAAGTCATTTAACGTAAGTTAACTAACAATTTTCATCCGCATAAGGGCTATTTTGACCAAAAATAAATCGTTGATGGTTAAATTTGTTGAGTTGATCACACAATTGCAAATGGCCAAGAGGGGGTGAATTGGCAATTAAAATTTTGGTAGGAGGTAAGAGTGAAAAATAAAAGTGACACAAGTGGTTAGAGTGGTTCAAGTTCTCCAAATGAACTCTACATCCACTACCTTAGTTCCCACTAAGGATTTTCAACCAATTCACTACTTGAATTCTTCCCCTTTTCTTGGATGAGGAGGTAACATTACAAATTGATTAAGCTTTCTACCCAAAGCTTAATCCACTCACTTTTACAAAGAGATGGATTTGGTAAACTCTAAAAATTCCTCTCAAAGGATAAATGTTTACCCAAATACAATTTCAAACTCCCCAAACTCACAATACAAGATAACAATAGAATCACAAGAGTTGGGTACAAGAATTTGACTATGAAGAGCACTAGGGTTTGGAATTTTTGCTTTGATGTTGCTTGTAGGTTCAATAGTTGTTGCTTGGTCAATTGAAGCTTGTTTTTATACCCTTGCATTGAATTCTAGCCGTTTGGGTAGTTGAGATCATCAATAGAGCCGTTGGGAGCGTTTTTCCCGCAATAAATGCAGCTCTGCAGCCTACCCTATCGGTACTCGAAGAGGGCGTATCGATACCTGCATCAAAGAGGAAAGAGCCGTTGTGGCTGAAAACAGAGCATATCGATACGCATAGAAGGCGTACCGGTACGATTTTAAGGGGCGTATCGGTACGAATGGTCGTATCGATACGGTGTTTACTCACTGGAATCCCAAGTTTGGTTTTCTTAAAGAGCGTATCGATACGCATACCAAGCGTATCGGTACGGTATAACGGTCTTTTAAAAATTGGAAAACCAACCAACTGACAAGTAACGGTCGAAAAATTAAATGCAAAGATTTTTCAAAGATAAGCTTATCGTATCGATACGGTTGCAAAGCGTATCGGTAGGGTTTCATTGAAAGAGTTGCCCAGATGAATATCGTATCGATACGGGGTAATACCGTATCGGTACGGTAAGTCCATTAAAATTACAGTGGCAAAAGCCCGTATCGGTACGCCGGGCGTTTTTGTATAGTTTGGCTTGAAAATCATAGGAAAAGACTTAGAAAATTTTCATATATTTAAGAGCTTGTCTTGAGATATTATTTTGTTTAAAATACTTGTCAATTGTGAGACTTTAAAGAGTACTTAAAAATTTATTATTTTGCAAATTGATCCTTAAGTTTATATGTTATATCAAAATCAATTTTTGTTTCACAATCTCCCCCTTTTTGATATAACAAAACCACAAATAAATTTTTAAGTTTTTGAAACTTTGAAAAGCTTTCTCCCCCTTAATTTAAGATAGATTTTCAAAAATAAAAAATTGACTCTATAATCCTTCTCCCCCTTTTTGTTAGATCAAATATAAATACAAGAATAATAGCAACAATTAATTCATTAAACTCAAAGCAATCATAATAGTCAAATGCATAAACTTCAAAGTAAACATAATAGTTCAAATGCATAAACTTCAAAGCAAAAATAATAATCCAAACTTTAAAATCCTAAAACATAGATAATAGGCATAAACTTAGATCCTAAAAACAAGAGTGCAATAACAGAATATAAAAGACTAAATGCAATAAGATGATATGAATAAACTACTCGTTCGCCTTATCATCATCATCGTCCTCTTCATCTTCATCATCTTGAGAGGGTTGATTCCTTCGGTTTTGGTTAAGCCAAGCACCATGGAAGGCGGTAAGAGAGATATTCATGGAGTTTTGGCGAGAAGCCATGGTTTCCATTTTCTTCTCCATACCTTTGACGCGATCTTCCAAGGATGTGAATCTAGTGTCCATCGCGGTAAACCCGGCTTCCATAGAAGTGAACTTCTCATTTAGGAAAGTCATTAGAGTGCCCATGGAAGAGGAATCAATCAGAGCACGGTGAGAGCTCGAAGAAGCATGAGAAGCATCGACCGGAGCATCTTGTGGAGGATCTTGAGTGTTACGAACCCATTCATTATCAACATAAGAGAAACCGACACGAGCTAGAGAACGCTCATCTATGGGTAGGCCAAGGGTTTCAGGATAGTCATGGGAACAATCAATGTCAAGGGAATGAAAAAGATAACTCAAAGCTGTAGAGTAGTAAAAAGATGAGACTTGTTTGGTGTGACGGTGTTGGACTAAGTAGACAAGGTCGGCAAACATAATTTGACAAATGTTTGGACGTTGACCTTCCCTAAAGCACCTAAGCCACAAATCATCTACTTGACGAATAGTTGAAAATTTCCCTCCCGATGGACGAAAAGACCAAGAGACAAGAAGATGAAGGATACGGTCATGAGCATTTAAAACTTTGACTGAGCCTAAAGGACTCGTACCTAAAGACCTCTCATCATCAATACCAATGTTTTCAAAACCAAAGACATTACACAAAGTTTTTTGATCAATTGTAAAGGTTTTGCCCATAACAGAAGATTCAATAGCAATGACATTCTCCCTAGCTTCATCATGAACACATAAGGCATTGGAAAAGAATACGATGACTAGATTCCTATATAGAATAGGAGGAATGCTCAAAAAAGTTAAAAACTTCCATTGCTTAATTAAAGGGAGGTATTGGAATTTAAAACGGGCAGAACTTAAGAATGGGACTGACACAACACGTTCTTCCCTAATGCTCATGCTTTGAAATAGTTTGTACCGAGCTATATCGGCATCATGGGGAAAACTTAATTGGATAATATATGGGAGATTAGGTTTAGGGTTACCCTCGGCATCCTCACTAGGATCGGAAGTAGAAAGATAACGCTTAGTTCTCTTTTTCGACGGTGCCATAACCCTGAAAACACATCAAAAACGATTCGAATATGTATGCAATTAACATCCTATTCAATCCAATAAATTCTAATAATTCAAGGTAATTGTAAAAAGAAATTTAATTTTAAAAGGATATATACAAATATAAAAAAAACAGATTTAAAAAATATGAACATAAAATATATTCGAATGAAAAATTTAATTTTTTTTTGAAAAATTTGATGAAAAAGTTGAAACCCATAAAATAAAAACATGTTTTGTATAAAAATTAAATTGAAATAATTATAAAATTCAAAGAAAATAAAAAAGAAGAGTTTTATTCCTTGAACTTTAGATTGGATGAATGGGTTGATGTGAATGCACAAGATTTGTTGAGAAAGCTTAGCCTTGATGTGGAGATTAAAAACCCTCAAAGAATTTTTAAGTTTGATGGTAAAAATTGAAGGATTGAGGGGGTTTTATAGGGTATTGAGGCTAGGGTTTTGGAGAGAAAAGAGGGGTTTTTGTTTTTTAAAGTCTTTTTTTAACAATTGCAGCCCTAAATAGCCTTTCCGTCGAGACCGTATCGATACGCTATACACGCGCATCGATACCCTTTAACCCTAATTTTTTATTTATCGTTACTACCGTATCGATACGCTGGACCGTATTGGTACGATTTGGCTTTGACTATTTCCCTTGACTTTAACCGTATCGATACACGGGGTTGTATCGATACTCGTTCTGTAACACCCGTGTTTTGGGTCTAGGAGTTAACCGTGTTTTTAGTCGAGTCAATAAAATTTAATTTAAAACAATTCAACCTAAAATGTGGTGTAATTGAGCTTTTTAAAGAGGGAGGGACCTATGTTGTATTTAGACCGAAAACTTTTAAAAGCAAGACCACTTTATTGTAAAGTGTCTTCTCTTTCCCCATTTCTCTCTTTTTTTAACGTCAAATAGCCTCTCCCCTTTTCAAACTCACCCAAAGTATTGGTTACTATTCCATTGATTTTAGTGCTCGATTTCAACACCAAATTAAGAGGTAAATATGTTTTCTTAATCTCCTCTTCATCCTCTATCCAACCATTGTCTTAGATTTCAAAAATGTGGGGTTTTGGAAATTAGGGTTTATGTTAAGATTTGGGTTTTTAAGGGGGTTCTTCAATTTGTTTTGATAAATCATGTTGGGGTTTTACTTAAGCATGATGAAATACACTACATATATCAAATTGGTTGAATTTGGGTGAAAATTCGTAGCATGTTCTTGAGGTAGGTTTTAAGGTAGTAAAATTTGGGTTTTTAGTGGGTTTAATGTTGAAATTGAAGGGCTGATGGTCTACCTATGCTAGGAGGGTGTTTTGGGATGTTTTGGAAGTCATTTGGGTGTTTGGAATTTGAGTTTTCAGCAAGGCTTTAGGGGAGCACGAAAATTGGGATTTTAGGAGATTATGTGATTTGAGAAATTGTGGAAATTGGGTTGTGTTTGCAAAGTAAGTTGATGGTTGAATTTAGCATTGAATTGGGAAGTAATGCATGTGTTTTGTTTGACTAGAAGCAAGTGGAAGCGTGGAAGAGGCTTTGGGACTGAATCCGGGTGCATATGAGGATTGTTTCGAGTTGCTAAGGAAGGGCGGTGAGTGGTTTCAACTTGTTCTAAGTTTGGTTCAAGTATGTGTAGTGGGAGTGTGTGTGAAGTGTGCTTGGTAGGCCACTCATAGTTAATTCAAGTTGTTGATTTAACCCTTGATATCCATGAATGTATTTATGCTTGTTTGACTATGCTATTATGATTGTGGTTGATGGATGTGAGTTTATCTTGATATGCATCTATGAGATTGAGCATGAATGTGGTTGATGATATATATATGATGTGGTTATGATAATTGGCACTAAATAATTACCGGTTGTAAATGATTGATCATTAGGATAGTGTGCACACAAATTGAGTCAAAACGTACGTGGCCTTGATGGCGTTAAGTCATCAAGGAGGAGTACGGTGATGTAACATTCCACCGGAAGCTTTTATTACATTTCTACGGGATGATGAGTGGAATCCCATCCGTAGGGAATGTGGCGATGAATGGAATCCCGCACATGCAAGGTCCGGTGATGAGTGTAATCCCACCGAGGTAAAGTGTTGTTGATGTTTAATCCGCACAATCGGGGTAATTTAAAGTGGCCAATTAACTTGTTCATATATTGAGATATGTGATGTTGATTTATGATTGTTGATTATTGATGCTTGATGCTTAGTATGAAGTAAGATGCCATACTATGCCACTTGAAAGAGTAGCTAGGTCTACTCGTTTATATGTATTTGTAGGTTGTATGCGAGATTAGGATCACATGCTTGAACCCTGCATTGTTGATTGTTTTCGTTTTAGAGCACCCTCACTAAGCTTATAGCTTACGCTCTCAATGTTCAACAATACAGATCATTAGCGTGGTGTTAGCTCGGAGCAAGGCAAGAAGGGTTTTCCAAGTGTGAGGCTCAAGTACGGTTATTAATTTTGTAATGGTTAAGCAATGTGGCAAGAGGGTATTTGTATGAGCTTGTATGACTCATTTGTGATTTTGGATGTTTATGCTTGACTTGGTTTGTGAGCATGTCTACCTTGCCTAACACTTTTAATGTATGTCTTTTGAATGTTAACCTTGCTATGATATGCAAACTCTTATGGGTTGGATGATGCTTTTGCTTGTCAATGTTTCAAGCATGTTTTGTATGAAAGGCTACTAATGTGTAATTTGCCATGTATGTATGATTGTTTATATTTATGCCTTGAGTGTGCTTGAGTAAGCTTGACATAAGTTGTATGCCTCTAGACTTTGTTTGTTTGTGTTGTGTGGCTTTAGGAGTCCTATGGGACCTTTAGACTTGTTAAAATTCGCCCAAGTCTGATTTTCAAAGGTTGCAGGCAGCCCGCGTTTCGAAACGGGCTGGGTCGTTTCGGAACGGGAAGGCTTCAGGGACCCCGTATCGGAACGCGTTTCGATACGATTTGGCCTCTGGAAACCCCTGTTCCGATACGCGTTTCGGAACGTTTTGGCTACTGGAATTTTGAGAAATTCACGAGATAAAGGTGTTTCGAAACGGGCCTAAAGGTTTCGAAACGGTCAAAATCTCGTTGACCACGAGATGTTGACCGTTGTGGGCGTTTCGGAACGGTTGACCACCGTTTCGATACGGCCCCTTGTATAGGCTCTGGGGCAATTGACCTGGTCAAGGTGTTTCAAAACGCCTCAAGGGTGTTTCGAAACGGACTGCCTTCAAGATTAAAATTTGGGCTGTTAAGTGTTGCCTTGTTTTCGATCGATTGTTTCGTGTATGTTGTTCCGCTGTTTGATCACTTAGGGTTTATTACTCCTTTAGGCAAGATTAAAATACAAAAAAAGTAGGGTTGTTAACCGAGGGGGAACTCTAACGGGTTTCGCTTCGGTTTTCCCCGTATAGCTCACTTGGACCGGTCATCCGGCCAGACCGGGACGAGGGGGTTACATTTGTTGGTATCAGAGCCTGAGGTTACTGAGACCTCGGGCAGGTAAGTGAGGTAAGCTTAAGGTATTAAATGATTTTGTTGTTCGATGCATGTCTTGCCATGAATTCTTGAATATTGGACTGTTCGTATGATGTTTTGAAGCATGAATTGTCGTGTCTGGTGTAGAGTGTGTGCCCATTGCTACTATTACTTAATTGAAACGATTTTTGATAAAAAGGAGTACTTGAGCACTATTGGACCCTTGCTTTGACTAACGTAATCCTTATCTGTTTCTTGTTGTAGTTTATACCATGCTAGTGGAACCATGAGACCACGTGGGAGGCCTAGGATGGTTCGACCGGAACCACGGGCAGAGGCTCCAGGAGTTGAGCCAGTAGTGAGAGTTGAGGCTCAAGTTGTAACACCCGTGTTTTGGGGTTATGAGTTATCCGTGTTTATAGTTCGAGTCAATAAAATTAAATTAAAATAAATTCAACCTAAAATGTGGTGTAATTGAACTTTAATAAAAAGGGAAGGGCTTATGTTGTAATTTGCCCAAAAGCTTTTTAAAAAAAGATGACAACTTTCAAATTGTCATCTTCTTCCCCTTTTCCCTTATTCCCCCCACGTGAAATACCTCCCCCCCTTTCCCCAAACTCTCTCAATTTTCAAGCATATATTTCATTCGATTTCTTCATCAATTCAAGGGGTTTTTGAAAGGTAATCACATATTTGAACTCTCCTTTCCATTTCCTATTCCTACATGGTCTTAGATTTTAAAAATATGAACTTTTGAAAATTAGGGTTTATATCAAGTTTGGATTTTTAAGGGGGTTTTTCATTTGGTTTTGATAAATTGAGTTGGGGCTTTGCTTAATCATGTTAAAATGCACATTATATGTTAATTTGGTTGGATTTTGATGAATTTCCGAAATGGGTTTTAGGGGTGTATTTAAAGTGTCAAAAATTTGTGTTTTTGGAAGGGTTTTGTGAGAAATTGTTGGGTTGATGTTATAGCAACATTGGGTGGGTGTTTTTAGATGTTTTGTGATGATTTTTGAGAGGTTATAATGTTAGTTTGATGGGATTCCCGTAGCTACTGCTGTAGGTGGTTTTTAGGAGTGGAAATTGAGAGTTTTTGAAGTGTTTGTGTGGGGAAATGAAGGGCTGATGGTTGTACAACATTATGAGGGTGTTTTGGACATGTTTTGGAGTATTTTAAGTGTCTAAATTGGGAGGTAATGGCTGGGTTTTGCTGGAGTACGAAAATGGGATTATTTGGGAAGATTTCGGCTTTGAATTGTTGAGAAAATGTTAGAGAATTGAGAGCTGATGTGTACCAGTAAATTGTGGTTGATTAAGAGGTTAATACATTGCCTTTGATTGATTAGAGACATCGGATTTGGCCTTGGGAGGTTCGGGCACGATTTCGGAAGTTGTGGAGACTTGAGTCGGCTTTGCTTGGATTGCTTAAGGAAGTAAGGTGAGTGGTTAATGTTTTTAAATTGGTTTTTAAGTGGTTGGTTCAAGCATGTGAACTAGGTTGGGCTTGGTAGACCCACCTAGAGTTAGGATTAGGGTGGTAGCCTAATCCTAAGCTTTAGTTAGAGACATTGGTTGTACTCTTTAATCGTTGTTATGCCTCATTATGAGTATGTATAATGTGATACACATGTATGTGAAAGTATGACTTAATGTATTGATTTTATATGCATGTTGATGACAAATAAAATGTGGATATAGGATGAGATGATTGTTCGGTTGACATACATGTGGTGTTGGTTTGTGAAATGAGATTGTGTTGTGGATTGCATGATTTTGGAGAATCATGGTGAGCACGTGCTAGGCACGGAATTTATATTGAATTTGATATTGTAAAAAGTTGTGTAGTTTGATTTATATTGACACTAGTATGCTTGGGTACAATGATCGATCATTAGGATGAGTGTGCACACAAATTGAGTCAAAACGTACGTGGCCTTGGTGGCGTTAAGGCACCAAAGAGGAGTACGGTGATGTAATATTCCACCGGAAGCTTTTATATATTTCTACGTGATGATGAGTGGAATCCCATCGGTAGGGCATGTGGCGATGAGTGGAATCCCGCACATGCAAGGACCGGTGATGAGTGGAATCCCACCGAGGTAATGTTGTTGTAGGAAATGCGTTCCAACGGGCTATCCGCGTATTCGGGTCATAGCTAGGTGCCAATATGAGGTTATGTGTATTTACCAATATGAGGTTATGTGTATTTACCAATATGAGGTTATGTGTATTTACGAATATGAGATTATGCAAATATGCTTATATGTTACGAAATGTGATGCCCTTTGTGTATTGATGTATAACGTGATTAATGCATTGAGTTATGTATCGTAGTAAGTTGTGTTACAAGATGTTGAGCATGACATAATGTTGAATATATGTTCATGCATCATGATCATTTTGACTTGTGCGAATCGGAGGTAAGAACATGCATTTCATTATGGAAATTGCTCGTGCTTGGACCCTGCATTGTCGAAGGTTTGTTTTATGAGCTTACCCTCACTAAGCTTTTATGCTTACGCTCTCTTTTGTTCGACAATGCAGATAAATAGCTTGTGGGTGGCAAGGGCAAGGAAAGGTCTCCAAGTGTTGCTTACGGTTAGCTCAAGTATGATAGTTAAATTTAAAGATTGTAATAGTAAAGCAATGGGATAAGTGTCGTGTTATGATGCTTTTGGAGTGTTGTGGTTGATGTTGCTTAGGAGCATGTTAGACTCCTTGTTTGTGTTGTTGATTTGAGTTTTGATGTATGTCTATGGTTGACTTGGTTTGTAGGCATGATATATCTTGCCAAATGCTAGTATGATGGATGTCTTATGAATGCTTAAGTTACATTGAATGGCTTGTAAACTTATGTGAGATGAATGATGCCTATTGGTTCTTTTTAATGTCTTCAAGCATGCTTTTATGATATATCTTTAATGTGTATTTTCCATGTATGAAGGATTGTTTAAATCCATGTCTAGTGGGTGTTTGAGTATGCTAAACCCAGGATGTATGCCTCTAGACTTTGTTTGTTGGTGTTGTGTGCCTTTAGGGGGTCCTATGGGACCTTTAGACTTGTGGAAATCCGCCCAAATCTGTCTTTCAAAGGTTGCAGACAGCCCGCGTTTCGAAACGGGCTGGGTTGTTTCGGAACGGGTAGGCTTCAGGGACCCCGTATCGGAACGCGTTTCGATACGGTTTGGCCTCTGGAACCCCATGTTTTGATACGCGTTTCGGAACGTTTTGGCTACTGGAATTCTGAGAAATTAACGAGACAAAGGCGTTTCGAAACGGGCCTGAAGGTTTCGAAACGGTCAAAATCTCGTTGACCACGAGAAGTTGACCGTTGAAGGCGTTTCGGAACGGTTGACCACCGTTTCGATACGGCCCCTTGTATAGGCTTTGGGACAGTTGACCTGGTCAAGGCGTTTCGATACGCCTCAAGGGTGTTTCGAAATGGCCTGTTTAAAATATTAAAATTGGGCTGTTTTGGGTTCGAATATTTATCTCCTGTGTTTTATTTCCGCTGTTTGATCACATAGGATTCGAATGTGCCATTAGAGAAGACAAGTTTAAAATTTTAAAAAAATAGGGTTGCTAACCGAGGGGGAACCTTAACGGGTTTCGCTTTGGTTTTCCCCGTGTGGCCCACTCAGACCGGTCTTCCGGCCAGACCGGGACGAGGGGGTTACATTTGTTGGTATCAGAGCCTAAGGTTTCCGAGACCTTGGGCAGGTAAGTGGGGTAAGTTTAAGTTTTAAATTGATATGCACGGTGTTGCTTGCTTTGTAAGTATGACTGCTTGTATGACAAGTATGTTGATTGTTTGTTTAAAAGCATGTTGCTTGTTATCCGCGTATGCTGTGAATAATGATTGTTTGGTTGAGAATGTATGTTGTTTGATCGTATGCATATGTTTACTTGTTTAGCAAGTAAGCCTTGTTATATGCTTGGTTGAGCATGTATGGGTGTTGATTGGTTGAAACATGTTTAGTAGAGTCACATTGCTACTATTACATCGAAAAAGAGATTTTTTACGTGAGGGAAACATACTTGAGCCACTTGGAAGCCTTGCCTTGCTAACCCAATCTTGTATGTTTTACTGTTGATGTTGTTGTTCATTTAATAGCTTTTCGGCAAGTAGAAGTAGTAGTTTCTAAAAAGGTGGACGATGTTGAGGGAGTCCATCATCTTAGTTAGGGAGGTATGGTTGTACCGGAGTTGAGGTACAATTTGTTCGTTGGAGATGATGTGTGTGTGGGTTGATTCCTGTGGATGAGGGACGATGCGATCAACTCTGGCATTAGTTGGTAAGAAGAAGTGAAGGCATATGAGTGGGAGTTAGAGTGGTGTCGATGTTTTAAAAGCTAAGCCCTTGGTACAGTATTAAGTTGTTTCCTCCAGTTGATTCTAAACTCGTGCTTTTGTATATCGTTAGCAAGTATGCAGGTTTGAACATGTCTGGCAAAGTGTTAGAGGTAGGTGCGAGTACCTTGGTCCTTTTAGCAAGATCAAGGTAAGAGTTTTGTGTGAGAAATCTGAAATTCAGAGTGTTAGTTGGTGACCGTTGGGGGTTCAGCCTATGATTTTAGTACAAGACAACCGGTCGGTGTCCGTGAATGGGAGCTAGTTTGTGTGATTGGGTCAGTGTACGTTGAGTTGTTTTCCAGCAAGCGGGAGAGATGAAGTCACTTCCGATATAGTTGAGCCGAGAAGGGAGCCTTGAGCTTTGACTTCATGATTGTTTGGTAGGGGTAGAACAAGTCCAGCATGATTGTTTGTGTGTGATCAGAATTGAGTCTTGAAGTTACGAAATGCTCTAAGAACAGTTTAGAAGAGTCAGATTTTTTTGAAGAACCAGTATGAGAACAAGAGGACAGAAGACTATTAGTTGTGTACATGTGAAGAGGCAATTTCTGCGAATACCTACTTTTGCGTGAGCATGTAAGAAATTGGATATCCTTGTTGAGACCTTAGATGTAGGGACACATGTGACTAGCCTTTTTGGGAGATAGTAGTGATCAGAAAGATGTACAGAAGATGTTTGTTGGTGGTTCAGAGTTACTAGTTCTAGCAGATGTGAAATAATCGTCTTCCTACGGTTTTGATATACCCTTCGACAAGGTTTGGCTTGAAGAGGATAGAGTTAGTGTATACGTTGAGACAAAGAGAGAGTTGCTTTGAAGACGCATATTTTTGTGAGACTGTAGTGGTAAGTGAGGATGTGAACTTCTTGTTGAATGTTGATCCAGTTTAGAGATCAAAGGTTGATTGAGTTTAGTTGGTAGGCTTGCTTAGCAAGTGTGATGAATTTGATTTTGAATGAAGATTGGATCGCAAAATGCTAGAATAGTTTGTGATTCTTCCTAGAAGTGTTTAGAAGAAACGCCCAGTTTGTCTCCTAACAGAGAAGAAGAGTTTATTATTGATGTCGTCTCCGAGTTTTCTCTTGTTTTAGTTTGCTCTGTATCTTATGGTTTCCGATAGAATTGAGAATGTTGAAGAATTAGCTTCGAGACTTGTTAGACCTCAGATTCATTAGGCCTAGTGCATCATCTCAGAGTCCTACAGTGTAATTTGTGAAGAAGAAATAGTGACAGTACGAGAATGTGTTCAGATTACATACAGTCGAAACAAGTGACAGTGAATGATTAGTATCCGTTTTCGAGTGTCAGTGAATTGTTGGTCAGTTAGTGTGTGCTTCAGTCTATTTGAAGATTAGTTTGAGATCCGTTTACTGCTAGTTGAAAGTGAGAAAAGTTGAAGTACCGAAGACAGCTTTAGGGGCAAGATGTGATCGCCTTGAGCTCTGAGTTATGTCGTTTTGTTTGACTAGTGTATTAGTTACCTTCATAGAGATGTTGAGCAGAATATTTTCCTGAGTTCCTTGGTCAGTTTGTAGTAATTCTCATAGATGATACGGGGGTATATTCAAGTACCGAAGAAGAGCATGACAAGCTTGAAGTTAGGGATGTAGATCCTTTTTGAGAATCAGTTGTATACCAAGTTGAGCAAATGTGAACTCCGAGTTAAGAAAGATGTTCTCATAGGACTTGTAGATTAGCCGAGTGCGTTAGAGTAAATCCCAGGTAGGCAAAAGAAGGTATGAGTTGGAAGAAATTGAAGACTGTGACATGTATCTATAGTTCCTAGGTCTAGCATTGTTACTTTCAGAGAATTGTAAATAGTCTTTTGAAGATGGCAGCTCATTTGACAGATTGCTACAGAAGAATGTTCAGTTTGTGTGGTTAGATGTGAGACATTGAGCCTCGAGAAACTGAAAGAAACCTTGAAGAGAACTTCGACCTTGATCCAGCCTATACTAGAGAAAGAGCTTGTGAACTGTAGTAACGTGTTACCTGTAGGGTTAGGTTGTGTGCTTATGCAAGACGGAAGATTGCGACTTGTTCATCGAGTTAGTTGAAAGACCGTGAGAAGAGTTATCCGATATGAGACATAGAGTTAATTACAGTTGTATTTGCTTCGAAGACTTAGAGACAAGCTTGTATAGTATGAAATGCGCAGTGTATATGTACATATCATTAGAGCTTGAAATATTTGAAGACTTGGGAATGGTTGGAACTTGAACATCATAAGTGTTAGAAATGCTTGAAGACTGTAATATCAAGAGTGAGTACCATCCAAAGATAGTCAATGTAGCAACCGATGTTCCGAGTTGTATTTACTGTTAGACTAGTAGTTGAGTTACGAGTTGCAATTGCCGAATTCCGTATATCAAATGATAGTAGTTTTGTGGCTGAGTTTCGGGTTGAGACTACTTTGAGTCAGAATGTTTGATGAGAAACAGTTGCAAGACAGATTCTTGGAACCTCACGTGCGAGGCATAGTAGAAGGAAGACCTTCAGAATACAGTTTCAGAGATGATAGGGTTTTGCATTTCAGAGACAGAATAGTTGTACCGACTGACCTAGTGTTTTGAGATGTATTGTTTTTGGCCGAAGCGCACGGTGGTTCATTTGTATTGCATCTGAGTAATATGAAGACGTATTGTGGGTTGAAGATGAATGCTTCTGAATTGAGTGGATGAATAATGTGGTTCAGTATGAGAGTGAGTATGTAAATTGCCAGCGTGTCAAGACCGAGCTTCAGTTTCTTGTAGTTGTTACATCCGTGGAAGGTTCATAATGGAAGCGAGTAATAGAGATTCGAGATTTCAACTAGAATAATTTTGAAGACGTCTGCACAGTGTTTGGTTAACTGATGAAGACAGAGGATCAGTCAGAGAGAGTTAAGAGTCAAGTGTTTAAGCAGTATTGTATGAGTTTGTGAATCGGGCTAGTTCTGTTGTTATCTGTTGCGGTTACCACCAGAGTTAGAAAGGGGTTTGAGATGTGTTTCGTGTATCCATGGTTCAGAATTGTGAGTCAGATCTGTCCCGTGCTATATTTGTTGAAGAGATTGAGTTGAGTTTGAAATTGGCATGCCTTGAAAAATCAGTTGAGATCATAGTGTAAGATAGCAAGTGTTGCGTGGTAAGTCTTTCGAGTTGGTTAGTATGTGGTGGTGAGAGAGGAATGCGTGGAGGTGCATGTTTCAGTGGCCCTCCGTGATCGATGAATTTCGGGGACGAAATTTCCTTAAGTGGGGGAGAGTTGTAACACCCGTGTTTTGGGGTTAGGAGTTATCCGTGTTTATAGTTCGAGTCAATAAAATTAAATTAAAATAAATTCAACCTAAAATGTGGTGTAATTGAACTTTAATAAAAAGGGAAGGGCTTATGTTGTAATTTGCCCAAAAGCTTTTAAAAAAAAGATGACAACTTTCAAATTGTCATCTTCTTCCCATTTTCCCCTTATTCCCCCCCCCCCCCACGTGAAATACCTCCCCCCTTTTCCCCAAACTCTCTCAATTTTCAAGCATATATTTCATTCGATTTCTTCATCAATTCAAGGGGTTTTTGAAAGGTAATCACATATTTGAACTCTCCTTTCCATTTCCTATTCCTATATGGTCTTAGATTTTAAAAATATGAACTTTTGAAAATTAGGGTTTATATCAAGTTTGGATTTTTAAGGGGGTTTTTCATTTGGTTTTGATAAATTGAGTTGGGGCTTTGCTTAATCATGTTAAAATGCACATTATATGTTAATTTGGTTGGATTTTGATGAATTTCCAAAATGGGTTTTAGGGGTGTATTTAAAGTGTCAAAAATTTGTGTTTTTGGAAGGGTTTTGTGAGAAATTGTTGGGTTGATGTTATAGCAACATTGGGTGGGTGTTTTTAGATGTTTTGTGATGATTTTTGAGAGGTTATAATGTTAGTTTGATGGGATTCCCGTAGCTACTGCTGTAGGTGGTTTTTAGGAGTGGAAATTAAGAGTTTTTGAAGTGTTTGTGTGGGGAAATGAAGGGCTGATGGTTGTACAACATTATGAGGGTGTTTTGGACATGTTTTGGAGTGTTTTAAGTGTCTAAATTGGGAGGTAATGGCTGGGTTTTGTTGGAGTACGAAAATGGGATTATTTGGGAAGATTTCGGCTTTGAATTGTTGAGAAATTGTTAGAGAATTGAGAGCTGATGTGTACCAGTAAATTGTGGTTGATTAAGAGGTTAATACATTGCCTTTGATTGATTAGAGACATCAGATTTGGCCTTGGGAGGTTCGGGCAGGATTTCGGAAGTTGTGGAGACTTGAGTCGGCTTTGCTTGGATTGCTTAAGGAAGTAAGGTGAGTGGTTAATGTTTTTAAATTGGTTTTTAAGTGGTTGGTTCAAGCATGTGAACTAGGTTGGGCTTGGTAGACCCACCTAGAGTTAGGATTAGGGTGGTAGCCTAATCCTAAGCTTTAGTTAGAGACATTGGTTGTACTCTTTAATCGTTGTTATGCCTCATTATGAGTATGTATAATGTGATACACATGTATGTGAAAGTATGGCTTAATGTATTGATTTTATATGCATGTTGATGAAAAATAAAATGTGGATATAGGATGAGATGATTTTTCGGTTGACATACATGTGGTGTTGGTTTGTGAAATGAGATTGTGTTGTGGATTGCATGATTTTGGAGAATCATGGTGAGCACGTGCT
The DNA here is from genome assembly GCA_030270665.1 of Hibiscus trionum. Classification (NCBI taxonomy): domain Eukaryota; kingdom Viridiplantae; phylum Streptophyta; class Magnoliopsida; order Malvales; family Malvaceae; genus Hibiscus; species Hibiscus trionum. The sequence goes on from BSYR01000097.1 coordinate 2,257,483, forward strand.
AGGCACGGAATTTATATTGAATTTGATATTGTAAAAAGTTGTGTAGTTTGATTTATATTGGCACTAGTATGCTTGGGTACAATGATCGATCATTAGGATGAGTGTGCACACAAATTGAGTCAAAACGTACGTGGCCTTGGTGGCGTTAAGGCACCAAGGAGGAGTACGGTGATGTAATATTCCACCGGAAGCTTTTATATATTTCTACGTGATGATGAGTGGAATCCCATCCGTAGGGCATGTGGCGATGAGTGGAATCCCGCACATGCAAGGACCGGTGATGAGTGGAATCCCACCGAGGTAATGTTGTTGTTGGAAATGCGTTCCAACGGGCTATCCGCGTATTCGGGTCATAGCTAGGTGCCAATATGAGGTTATGTGTATTTACCAATATGAGGTTATGTGTATTTACCAATATGAGGTTATGTGTATTTACCAATATGAGATTATGCAAATATGCTTATATGTTACGAAATGTGATGCCCTTTGTGTATTGATGTATAACGTGATTAATGCATTGAGTTATGTATCGTAGTAAGTTGTGTTACAAGATGTTGAGCATGACATAATGTTGAATATATGTTCATGCATCATGATCATTTTGACTTGTGCGAATCGGAGGTAAGAACATGCATTTTATTATGGAAATTGCTCGTGCTTGGACCCTACATTGTCGAAGGTTTGTTTTATGAGCTTACCCTCACTAAGCTTTTATGCTTACGCTCTCTTTTGTTCGACAATGCAGATAAATAGCTTGTGGGTGGCAAGGGCAAGGAAAGGTCTCCAAGTGTTGCTTACGGTTAGCTCAAGTATGATAGTTAAATTTAAAGATTGTAATAGTAAAGCAATGGGATAGGTGTCGTGTTATGATGCTTTTGGAGTGTTGTGGTTGATGTTGCTTAGGAGCATGTTAGACTCCTCGTTTGTATTGTTGATTTGAGTTTTGATGTATGTCTATGGTTGACTTGGTTTGTAGGCATGATATATCTTGCCATATGCTAGTATGATGGATGTCTTATGAATGCTTAAGTTACTTTGAATAGCTTGTAAACTTATGTGAGATGAATGATGCCTATTGGTTCTTTTTAATGTCTTCAAGCATGCTTTTATGATATGTCTTTAATGTGTATTTTCCATGTATGAAGGATTGTTTAAATCCATGTCTAGTGGGTGTTTGAGTATGCTAAACCCAGGATGTATGCCTCTAGACTTTGTTTGTTGGTGTTGTGTGCCTTTAGGGGGTCCTATGGGACCTTTAGACTTGTGGAAATCCGCCCAAATCTGTCTTTCAAAGGTTGCAGACAGCCCGCGTTTCGAAACGGGCTGGGTTGTTTCGGAACGGGTAGGCTTCAGGGACCCCGTATCGGAACGCGTTTCGATACGGTTTGGCCTCTGGAACCCCCTGTTTCGATACGTGTTTCGGAACGTTTTGGCTACTGGAATTCTGAGAAATTAACGAGACGAAGGCGTTTCGAAACGGGCCTGAAGGTTTCGAAACGGTCAAAATCTCGTTGACCACGAGAAGTTGACCGTTGAGGGCGTTTCGGAACGGTTGACCACCGTTTCGATACAGCCCCTTGTATAGGCTCTGGGACAGTTGACCTGGTCAAGGCGTTTTGATACGCCTCAAGGGTGTTTCGAAACGGCCTGTTTAAAATATTAAAATTGGGCTGTTTTGGGTTCGAATATTTATCTCCTGTGTTTTATTTCCGCTATTTGATCACATAGGATTCGAATGTGCCATTAGAGAAGACAAGTTTAAAATTTAAAAAAAATAGGGTTGTTAACCGAGGGGGAACCTTAACGGGTTTCGCTTCGGTTTTCCCCGTGTGGTCCACTCGGACCGGTCATCCGGCCAGACCGGGACGAGGGGGTTACACAAGAGGGAGAGCCTGTGGTTGGAGTTGGAGTTCCTCCACCACCTCCTCCACCAGGAGCGGGAGGTGAAGCCGGGGCCGAAGGAGAGGGACCACAAGGTGGCCAAGGTGGCCAAGGACCGGCCGAGATTGATTTAGCTCCGTTGGTTCAGGCAATTGCCGGGGCATTTTAGGCTGCTGTAGCTGGAGGTCAGGCAGCACACCATCAGGGTGAGGGCACTGGCTTACCTTTAGAGAGACTTAGGGGCCTTGGGGCCGAAGAGTTCCGAGGGGCTACACCGGAGAGGTCAGAGTTGTGGTTTGAGAAGACTGTCCGTATTCTTGCTCAGATGGGATGTACTGGTGAGCGCAAGTTGGGATGCGTTGAGTCCTTGCTTCAGGGTGATGCCTACACCTGGTGGGTCACCGTTACCTCAGGGATGTATGAGGCCGAGATTACTTGGGAGTTCTTCGAGACAGCATTCCGGAAGAAGTATTTGGGTCCGTGATACCTTGATGAGAGGAAGAGAGAGTTCATGGCATTTCTTCAGAGGAGTATGTCCGTGACCGATTATGAGATCCGATTTGTTAGACTGAGTCAGTATGCACCTGAGCTTGTACCTACTGAGGTGGAGCGTTGTAACCGCTTCTGTTATGGACTGAATGAAGAAATCAAGACTTATACACTAGCTTCAGACTACACTGATTTCGATGTCTTGGTCTCGAGGGCCAAGGACTTGGAGCACAGTTTGAGTTTGACCAGACGGTCAGGTGGATCTAGTTCGGGTAAGAGGTCCAGCAACTTTGATAGAGGTGATGCCAAGAGGCATCGAGACAACAGGCATCAGTATGATCATAGGCGTGGTAGCGGTAACCACGGTAGGGGCCACCAGGGCCAGAGAGCTGGTGGGAAGTTGCCCACATGTGCTACTTGCGGGAGGAACCACACCGGAGAGTGTTGGGGAAATTATCATTCCTGTTGGAGTTGTGGTGCTAGAGACCACATTAGGCGTGACTGTCCACATCAGGTGGGACAGGCACCAGCTCAGGCTCCTGCTCGAGCCAATGACTTTCAGAGAGGCTGCGGTCGCGGTAGAGGTAATTTCCAGCCGAGGAACGATGGTCAGAGAAATTTAGCTCATATAGTTGCAGTCCAGCCGGAGGGCGGAGGACAGGCTAGGGTTTACGCTCAGCGCGGGGAGCAGCATGACACCGATGTGATCGCAGGTAACTTCTCGATACAGTCTTTGGGTTTGCTTTCCTTGATTGACTCTGGGTCTACACATTCCTACATATTGAGTGAGCATGCACGGTCTTTAAATTTGCCTTGTGAAATGTTAGAGGTAGGAGTTAGTGTTACTAGTTCCTTTGGGGACACGGTAGTAGTTAGGAAGATGTACCGAAGGTACCCGTTGATGGTTCAGGGGCACGTTTTTCAAGTGGATATGATGGAACTTCCTTTCTATGGTTTTGATGTGATTTTGGGTATGGACTGGCTCACGGAGCATAGAGCTAGGATAGATTTTGAGACTAAGCGGATTTCCTTGAAGCTCACAGATGACTATGAGATTGTGGTAGTGGGTGAGAACGTGAAGTTCTTGTCCAATGTGGTTTCAGTGTTAGAGGCTAAGAGGTTAGTTGAGTTGGGGTGTGAAGCATACTTAGCGTATGTGATGAACCCTAACATGAGTGAGGTTAGTCCTCAGGACATCCGGACGGTATGTGACTTTCCTAGTGTGTTTCCGGAAGAATTGCCAGGGTTACCACCGGACATAGAGGTAGAGTTCAGCATTGAGACTTATTCTGATCCAGCTCATGTTTCGATTGCTCCGTATCGTATGGCACCGAAAGAATTGAAAGAGTTAAAGACTCAGTTGCAAGAATTGACAGATAGAGGTTTTATTCGACCTAGTTCTTCACCTTGGGGTGCACCAGTGTTGTTTGTGAAGAAGAAAGATGGAAGTATGAGAATGTGCATAGATTATAGACAGTTAAATCAGTTGACAGTGAAGAACAAATATCCGTTGCCTAGAATTGATGACTTGTTTGATCAGTTGAGAGGAGCATCTGTCTTTTCGAAGATTGATTTGAGATCAGGTTACTACCAGCTAAAGGTGAGAGAGGTTGATGTATAGAAGACGACCTTTAGGACTAGATACGGTCACTATGAGTTTTTAGTCATGCCATTTGGGTTGACTAATGCACCGACAGCTTTCATGGACATGATGAATATGATTTTTCATCAGTATCTAGATCAGTTTGTGGTTGTATTTATTGATGACATATTGGTATACTCTCGAACTGAAGAAGACCATGACCGACATTTGAGACTTGTCTTGAAGACTTTGCTAGATCATCAGTTGTATGCGAAGCTCAGCAAGTGTGAGTTCTGGATTCGTGAGGTAGTCTTCTTAGGACATGTAGTGTCAGCTGAAGGCACTAGAGTTGATCCGAAGAAGATTGAATCCATTGTTGAGTGGAAGCAACCGAAGTCTGTGACAGAGGTACGTAGCTTCCTAGGTTTAGCTGGATACTATAGGAGATTTGTATAGGGCTTCTCTAAGAAATTGAAAGAAGCTTTGACCCAAGCTCCGATTTTGATTCAGCCTGAGTCCGGGAAGGACTATGTAGTCTACAGTGATGCTTCTTATGTAGGGCTAGGATGTGTTCTTATGCAAGACCGGAGAGTAGTGGCTTACACCTCAAGACAGTTGAAGACCTATGAGCGCAACTACCCGACCCATGACATAGAGTTAGCTGCAGTTGTGTTTGCTCTGAAGATTTGGAGGCATTATTTGTATGGGGAGAAATGCACAGTATACAGCGACCACAAGAGTTTGAAGTACATTATGACTCAGCGAGATTTGAATCTCAGACAGCGTAGGTGGTTAGAGCTACTAAAGGACTACGGTCTTACTATTGAGTACCATCCGGGTAAGGCCAATGTAGTGGCCGATGCTTTGAGTAGGAAGATGGCCGTAGACTTGAGAGCTATGTTTGCTAGATTGAGTTTGTCTGGAGATGGTGGCTTGATAGCCGAGCTTCAGGTTAGACCTACTCTAGGTCAGTTGATTCGAGAGAAACAGCTTCTAGATAGATCTTTGGCACCTCATGTGCAAGATATAGCCGAGGGTAGATCTTCAGACTACAGCTTTAGTTCCGATGAGGTTTTGTGTTTCAAAGATAGAATAGTTGTGCCAGAAGACAGTGACTTAAGACGTACGATCTTGACTGAAGCTCACAGTAGTCCGTTTGCTATGCATCCTGGAAGCACGAAGATGTACCGTGATTTGAAGAATGAGTACTTTTGGGTTGGCTTGAAGAGAGATGTAGCCGACTTTGTGAGTAAGTGCTTAGTGTGTCAGAGAGTGAAGGCGGAACATCAGGTTCCCTCAGGTTTGTTACAGCCGTTGAGAATACCGGAATGGAAGTGGGAGAACATCACCATGGATTTTGTTTCGGGTTTGCCTTTGACTCCTACAAAGAAGAACTCAGTTTGGGTGATAGTGGATTGCTTTACGAAGTGTGCTCACTTCTTGGCAGTCAACACTACATACACTTTAGATAGATTGGCCGATTTGTATATTGGCGAGATTGTTAGATTGCATGGTGTGCCGAAGTCCATTGTATCAGATAGAGATCCGCGGTTTACTTCTAGATTTTGGGAGTGTCTGCATACAACCTTGGGTACCCGTTTGAACTTCAGCACTTCTTATCATCCTCAGTCAGGTGGTCAGTCAGAGAGAGTTATTCAGATTTTGGAGGACATGTTGCGCTGTTGTATCATTGACTTTTAGGGTACTTGCGAGAAGCATTTGCCTCTAGTAGAGTTTGCGTACAATAACAGCTTTCAGTCGAGCATTCAGATGGCTCCGTATGAGGCCTTGTATGGCCGGAAGTGTAGGACTCCAGTATGTTGGGCCGAGGTAGGAAAGAAATTGTTACCTATGCCGGATTTGCTCAAGGGGACAACCGACAAGGTAAAACTGATTTGTGATCGTTTGAAGGCCGCCTCAGATAGGCAGAAGTCCTATGCCGATTTGAAGAGGAAAGAAGTTGAGTTCTCAGTAGGTGAGAAAGTATTCTTGAAAGTATCCCCGTGGAAGAAAGTGATGAGATTTGGCCGAAAGGGGAAGTTGAGTCCGAGGTACATAGGACCGTATGAGATTGTGAAGAGGGTTGGTCCCGTTGCTTATCAGTTGCGTTTGCCGTCCGAGCTTGAGAAGATACATGATGTGTTCCATGTTTCGATGCTTCGCAAGTATAGGTCCGATCCGTCACATGTTATGCCCGTAGAAGAAATTGAATTGAATCCGGATTTGACATATGAGGAAGAACCAGTGGAGATCTTAGCTTCTGACAGTAAGGTGTTGAGGGGTAGATCGATTGAGTTAGTGAAGGTGCGGTGGCAACGTAGAGGTGTGGACGAGGCCACTTGGGAGAGGAAGGAGGATATGGAAAAGCAGTTTCCGTATCTCTTTCAGTCAAGTAATTTCGGGGACGAAATTCCTTAAGTGGGAGAGAGTTGTAACACCCGTGTTTTGGGTCTAGGAGTTAACCGGGTTTTTAGTCGAGTCAATAAAATTTAATTTAAAACAATTCAACCTAAAATGTGGTGTAATTGAGCTTTTTAAAGAGGGAGAGACCTATGTTGTATTTAGACCAAAAACTTTTAAAAGCAAGACCACTTTATTGTAAAGTGTCTTCTCTTTCCCCATTTCTCTCTTTTTTTAACGTCAAATAGCCTCTCCCCTTTTCAAACTCACCCAAAGTATTGGTTACTATTCCATTGATTTTAGTGCTCGATTTCAACACCAAATTAAGAGGTAAATATGTTTTCTTAATCTCCTCTTCATCCTATATCCAACCATTGTCTTAGATTTCAAAAATGTGGGGTTTTGGAAATTAGGGTTTATGTTAAGATTTGGGTTTTTAAGGGGGTTCTTCAATTTGTTTTGATAAATCATGTTGGGGTTTTACTTAAGCATGATGAAATACACTACATATATCAAATTAGTTGAATTTGGGTGAAAATTCGTAGCATGTTCTTGAGGTAGGTTTTAAGGTAGTAAAATTTGGGTTTTTAGTGGGTTTAATGTTGAAATTGAAGGGCTGATGGTCTACCTATGCTAGGAGGGTGTTTTGGGATGTTTTGGAAGTCATTTGGGTGTTTGGAATTTGAGTTTTCAGCAAGGCTTTAGGGGAGCACGAAAATTGGGATTTTAGGAGATTATGTGATTTGAGAAATTGTGGAAATTGGGTTGTGTTTGCAAAGTAAGTTGATAGTTGAGTTTAGCATTGAATTGGGAAGTAATGCATGTGTTTTGTTTGACTAGAAGCAAGTGGAAGCGTGGAAGAGGCTTTGGGACCGAATCCGGGTGCATAGGAGGATTGTTTCGAGTTGCTAAGGAAGGGCGGTGAGTGGTTTCAACTTGTTCTAAGTTTGGTTCAAGTATGTGTAGTGGGAGTGTGTGTGAAGTGTGCTTGGTAGGCCACTCATAGTTAATTCAAGTTGTTGATTTAACCCTTGATATCCATGAATGTATTTATGCTTGTTTGACTATGCTATTATGATTGTGGTTGATGGATGTGAGTTTATCTTGATATGCATATATGAGATTGAGCATGTATGTGGTTGATGATATATATATGATGTGGTTATGATAATTAGCACTAAATAATTACCGGTTGTAAATGATCGATCATTAGGATAGTGTGCACACAAATTGAGTCAAAACGTACGTGGCCTTGATGGTGTTAAGTCATCAAGGAGGAGTACGGTGATGTAACATTCCACCAGAAGCTTTTATTACATTTCTACGGGATGATGAGTGGAATCCCATCCGTAGGGCATGTGGCGATGAGTGGAATCCCGCACATGCAAGGTCCGGTGATGAGTGTAATCCCACGGAGGTAAAGTGTTGTTGAGGTTTAAATCCGCACAATCGGGGTAATTTAAGGTGGCCAATTAACTTGTTCATATATTGAGATATGTGATGTTGATTTATGATTGTTGATTACTAATGCTTGATGCTTAGTATGAAGTAAGATGCCATACTATGCCACTTGAAAGAGTAGCTAGGTCTACTCGTTTATATGTATTTGTAGGTTGTATACGAGATTAGGATTACATGCTTGAACCCTGCATTGTTGATTGTTTTCGTTTTAGAGCACCCTCACTAAGCTTATAGCTTACGCTCTCAATGTTCAACAATGCAGATCATTAGCGTGGTGTTAGCTCGGAGCAAGGCAAGAAGGGTTTTCCAAGTGTGAGGCTCAAGTACGGTTATTAATTTTGTAATGGTTAAGCAATGTGGCAAGAGGGTATTTGTATGAGCTTGTATGACTCATTTGTGATTTTGGATGTTTATGCTTGACTTGGTTTGTGAGCATGTCTACCTTGCCTAACGCTTTTAATGTATCTTTTGAATGTTAACCTTGCTATGGTATGCAAACCCTTATGGGTTGGATGATGCTTTTGCTTGTCAATGTTTCAAGCATGTTTTGTATGAAAGGCTACTAATGTGTAATTTGCCATGTATGTATGATTGTTTATATTTATGCCTTGAGTGTGTTTGAGTATGCTTGACATAAGTTGTATGCCTCTAGACTTTGTTTGTTTGTGTTGTGTGGCTTTAGGAGTCCTATGGGACCTTTAGACTTGTTAAAATTCGCCCAAGTCTGATTTTCAAAGGTTGCAGGCAGCCCGCGTTTCGAAACGGGCTGGGTCGTTTCGGAACGGGAAGGCTTCAGGGACCCCGTATCGGAACGCGTTTTGATACGGTTTGGCCTCTGGAAACCCTTGTTCCGATACGCGTTTTGGAACATTTTGGCTACTGGAATTTTGAGAAATTCACGAGATAAAGGTGTTTCGAAACGGGCCTGAAGGTTTCGAAACGGTCAAAATCTCGTTGACCACGAGATGTTGACCGTCGTGGGCGTTTCGGAACGGTTGACCACCGTTTCGATACGGCCCCTTGTATAGGCTCTTGGGCAGTTGACCTGGTCAAGGCGTTTCGAAACGCCTCAAGGGTGTTTCGAAACGGACTGCCTTCAAGATTAAAATTTGGGCTGTTAAGTGTTGCCTTGTTTTCGATCGATTGTTTCGTGTATGTTGTTCCGCTGTTTGATCACTTAGGGTTTATTACTCCTTTAGGCAAGATTAAAATACAAAAAAAGTAGGGTTGTTAACCGAGGGGGAACTGTAACGGGTTTCGCTTCGGTTTTCCCCGTGTGGCTCACTCGGACCGGTCATCCGGCCAGACCGGGATGAGGGGGTTACACGTTCAACTTCAAAGGTTTCCCAATTATGAACCCGTATCGATATGCTTCAACCGTATCGATACACCTTTACCAGATTAGGCATTTTTGACAGATTTAAGTGCAAAAATCCAACTTGAAACGTCCCTAAATGCATGTACATGTCCTATGAACAAGTTTTAATGGCTAAACTTAATGCATACTCCCCCTAGCAACATGCATAGATGCAAAAAGAACAAAATTAACACAAGCATGAATCACAAAAAATTTCAAGCAAATTTTGACATTTTGGGACCTAGAAGGGGTCAAGAAAGACTAGTTAAACCTAACTCTCTTCTAAGGGTCCAAAAGTGCTCTTTATCTAAAGGCTTTGTGAATATATCCGCTAATTGGTTCAATGTGTCAACATACTCTATAACAACATCATTTTTCAACACATGATCTAATGAAATGATGTCTAATTTCTATGTGTTTAGTTCTAGAGTGTTGGATGGGATTCTTAGTGAGACAAATGGCACTAGTGTTGTCACACCTAAGGGGTATGGTTTCTATTTCAACACCATAATCTAAGAGTTGTTGCTTCATCCAAAGGACTTGAGCACAACAACTCCCTAAGGATATGTACTCCGCCTCGGTGGTAGATAAGGCTACGCTATTTTGTTTCTTAGAGAACCAAGATATGAGCATACTACCTAAGAATTGGCATGTCCCGGAAGTACTTTTCCTATCTATTTTACATCCCCCATAATCCGCATCCGAATAAGCATGAAGGCTAAAGGAGGAATCTTTAGGATACCAAAGGCCTAAGGTAGGTGTGTCTCTAAGGTATCTAAAAATTCTCTTAATGGCAACTAAGTGTGATTCTCTAGGACTAGCTTAAAACCTAGCACACAAGCAAACACTAAACATAATATCAGGTCTACTTGCGGTAAGGTAAAGCAAAGAACCTATCATGGATCTATAAAGCTTAGAATCAACACACTTACCTCTTTCATCTTTGTCAAGCTTTATGGAAGAGCTCATAGGTGTGGCTTGAGGTTTTGCATTCTCCAAGCCGAACTTTTTGAGCATATTATTCACGTACTTAGCTTGATTTATGAAGGTGCCATCTTTCCTTTGTTTGATTTGGAGTCCCAAAAAGAATGAGAGCTCCCCCATCATGCTCATCTCGAACTCACCTTGCATTAGCTTAGAAAATTCTTTACAATAATACTCATTAGTAGAACCAAAAATGATATCATCAGCATAGATTTGTACTACTAATATGTCATTGTTATATCTTTTTATAAAGAGTGTAGTGTCCACCTTTCCTTTTTCAAAACCTTTTTCAATTAAGAAATTTGAAAGTCTCTCATACCAAGCTCTAGGAGCTTGTTTTAAACCATAAAGAGCTTTTGTTAGTTTAAACACATGGTTTGGAAATTTTGAATCCTCAAAACCCGGTGGTTGTTCAACATACACTTCTTCATTTATAAAACCGTTTAAAAAGGCACTTTTCACATCCATTTAAAAAATCTTGATATCATTATAACATGCAAATGCTAAAAGCATCCTAATGGCTTCCATCCTAGCTACGGGTGCATATGTCTCATCAAAATCAATTCTCTCTTCTTGGGTATAGCCTTGAGCAACAAGCCTAGCCTTGTTTCTCACTACATTACCACTTTCATCTAATTTATTCCTAAATACCCATTTAGTTCATATAGTAGATTGATTACCAGGCCTTTCAACTAATGTCCAAACTTTACTTCTCTCAAATTGATTTAATTCCTCTTGCATGGCCAAAATCCAAAAATCATCTTTTAAAGCTTCTTTAATATTTTTAGGCTCAATGCATGAAAGAAATGCAACATGGTTCATTAATTTGAGAGAGGATCTAGTAGTTACCCCATTGGATGGATCACCCAAGATTTCACCACCTTTGACATAGTTGAACTCCCTTGGGTAAGACACCTCATTTTCCTCAAGAGCCAAGTCCTTCAAGGCTTCAAGAGGTGGATTTTGTGTATCCCCATCTTTAGTTGGAATCTCATCAACCTTTGACGTTTGTCCTCCATCAATGGCATCAAGAATTCCTACATCATCATCATCACAAGATTCCTTCATCGGAAGAAGGTTATCATCGAAAACAACATGTATAGACTCTTCAACTACTAGAGTTCTTTTATTAAATACACGATAGGCTTTAGAGTTTAAAGAGTACCCTAAGAAAATAGCTTCATCACTTTTAGCATCAAATTTACCTAAGTTTTCTTTACCATTATTCAAGACAAAACACTTGCAACCAAAATGATGAAAATAGATAATGTTAGGCTTCTTAGATTTTAAAATCTCATAAGGTGTTTTCTTCAAAATTGGCCTAATCATTACTCGATTTATAATATAGCAAGCGGTATTTGTGGTTTCCGTCCAAAAATATTTAGGTAAATTATTTTCGCAAAGCATGGTTCTAGCCATTTCTTCTAAAGTTTGATTTTTCCTCTCAACTACCCCATTTTGTTGAGAAGTGCGAGGTGCGAAAAAATTGTGGCTAATCCCATTTTCATTTTAAAACTCATCAAAACCTAGATTTTGAAATTCGGTTCCATGATCACTTCTAATGTGAGAAATTTTAAGTTCAAGATCATTTTGAGTTATTTTAGAAAATGTGATGAATTTTTCTAAAGCCTCATCTTTTGTACTTAAGAATAGAACCCAAGTAAACCTAGAATAGTCATCTACAAGCACAAAGGCATATGATTTACCACCCAAGCTCATTGTTCTAATAGGCCCAAAAAGATCCATATGAATCAATTGTAAACATCTACTAGTAGAGACATCATTAATGGATTTAAATGAAGTTCTATGTTGTTTACCCTTTGAACATGCATCACAAATTTTATCATTAGAAAATTTAAGTTTGGGTAAACCTCTAACTAGATTAAGGGAAATTAATTTCTCTAAGACACTCATGCTAGCATGTCCTAATTTTCTATGCCAAAGCCATGATTTATGTTCATCATGTGCAACTAAGCATGTATGGGATGAATGAATGTCATCTAAATGCACCATGTAGATATTGCATATTCTATGTCCTATGAGCATTAGTTGATTTGTTTTAATGTTCACAATTTTGCAACCACTTTTATCAAATAAAACATTAAAATCCTTATCACATAATTGACTAATGCTCAATAAATTATGTTTAAGACCGTTGACATACAAAACATTTTCAATGAAAATAGAAGAGTGATTACCAATGGAGCCTATTCCTTCAATGTGGCCTTTGGAGTTGTCACCGAAAGTTACCACTCCACCACTCTTTGGCTTTAGTTCCACGAATCTACTATTGTCACCGGTCATATGTCTTGAGCATCCACTATCAAGGTACCATGAGTTTTGGCTTGAAGCTTTGGCCTTGTAGCAATGCTCCTCCTACAAACAAAGAAATTAGGCCTTGATTTTTTGTACCCAAATTATTTTAGGTCCATGTGTGTTAGCCTTCAAAATTTTGGTTCCCTTAGGAATCCAAGAAGCAATAGCATTCATATTATTAGAAATAATGAGTTCCTTAGGAACCCAAACACTTCTAACCTTTTGACCTCTAGATTGCTTATAAAAATTTCTTTGTTTAGGAATAAAAGGTTTTATTTTTACATATTGGGATTTAGAAGAGTTTCCTTTTTCAAAATTGTTTTTCCCAATAGCAATTGATTTTTTAAGATTATTCACTTCCTTTGTGTGATAATCTTGAAAATCGGAAAGAAGTTTTTCAAGTTCAAGATTTTTCGTTCTAAGATCATTTAAAAGATTTACTAAAAACAAAACTTTCTTTTCTAATTCGGAGTTAGTTTTTGAAAATGTTTCATTTTGATTTTTCAAATCGAAAATGGTTTTCTTGTTTCTCAAAATGGATTCTTTATATTTTCCTACTAACTCATCGTAAACCTCTTGCAATTCATCATAAGCATCTTGAAGCTCATCAAAGGTAAAATCAAAATTAGATAAGTTAGGATTTACCTTTGGTTCATCATCAATGGCCATGAGACAAAGATTGGCTACTTCCTCCTCCTCCTCCTCGGATGACTCATCGTCACTCCAAGTTGCTACTTGAGCTTTGAGCTTGTTCTTCTTCCCAAAGCTCTTCCTCTTCAATTGAGGACATTCGGAACGGATATGGCCGGACTTTTTGCATTCATATCAATTGATTTGGTCCTTCTCCTCTTCCTTACTCTTGCTCTTGAAGTCTCATTTTCTAATGAACTTTCTCCCACGATTGGACTTCATGAAGCGAGTGAACCGTTTGGCCAACATGGCCATCTCCTCATCTTCATCTTCACTTGAATCGCTTTCATGATATGAAGCTTTAAGAGCGATTCCAACCTTCTTCTTCTCAACATCCTTCTTCTCAACCTTCTTCTCTTCCATTTTCTTTTCTTCTTCTCTTCCCTTCCTCATGATCTCATGGGTGAGTAGAGATCCAACAAGAACATCAAGCTTGAGAGTCTTCAAATCTCGAGCTTCAATAATAGCCGTTCTCTTACTATCCCATGACTCCGGAAGAGAGTACAACAATTTCCTCACTAGTTTGTCTTCGGGGATGATCTCACCGAAACCCTTCAATCCGTTGACAATGACCGAGAATCGATCAAACATCTTGGAAGCACTCTCATCGGGATCCATCTTGAAATTTTTGTAGCTTAGATTGAGTAGCCCAATTTTTGTTTTCTTGACATCACTAGTTCCCTCATATGTTGTCTCGAGGGTGTCTCAAACCTCCTTGGCATTTTTCGATCTAAGACACATTGGAGTAGATATCTGTACCAAGTGCACAAAATATGACATGAAGAGCTTTATCATTCACTTGCATCCTTCTCCGTTCATCTTCCGTCATTTCGGCTTTTACTTTTGGGACAAGTCTTGCTTCACTATCTCTCTTCATGGGAATGTATGGACCTTCTTCAACCACATCCCACACCATGTAGTCGGTGGACTTGATGAAGAGCCTCATCCTATTCTTCCAATATGGGTAGTTATCCCCATTGAAGAATGGTGGCTTGGTGGTAGATTGGGACTCGTAGAGGTTGAAGTTGGAGGTGGATGTCATTGCTTGACTAGTTGTTGATCAAACTCTCCTAGAATCGACTCAAGAGGGTTGTAATCCTTCCAATGAGTATAGCTCTGATACCAATTGTTGAGTGGATCGCACAATTGCAAATGGCCAAGAGGGGGTGAATTGGCAATTAAATTTTTTGTAGGAGGTAAGAGTGAAAAATAAAAGTGACACAAGTGGTTAGAGTGGTTCAAGTTCTCCAAATGAACTCTACATCCACTACCTTAGTTCCCACTAAAGATTTTCAACCAATTCACTACTTGAATTCTTCCATTTTATTGGATGAGGAGGTAACCTTACAAATTGATTAAGCTTTCTACCCAAAGCTTAATCCACTCACTTTTACAATTAGATGGATTTGGCAAACTCTAAAAATTCCTCTCAAAGGATAAATGTTTACCCAAATACAATTTCAAACTCCCCAAACTCACAATACGAGATAACAATAGAATCACAAGAGTTGGGTACAATAATTTGACTATAAAGAGCACTAGGGTTTGGAATTTTTTCTTTGATGTTGCTTGTAGGTTCAATAGTTGTTGCTTGGTCAATTGAAGCTTGTTTTTATACCCTTGCATTGAATTCTAGTTGTTTGGGTAGTTGGGATCATCAATAGAGCCATTGGGAGCATTTTTCCCGCAATAAATGTAGCTCTGCAGCCTACCGTATCGGTACTCGAAGAGGGCGTATCGATACCTGCATCAAAGAGGAAAGAGCCGTTGTGACTGAAAACAGAGCGTATCGATACGCATAGAAGGCGTACCGGTACGGTTTTAAGGGGCGTGTCGGTACTGATGGCCGTATCGATACGGTGTTTTATCACTGGAATCCCAAGTTTGGTTTTCTTAAAGAGCGTATCGATACACATACCAAGCGTATCGGTACGGTATAATGGTCTTTTAAAAATTGGAAAACCAACCAACTGACAAGTAACGGTCGAAAAATTAAATGCAAAATTTTTTCAAAGATAAGCTCATCGTATCGATACGGTTGCAAAGCGTATCGGTACGGTTTCATTGAAAGAGTTGCCCAGATGAATATTGTATCGATACGGGGTAATACCGTATCGGTACGCTAAGTCCATTAAAATTCCAGTGGCAAAAGCCCGTATCGATACGCCGGGGCGTTTTTGTATAGCTTGGCTTGAAAATCATAGGAAAAGACTTAGACAATTTTCATATATTTAAGAGCTTGTCTTAAGATATTATTTTGTTTAAAATACTTGTCAATTGTGAGACTTTAAAGAGTACTTAAAAATTTATTGTTTTGCAAATTGGTCCTTAAGTTTATATGTTATATCAAAATCAATTTTAGTTTCACAAAATTATTTCAAAAAAAAGAAGCCAAAGTGACTATTTAATCAAACGTTAAGGGCATTTTTTTGACATTATACCTTAACTTTAAAAATAATCAAAACAGAATACAGTATCATGTCTTTAAAAAAGTATTTACATAAACTAATCTTGAATCATCATCAAAATAAAACAAAAGGAACCAACAAATGTTGAGTGTATTGGTAAGGCACATTGCACTCCTAAGGAGAGAACATGAGTTCAAACCTTAGAGATGACATTGTTGGGAGGGGCAACCTCACACCTCGAATATGGACAGTAAAGCGGACTTGCATATAATAAAAAAACAAAAGGAATAAAAAAGATCGGGTAAAGTATATAAATGGTCACTAAACTATCTCTAAAAATACAAAATGATCATCAAACTTTCAAAAGTTACATTATGGGCATTAAACTTTAGTTTTTGATACAAAATGGTCACTAAGCCATTAAATGTCGTTAAATGAGTGATATGGCAGTTACAGAAATTTGAATAATAGAATATTTTATCATCCATATTGACACATCCAATCAATTTATTCCTACTTTAACCCTCATTATTGAAGTGTAAATATTGAGAATTAAGTATGATATTATACAAATTTTTTGTAACTGTCACGTCTCCCAATTAATGACAACTAACGACTTAGTGAACATTTTGTAATAAAAAACTAAAATCCAATGCTCATTATGTAACTTTTGAAAGTTCGATGATTATTTTATAATTTTAGAGATAGTGCAGTGACTATTCGTATACTTTATCCAAAAAGATTTTGATGTGGGGGAGTAATGAAGTTTCCTCTTTAGAAACTCTTATATATATATAGGGTTAGGATCAACTTACACTGTGTAAAACTCTTTAAGTTTTACACCTTTTTTGGATCGTTGGATGGGGGAAATGGATGGTTGAGATTAACTCCGTGTTTTTAATTCCCAAGTGATAATATTTACATATTTTACTGTTAATCTCATCCATCCGTTTCACTCATCCAACGATCCAAAAAAAGTGTAAAACTTAGAGAGTTTTACACAGTGTAATTTGATCTTATCCCATATATATATAATTTGCCGAATTTCGTGGCCTTATTTCATGGTGATGGCCCCAAGCTCCAACCCCATGCAAAAGCACCCTAAGACTACGAGACCAATATATACCAAATTAGAATTCAAGAAAAAAAGTGTTACAAAATAAATAAATGGCTCTCTGTTTTCTCAGACCAATTTGATGGAGAACCCAACCGTGTTGACTAGCCTACATGTTTCTTAATTAATGTGTTTCATCATTGTTTTTAACTAAATTAATAATTTTCAATTTTTAATATTAATCTAGAATTATCACCATGATTTCAAACTTTACTTTATGATTATTCTACATTAAGAAAAAATCTAGAAAAATAGAGAGATAATAATTACAATGTTTGTCCACACAATGATAACGTCAATTTGCTGGATGATTCTACATAGTTTTTATCTGGATTTCTTTCAAATTTTCTAGACTATTACAAAGTGGTTATCCAAGTTGTTGATTATCTGCTGTCAAGGAAAAAACTATGGAGTTTTTTTTATTAAATTAAATTTCAACCTACTAAAAAAACAATAAAACTAGGTTTACGGTCAACAGATTTGGCTTAATGTTTTCATAAAAATACTATCCCATCGAAATCAATCCGTTCAACTTCATTGAATCTTCAACAATCTCCAAATACCCGTTTCGCTTAAGCGGATAATTAATATACATTATAGGGTAATTCCGAATTATGACTTATATTTTAAATTAATCTGTCTGAATTTTATCTCTCGTGTTATAAATTTAAATAATTATTAAAATTTTTGTGTAGATACTATATTTTCTTATAGGAATTTGTTTTTATTTTAAGAATAATGGTGATATTTGCAACAATATTTTTGTTAATAAATTGCAATTAATAATAAAAATGCTTAGATTGGATGTGAGTCACATTTCAACCCATCTGTAATGACCTGCTTTTTGGGTTAGTAGTTTGAATCTTGGATTCGAGTTTTTGGTATTTTGGTTTGGGGACTAAATTGAAAGAAATCAAATTTTAAAAGCTCAATTTAAGGATTTTGAGGATCAATTTGTAAATTAGTCAAAGTTTTGGGGTTTGAGTGAGAACTTTTTAAAAAGTTAAATGACCAGGTGAGTTATTTGCCCAATTTTGTTTGATAGGCAATAATTGGAAGTGGCGTGTTTGGGAAAAAGAGAGAGGGGGAGAAAATGTTAGAGGGGGAGAGAGTTTTTCTCTGATTTATCGTCGTTTGGTTATCTATTTTCGACGACATTATAATGTTATTCTCATCGAGACGAGTTAGCTAGTGGTCTTATCGTCACAATCAAAGTTATCGTTCATTGGGATAGAGAGAAAGACAATCTTGAGTTTCAAAATGGCATAGATCCACCACTCATATTGTAGCAAACCAAGACCACCACGAGATTCCCTAGCTGAAATCATGCCAATTTGGAGCTTGTTGTCACCGTTCCGCTGTCATAGACCACCGCACGCACTGTCACATGTCTGTGGGCGTGCCTCGCCAGTGAAGATCAGCTCACTTAGGAGTTGGGCTAAGCCATGGAGCCAGTCGGCCTGTCGAGTCACGCTGCCAACTGTTGACCATCATTGAATAATCTTTAATTTTTTCTGGGATACCCTACTTGAGGTTTTTTGACGTTCTAAGTCCTATACCACCGTTCGTTTTGCCAAATTCAAACGTAGTAAGATATTTTTTCATGTTTGAATCTAAGAATTAGTCTGTTTATTCGTTTCAAATTTGAGACTTTGAATGTCGAATTGATAGAGATTTGAAGAAGCTCGTTGGAGACCAATCTCTCTAGCTTAGATGTGAGGTAATACTTAACTACCTCTTCGATTTTTTATGAAATAGATTTTTCATGTTGGACTGATTCTAAATATAATACATGATTGTAACACCCAACTATTAATATAAAAAAATGTGTGTTTTGAGGTTTGGGGGAATCAAAACCGCGACCTCTTGGTTTGTGGATGGGTTACCCAACCAATTGAGCTGGGAAGCTCTTTGTATCTAAACCCCCAAAAATCCCCCTTATGTTTATCACTGCGTAAGTTAAATCAAATTTGTCTCCCCACCTACCCGCAATTAATTCATGCCCAATTTTGAACTTTGAACCGTCTCCTCATCTCTCTCACGAACCCTCTCTCTCCCTAGTTCTGGTAACCTGCAAATGTCCACACCGTCGTCCGGTGTGCGCCACCGCCTGCACCGGCGAACACGCCTCGCCGCCCCGAGCCCTCTGTCGTCGGTAACACGCTCCCTTGTGCCGCCATCTGCAACAAAAATCAAGCCAAAAGTTCGGCGAGTCTGTTGTCTCCATTTCCCCTTTTTTCCGATCGTGTCGCCGTTGTTCGCCACACTGTTGGTACGGCCAAGTTCCCCACGTTGCACCGTGCAAAACCCAGCCGACCGCTTGCCCGTCCGACGCCGGCAAGCCCCTCATCGTAGCTACGCGATTCCAGCCGTCGTGAGTCATTTTAGGTAAAATCCGGCGATATTTCTGACTTATTTTCGTATCTTGATAAGTGGGTTGGAACTTTGGGCTAACGATCTATCTCTTTTCAGTAGAATCACGGCCAATCATGTCACCGGCGACCTTTCGGTGACACAATCCGTTTTGGGTAAGTGAACCGGCTAGACCGGTCGGCCCATGACCTATCCCCAGACCCGAGTCCGACCCGCCTTTAACTAGCATCCGAACCAACTGAGTCAACTCGTCGAGTCAACTCAGTGAGTCAACTCGCCCAAGATGACTTAGTGAGTTTACTCATCGAGTCAACCCAATTGACCTCGACTGATGACGTCTTGCTGACGTCATCGTTGACTGCTAACGTCAGCGCTGATTTTGAACAAAAAGTCAAAATTTTCGAAAAAAGCCCTATTTTATGTTTTTCGACGTCCTGAGTCCGTTTTTGAAGCCCATTTTGCGAAATTCTATCTCAAAGACCCCTGAATCTGTCCCTAAACCCAATAATGCATATATGTTTAATTGTTTCATTAAGTTAAATGTAAATCGAATAAAGGGCTAATATAAGCTTTTATTTGTTTAAAGGTAATCGAGACTCCCCCGACCGTTCGTCTGCTCAGCCTAGTTCCTCCCAATCCGCTCCTCCGCGTGTTCCGATAGTTATTAGTATGAACCTGTAAACCAGGTAAGCTATTAGAGTTATCACTTATATCTTGTAGCAACCATAATCTTTTATTGATCTAAGATCTAGAACTGTGGCAGATCGTAGTGAGGTAAGAGCCCTATAGATTCTCTAACCAACTTTTGAGGTGTGTTCCGTGTGTGTTATATTTCTGTTTTCTTGTACACTTGAATGCACTTATTTGAACGTAAATATGAAAATGTGTGAATTATGAGATAATTTCTAAACTAAGGACGTGGCTACCTTCCTGTTAAAGCATGATTATATTCCTGATGAAAACATGACTATTCCGTTGAAAGCATGATTGTTGTTTGAGAACATAGTCGTGTTATATCTAATAGCATGCCCCATGTCTGATCTGGAATTGAAATATCTGATTTCTGGTTGATGTAATTAAACATATGTCTGCCATCTGAATTCTGATGATTATGTATATTAAACAAAATTGTACTGCTTGGGGGTATATTTTGGGATATGTTTTAAAGTGTCTGCAGGTACAGCCCTGATCGAGGTGGTAAATCCTTCTGTTAAGATCCTACGCCCACGAGCCTAGGGTAAGTCTTTCTAGACCTAATACATTCCCTTAGGTAGGCTCCTACGCCTCAGGCCTAGGGCAAGACCTTCTGTATGTAGTTCAGGGGAATTGCATTTTGGAGTTCGGTTGGAGGGTAGCTAGGTTTCAATGAAACTTTGATTGTCTTGATACTTTGAACTGAATTGATGAATCGTATATCTGAATTGTGTATGAGTTTATGAACACGTGTTTTATATGCACTTATTAGAACACACTGAGCTTCCTAGCTCACACCCCCAAACTTTCCCCTTTCAGATACTTTTGGATAGGCTACACGTGAACTTGGCACTTGGAGGATCGGCACATTCTTACTATACTTTTGTTGTAATGTTCTTATCCACCATAATGTCTATTTTGGGTGACATGAGCCTATATTTAGTTATGGTATACTTTACTAGTTAGCCATGATGGCATCATTTTGTAACCCAAACTCTAAAATGGTTTTAGTCTATGTACTTGATAATTGATTCGATGGTATGTGAGTATCATCGTTACGAGACTTTAGAATGGATATGTTTTTACCTATTATTATCTTGATCACTCTATAGCGAATTATGCCATTATATACTTTCGACTGGATAATATATTTTCCCAATAGATTTTCTACTCGAGTTACATCTTGAAACATGTCTGGTTTTCATGAAAACTGAATACATGTGTTATATATATGTTATAATAATCCTCTATAACTTAGGTGTAACACATAGGCAGGTACAGGGGGTTACAATGGTATTGTGTATGTTTGGTTAAATCACAATTGGGTGATAAATGGTTGCCTTAAGTCTTATTAGATGTTTGTATTTGTATGTAGAGGCGCAAATGAACCGAACTTGAACGAATAAGACTATGTTCGTGTTCGTTTGTTTATTTTTAAAGGTGTTCATGTTCGTTTAAAATCTTTAATATTGTGTTCGTGTTCGTTTGTTTATTTTTGAAGGTGTTCGTGTTCGTGAACATGTTTGTTTATTCGTTCGTGAACATGTTCGTTTATATGTTCAAAAATATTAACTAAATTAACAATAAATAAATAAAACAAAAGCAACAAAATAAAACTTACATTTCAACATGAACTTATATAACATCCTTAGTAACAACAAAAATAGTGTTTTGATACATCCACAAGCATTTTCATCCTATAAACGAGCTTATAAACAAGCTTATAAACAAACCAAACACACATCTGTTCACGTTCGCTCGTTTATTAAACAACATAATTTTTTTTTCCATACTCATTTATTTAGCTTAATAAACGAATAGTTCATGAACGGTTCGTCGAACGCTCTGTTCACTTATACCCCTATATGTATGGGCATTTGGATTTGATTTAGGGATTTAGATAACCACTTTTGAGTTAGGGTCTAATGTTCCGGACAAGTTTTTGATACCTCGAAAACTTTAGTTAAATTTAGAATTATGGGATTTCAGATTCAGTTCAAGTTTCGATGCTTTGGTCTAAATTTCGAAACTTCATGAAGTTTTGACACTCTAAGTATTGAGTTATTAGGTTTTCTTTGTTTTAAGACCATTAGGACTTCATAAATATACTAAATGCTTCTGTAACCATTAGAATGATCCGATAATTCGTTTCTGACCTTTGAAACCTTTGAATTGGCTAGTTATCCTTGTGAAGCCTAGATTTTTGTATTTGAACGAAATGGCCAAAATATCATTTTACTTGCAATTGACCAAAGTGACATTTTTCTGTCAATTACCAAAATATCCCTTTTGAGAACTGAATGATTGTTCGAACCTTTTAGGTTATACCTTTGATAATCTTTTGTTTTTTAGTATACTTCGAGGGCAAGTGAAGTTCAGATTTAGTTATTTGTTGTTCCAATGATCTTGGGATCCTTTTGTAAGGCTTGAAAATCATTGTTTGAATTCAAGTTGGATTTCACTCGAGTTTTGATAAGTTTTATGATTCTATAATTTAATATATGAAAGGTTGTGGATTCCGCGAAGTTGAATTTATGTGAATGAATGTATGACATGCGTAGCAATCAGTGGCAGATCCAGAAATTTTTTTCAAGGTGGGCACATATGTGCTAATAAATAAACTTTTTTAACCATAGAACTATTAATAATATTTTAACTATAATAAGAAGTCTTACAGAAAAATATAACTAAAAATAAATTTTACAATTCTTCTCTTCAATGCCTCATTTTTTGATATCGTTGTATAATCTTTTCATTGTCTACATTATCAGACACATCTTTCTCAATAAAAGTAACTAAACAATCATTCAACCATTCATCTCTCATATAGTTGCGTAGCCGATTCTTTATAAAGTGCATCGCAGAGAATGTTCTTTCCACTGTTGCGGTTGCCACAGGTAGAACTAAAGCCAACTTCAAAAGTAAATATACAAGTGGGTACACAACATGCTTCATTGTCTCAACCATTTTTCAGATAAATTAGAAAGTCCTCTTAGATCACAAAATCTTTCATCTGAACGAACATCAACAATATAATTTTCAAGCTGACAATCAAGCAACAAAAGATCTCCTGCAAAAAATTTATATGGATAAAATTGGGCAAGACGAATAAACTTTTTTTATCAAAAGAAATATACAAGTCTCTTGGACTCAAGCAAGCCACGCAAAGAAGCAACTATGTACTTGTCTAAAAAAAACGATTATTAAGCTCTTGAACTTGTCTATCAATCACCTGATAAAATAATTCAACCTGGAAATGATACAAATTTGAAACTTCGTGAACTTTTCTTTTAGACCTCCCTTGAACAACAAATACATCTTCCAATGTTAATTTTTTTTCACAAAACAAAGAAACTTCTTCAAGTAAAGATTGTCATCCTACATCTCTCATCATTTGTAATTTTTGCTTGGACACACTAACTAACTGCATAGCATTCACAATGTCTTGGTCACTCCGTTGTAATGCTTGAGATAATTCACTAGTAACCCCCAATATATTTTTCATCAAGTGCAAATTAAACACAAACTCAAAAGACTGTAAAGAACTCAACAACATACAAGCTTCAACTCTTTGCTCTGAATGTGTTCCATCTTCCTCAATAATTTAAAGCACATCCATCACAGAAGAAAACATAGTAATCAAGCTAACAAGAATTTTATAATGTGAACCCCAACGAGTATCTCCAACTCTTTTTATAACACTTTCTTTATTTAATCCACGTCCACCGAATATTTCACCACTTTTTAACGCTCCTCTTACCTTAATCATTTGACTAGAATAAAAAATTTATTTTCTCTTACATGAAGCACCAACCACATTAACCACATTAGCAACCAAATTAAAAAGAAATGCAACTTTAACTTGTTTTTTAGCAACAACAACAAGTGCTAATTGGAGCTGATGTGCAAAACAATGAACATAAAAAGCATACTCGTTATTTCTTAGAATCAATGTTTTAAGACCATTAACTTCCCCTTGCATATTACTTGCCCCATCATAACTTTGTCCTCTTATTCTTGAAAAACACAATCCATGAGTTGCAAACACATCTTCAAGAGCATTCATAAGTGAAGCAGCAACATTATTAGAAACATGAACAAGACACAAAAATCGTTCAACAAGTTTTCCTTTCTTACCTACATAGCGTAAAACGATAGACATTTGCTCTTTTTTTTATTTAAAGGGGGAAACACCTACTATATGCCTCGTTAAAAAACCTCCCTAAACCTATCGGAGGAAAAAGAGTGCGTATAGTAGCGCTAGATTACAAAAAGAACCGAAGCAACACAAGATAAGCCAAAGATTAAACCCACAAAACCAATTCAACAAAGCAGCAACAAAGCCGCATAAAGCAGAGCCACGCCAAATGACCAACCCTCACCCATAGCCCCACAGTTCTAACAACGATCAGTCCTCTCTAGCTTCCCGGCGCAGCCCCTCATGGATTGCTGCAGGAGGTTCAAGAAACCTGTGATAATCAAACTGTAATTTCAACGCCAATTTTGCAAGCTCATCTGCTAAGCCATTCGCATCCCGCCGTGTCCACGCAAACTTGATTTCCCAATTACGTGAGAGAATCTCCGCAAGATGACTACCCAAACACGAAGCAATCTTCCAAGGTTCACATGCTACCAAGATGTTAAAAACATCTCTATTATCAGTTTCAAGAATAATTTTAGATTCGCCAATCACCCAAGCCGTCGATAAACCTTCATACACCGCCCATAATTCAGCCTCAAATGTAGAACAAATTCCAATCCTCTTGGAAAAACCAAAACGCCAACGGCCATTTTCATCCCTCCCCAAACCACCGCAAGAGGTGAAACCGGTTAAAGTATTCCTAGCTGCATCCACGTTAAGTTTTATCCATCCGGAAGGAGGTTTCGACCATTGCACTAAGGACAGCACATTCCGCGGCATGTTACAAGTCATCTCCAATTGCACGGACGCCTGCCCCATCTCACGGCAAAGCTGTTGTGCCCGATACAGCAATGGTTCTTGCGAACCGTCAACCGTCCCAAAAACGACGCTTCCACACTAGCCATAAAATAGCAGCGAACAGCAGATCCCAATCTGCATGATACTGACCAAACCGTGTAGGGAATTTAATGTTATCCAGAATCCATCGGTTAATGTTCGAATTAAAGAAAACGGCAACACCCTCCGGCTTCACAAAATGTAACCAAATTCCTTTAACAAAACTACAATCACGGAGAACATGAGTAATATCTTCTAAAACACCCCCACATAAAGGACAACTCGCATCATTTGCAAAATGGCGGCGAACACGCTCCGCATTAGTCATAATACGACCATGATAAACCTGCCAGAGGAAAAGCTTTATTCGTGGCAATCCCCGAAATTTCGCAATAATTAACCAGCCCGGGTCCGTCGTTCCCATGGTCGTAGTAGCGTACAAACCATAAG
Source organism: Hibiscus trionum (assembly GCA_030270665.1). Taxonomy (NCBI): domain Eukaryota; kingdom Viridiplantae; phylum Streptophyta; class Magnoliopsida; order Malvales; family Malvaceae; genus Hibiscus; species Hibiscus trionum. Next base: position 2,282,659 of record BSYR01000097.1, read on the forward strand.
CGGACCGAACCGTGAACCGCCTAGTATCCTCAAGGCTCCAACCAGGTGTATTAGGATAAGAGGAGGAAGTTGAAGGTTTAATAGCAGCGATACCTTGCACTACATTCGCCGGAAGAAAATCCACAAAATTCCCCCAATTCCATTGGCCATCAGGCGTAACCATTTCACGAACTGTGATGCACTGATTAAAAGCAACCGCGCCATTAGGAAGGTAATGGCAAAGAGGACCAAAAGAAGCAACCCAAGCGTCTCGCCAGAAATCAACATGCTGACCATTACCAATGTTCCAAACAATATTACTAATAAGATCCGCCCAAATGAGCTGAATACCATGCCATAGCCGCGAGCCCCATCTCATCGGAAGAGAAGTCGGAACACCATCCAGAATGCCATACTTACAACGAAGAACTTGGACCCAAAGATGACTCGGTTCCTAAATCATTAGAAAACCAAGCTTCAGAAGAAAAGCCTCGTTCTGATAGCTCAAACGTTTTAACCCAAGGCCATCTTCCGCAATAGGCAAACACACCATATCCCAATTAACAGCATGAAAACCTCTACTACCACTAGCATGACCCCAGATAAAGTTTCGAATCAGCCGCTCAATCTCAACAAACACATAATTAGGTAACCGGGTAGACTGCATACAATACATAGGAATGGCCGCAAGAACATATTTCGCCAAAACAATTCGCCCGGCGAAAGAAAGCATCCTCGCTTTCCAACCAGACAATCTATCAGCCACTTTTTGAATTAAATAGCGATAAGTGCCTTTGGTAATTCTTCCATGAATCAGAGGAACACCAAGGTAACGCCCAAGGTCCGAGACACAGTTAAAACCAAAAGCACCACTAATATCATCCCGCAAGGAAGCATGAATATATGAGAAAAAATATATTAGTCTTGGAGATACTAATTTTATGGCCAGAACACTCACAGAAATCCCGCAAGACTCTACTAACCACGTCAAACTGCTCCAGTGAAGCTTCCGCAAACAGGACAAGATCGTCCGCAAAGAAAAGATGGGATATCAACGGCCCATTACACTTAAAACTGAAAGGTTTCCAAGTACCCTGATTAACCTCCCTCTGAATAGACTGAGCTAGATGCTCCATACATAACACAAAGAGGTAGGGAGAAAGAGGATCACCCTACCGGATTCCTCTAGATGGCATAAAGCTCGTCGTCGGACAACCATTCCAAAGAATTTGAGTAGAAACCGACGAAACACAACTCATGATAAGAGATCGTAAAGGAGTAGGAATTCCAATATCGACAAGCGTATCCTCTATAAAGGACCACTCTAGGCGGTCATATGCCTTTTCCAGATCAACCTTCACCGCAAACCAACCGTTCTTACCTTTCTTCCCCCTCATGGAATGAATAATCTCTTGAGCAACGATCACATTATCAGTAATAGACCGACCCGGAACAAAGCTCGTTTGATTTTCCGATACCCACCGAGGCAGATAAGCTTTTAACCGGTTAACCACAATCTTACTAAGAATCTTATAAACCACTGTACAGAGACCGATAGGTCTAAATTGAGCAATTGTTTCTGGATTCTCAACTTTAGGGAGAAGCACCAAAAGAGTTTTATTAAGATCAGGATCCACCACCCCGGAAGAAAAACAACGCTGAATAACGGTGCAAATCGCCTCACCAACTAAATCCCAGTTACGCTGATAGAAAGAAGCATGAAACCCATCCACCCCAGGGGACTTAGACGGATGCATTTGGAATAGAGTATCCCTGATATCCTCTCGCGATAGGGGCCTTATCAACGCCTCACATTCCTGATGACCGATCTCTGGGAATTGACCGCGGCAATTAAAGGTGTAACCATTAGCACCCTCAGAAGTGAATAAATTCTCAAAGAAATTAACAGCTAACAGCTTCAAACACTCAGAATCAGAAACCCAACACCCATTATTATCCTGAAGCCATAAAATAGTATTGCGCTTTCGCCTCCCATTCGCAAGCGCATGATAATAGCTAGTATTTCGGTCACCATCTTTAATCCACTCACACTGAGCCTTCTGTCTCTACATACTCTCCTCCATAGCAAGAATTTCCTCCAGCTCAAGTTTCAGCGATTTCTCAAGATCACTCAGGGTTGTAGAATGTCTCAGACCCAAAGCTTTATCAATCCCCTTGAGGCGAGCTAAAATACGTTTTTTCCTTCTAGCCATATCACTAGAATGTAGGCGACCCCAATGAGAAAAAACCATCCGCGGCTTCTCAATATTATCCTGAAAAGACAAATTATCATCCCAAGAAGAATTGGGGAGGGTAATGAAATCCGATGAGTTTTGCCAGGCAGGGCTAAAACGGAAAGGCCTCTCCACCACGTTTTCTACAAAAGAGTCTGTACTAAGAAGAAGAGGGCGATGATCCGAACCAATTCTATCCAAATGAAAGACCAACGTATCCGAAAAACTATCAGCCCAAGCCACATTAGAAAAACACCGATCAAGTCTTTCGTATAAATCACCCCTAGCCCAAGTAAACTGCGGACCCTTGAAAACAACTTCCTGAAGAGCATTAGAAAAAACAAAATTCTGGAAATCTCTACTGATACAATGACGACGCGTTTGACCGCCGCGTCGATCATCCATCTGCAAAATAGCATTAAATTCGCCTCCAATCAGCCACGGATGATCGTTCCCTGGGTTAATTCCTGAAAGATGATCCCAAAGAAACTTCCTGTACTGAACATGGGGACTAGCATAAACAACAATAAAAAAAATTGTATGCGGCAAAGAAAAGCAATCAACACTGCAATGAATAAACTAATTAGATATAGTGAGAATTTGAACCCTCATAGCACCATTCCAAAGTAACCAAATTCCACCACTAAAACCCTGCGCCTCCACTATAAAAGAAGACTGGAAGCCAAGTCGGTTAACTATACGGTCCGCCCTAGGACCACTAGTCCGAGTTTCCAACAGAGCAACAATCGAAGGATTAGCAGACGAGCGAATCCTGCGAAGATGATCATTAAAAGAGGAGCCAGCAGCTCCTTGAATATTCCAAAATAATATATTAACCATAAGAGAAGAGATGGAAGGAAATGACCTAATCAACCAACATGGTGTTGGTAGCCACAGGCGTGTTCTCGCCCTTGTCGCAAAGAGAAAGTGATGCCATATCAGCACTAGCAATGGGGTTATCCGGAGCACCACTGTCTTCACGGTTGTAGACCACAGCCTTATTCCCCGGAGACGTATCAAAACGCTGACCCTCTGCTTGAATAGCGTCAAGACGACTCGTTGCCAATTTAACCCAATCAGACAGTAAAGGCATGGACGGTAACCGGTCTATTTTCTTCTTCCCCTTTGACTGTGGTTTAACCAGATTTTTAATACTTTTTTGTACACCTTGCACCCGAACTTTACTATGTTTTTGTGTCGCATGGACCTTACGTCCGTCATTTAAAATGGAGATAGCATTATGAGTCGAACCTACAACTTCACTGTTATGTTCCACCACCGTCGGCTTCACCCCTGGGATAGTAGGCGAGATCTTCCATTCGGCATGCTGCCTATTTTCCGTTAGGCTCGGGTTACTAACAGCCACCTTAGCTACAACCGACGATGAGGCGCCCTGCGCACCTTCGGGTACAGCAGAATTCTGGGCAGCAGCAGTCTCACTAGCAGTCTCACCTGCGCACCCAATAGATATATCACGAGACTCATCTATCAAAATAGTAAAAAATTTATTTCCAAGATCATCAATAATTGCACAAGTAGTCTCACTAGCAGCTGTACTAACAATATCTTTTTGTATAGTCGGTGCTACTAGTTTAAGATTGCCACGAGAATTTTTGAAAACTTTGTTAACAGTTTCATTATGATTAGCAAGAAACTGCAATAGCTCTAGAAAGTTATCTTGATTACAAGAATCATGAGACTCGTCATGTCCACGAAAAAACAATTATTGTCGTAAAAAAATCGAATGCAATCAATTGTAGCTGTAAGATGAGTCCGATATTCTTGTTTGGCCTGATTAGATTGCTTTGTAACGACAACTTCAACATGTTCTTCTGATTCATTAGGGTTTCACATTTTCTCCAAGCTACATTATGAGAATTATTAAGACCTTCAACATAAAGTTGCTATATGTACTCTTATCTTTTCAATTATTAAATCCATCAACAATAAATGTATCACCTCCCCTTTGGTCTCTTCTAGATTCAGGTCGCATAAGGTAATAATGTAAACAAAATTCTGCATCTTTAGATACACTATATTCTAACCAACTTTTGTGCTCTTCAAACCACTTAGGATTGAAACTTCGTAATTTATCATTATACTTTTTCTTAGAAAACTTGTGTTCTTTTGGTTGGCAAGGACCTTTCAACAAATAAGCTCTTCTAAGTTTTTTCACGATCATTAGGATGATATTCTATAACTTTGGTCTTTTTTTGGGATCCCCTTGAAAATTTTTCAAGTCAACTTGCAAAAAAAATTCTTTACCAAACATGAATCCTTTGACTATGTTGTTGCCTTCCTTTTATAATATCTATACATGCCTAAACAAAAAAAACATAAAATTAGTTGAATTGTGACATAAAAAAATACATATAATATAAAATGCAAGTGACGACAGTTGTTTGTATTTAACTTGATAAATTATAAAGCATAAGAATATGTATAACCATATTAAATTATAAGTTCCAATACAAATTTATATATATTCTATGAAAATATCATTTTACACGAGTATGGCTTCTAAAATAATTTAATTAATAGAGCATTTCACAAGGCACTATCAACTCAACCAAACAACTTTCACACATAATTACGTTTACAAGCCAATTTGAAAAGATCAAGACACCTAAAAAGACCAAATCAACTTACACTTCAATTCTCTTCCATAGTTAAAATGCAATTTTATCATTTATCAAGGCCCTTGAGATACTCAAAGTTGAAAGCTGCTAAGTAACTAAAATCTTTTGACATTCACAATAGGCCACACCCTACTATGACTATTACAAAAAAAACTTATAGTACGAAGCTATTGCAAACAAGTATCTGAAGAACAACAATATAAACAAATTACAAACATAAATCAATAATTAATTATGAAACAATTAAAAGAAATAATTAACGGTGACAAAACTTTAAGACGCCGAAAAATAAAACAAATAAATAAAAGTCTTAGAATCTTAGATATTGGCAAAAATAGAAAGAGAAATTAAATCGGTAAAACATAAAAATGAGTGGCACAAGTGAGAATCAAACAAGTTAGTCGGTACTCGATAGCCTTGAAGGGATTGTAGATATCTCTATTTGGCGATTAAAGATTAATTTGAAAGTAGATTTATTTGTCTTGCAGAAAGTTTTGGTGATGTTAACTGTGAGAATTGGCGGATTGGGTCTCCCTGCTTTATTTCGAGGTTGGATTTTTAATTGAGATTTCTTGATGACTGTGTTAGAAGCCATGGGTCTCCCTGCTTTATTTCGAGGTTGGATTTTTAATTGTGTTACAACCTCTATATTCTCTATCTCATTAAATGGTAGTCTTGTGGGTTACTTTAGAGGTGGCAGGGGGATCTGACAGGGTGATCCCTTGTCTCCCTATCTTTTTGTGATGGTGATGAATGTTCTATTTTCTCTTCTTAATCTTGTCGCAAAGGAAAAAATATTTAAGTATCATCTGAAGTGCAGCAAACTACCTCTCACGCATTTGTGTTTCGCAGATGACCTTCTCATATTTTGTCACGGCTCTCTCGATTCCGTTTTGGGCATTCTGAGCACTCTAGAACACTTCCATACTATCTTTGGGCTTAGGCTCAACTCAACAAAAACTAAATTTTATGCTTGTGGCATCTCTCCAACTGCTATCGATAGTATTTGTAGGGCGAACAGATTTATGCATAGACACCTTCTAGTGCGCTACCTTGGAGTACTTCTAGTGACAAGGAAACTCACTGTAAGGGATTGTACCCCTTTATTTGAAAAGATCAAAGCAAAGCTAGCTGTATGGTCTCAAAAGAAATTAAGTTACGGTGGTCGTATCTAACTGATCAATGCTGTCATGTTTAACATATTCAACTTTTGGAGCAGGCAACTCATTCTACCAAAGGCCGTGATTGCTCAAATTGACTAAATTTGTATGTGTTTTTTCTGGAAGGGAGACAATTGATCAGTCCATGGAGCTCATGTGAGCTAGAACCAAATTTGTAGAACTAAATTTGAGGGGGGTCTCGGCCTCAAAAATCTTACATGTTGGAATAACACTTGCAGCTTACAGTTACTGAAAACCATCCTAGCTGGTGAGAGATCACTTTGGGTTGCGTGGATACATACATATATGCTGAAAGGAGTAGATTTCTGGCAGATTGATATTAAACCTCATTTCAGATGGACTCTTCGAAAGTTGCTTAAACTCAAACCTCTGGCGATAGTTGTTTTTGCAGCAGGAACCCCTAGTAGCGTGACTACTAGATGAATCTGGGAGAAGGCAAGAATTTTCTATGATCGGGTACAATGGCAGAAGCTTATCTAGTTCCCCAAACACATTCTAAAGTATTCAATCATCTCATGGATGATCATTCTAAATAGATTCCCCACCAAAGATAGACTCCTGCAGTGGGGTATCGCCGTCACAGTTCAGTGTACTCTTTGCGACGTCGCCTTGGAAACTAGGGACCACCTTTTCTCAGAATGTCCTTATTCGATGGCACTGAGAAAGATTTCGTGTGCGTGTGGGATAAATCATCAACCACGCCCGTAGGAGGAAAACTTGCAATGGGCTGCCAATAAGTGGAAGGGTAAATCTCTTCTAACCTCGATCTTAAAGCTAGCATGGACAAGCTATCTTTATACCATATGGGAAGAACGCAATGCAAGAACTTTTAGAGAAATTGCCCGCTCTAGCGACGACCTTTTTAATACTCTAAAATATATCATTAGTGTACGGTAGTATAGATTCAAAACTGATAGACACAATAGTGATAACAAGCGTCTTTGTCTAGTTTGGGGATCGACTAAGTCCGATTCTCTCTTTTCTTGATTCTTGATGTTCTTTGTAACAGTTCGCTGCTCTCGGATAAATACAACACACTATTTATCCAAAAAAAATTAAAACTCTCGATAATTCTCAAATTTTATAAAAATTTTAGTTAAACCCCAATTTTTTTGAATATTTTAAATTGAACTTTTTAAAAAATCTGAAAAATTTTAATTTACACCTCTAAAAACTTTAAAATTTTAAAATAAGCCCCGCAAACTTTAGTCAATATCCTCCCTTGATTAACTATAACTTGGTGTCTAATTAAAAAACAATATTTTAAGGTGATATTTTGATGAAAACGAACAATGCAAATTCATGCCGTGCAGCTTTGTATTACTATGACCATGACTATGAGCGTGACTATGGCTAATGGCTTAATCGCAACGACAGATTGATTTGGTTTATTATTATGATTTTAAACTAGTGGCTAAGGGGAGGAAAAAGAGTGCCGACCCTTCTTCCTAGACGGTGGGACCAAACCCTAATTAAAGATCATTGGTTTTGGGAAGATCACCAATTGTATTCATAACTTAACTTATTAAGTACTCCTATAATTTAATAAAAAAAATATTTGCTTTTTAAATATGATTTACCACAGACTATTTTTCATTCACAATCATTAATGAAAAGTTTTTATACATAAATTAGGTAAATTTTAAGTTCTATATCTATGTTTATTTAAATAAAATATTTTACTTTAAAAAACATATTATTTTAGGATTTAAAATTTAAATTTAGTTTAGATTAAATATATTTATGGGATCTAAATTTTAAGCAATCTATATATCAAATATTTTTTTCATAATTACTTAAGTAAAAATAGATAAAAATAACCCATGGAAAAAGTCGATAAAAGTATCTAGGTTGGAAGAGTTATACCATAAATTGATATAGCTTTTAAGAATCATTAATAAATTGATATTGCATGTTTGATAGATAAATTCTAAGAATTGAATAGTAAAACGAGGATAACTTCTAATCCACGGAATAATAAAATCTCACATTTAATTTAATTTAACCTTTAAAAATATATTACTTAATTATGGAATTAAAATGTAGAAAAAAGGTGGGAACATAATTATGGGAGATTAAAGAGTGAAAAATTCCATCATAAAAATAAATTATTCATTAAAAGAAAAGCTGGGCAAAGATGCATGGGCCATGTAAAACAATCCCAGCGGCAGCGGTAGCGGGCAGAGAGCTACAACACCAACTTTCAACTTACTATTATATTCCCTTTTACCAACGCCCCTTTTTTTTCTGTTGTTTATTATTTATAGAAATTAGGTGTTTTAATTAAAAAGAAAAACTAATGCGTGATTAATTAAGGAATTAAGGAAACTGATCGGGTGTTGTGAGGCTTTTAATAACAAACACGAGACTCCTTCCCTGAAGACAAGCCAACCCCCACGCAAAGAAGAAGAAGAAGCAAACGCCATAATAAGGACTGATTCTTCCCAATACCATCTCTTTCTATCTTCTTCAAACTTTACTGCTTCCTCTTCAGATTTTTTCTGGCTTTGTTTTTTTTTCGTTAATGGCTGTTCAAGCTCAATACCCTTCCAATATCCTCCTCTTCAACAGGTTCATTCTTTGTTTTTCTCTCTTCTTTATCATTTCGTATCTTAGTTTTTTCCCCTCTTGTTGATTATATTTATGGGTTATGTATATGTTTATAGAAGTGGACAAGAGGGGCCTGAGTTCTCACTGCAACAACAAGCAGGAGCAGGAGCAGGAGGAGGAGGAGTTTTTCTTGATCAATCCTCCCATATGTTCTTCAACAATGGAATTGGAAGCAACAACAATAATAATATTAATAATCCGAGGAAAAGAGGCAGAGAAGCGGCAATAACAACGCCAATCAATTCATTCTCTTTGCAAACGCAACCGCCGCAGTTGATACACCTTTCCCAACTTCACCAACCAAATGTAGTCTCCACCGGCCTCCAATTATCTTCCGGCAACCAACACCAACACCAACACCAAAGTCAAAATCATACTTATCCTCAGCAACAACAACAATTAAGTCTCCTTTCAAACGCCTCTGCCTTTTTGTGTACAGTATCGGATGATTTGGGTGCCCAAATCAAACGCCAGAGAGAAGAGATAGACCAATTTCTTCAAGCCCAGGTACCAAGTTCTCTCTTTTACGAATTGGGTTTGGATTTTTTTTGTTGTTGGGAAAATGTAACATTTTTGTTTTGGGTGTTCGTTTGTTGTTTATATATAATAGGGTGAGGAATTGCGGCGGGCGCTAGCAGAGAAAAGGCAAAGGCACTACCGTGCGCTACTGGGTGCAGTGGAGGAATCGGTGGCGAGGAGGTTGAGAGAAAAAGAAGCGGAAGTGGAGAAAGCAAAGCGTCGGAACGCCGAGTTGGAGGCACGCGCAGCACAAGTTAGCGTGGAGGCGCAGGTTTGGCAGGCGAAGGCGAGGGCGCAGGAGGCGACGGCGGCTTCGTTACAAGTGCAGCTCCAGCAAGCTATAATGAGCGGGGGGGCTGCCTTGGCACACGATAGCAGGAGAGGGGACGAGGGGATGAACTGCGCGGGTGGGGTGGAAGGGCAGGCGCAGGACGCCGAGTCGGCATACATGGACCCGGACCGGGTGGTTGCTTCGGGACCGGTTTGCAAGGCGTGTAGGACACATGTGGCGTCAGTGGTGTTGCTGCCTTGTCGGCATCTTTGCTTGTGTACAGAGTGTGATAGAGTGACCCAAGCCTGCCCGCTTTGCCTCACCGTCCGAAATTCTAGTGTTGAGGTTTTTCTTTCTTGAATTTTTATTTTTCAAAAAAAATCAGAATAACCTTTGAGTATAATAATTATTTTTTTACCTTATATCTTTTTACTTTCTTGGAAATTAAATTATATATAAATTATTTTATTTCGTAAATATATTTTATCTTTAATTAATTAATTTGAGAATGAATGTTGCTAAAATGTTTAGTTTTGCATGGTTAATGTTTTGTATAACGTTAGATAAAATGCAGATATGGTATGTTTAAAGCTTATTAGTTGTCAATTATGGGTGTTAAAAAATAGTCGACCCAATTGATCTGCCCGTCGATTCACTGACCCGAATTTTAAAAAATTGAATAATTTTTTCGGAAAAAAACCGAGACTTTTTTCGGGTAGTTGGGTCGGTCTAGGCCAAATTTTTAGTAACCGGGTATCTGACTCGACCTGATACTTTTAATATATTTATTTTTTAGTTTTAAATTAAATTTTTATTTTAGGTTATTAATTTTTTTACCTAAAATTAAATCTAAATCTCTAACTTCTATGTTTCTATTATGTACTTTTAAGTTTTAAAATTTTTAAAAATATTTTTATTAATTTGTTAATACAAGATTCGATAGAAAAAATGAGATTAATATTTTTAATATTTTTTAGTGATAAACTTTATTATATATATATATATATCCAAATATTTTTATCTTCAAATCACTATTTTTTATGAGTTTAGGATGTAATTTTTTTTAACTTTTAAATTTAAAAATAAATAATGTGAACCGGTTGTCGATGTTGTTGAAAACCCTTGGAATTCCATGTTTTCTTGGATTCTTTCGTTAAAGAGTTGGTAGATTAGCAATACTTAAACTTGAATTCGAATAATTTTGATGTATTTACCTTTGATTTAAGCCTTGAAATATTATGAATGATTTAGAAATCCTATAAAAAAAACTTGTGATATTGAATTTATTATCAATATTGACACCAGAAATAAGGGTTTAAGTACAATGTAACTGATCCTTTTGGCGAAACAACTGTAATGTATATTTGTTCTGGTTTAAAAAAAAAAGAAATTAGATTTGTTGTAATCAACTTTAAGCAAAGTAATACAGTTTCTTATGCTCAAAACCTTTGATAAATAATTGTTCCATATATAATTTCTGTAGAGACACAATTTGTTAGTTCAATGTTAGTTTTTCGTTTTCTTTTATATGACTCTTTAGCTAACGAGTCTTAAATTTGGTGATTGGTAGTATAGTATTCGTGTTCTTGTTGCAGTTGGTTCGTGAAATTCAGGACAAATCAAAAACATATTTTTTTTAAAAAGGTAATTATACCATGAATCAGCGGTGGAAACTAAAGTTTCCACAAATGTCATAGATTTAGGGTATATGTTTAGGTGTTTAGAATTTAGGGGTTGGTGTAAGAATTTAAGGTTTATAAGTTAAAATATATTATCCTAAAACCTAAATCCTAAACTATAATCACAACCCTTAACCTCTAAACATTAAAACTAATATGTTTATGGTCCGTTTGATTTTAGAAATTATTTTTTTTTATTTTCAGAAAATAATTTTTAATTTTTAGTTTTCTAAAAAATAGAAAACACGCTTGGTCAATATAGATGGAAACTTGTTTTCAAAAATAAAATAGTAAAAATGTGTTTAGTATCTAGCTTTTCAAAATATAAATGAAAAAAATAATTATTAACAATTTAAAATAAAATATAATTAAAAATATTATAATAATATTAATAAATAAAATATAAGTAAATAAACTAAAATTTTAAAAAAATAACATTGTAAGGATTCGAAATCGGGTTAAAATTAAAAAAATCCTTGTTTTATATTTTCCACTTTCCCAAAAACATTTTCATCAAAAACAATGAAAACAATTTTTTTATGTTTTTAAATTTTCACTTATTTTTATTTTCATTTTCTAAAAATCATTTTCTAATTTTACAACCAAACATGTTTTCTTTATTGTTTTTTTTTATTTTCAAAAAAAAAATAAAAACGAAAACGAGCTCCATTCTCTAGAACTAAACAGACTCTTAAAAATATTTATTGCGGTGTATAAAATATTTTTCCTTTGTTTAATACCAAACTAAAAAAAAAACATGAATTGACATTGGTTTGAGGCCAAAAGCTGTGCTAAACAGCTAGCTTTTGGAGGAAAAACTGCTTTTGAAAAGTGATTTTCAACCCAAACGCAAAAGCTAAAATTTTTAGCTTTTGCGGCTGTAAAAGTGATTTTGAGAGGCAAATTATAATTTTAACCTCCATTTGCTATTGTGTTTATTTATAATTTATAAATTTATAATTCTTTACGAAGATATATTTATATAATTAATAATTATTTTTTAAATTTTAAATGATATATATTTATTTATGTCAAATTTTTAAAATAAAATATGTCAATTTTGTTATATTTTCATAGAACACGTATAATTGTTAAAAAATATTTTTATTAATAAAAATATTTTTATAATAATTTAAGCTGATATATTTCATATATTATAACATTAGAAAATTTGAGTATCATTTTTATATATCTATACATACAAAAATATATAACTAACAATATAATGTCCAAAATGGTCATTTATCTTCTTAAAATCACTTTTTGACAGCAATGATAAACACTAAAATCTTACAGCAAACTTTTTAAAATCCCTTTTCAAAATCTCTTTCTAACAGCACTTTTAAAAATCACTTTTTAAAAGCAATGCTAAACTAGCCCTAAAACTATAGCTTTATCTTGGCACTGTGGTAACAAACTTGTGTCAATATAACACTTGGATGTTTTTTAGAATGAAACTTCTCAAATTGGTTGCTGCCAAAACAAAAATAAATAAATAGGTCTTATTTAACAATTAGCGGATTGCATTAGTTGATTTAATCAGCGGATTGCATAAAAGTATTTGGTAAAATTAACTGATAACTAATAGTTGTTTAATTATTTGAACAAGCAAAATAACATATAAGGACATGATTATATTCAATACTTGTTTGAATAATTTACTAATTGTTAATATTTGGATTTATTAATATTAATTAAATTAAAAATTATATTTTAATAACATTACTAAACATATGCGAATGATGTATATATTAATAAAATTAAATTTATATGTATATATTGGTTTTTTTATTTATATAATTATTTTTAAATTTTATTAGTTATTTAAATTTGTATTATTTAAAGAATTTTTTATTATCAAGGACAAAAAGTCTTTACAATTTTTTATCCAACCCTATAATTCAAAAACTCTTTTTAGGAGTTTTTTAAAATGAGAAGTTTCAACCTAATCCGTCATTACAATACTCTATTTACCAAATATCTAAATTAACAGATTTTAATTGGTCAAATCTTTAAATTTGACTCAAAAAATTATTTACCAACCATGACCAAAACCATATCAAATATCTAATAATTATAGTCATACAAAGGTTTAATTAAAGAACCCAAAATGAGGTTATAGGGTTCAAAATTGAAGCAGATTCATATCAATATCATCCAAAGTTGTATAAACAGCGCATGTGCCCATCACTAGCCTCTAGCAATGGACTTATATTATTGCCTTTTGGAGGCAAATTTCGAAAAAGATAACGAGAAGAAAGTATTTGTCACAGTATAAGAAGAGGGAGTCAAAATATTAGGAAATTTAGTGAGAGGTCATATTTTATTTTATAAAACTTTCCAACTTATATGATGGTGTTTTGCTTCTTCAAGCTGAAGCTATTGCATTTGCATATGGTCCCATGTCTCATGCCTTGTACTACTCAAGATGCTACTGCTCCTTAAATATATGCTCATTGTTTTGGTGTATATTTTTGCAAAATATTTGGGTTTTTTTTTTTACTTTATTCGCGGATTGAACAGAACAGAACAGAACAGGGTAAAGAAACCGGAAACTTCCCTCTTTTTATGCCAACTCAATTATTGAAGGGAAAAAACCCAATAAAGTAGACCATGTATTACTTTGAAAAAGAGGGTTGGGGAGGATTGATTTGTTCCATTTGTTTTTGTTTAATCTTTAACTAATAATTAGGCTAAATCTGATATCTTAAACCCTTCAAATCCGGGTATACATCCCCAAGTTCATGAATTCTTTTCCTTTTTGAAATTCTTGCTGGCTGCTTTCTTGCCATCTCCTCAACTTATAACAAAAACCAAAACTTACAATACAATTAAATCTTTGAATTCAGCTATAAAACCTCCCCTTGATTACCAAGACACCCTTTAAAGATGCATCAAAGAAAGTGATCCTTCATGGCTTTAGTTTTTTGTAATTATCCATCCCGAAATTTCAAAAATCAGATCCGAACGTATCAAAATTTAATTCAATTCAATTTAGTTAAATAAAAAAACATTACCTATATCAATGTATTCTATACTAATCTGAATCGACGTGTATTCAAAATATATATAAAAAAATCAAAGCTAAAATAATCTTGACTCAAAATAGTCTAAACTCGAAAATAACAACCTCGTAATCAAAACCCAATTTGACAAAATCTAATGTCACCTGACCTAAACCTAACCATACTCCTCTATTCTCCTTTCTGACTGCAAATCCTGAAAAAAAAACCATAGAAGAAGCAAAGAAATAGAAGGAAAATAACACAAAGAAAGACTTTATTCTGTGAATATTTATTTTTGGGCCAAATTTTTCTGTGAATATAATAAAGCTTGTAATTTGCAGTGTAAATGTCCAATGAAATCTTTAGAGTTTAAGATTATTACAGTCTTTCCTATGTTTTCAGGGTTGGTTTGTTTGTTTGTTTTTCCTTTAAATTTCTTGGAAACATCTAGTAAATACGATGAAGTTGTGAATGGCTTCATATTCTAGACCAAAAGAATCAAAGGGACCATAAGTCAAAGTGGTTGTTTTCATGGTAACGAAATTAAACAGACAGCATATGAATCCTCAAGGCTGTCATATGGGACAACATGTATGCATGCATAACAAGGTTTATATAATTGTGTGCAAGCTAAGTCCCCATGTTCTCATCAATTGCTCCACCCCCCATGCCTTTGAAAAAAACAAATATGATGACCGACAGATGGTGTTATAAATGTTTTTTCTTTGGGACCAAATGTAAAATATACAAAAACCCGAGGGCCTCTGCCAAATGATAAAGACTTGATATAACTCATAGACTGTAGTGTTTGCATTGAGAGGGGGGAATTTGCAGGTCCATGAGAGCAATACATATATATAACCCTTTTGTTTTCAATTAATTTGGGAAGTGGAAGACAGACAATGCTGTCCCTTACTTGTACATCGTTATTATTGTTATCACCAAATCATCCCTCTTGTCATAAAACACACCACACTCATCTCTGATACTGATAGACAACAATAACAATAACAATGTTAGGTTTGGTCCTCCTGTGGATGAATAAAATAAAACCGTCTCGATATTTGGTCATATCACTTAGGGGCTAAACGTGGGCTAGGCTTTAAAGGAGCATACGAATTTAATTTAACATTAAAAATAGCACAATTAAAATATTAGAAAATACGAAATTTAAAGCAGGTGGAGGTGTTTTGAAGAATTAAATCTAATGTTGTGTAGGCATAGAGATAAGGGGTGTAAATGAATGAGCGTTTGACGAATTGTTCATGTAACGTTTGTTTATTAAGCTAAATAAACGAGTATGAACAAAATTTTTATGTTCGTTTAATAAATGAACGAACACAAACAGATGTGTGTTTGGTTCGTTTATGTTCACGATCAAGCTCGTTTATAAACATGTTTATAGGATGAAAATACTTGTGGATGTATCAAAATACTACTTTTGTTGTTGCTAAGGATGTTATATAAGTTCATGTTGAAATGTAAGTTTTATTTTGTTGCTTTTGTTTTATTTATTTATTCTTAATTTAGTTAACATTTCTGAACATATAAATGAACATGTTCATGAATGAATAAACAAACACGTTCGCGAACACTTAAACAAACACGTTCGCGAACACTAAGAATGCGAACACTAAACAAACGAACACAAGTGTTTTTAAAAATAAATAAACGAACACGAACACAATATTAAAAATTTAAGCGAATACAAACCGAATATAAACATCTTTATTTTTAAAGAAACGGACACGAAATCTTGTTTGTTTAAAGTCGCTTCATTTGCACCGCTAAGAGATAATGGCTCGGTGAGGTGAGGTGAGGTGAGGAGGGGCCCTTGGTATGATGGGGGGTTTGACAAATCATGCGACATGAAAGATGGATGGTGGTGCGTATTTTTTGTACTCTTTTACCACTAAAACATGCAAGCTTTTTGGTACTGATTTTGGCCTTTCCTTCCTTTTTCTTTTAATTGTTTTTGCTGGGTGTGAGAAACCACATCTCACTTTCTTCCAGCTATTCGAATTTTAAATAATTAAATTTTATATAAATATATATTTCAAAACTATTTAATTAATATTTTTAAAATATTTTTTTCATATTTTATAGATAATAAATTTTAAATAATGGATTAAAGTTGAATTTTTTTTCTCAAAAAATTAATAAAAACAATTTTAATGAGACACGGAGTATATAATAAAAAAATAGTATCACATTTTTTGAAATTTTAAAAAAATAAGTTTAATTTAGTTTTTTTTTTGAAAAAAAAATTGTTTAGCCTGTAAAGGAAAATTTCATTTTTGCATACCCATTTGAAAAAAAAATATTTTGGACCCCATTCTTAAATTTTTAGGTAAAATATATAGGCGATCACTAAACTATACCCGAAAAAACAAAATGGTAATCAAACTTTCAAAAATAATAAAATGACAATTAAACTTTATGTTTTGTTACAAATTGGTAACTGTGTCGTTAACCTCCGTTAAAGAAGTGACATGTCTGTTAATTTTTTTGTATAATAGCACATTTAGTCCTTCATAGTTACACATTCAATCAATTTAGTCATAATTTGAAGAAATTTAATAAATTTAACCCTCAATTTTTACACTTTGTTATAATTGAGTCCTAATTCTAAAAAAATTATTGCTAAGAACACACGAGCAGATGTGTAATTAGGACTAAATTTAACCCGCAATTTTTACACTTTGTTATAAATTTAATGTTGTTCTTAGTTATAAAATTTGTAGAATTAGGATTAAATGATAACAATGTGTAAAAATTGATGGTTAAATTTAGGCTTAAATGAAAAATAAATGCCTAAATTATACCACTTTTGAATTTTAGGTGCCTAATTTTTTTTTTTGTAAAAGTAGGTGCCCAAAGTTTCAACCGTTATAATTTTAGGTGTCTCGTGTTAACTACTGTTAACTTTTTAAAAAAATATATTTTTTTAATTTATTTTATTTTTTAAACATATTTTTTAAAAAATTTCTAAATTTCCAAAATTCACAAAATAGCCCCAAATTCGAAATTCCTAACTCACCAAAACTCAAATCATGATTTGAATCGATTCCATCACCAATGGCCACGCCACCGCCTGCCACATCCGTCGTCGGACCACCACAATCGTTTACCCTACCACCATGTCGCCGAAAATAGACTGAAGTCGTGCAAATCGTCGGACGAAGGTCGAAATATTCAAAAAATTCATTCGAACGATTTGCGACGAGCGGCGGATGAACGACGACGATTGGTGCATGGGTGCTTGGGGGAGGAGAGTACGCTCCATTCTGTTCCCAAAATCGTGGCCAACGATGGCGGGAGTGCAAGATTGAGGGATTTAGGTATTTCGGGATTTAAGAATTTATGAAATTGGGGCTTTTCTGGAATTTAGGGGATTTTTTTTTGAAAATTTCAATTTTTTAATTTTTTTAAATAATTAAAAAAAACATGCCACATGTCACATTATAATTGGCTAATAATTTTTTTTAACGGCCATTAACACCCAGGCACCTAAAATTATAACGGTTGAAACTTTAGGCACCTATTTTTACAAAAAAACACCTAAAGTTCAAAAAAATGTATACTTTAGGCACTTATTTTTCATTTAAACCTTAAATTTATTGAATTTCTTCAAATTATGACTAGATTAATTGAATGTGTAACTATTAAGGACTATTTTATACAAAAAATTTAACATCCATGTCACTATTTTAATGGAGGTTAACGGTACAGTTATCTTTTTGTAACAAAACATAAAATTTAATTGTCATTTTGTCATTTTTAAAAGTTTGGTTACCATTTTATTTTTTAAGGTATAGTTTAGTGACCGTCTATGTACTTTGCCCTAAATTTTTAGATCTGCCACTGCTATACATAACACATGTGATAAAATATCTAATGTTGTAAGTATACTTTTAATATGTCTAATATGAATATATATTTTAAGGGGCGTTTGGTTCACAGAAAAGATTATTACCCCTGATAATAGTCTTTTTCGGAATGGCATTCCCTTGTTTGGTTTGACAGCATTTCCTATACGGGGTAATAATATTTTCCTAATAGTGTCACTTCCCCCTAAATGGTGGGAGTGACCAATTTCTTAGGTATTTGTCAATTCTCACCCCTTTGGACTGTAACGCCCGTGTTTTGGGGTTAGGAGTTAGTCGGGTTTGTAGTCCGAGTCAATAAAGTTAATTAAAATCAATTAAACCTAAATCGTGATCCAATTGAGCTTTAGTAAAAAGGGGAGGGACCAATGTTGTAATTTGACCCAAAAGATTTAAAAAGCAAGACAACTTTAAGGAAAAGTTGTCATCTTCTTTCTCACCCTCCCTTTCCAACGTGAATGCCCCCTCCCCTCTTTCAAACTCTCTCAAAAACAAGTTACTATTCCATTGGATTACAACTTCATTTTAAGGTGTTTTTGAAAGGTAAAATCATATTCTCACTCTCCTCTTTATTCTCTATCTACCTATGGTTTTAGATTTCAAAGATATGAACTTTTGAAAATTAGGGTTTGATTTAAAGTTTGGGTTTTTAAGGGGTTTTTCATATTGTTTTGCAAAATTAAGTTGGGTCTTTGTTTATTCATGTTAAAATGTGCAACATATACTAATTTGGTTAAGTTTTGTGGAAAACCCGAAGTAGGGTCTTAGAGCCATTTTTGAGGTGTCAAAAACACAATTTTTGGGAGGTTTTAGGTTGAAAACAAAGGGCTGATGGTTTAGGTATGTTAGGAAGGTGTTTTGAGATCATTTGGGAGTCTTTTGGATGTTTGGAAATGGAGATTTCAGCAAGGTTTTAGGGGAGCTCGAAAATTGGTATTTTGGGGATTAAATTAGTTGGAAAATTTGGGTGAAGCTTGGTTTGAACTCAAAGGTTGAATGTTGTTTGAATATTAGCATTGATTGTGGTTGTTGGTTGTGTTTTTGGTTGGCTAGAAGCAAGAGGAGTCGTCGAAGAAGCTTTGGGACCGAATCCGGGTTCGTAGGAGTTTCGCTTGGTTGCTAAGGAAGGGCGGTGAGTGGTTTCAAACTTGTTTTAAAGTTTGGTTCGAGTGTGTGTGTGGAATGTGCTTGGTAGGCCATTTCCTAATTTCAAGTTGTTAATTCTAGCCTTTGATTCCATTAAATGCTATTGTGTAATTGCCTATCTATGGTCTTGTGAATTGTGGTTAAATTGGTGCATGTATATCATGAAATGTATATATGTGGTGAGCATGGAATGTGGTTGATGATATATGATGTGGTTATGAACATTGGCACTAAATAAATTACCGATTGTAAATGATCGATCATTAGGATTAGTGTGGACACAAATTGAGCCAAAACGTACGTGGCCTTGATGGCGTTAAGTCATCAAGGAGGAGTACGATGATGTAATATTCCACCGGAAGCTTATATATTTCTACGGGATGATGAGTGGAATCCCATCCGTAGGGCATGTGGCGATGAGTGGAATCCCGCACATGCAAGGTCCGGTGATGAGTGTAATCCCACCGAGGTAAAGTGTTGTTGAGATTGAAATCCGCACAATCGGGGTAATTGAAAGTGGCCAATTAACTTGTTCATAAATTGTGATATATGGTGTTGATGTATGATTGTTGATATTGATGCTTGATGCTTAGTATGATGTAAGATGCCATATTATGCCACTTGAGAGACTAGCTAGGTCTACTTGTGAAATTGCCTATGCATGATTGATATGAGGTTTAGGGATTACATGCTTGAACCCTGCATTGTTGATGTTTTTCGTTTTAGAGCATCCTCACTAAGCTTATAGCTTACGCTCTCAATGTTCAACAATGCAGATCATTAGCGTGGTGTTAGCTCGGAGCAAGGCAAGAAGGGCTATCCAAGTTTGTGGCTCAAGTACGGTGGTAAATTTTGTATTAGATAGCAATGTGGCAAGGGTTTTTGTATGATCTATGTATGACTCATGTATGTTGATGTTTGAATTGGCCTTGGTTTGTAAAGCATGTTATATTATGATGAATGTTGGTGTGTGGTGGCATGCTTTAGATGTTTAGGTTGCCTTGTGTGTGTGAATGCAAACCTTCTATGTGTTGACTTGTGCATTTTAAGGCTTTGAGTTCCATGTATGACCTTAAATGTTGAATTGCCTTTTGTTGGAATGCTATGTATGGATGCCTTGATCCATGTTTGAATGCTTATGTTGCTTGTATGGTTTGTGCATCACCTTGTGTTGAAATGTGCCTTTGGTTTCAAGTTAAAGTATGCTTGTATGGTTGGTTTGCCTTAGGATTGATGTTAGTGTGTTGGTTGAGGTTTTAAAGGGATTTAGGGGCATCCTTGTGCCTTAAATCAGCTAAAACTTGTAAGTTCGTAGCAGGGGTATCGATACGATTGGACCCGTATCGATACGGCCTTCTTGTTTCAGGCCACGCGTTTCGATACGCGAGAGGGCGTATCGATACCTTTTTGGTCACTGAAGTTACTGTCCATTTTGGTATCGAAACGGGCCTCTGGCGTATCGATACGGTCATCTTAGCGTTGACTGTGAGAACTTGACCATTGGGGAGCGTATCGATACACTCTTTGGGGGTATCGATACGGTCTCCACGGGTTGACTCTGACCAGTTGACCTAGTCAAGGCGTATCGATACACCCCTTAGGTGTACCGATACCGCCTGCAGTTTAAGTTTAAAATTGGGCTGTTAAATGTTGGTTTGGGTTCGTCTGATTGTCTCGCGTATGTTGTTCCGCTGTATGACCACTTAGGATTTAATACTTCTCTAGACAAGATTAAAATGAGAAAAAAAATAGGGTTGCTAACCGAGGGGGAACCTTAACGGGTTTCACTTCGGTTTTCCCCGTGTGGCCCACTCGGACCGGTCATTCGGCCAGGCCGGGACGAGGGGGTTACAATTGTTGGTATCAGAGCCTGAGGTTACCGAGACCTCGGGCAGGTAAGTGAGGTAAGCTTAATATGTTAAATGATTGTGTTGTTCGATGCATGTCTTGCCATGAATTCTTGAATATTTGACTGTTAGTATGATGTTTTGAAGCATGAATTGTTGTGTCTGGTGTAGAGTGAGTGTTCATTGCTACTATTACTTAATTTAAAATGTTTTTTGGAAAAAGGAGTACTTGAGCACTATTGGACCCTTGCTTTGACTAACGTAATCTTTATCTGTTTCTTGTTGTAGTTTATACCTTGCTAGCTGTACTATGAGACCACGTGGGAGGCCTATGATGGTTCGACCGGAACCATGGGCAGCGGCTCCAGGAGTTGAGCCAGTAGTGAGAGTTGAGGCTCAAGTGGGAGAGCCTGTGGTTAGAGTTGGAGCTCCTCCACCAACTCCTCCACCGGGAGCGGGAGGTGAGGCCGGGGCCGAAGGAGAGGGACCACAAGGAGGCCAAGGTGGCCAAGGACCGGCCGAGATTGACTTAGCTCCGTTGGTTCAAGCGATTGTCGGGGCATTTCAGGTTGCAGTAGCTGGAGGTCAGGCAGCAGCACGCCATCAGGGTGAGGGCACTGGGTTGCTATTAGAGAGACTTCGGGGCCTTGGGGCCGAAGAGTTCAGAGGTGCTACTCCGGAGAGGTCAGAGTTATGGTTTGAGAAGACTGTCCGTATCCTTGCTTAGATGGGATGTACTGGTTAGCGCAAGTTAGGATGTGTTGAGTCTTTGCTTCAGGGTGATGCCTACACCTGGTGGGTCACCGTTACTTCGGGTATGGATGAGGCCGAGGTTACTTGGGATTTCTTTGAGACAGCATTCCGGAAGAAGTATCTAGGTCCGCGATACCTCGATGAGAGGAAGAGAGAGTTTATGGCCTTGCTTCAGGGGAGTATGTCCATGACAGACTATGAGATTAGATTTGTCAGATTGAGTCAGTATGCACCTGAGCTTGTACCTACTGAGGTGGAGCGTTGTAACCGCTTCCGTTATGGGCTGAGTGAAGAAATCAAGACGTATACTCTAGCTTCAGACTACACTAATTTTGATGTCTTGGTCTCGAGGGCCAAGGACTTGGAGCACAGTTTGAGTTTGACCAGGCGGTCTGGTGGATCTAGTTCGGGTAAGAGGTCCAGTAACTTTGATAGAGGTGATGCCAAGAGGCATCGAGACAACAGACATCAGTATGATCATAAGCGTGGTGGCGGTACCCACGGTAGGGGCCATCAGGGCCAGAGAGCTGGTGGGAAGTTGCCCACATGTGCTACTTGCGGGAGGAACCACACCGGCGAGTGTTGGGGGAATTTCCATTCGTGCTGGAGTTGTGGGGCTAGGGACCACATTAGACGTGACTGTCCATATCAGGTGGGACATGCACCAGTTCAGGCTCCTGCTAGGGCCAATGACTATCAGAGAGGCCGCGGGCGCGGTAGAGGTAATTTCCAGCCAAGGAATGAGGGCCAGAGAAATATGGCACATGTAGTTGCAGTTCAGCTGGAGGGCGTAGGACAGGCCAGGGTTTACGCTCAACGCGGAGATCAGCATGACACCGATGTGATCGCAGGTAACTTCTCGATACAGTCTTTGGGTTTGCTTTCTTTGATTGACTCTGGGTCTACACATTCCTACATATTGAGTGAGCATGCACAGTCTTTGAATTTACCTAGTGAGATGTTAGAGATAGGAGTTAGTGTTACTAGTTCCTTTGGGGACACGGTAGTAGTTAGAAAGATGTACCGAGGGTGTCCGTTGATGGTTCAGGGACATGTGTTCCCAGTGGATATGATGGAACTTCCTTTCTATGGTTTCGATGTGATTCTGGGTATGGACTGGCTCACGGAGCATAGAGCTAGGATAGACTTTGAAATTAAGCGGATTTCCTTGAGGCTCACAGATGACTATGAGATTGTAGTGGTGGGTGAGAACGTGAAGTTCTTGTCCAATGTGGTTTCAGTGTTAGAGGGTAAGAGATTAGTTGAGTTGGGGTGTTAAGCATACTTAGCGTATGTGATGAACCCTAACATGAGTGAGGTTAGACCTCAGGACATCCGGATAGTATGTGACTTTCCTAGTGTGTTTCCGGAAGAGTTGCCAGGGTTACCACCGGACAGAGAGGTAGAGTTCAGCATTGAGACTTATTCTGATTCAGCTCCTGTTTTGATTGCTCTGTATCGCATGGCACCGAAAGAATTGAAAGAGTTGAAGACTCAGTTGCAAGAATTGACAGATAGAGGTTTTATTAGGCCTAGTTCTTCACCTTGGGGTGCACCGGTTTTGTTTGTGAAAAAGAAAGATGGAAGCATGAGAATGTGTATAGATTACAGACAGTTGAATCAGTTGACAGTGAAGAATAAATATCTGTTGCCTAGAATTGATGACTTGTTTGATCAGTTGAGGGGAGCATCGGTCTTTTCGAAGATTGATTTGAGATCGGGTTACTACCAGCTAAAGGTAAGAGAGGTCGATGTACCGAAGACGGCCTTTAGGACTAGATATGGTCACTATGAGTTCTTAGTCATACCATTTGGGTTGACTAATGCACCAGCTGCTTTTATGGACATGATGAATAGGATTTTTCATTAGTATTTAGATCAATTTGTAGTTGTGTTTATTGATGACATCTTGGTGTACTCGCGAACTGAAGAAGACCATGACCGACACTTGAGACTAGTTTTGAAGACTTTGCTAGATCATCAGTTGTATGCGAAGCTAAGCAAGTGTGAATTATGGATCCGAGAGGTAGTCTTCTTAGGACATATAATGTCAGCTGAAGGCATTAGAGTTGATCCGAAGAAGATTGAAGCCATTGTTGAGTGGAAGCAACCGAAGTCCGTAACAGAGGTACGTAGCTTCCTAGGCTTAGCCGGATACTATAAGAGATTTGTAGAGGGTTTCTCTAAGTTAGCCGCTCCATTGACACAGTTGCTTCAGAAGAGTGTTCAGTTTGAGTGGACAGATGCAAGGCAGAGAGCCTTTGAGAAATTGAAAGAAGCTTTGACCCAAGCACCGAACTTGATACAGCCTGAGTCCGGGAAGGACTATGTAGTCTACAGTGATGCTTCTTATGTAGGGCTAGGATGTGTCCTGATGCAAGACAAGAGAGTAGTGGCTTATGCCTCAAGACAGTTGAAGACCCATGAGCGCAACTATCCAACTCATGATATAGAGTTAGCTGCAGTTGTGTTTGCTCTGAAGATTTGGAGGCACTATTTTTACGGTGAGAAATGCACAGTGTACACCGACCACAAGAGTTTGAAATACATTATGACTCAGCGAGATTTGAACCTCAGACAGCGTAGATGGTTAGAGTTGCTAAAGGACTATGATCTTACTATTGAGTACCATCCGGGTAAGGCCAATGTAGTGGCCGATGCTTTGAGTAGGAAGATGGCCGTGGACTTGAGAGCCATGTTTGCTAGATTGAGTTTGTCCGGAGATGGTGGCTTGATAGCCGAGCTTCAGGTTAGACCTACTCTAGGTCAGTTGATCCGAGAGAAACAGCTCTTAGATAGATCTTTGGCACCTCACGTGCAAGATATAGCCGAAGGTAGATCTTCAGACTACAGTTTCAGTACTGATGGGGTTTTGTGTTTCAAAGACAGAATAGTTGTGCCAGAGGACAGTGACTTGAGACGTACGATCTTGACTGAAGCCCACAGTAGTCCGTTTGCTATGCATCCTAGAAGTACGAAGATGTACCGTGATTTGAAGAATGAGTACTTTTGGGTTGGCTTGAAGAGAGATGTAGCCGACTTTATGAGTAAGTGCTTAGTGTGTCAGAGAGTGAAGGCGGAACATCAGGTTCCCTCAGGTTTGTTACAGTCGTTGAGAATTCCGGAATGGAAATGGGAGAACATCACCATGGATTTTGTTTCGGGTTTGCCTTTGACTCCTACGAAGAAGAACTCAGTTTGGGTGATAGTGGATCGTTTTAGGAAGTGTGCTCACTTCTTGGCAGTCAATACTACATACACCTTAGATAGATTGGCCGATTTGTACATTGGTGAGATTGTCAGACTGCATGGTGTGCCGAAGTCCATTGTATCAGATAGAGATCCGCGGTTTACCTCTAGATTTTGGGAGTGTCTGCATACAGCCTTGGGTACCCGTTTGAACTTCAGCACTTCTTATCATCCTCAGTCAGATGGTCAGTCAGAGAGAGTTATTCAGATCTTAGAGGATATGTTGCGTTGTTGTATCATTAACTTTCAGGGTACTTGGGAGAAGCATCTGCCTCTAGTAGAGTTTGCGTATAATAATAGCTATCAGTCGAGCATTCAGATGGATCCGTATGAGGCTTTGTATGGCCGAAAGTGTAGGACTCCAGTTTGTTAGGCCGAAGTGGGACATAAATTGTTACCTATGCCGGATTTGCTCAAGGGGACAACCGACAAGGTAAAATTGATTTGTGATCGTTTGAAAGCTGCTTCGGATAGGCAGAAGTCCTATGCCGATTTGAAGAGGAAGGAAGTTGAGTTCTCAGTGGGTGAGAAGGAATTCTTGAAAGTGTCTCCGTGGAAGAAAGTGATGAGATTTGGCCGAAAGGGGAAATTGAGTCCGAGGTACATAGGACCGTATGAGATTGTGAGGAGGGTTGGTCCGGTTGCTTATCAGTTGTGTTTGCCGTCCGAGCTAGAGAAGATACACGATGTGTTCCATGTTTCGATGCTTCGTAAGTATAGGTCCGATCCATCACATGTTATGCCCGTAGAAGAGATTGAATTGAATCCAGATTTGACTTATGAAGAAGAGCCCGTTGAGATCTTAGCTTCTGACAGTAAGGTGTTGAGGGGTAGATCGATTGAGTTAGTGAAGGTGCGGTGGCAACGTAGAGGTGTGGATGAGGCCACTTGGGAGAGGAAGGAGGATATGGAAAAGCAGTTTCCGTATCTCTTTCAGTCAGGTAATTTTGGGGACGAAATTCCTTAAGTGGGAGAGAGTTGTAACGCCCGTGTTTTGGGGTTAGGAGTTAGTCGGGTTTGTAGTCCGAGTCAATAAAGTTAATTAAAATCAATTAAACCTAAATCGTGATCCAATTGAGCTTTAGTAAAAAGGGGAGGGACCAATGTTGTAATTTGACCCAAAAGATTTAAAAAGCAAGACAACTTTAAGAAAAAAGTTGTCATCTTCTTTCTCACCCTCCCTTTCCAACGTGAATGCCCCCTCCCCTCTTTCAAACTCTCTCAAAAACAAGTTACTATTCCATTGGATTACAACTTCATTTTAAGGTGTTTTTGAATAAAATCATATTCTCACTCTCCTCTTTATTCTCTATCTACCTATGGTTTTAGATTTCAAAGATATGAACTTTTGAAAATTAGGGTTTGATTTAAAGTTTGGGTTTTTAAGGGGTTTTTCATATTGTTTTGCAAAATTAAGTTGGGTCTTTGTTTATTCATGTAAAAAGGTGCAACATATACTAATTTGGTTGAGTTTTGTGGAAAACCCGAAGTAGGGTCTTAGAGCCATTTTTGAGGTGTCAAAAACACAATTTTTGGGAGGTTTTAGGTTGAAAACAAAGGGCTGATGGTTTAGGTATGTTAGGAAGGTGTTTTGAGATCATTTGGGAGTCTTTTGGATGTTTGGAAATGGAGATTTCAGCAAGGTTTTAGGGGAGCTCGAAAATTGGTATTTTGGGGATTAAATTAGTTGGAAAATTTGGGTGAAGCTTGGTTTGAACTCAAAGGTTGAATGTTGTTTGAATATTAGCATTGATTGTGGTTGTTGGTTGTGTTTTTGGTTGGCTAGAAGCAAGAGGAGTCGTCGAAGAAGCTTTGGGACCGAATCCGGTTCGTAGGAGTTTCGCTTGGTTGCTAAGGAAGGGCGGTGAGTGGTTTCAAACTTGTTTTAAAGTTTGGTTCGAGTGTGTGTAGAGTGTGTGTGTGGAATGTGCTTGGTAGGCCATTTCCTTATTTCAAGTTGTTAATTCTAGCCTTTGATTCCATTAAATGCTATTGTGTAATTGCCTATCTATGCTCTTGTGAATTGTGGTTAAATTGGTGCATGTATATCATGAAATGTATATATGTGGTGAGCATGGAATGTGGTTGATGATATATGATGGGGTTATGAACATTGGCACTAAATAAATTATCGGTTGTAAATGATCGATCATTAGGATTAGTGTGCACACAAATTGAGTCAAAACGTATGTGGCCTTGATGGCGTTAAGTCATCAAGGAGGAGTACGGTGATGTAATATTCCACCGGAAGCTTATATATTTCTACGGGATGATGAGTGGAATCTGTTGAGTGAATCGCAAGATCGAAATTGACCAAGAGGGGGGGTGAATTGGAAAATTAAAGCTTTGTGGTGGAAATTGGCAAATTAAAAATGATGGACAAGAGATTTAGAGTGGTTCAAGTTCCAAATGAACTCTACATCCACTACCTTAGCTTCACTAAGGATTTGCAACAATTCCACTAAATTGCTCTTCCCCTTTTCTAGGACAAGGAGGCAACCCTTTACAATTTCGGTTGATTTTTCTACCCAAAAATCAACCCAATCCTCACACAAAAGAACAAAGAAATTTGAAGGCTAATAAGGTATCTCTCAATACAAATGATAGCCCCAATACAAGCACTCAACCCAATTTGACAGAATATGAATGAAGATTACAAATGGGTTTCTAGACAAATATGAATTTTGGCACAATTGCTTGGATTTGATGAATAAGTGTTTTCTTGAAGATCAATAGTTGTTGTTGTAGCTTTTGGATGTGTCTTTTATACCTCCTCATTGATTTCTAGCCGTTTGGGTGGTTGGAGACATAAATGGAGCCGTTGGAACCCTCTCTTACCACCATAAATGCACTTCTGCAGCTACCGGTATCGGTACGCGGGAAGGGGTATCGGTACCTGTCTCAGAAAAGAAAGAGCCGTTGTGTGCATTTAATAAGGGGTATCGATACGCGCGTAAGCGTATCGGTACTGGGTATCGAAACGGCAAGGGCCGTATCGATACTATTTTCTGAACTTAGCTCACTGTCAAAACTCGTATCGGTACGGGGGTTAGGCGTATCGATACGGGTCAACGAACTTTTAAAGTTTGGTTACCAACCAACTGACATCAACGGTCATATTTTTAAACCGACTTAAATACTTTAAAAATTATAAAGCCCGTATCGATACGGGGGTTTGCCGTATCGGTACGCTATTCAAACTCTTTGAGATTTGACACAGGGGCGTATCGATACGAGGGTTTGCCGTATCGATACGTGTTCCTCCAGTAAGCAAGTTTGGTAAAATGGTATCGATACGCTTGGTGCTGTATCGATACGCCTGGGCGATTTTCAATGGTTTTGCCTTGGAACACTTAGAAAATATTTTGAGTTTGAGTTTTATAAATCAGTTTCAAAGAGTTGGTGTTTTAAAACTTATTAAGGGACTTATAAAACCAAATTTAAGTTTTACAAAATGATCCTTAAGGATTTAATTATATCAAAATCAAACATAGGTTTTACAGAATCCCATCCGTAGGGCATGTGGCGATGAGTGGAATCCCGCACATGCAAGGTCCGGTGATGAGTGTAATCCCACCGAGGTAAAGTGTTGTTGAGATTGAAATCCGCACAATCGGGGTAATTGAAAGTGGCCAATTAACTTGTTCATAAATTGTGATATATGGTGTTAATGTATGATTGTTGATATTGATGCTT
This sequence comes from Hibiscus trionum, assembly GCA_030270665.1. NCBI lineage: Eukaryota > Viridiplantae > Streptophyta > Magnoliopsida > Malvales > Malvaceae > Hibiscus > Hibiscus trionum. The sequence goes on from BSYR01000097.1 coordinate 2,311,354, forward strand.
GATGCTTAGTATGATGTAAGATGTCATATTATGCCACTTGAGAGACTAGCTAGGTCTACTTGTGAAATTGTCTATGCATGATTGATATGAGGTTTAGGGATTACATGTTTGAACCCTGCATTGTTGATGTTTTTCGTTTTAGAGCATCCTCACTAAGCTTATAGCTTACGCTCTCAATGTTCAACAATGCAGATCATTAGCGTGGTGTTAGCTCGGAGCAAGGCAAGAAGGGCTATCCAAGTTTGTGGCTCAAGTACGGTGGTAAATTTTGTATTAGATAGCAATGTGGCAAGGGTTTTTGTATGAGCTATGTATGACTCATGTATGTTGATGTTTGAATTGGCCTTGGTTTGTAAAGCATGTTATACTATGATGAATGTTGGTGTGTGGTGGCATGCTTTAGATGTTTAGGTTGCCTTGTGTGTGTGAATGCAAACCTCCTATGTGTTGACTTGTGCATTTTAAGGCTTTGAGTTTCATGTATGACCTTAAATGTTGAATTGCCTTTTGTTGAAATGCTATGTATAGATGCCTTGATCCATGTTTGAATGCTTTTGTTGCTTGTATGGTTTGTGCATCACCTTGTGTTGAAATGTGCCTTTGGTTTCAAGTTAAAGTATGCTTGTATGGTTGGTTTGCCTTAGGATTGATGTTAGTGTGTTGGTTGAGGTTTTAGAGGGATTTAGGGGCATCCTTGTGCCTTAAATCAGCTAAAACTTGTAAGTTCGTAGCAGGGGTATCGATACGATTGGACCCGTATCGATACGGCCTTCTTGTTTTAGGCCACGTGTTTCGATACGCGAGGGGGCGTATCGATACCTTTTTGGTCACTGAAGTTACTGTCCATTTTGGTATCGAAACGGGCCTCTGGCGTATCGATACGGTCATCTTAGCATTGACTGTGAGAACTTGACCATTGGGGAGCGTATCGATACACTCTTTGGGGGTATCGATACGGTCTCCACGGGTTGACTCTGACCAGTTGACCTAGTCAAGGCGTATCTATACACCCCTTAGGTGTACCGATACCGCCTGCAGTTTAAGTTTAAAATTGGGTTGTTAAATGTTGGTTTGGGTTCGTCTGATTGTCTCGCGTATGTTGTTCTGCTGTATGATCACTTAGGATTTAATACTCCTCTAGACAAGATTAAAATGAGAAAAAAATAGGGTTGCTAACGGAGGGGGAACCTTAACGGGTTTCACTTCGGTTTTCCCCGTGTGGCCCACTCGGACCGGTCATCCGGCCAGGCCGGGACGAGGGGGTTACATAGACTATATTACCCTTATGGTGATGAATTTTGTTCATATAGATACTTGAAATTTTAATTGGATGATTAATTATCTGTGTCGTAAATTAATTAAATATTTTTGTTCAATATTAATTTAATATTTAATGGTATTAACATATTTAAATATTATTTTAATATTTAATGTATTTTTATTAATATTATATTTATGATGTTTATAGGTTATATGTTGGATTACATATTACTCGAGAATTAATAAGTTAGTAGTTGATGTTTTTAATTTTATTCTTTGATTATAAGATGTTATTAATATTATTCTTATATGTATTATACAACTTTTAGATTTATTTTATTATTTACTTTAATTTACTTGACATGTCACAAGTAATAAAAAAATAAAAATTTGAATATATTAAACGTTTAGCATTTAAAAATTCACAAAATATTTTAATAGAGGATAACGAGAGTAAGTAAATGTAAAATAGTGTTTTTAATAGTTTAAAGGTGATTATAAGGTAATGTTTTCATACATATTCTTCACCCTTTGACAATGCACACACATCTTATAGACAAAGTGATTGAACCTGAGTCTTCTAAGATGAACATCATCTATTTTTTCCACTTAAATCACTTGTTGGGTTCTTTTAAAGAATAGTTAATATAATAATTATATTAATAATATGATAAATATATATATTTTTTACAAATTTTAGATAGTGTAACAAAAATAGTTCTATTGCTTTTTGTGCATATATTTTTAATTTAATATTGAAAGTTTAACATGTTAAATAGAAAATATAACACGTGGACAATTTAATAAATTTTACTTCCAAAGAATCTTATACACCTCCAACCAAACACAATAATCTTACATTCCTACCCAATAAACCAAACAAGGTAATGTAACATTCCTAATAATATGTCAAGTAATGTTACATTTCAGAATCTTATTCTTAGAAGTAATCTTACATTCCGTAAACCAAACACACCATTTAGGTATAAAGATGAAAGCACGATGTAAAGGAGATTTGGATTAAAAGCGATATTATTATTTTTTTTGTAAAAAGAAAAAACCTATCTTGAATCACAAGATAATTCATTATCCATGAAGAAATATATGACTATAATCATGTCTAGAACAGAACTATGAAGTTTAATGCTTGGTAATAAAGAGATTCACGAGCGAAATGAACTAGCAAGACCATTCATTATTACAAGTCCAACTTTAGGGTAATATGGGTGGCAGATGCTTCACTCAAATCAAATCTATCTTTTTGGGTGAATCTGAAGGATTTTGAATGGTAAAATATCAAAGTTCAAACACTATATGATATTAACGCATTTCACCCAATATGATACAAATATGAATCAAATTAAGCCTAATATAAAGATGAAACTCGTTTTTTTCAAACATATTTCATCGGCTTATATATAAATATGAAATCAAAAACATCTTCTATATGTATAAAAAAAAACTAATTATACGATCATGGGTGCAATGGCAATGTAAATTGTTTTCTCAAAAGAGAATTGAGTCCGAACCTTGAAAGAGATATTGTTGGGAGAGAGAGTCACGAATTTCAAACATGAACAAAATGGACATGTATTTTACCAAAAAAAAACTAAATATATGTGTTTTATTTGAAATAAGTAAGTTTCGGCCCACTATTATTTTACTCACTTCAACAACAGATTTCACTGAAAAATTAAAAAAATAACATTAAGGAGAATTATTTGATAAATCGATGGTATAAAATTTAAACTTTAAAATCGTGTCTATTTAAATGATATTTTGAACCCATCAAGTGGTTTTATTAGAAAAGTGAATGATATTTATCTTAGGAGACTCTAATTTAATCACTTTGTTTACAAGGTATGAGTGTCTTGTCAAAAGATTAAGAATATATATAAAAAGATTAAGAATATATATAAACAGATACTATTTTGTAATCATTTTAAACTATTAAAAATAATATTTAATTATCATTTCTAAATGATGTTAAACTTTAAATATGGCGTATGCTATTTAAATACGCATTTTTCTAGAATTTAAATCTAACACCATTTATATATAATTTTTTTTATTAACATTAAATGAAAAGGTTGAAGAAAAATAAGTCAATAAAGAGGAAGGATTCTTTCGATAACTATGGCTAGAAATTTGTGAAAAAATAGAGGACAAAATTAAGACAATTATTGAAAATGGCTTTTTCCTCTAGACATAGAGGACTTATTGTATGAACCTTTTTATGTTTTTCAATTTTCAATCAATTGCAAAGATGTTGATAGGTTACGATCCATTAATGCATTTGATGATGCCAATGAAAGACTAGTAAAAGTACTTACAAACACAAAATTCATTGAAAAAATTTCAGAATTTTTTCTGATAAAATAAAATCATTTATAGCTTGATTGACTAGATGATTATAAGAAAGTCACCAGAGATTACTGTATAAGATGGGCGAAACAACTTATTTCGAATGAAGATATTGAAATTGTTTTTGAAGGTCGGAAGATAATCTTATTTACGTTGATTTTTTTTAATGTGATTCAAGTATTTTTGGGTTAAAATGCTTTCTTATGGATTGAGTGGTTATCAGTTACTTTCGAATGTTAGGAACTTAAGATACATCATTATGTATTTTAGATGATTTATGATAAAATGTATCGTTTATTTTTATCTGAATTGGATAAATTATAATTCTTTTATTTTTTATTTTATTAGTTTCATAAATAAATTAGAATTATTTTATTTTTTATTTTACTAGTTTCATAAATAAATAAATTATTTTATTTTATTTTTTATTTTATTTTATTAGTTTCATAAATAAATTAAATTTCTTCTATTTTTTATTTTACTATGTTCATAGTTTATTTCAAATATAATTCTAAGTAATCTTTATACCTTGGTTTTACGTCTTTTACAAGCTTATATATAGTATCTTTGAGGACATTTTTATTTTTTTCAATTTTTTTATCTTGTTCATATTTTGGAGTACGAGAATTTAATTGTGTTGCGACGTATTGAGGTGTTTTTCTCTAATGTCTAGGTTGAAAAAGTGAATTATCCTTAAATGGTTAGACGTTCTTCTTTCCTGGCTCAAGGTCTAGCTAGATTGCTAATGTGAAATATTCTTACAGTCACGAATGCAAGATTTTATGTTAGGAGAAGCAAAATTATAAAATTTTAGGAGACGAACTTATAAAATTTTAAGGGGCGAAATAGATTTTCAATAAAAAATACATGGAAAATTTTTACAATTTTTAAATCATATACAAATTTTAAAATTTCAGGGTCTATCCCTTCTTAGGGGATTAGACGTTTCATCCACCCGGACGCACAACCTTAACATGGGGTGTTGTCATATCCAAATTTATTTATTTTTCTTTTAATTTATTCTTTTGTCCATTTTCGTTTAATTTCGTGTCTTTTTTTCATTGAGCGGTTTGAGAGTTTTATTAAAATCTAACTCTTGTTCTTATGGTTCATATCTTCAATATCTTTTAAAGAATGTCTCAAGTTCAAGTTTTGTAAGTGGAGAAAATAGGTGTAGGAGAGCTTGTCTTTCCCCAGAATTAATTCCAATTAATTCAAACACCAAACTTGAAGGAAAACTGGGCTACTTTAAACCTGAAAAAAAAAGATAGAACAATTAAGAATAATCAATAACTAAATTCCAACAATCTAACAAATAATTTGAAAACAAAGAATGGAAAAGGAAGATGAAAGGAATTGTATTAATCAACCAACAAGCCGGGAAAAGACAAAAATATAATAATAAAATAAAAGATTTCCGTTGCCGGGACTTGAACCCGGGTCTCTCGGGTGAGAGCCGAGTATCCTAACCAACTAGACTACAACGGAAGTTGAAATGAGGTTTTTACTATTGAAACTAGTTTTATAATTTTGTTCTTTTATATTAGAATTAAACTGGGCACCTTTTCCCGAGTATGCTTCCAGATTATAGTGTTTGATGGAGATGCCAATTTGGTCTTCATATAAATCTTCGCGGCCCCCTGATAAGCTCCTTGTAATTCCTCTCCATAGATGATTGAAGTAATATATTGTACTAATTGATCCGAGTTTCTTCGAAGCCGGATACTGAATGCCGATTCTGTCATCAGTTTATATTTGATACTGCAAAGTGCGTATCGGATTCGTACTTTCTTCCCCTTCTTGTTGCAGATTCGGTCCTCGTATAGGATAGGGGAGCTCTTTGTTAAGACCGGTGGAAGAAAAGGCCGATCGGACAGCTGCTTCATTCAGTTGATGTTTGGCCTTTGATTCTGAGCTTCCATTTTGATATCTACCTGTGCTGAACTGATAAAGCATGACCATTGGGAGCAAACGGACCAGTACTCTTAATGGGTCTATTTTCACAAACACATATCAAAGCCCGTATCTTCTCATAATTTTCTCCTTGTAAAATAGTACCACTACTAACGTTTTTTTGAAATTCTAATTAAAATCATAGTTAATATACGTTCGTACCTTACAATTAGAATCAATCAGTCCAATACGCGTACGAATACAAAAATACAATTAGAATCAATCAGTGCAATACGCGTATACCTACGAAGGTCCATCTTAAAAATAATTTTAATAAAGGCCCGTCCAGTAAAATAGCTTTTGAACTGGTTTATATGGACGAATGGCCCATCTTGAAAGCTTCTGCCAACTTCATTCTTCGCCCTCACGTTTTTTTTTTTGCATGATACCTCGTAGGGGTTAGCAAAACTCAACTCGACACGAAAAAATTAATTTTTTTGACTCAACTCGAGATGAAAAAATTCGACTCGTCTTGACTCAATTCCGCTCTTATTAGGTCGAAAATTACACCGAACTGAAAAAAAAAATTGAACAACAATTCGAATTTGACCTCATTGGATTAAATTTAAATTATAAAATTATTATAAACTCGAAATTTCATAAACTCGATTCGACTTGAAAATTTTTCAAATAAAGTTTGAGTTATAAAATGAAAATTCGAATAACTCGAAACTTTTAATAATTAGTGAATTTAGTTTAAGTTCGAGTCGAGTTGCTCAATTTTTCCTGATATATATATACACACCAATATAAAAATATGAAGAAATATATGCATATATATATAGTATATGATTAGAGAAAGTATATATGCATATATTATATGATTAGAGAAAATTGTTTAGATTGAAATCAAATTGTACTATAATATGATAAATAGTTATAATCAAATTTGTATATGAACTCGGAAAATCGACTCAAATTTCATAAACTCGACTCGAATTGAAAAAGTTCTAAATAAAGTTTAGGGTAAACTACCTGGGTGACCACTGACCACCCAATTATTCAGTTTGACTTATTTTGACCACCGAACTACAAAAACGCAAAATTCGACCACCTAACTATTTAATTGGTCCTATTTTAACCACCAAACATTAAAATCTAACGGAGGGGTGATGTGACTGTTAATAACAATTTATATAACTACACATTTGGTCTATGTTAATTATCTATTCTATCAATTTGATCCTAAATTAAAACCTCCATTAATAATTAGTCTTATTTTGACCATCAACCGATAAAATCTAACGGACGGTGACGTGACTGTTAATGAAAATTTGTATAATTATACATTTAGTCCCTATTAGTTATCTATTCTATCAATTTAATCCTAGATTAAAGTCTCCATTAAGCACCCAACGGTAAAGTAACCTTTGAATTCCAAATTCTCTCCGTATAAACTTTCATACCTCGCAATTGAAACAAGTAGCCAAAGATTACAATACCAATTCCTGACTCCAACCCAAAAATTTCTGAAAATTATAATGAAAGATTTGAAGAAGATGAAGACGAAGATTGCAGTGGTAATTATGGGTCCGACCCAGATTACCATTTGGGTACAGACCCAAGTTACACCGACGAAGAGGACACCAACACCAGATTTCAGAAATCGTAAAATCAAAGTCAGATAATTCTCATATCCCCATTTGTATTAGTTTAAACATGTTGGGTACTGCTAAAGTTTTTATTTTGTTTTTGTTTTTGTTTACATTTGCAATTGTGCTAAGGATTCTAATTTGGGTAATGAGAAAGACCCGGATTTAGGAATTAGTTTTTCATATGTCGATGATCAAATTTACGAGAATGTTCTATTAGAACATAAGCGTTAATCCAAGAATAAATAATAAGATAAAATAATATAATTTAAACGAACAGTACAAAATTAAGAACAATACAACAATATATAAATCAAACCGATTTGGAACCAAAAGAAACATGTTGAGGCCTGCACGAACGCAGTTTCCTTAAGACAGATTTTCGGCCACTCCTATGGTGCTCGAGTTCATTGGTCATCTGTCTCCCAGGATACAACAACATAAGATCAGCCACAGTTGCACTACTATGGAGATCTCGAACCGACCCTAGCCTTCTCCTATCACCGAAAACCACTTGTAAAGTCCACAGAGTAAAACAATAAAAAAAATTTGTGGTTTTTTTGTTGTTGTAAACCTAGAAGCTTTACTCCCTATTTATAGGATTGTCATGAGAGTGTAAGTGGAAATTTTGACCTAATGGAGCATTTAATATTGAGAATCAATTGATTCTCCTATAAAATAATTTCCAAAATTATTATCTGAATTAAAGGTAACTTCTAATATTTACCCTTTTAATTCCAAGATAAAATTTGGCAAATTTATGCTTTTATTTGAGGAAAATTCATTTCAAATTTGGGTCAAAATATCTACAAGCTCACGAAGGACCAGACCGGTTCAGACATTTACGTTACCCACGTCGTGCACATCTGCACATTTACGAACCAACAATTGGTTCCACATTTTCCTCAACAACATTTGAATCAATTTCTTATTCAAAGCTCCAAAATTATCAAATTTTTCCAACAATCCCCCACATGAATGAAATTGATTTAATCAAAAACATTTTGACTCGATGTGGTGATATATTCTACGATCGATAGCTGCATAGGATAGGTAGGTGTCCACCCTTGAACCTTCCCTTGTGAAAGTATATTTACTTTACTAGCTGACCAGTAGACGTAATGTCCTTGAACTGTTCTGCCGTTTGTGTAAACGATGATATACTTCACACAACTACCTCTCCGACAAGAGTATTAGTTCTCATGGGTATGTCCATATGGCCGTGGACATCGCCTGGTTCTGCAAGAGTTTGAAAGAACTATGCCCAATAGTCTCATTGAAGCGGCCTCACTTCACTCTCACATAGGTGATTTATGTTGCTTGACTCACAAAAGCACAAAATGGTCATTAAAAGCATTGTTTAGCCTAAACCACTTTGATCATTGTTTACATCATAGGAATGGACTTGGGGATAAGAGCCCCTACAGTGACCGCACAGGTCTATGTAATTAGGTTGTCCCTTTGAACCTAGATCTTGGGATCTCCAGTCAATTAGGTAGGGTTTTCCTTCACATAGCACCTTAAATTTACATAGGCTTTAGTCTCATTCCTTTCGATGTTTTCTCAACTTGATTTCAATTTAACCCTTTGGTTAATGGATTACAACGTTATTCTTTGATTTCAAAAAATCAATAGAGATAACTTCATTTGAGATCAGTTGTCTAACGGTATTATGTCGACAACGCATATGTCTCGACTTACCATTATACACAAAGCTCTATGTCCTACCTATTGTGGGCACTGACTTTGGTCGTTCAGGAATATCCTTCAAGAAATTTCTAAAGCCATTAAACTTTTTTTCTAGACTTGTCTAGAACTTCAAAATCAGATTCTATTATGGATTTGATTATAACCATTTTTCTTGAGGATTTCCATGACACGGTTCCTCCTCCCAAAGTGAATACATATCCACTTGTGCCTTTGATATCTTGAATATCAGATATCCAATCACATTTGAATATCCTTCTAAATAGTAGGATCTCTGAAATAATGCAATTCATAATTCCGAGTATATCTAAGATATCTTAGTACCCTCACAATCTCTTTCTAGTGGTTTTCACTCGAATTGCTTGTGAATCTGCTTAAACTGCTCACAGTAAAAGTAATATCTCATCTAGTGCAACTCATGAGTTACATTAAATTGCCTATGACCCTTGCATATTCCACTTGGTCAACACTTTGGTCTTCGTTCTTGGGCAAATGTTGGCATGTATTTATTGGAGTTCTGGCTATGCCGGAAACATCTTTGCCAAACTTCTCTTGCCCGTGTAGTGTGACTACGTCAATATGAGACCTTCAAGTGACCGTTTGATTTGGATGCCCAAAATCAAATATGTTAATCTCATATTTTTCATGTCAATCTTGAATTTGACAAGTCTTTGGTACGTTTACCATTTTATTTTTGCTTCCAACAATGAATATGTTATTAACATACAAACATGGAATAATATATTCAATGTTAGTAGTTTTGACATATACACATTTGTCACACTCATTTATCTTGAAGTCGTTTGTCATCATGACATTATCGAACTTCTCATATTTTTACTTTGGTGCTTGTTTAAGTCTATACAAGGACTTCATCAATCTACATATTTTTCTCTCTTGATTTGAAATTACATAACCCTCAGGTTGTTCCATGTATATTTCTTCATCAAGATCTCTATTTAGAAAAGCTCTTTTAACATCTATTCGATGTACGTCTAGATTCCGCAAAACGACAATTGTAAGTATCATACTTATGGAGGTTATCCTTGATACATGAGAGTATGTATCGAAATAGTCAAGGCATTCGGTAACCTTTTATTACCAATCTGGCCTTATACTTATCAATTGTTCCATCTGCTTTCATTTTCCGTTTGAAAATCCATTCAAAACTTAGTGGTTTAATTCACGGAGGAAGATCCACTAATTCCCCACGTATGATTTTGCATGATGGAATCAATTTCACTCTTAATGGCATCCTTCCATAAGGTGACTTCAGATGAATGTATAACATCATTATACGTTTGAGATTCAACCTCTAGCATAAAATTTAGAAAAATGATCGAAATAATTTTTCTATCCTTGCTCGTTTACTTCTTTGTGGCTCTATTTCAAGCTCAACCCCTTGTTGATCATTTGAGTCATCTTTATCGATAATTTTCGAAGTTCGTTTCATTGAACTTTGACCAACTTCCCTAGCTTTACAAGGGAATACATTTTCAAAGAAAATGCATCCTTTGCTTCCATTATCGTATGCTTGTGAATCTCAGGGTTCTTCGATTCATACATAAGAAATCGATATACATTGTCATGTTTTATATAGCCAATGAAAATACAATCGACCATTTTTAGGGATCTATTCTCAGTTGCTTTAGTAATGAGGTCATTACCTTTGCAAGACACTTCCACATTTCCAAGTAGTTGTAGGAAGGTTTAATTACCTTCCATAACTTATATGGTGTCTAATCTCTTTAATTTTGGGGAATCTTATTTAAAAGGTAATTAGCTTATAGAACAGCTTCCCCCACATGTTAGGCACATTATAGTACCACCGTTACTCATATAGAGCTTCTCCCCATCTTAAACCTTTAATTAAATTTGGGATTCAACATCATGCTCATAGAGAACAATTTTTACTATAGCTTCATCTTTACATTATTTTTGTGTTATCATCAATGAAGGTAATAAACATATTCCTTCAACCAATATGTTGCCATATCAATTGTTATGGCAATAACATTGCCATCGTTTGGAAGTCTATAGTCTGAATACTTGTTCCCATCAATTGAAGCATTTTTTTTCATGAAATTTTGCTTTTTGAACACACCGTCTAATTTACGGTTTGAAGTCATTTTTTACTTCCACTACGTTTGTCGTGATAATACTTGTCTTAGCAATATTTACCTTAGTAACATTTGAAAGTGGTAACAATATTTACCTTATCCTCTCTAATAATAGGAGGATCATCCTTCAGATATTTAACCAGGTTTATCACGGTCAATTATGCAACATCTTTTGTTGCCATGTGTGAAATTCTTTTCAATAAATTTCACTGATTTTTCCATTGTGTCACATAGACACAATCCAAAATCAAGCATTATGAATCTGTTAAACGTCAGAAATTTAGTCAAAGACTAAAACCAGAAACATAAACATAATTTCTAACTTTTGTTAGACGACAGTGATTTAGTAAACTAAACCTCAAACAAAAGTTCACACTGTATTAATAGAAAAAACAATAATAAACAATGCACCATGTAGGTAACTTATGAAAGAGAGGTGGTGCACTAGGCACACTTAAATACCAAGTCTCTAATTTAGAATCTTCCATTTATGGCCCAACGACCCTCTCGATTCTTTAGCCATTTTTAAACATTGTGCACTTCATAGCATGCATCAGAATAGGCTTTAAGAATTTAATTTTAACATAGAGAACCAACTTCTTCTATGCTTTGATTCGAGACCTTAGTCGAAATTTAGTAACCATGTTATTTCCAAAATAAATTCACCGATTTATTTCTAAAATAGAATTATACTTGATTCTTTAAGAAATAATAACTTTAAGTTATTTCTCTTTCCAAAATAAATTCACCACTTTATTTCAAGGTTGAATCATTCTAGATTCCCACGAAATTAAATCCAACGATTTATTTCCCTTAACAAGTTAGAATCAATACATGAGTCTAGTACATAAATAAATTTAATGATTTATTTCCTTTTACACAAATTGAATCATATTTGATTCTTACGGAAATAAATTCAATGATTTATTTTTCTTAACAAGTTAGAATCAACGCATGATTTTAGTATAGAAATAAATTTAATGATTTATTTCATTTTACACAAATTTAATCATATTTGATTCTTACGGAAATAAATTCAATGATTTATTTTTCTTAACAAGTTAGAATCAACACATGATTCTAGCATAGAAATAAATTTAATGATTTATTTCCTTTTACAAAAATTGAATCATACTTGATTCTTACGGAAATAAATTCAATGATTTATTTTCCTTGCAACGTTAGAATCATACAAGATTCTCTTGAAAATAAATTCAATGATTTATTTTCTTTTCTAAAATTAGAATCAACACAAGATTCTAATTTAGTAGTTTATTTACATTATATCTTCTGTTAAACAATAGAGATATCAATCCAACTTAGTTTTGTTTAACCAATAGAAATCAAAAGGAATCAATCCTTTGATTTTAATTCCATTTCTTGTTTGGAAGATTAAGTAAACCCGTTAAAATAGCATGAATTAAATTACCGAAACGAATTATTTACGAGATCTTTTATTTCTAAAACAAAACACGACTTCGCCTGGATATCATATTTCTCTCTACAAAATTTCTCAAAAGAAATTGTTAGTACGAAATAAAATCCACATAATTTCCAAAAATACAAAGAATCACAATTAAGACCAAAAATGTGGCAAAGTATAATTTATATACATGCCATATTTAAAATGTCCACATTATAAGGTAACACTATCATAATAATATTACCAAAAATATTACCAAATTTAAAACTTTATCTTAACAATACATGCAAATATGTATTTAAAGTTTTTATTTCCATTCCAGGAAGGGTTGACATATAAAGTTATAAAATTATCATATTTTCATATTGAATGACATATTTATTATTTAATATTAATGTCAAAAAAAAGTTTAAGGAATATTTCAATATTACCTTAACAATGTCATAAAAAAGTTTAATTGTGACATAAAACATACCATATTAAAAGTCAAAATTTAATATGGAATATTTAAATTACCTTACTAATCGAATATCCAAATGTTCTATCTCAAGAAAATCGCTTGCATCGTGTTGAATCCGTGGTGTTGGTGATCTCAACGTTTCTTGTCTTTGGGCATTCACTGCCATGAAAATCGTTGAGATGTCTTTGAGCATTTACGGGCACCAAAAGCTTTGAAGACAAGAAAAAATGGTCAAATGCCAAATATGAAATAATTGGCCACTTTAGTTTAAAGCCATATAAAGGTTATGAAAAAAGCATGCATGTAAATCACAAATAACAACATTAGGCTTTCCTTTTTCTATGCGTGAAAATTTCCTCATTGTGTGAATCATTGCTTTAGATACAATAATATGTTCATCTTGGATTAAAACTGAGAATCTATCTTAAGATTATTAGAACATAAGCGTTAATCCAAGAATAAATAATAAGATAAAATAATATAATTTAAACGAACAGTACAAAATTAAGAACAATACAACAATATATAAATCAAACCGATTTGGAACCAAAAGAAACGTGTTGAGGCCTGCACGAACGCAGTTTCCTTAAGACGGATTTTAGGCCACTCTTATGGTGCTCGAGTTCATTGGTCGTCTGTCTCCCAGGATACAACAACTTAAGATCAGCCACAGTTGCACTACTATGGAGATCTCGAACCGACCCTTGCCTTCGCCTATCACCGAAAACCACTTGTAAAATCCACAGAGTAAAACAATAAAAAAAATTTGTGGTTTTTTTGTTGTTGTAAACCTAGAAGCTTTACTCCCTATTTATAGGATTGTCATAAGGGTATAAGTGAAAATTTTGACCTAATGGAGCATTTAATATTGAGAATCAATTGATTCTTCTATAAAGCAATTTCCAAAATTATTATCTGAATTAAAGGTAACTTCTAATATTTACCCTTTTAATTCGAAGATAAAATTTGGCAAATTTATGCTTTTATTTGAGGAAAATTCATTTCAAATTTGGGTCAAAATATCTGCAAGCCTACGAAGGACCAGACCGGTTCAGACATTTGCGTTACCCACGTCGTGCACGTCTGCACATTTACGAACCAACAATTGGTTCCACATTTTCCTCAACAACATTTGAATCAATTTCTTATTCAAAGCTCCAAAATTATCAAATTTTTCCAACGTGTTCAAAATTTTATAAAAGGTTAATATTTGTGATATTTTTCACCGAAATTATATAGATTTCTGGTTGTTTTATTTTGGAAATCTAAATTTCTTGTTACATTTCTTGTCAGATGGAAGGCTAGAGAAACTAAAAGTAGATCAGTGTAAGGTTTATCTGAGAAAAAATCAATGGACTTAAATTGAGTGAGAAAAAAAATGTTATTATTGAACGCATAAAGGAACATTTAGAGTAATCTCCATTTTTTACAATAATTCATGGTTTTGTAGAATCAATGGACTTAAATTGAGTGAGAAAAAGAATGTTATTATTCAACGCATAAAGGAACATTTAGAGTAATCTCCATTTTTTACAATAATTCATGGTTTTGTAGATTTATATATATATATGGGTTAGGATCAACTTACACAATGTAAAACTCTTTAAGTTTTACACGTTTTCTGAATCGTTATATGGGGGGAATGGATGGCTCAGATTAACTCCTTACTCTCTTTTTTCCAAGTGATAATCTTCACATATTTACAGTTAATTTCATCCATTCGTTTCACTCATCCAACGGTTCAAAAAACGTGTAAAACTATATATAAAGAAAATCTTTCTATTTATTTTAGGGTTTCAAGTGGTAAAGCGGAGAAGAAGTATCCAATATCCAGCTTTTTATTGAACTACAAAGGTAAACACTTTAGTTCATGGCTTACCAAACTCTGTCTTTCTGAATTGATTAATTTATTTAATTAAATTAAAATCAGGATCAAATTGATAGAATGAGTAATTAAATGGACTAAATGTGTAGTTATACAAAATTCTATTGACAGACACATTACCTTTTTGTTAAATTTTAACGGCTAATGGTCAAAATAGGACCAATTAAATAGTTGGATGGTCGAATTTTGCGTTTTTATAGTTCGGTGGTCAAAATAGGTCAAACTCAATAGTTGAGTGGTCACCCAGATAGTTTACCTTAAAGTTTAAGTTGTAAAATATGATACACCAACTCGAATAACTCGAATTTTTTTATTCAACTCCATCCGATTCCGATCGACCGTTCACCCCTGATACCTCAGAATCCTTACACAAAAAACAAAAACCCAAAAATTTATTCGAAAATTTCATTAAACCCTCTTATCTTACTTTAATTTTGATTGCCAAAGACTAAAACTCAGAAATCTTTGAGGAAAACGGTAAAAAGAACAATGGGAAGCGCGCCGGCATAGATTCCGACGAGTTTCGGACACGAGCTCAGAGCTTGCCCTTCGTTGCCGCCTCATCAAAGCCTACGATCAGGTGAACTAGTTTGTTTCCAGTTTAGGGTTTCTTCTCGCTATCAGAAATTCCATGTTTGAGGCGTTGTTCTTCTAACTGCTCACCTTTTGGGTATTTAAAAAACGAACAGTTTAGGGAATCAGGATGCGAGAGAAACAACAAAGCATTTTCTACCCCAGTTTTAAAACTACATAAGGGATGCAAAGGGACAAGAGACTCATTTCGGTTGGGATCAAGAGACTTCTTTCTGTTATCGAATAAGGTGATATTCCTGGGGTCGCCTACATGGTTTTTTTATGTTGTTTCTATGGTTAGTGCTGAAGGTAAAGGAGGGGGCGTCGAAACAAAGGAGGTGATCCGCCTCCTGACACCTAAGACGATCGTGGCTTTTTTCGTCCAAGGGGGAAGCTGGCTCAACCGGATCAGTGAGTTTTATTTTCTTCGCAGGGCTGATGGTGGTGCTCTGCTATCATGCCCTCAGCTGGTGGGTAACACAACTGAAACTCAAAAAGCTTTGGCAGCCGGCGACTTTGTGTTAGGGACGAGGGCGAGGGCATTAGGGTCTTTGCGGTAAAGACATGGCAGGAATGGCGTGGGATTCGAGGCTCCTCCTATTTCTAAAGTCAACCCCGAAGATTTCAGATTGCAACAGCCTTTTCGATTTGTCCTTTATTTTGTCACCTTCATTGACAGCAAAGAGGGCACGACTTTCGAGGCTTCCTTGGGCTCACCAAGGCTCTATGTATCTCGGCATATGGGCTTTAGAGACCCTTCATTAGTTAAGTCAAACTCCCGGTTTGTGGGTCAAGTCAATCTCGTTATTCTATTCCAATACCGCTGCAAGGCAACGATGAGCTTGAGTCCTTAGATGTCTCGTTTTGGTCAAGTTTCAAGCTATCCCTTGAGGAGAAACTCCTTTTAATCGAAGAGGGGGAAAGTCAACCCGACCATTGCGTCAAAAAAATGCCTTTTGCTTTTCAGAACTGCAAAGCTTTTGTTTTCTCGATCACTTCGAAAAAGCTTAAGAAATGGTGCACAATCAACGTCAAAGGACGGGTAACCTTACCGATTAAAGGAAGCTCTACCATTACCAGGCAAGTGAATAACTCCCCTAAGGGTTATCCGCATCAGAAATGATAAAATGTGACACCACCTCTTTCGATAGGAAGGGTCGAGAGATGGTGGTCAACTTGAATCCTTCCCCGTGGTTCATCAGGCGTTTTATGTTCACGAGTGATCTAAAGTTCCTCATGTTCTCTTCCAGCTACGGACTGAAGGCATTGTTCGGTGCTGGGTTTCCTAACCTTGTTAGCTCAATCTCAAAGTCTGGTTATTTGATCATTGCAGCCTAGTTAACAAGACCCTTGTTTACCGATAGGGGAGCCTGCCTCTGGATGGAACTCTCACTCGGATGCTTTGATCGAGCCTCAAGACCGACTCCAAGATTGGCAAGGGTTGCTGTGTCATTTTCTTTTTCCTTTCTATGGTTAGGGATATCCCTTTGTTATGGGAACACCCTTGTTTGCTTTTGGCCTATGTGCCAAGTCTTTGGCTTTGTCTGTTTTGGTTCTTTGCCGGTTGTTGTTTTGTTCAAGGTTGATCCCTATTGTGTGTTTGCCTTTGTTGGTGTCCCGGGTTGCATGCTTATGCATGCCTTTTGGGCTTTGTACATGGGACATGGCTTAAGGTGTTGTATCGCTTCTTCTTCTTAATGCATTTTTTTTCTTCTCGGATAAAAAAAAGCAAGAGCTGACTGGAGAAGACAAAATGAGAATATAGATTTTAAAGTTAAATTAGTTTTTTTTTTGGTAAACTACACCAGTGACCACCAAATTATAGGGTTGGTGTCGATTTGACCACTATATTTTTAATTTTGTCGAATATACCATTTAACTATTTAAATGGTTCCAATTAAGCCATCCGCCGTTAAAAAATGAAAAAGTTGACGGAACTGTTTAAAAATTGGTATAATTACACATTTGGTCCTCTATATTTATACAATATATCAATTTAGTCCTAATTTTAATCTAATAAAATAAAGGGAAAACTACACCGGTGGTCCCCTAACTATTATCGTTCTCCTGTTTTGGTCCCCAAACTATGTTTTTCGGCAAACTCGTCCCTTCTGTTACATAGTTCTCCTGTTTTGGTCCCCCGACGTTAAATAGCTAACGGTTTTGCTGACGTGACATTTTTTAATATTTTTTAATCATTTCTCTCTCCTCTTATATTATTTTTATTTAATTTTATTCACTCAATCATGTCGTGACACGTGTCACTACCCTATTACTTGAAAAAAAAACCCAAAATCCTTAAAAAGGCATTTGGTGTTGTTGGGATTCGAACCCAGGACCACCGTCCACCAGGGCAAAAGGCATACGCATGAACCAGCTATGCTAAATTGGTTACTTGATTCAAGTCTACTAACATTTATATTTAAGCTATACTAATTAACCCAAAAAAACCCTTAAAAACAGAACTTGGTGTTGAATACTGCAAGTGAAATAAAAAGACATACATTTTAGCCTAAAGGGTCATTGGATTTTGGTTCAAACAAGAGAAAATACATATGGATTTCATGGGAAAGTATGGTAAGAAACGATGCAGAAACATGTTTTGGAGAGTGAAAGCAGGTTTGAAGAAAGCGTTGAAGAGTCGAAGCAAACAACGGTTGAAGTTACAGTATGATCCTTCCAGTTATGCTCTCAATTTCGACGAAGGTCGATGTTGCCATTCGAGTTTAGCTGCAAATACAGTGGGAGTTGTTCCATTTCGGGATCGTTCGGATTGTAAGTTTTTAGCATAAATCAGTGCAGTTTTTCAACATAAAATTGTACAGTTTTTCAACATGAAATAGTGCAGTTTTTATTTTTTCTTTCCAGCATAACAACTCAAAATTTAGATGTAGATTTTTGTGTATTCAAATTTTTACAGCAATATGAATTGATTTGAAAGTCATGCTCCCTATTTCCAGCTCGCAAGAAAATTTCATAAAATTTTACCAAAACAGTTCCTATCTACTATCGAAACTTGTTCCATCAGTCTTTACAAACAGACAAATTTTAACAAACATTTCCCCTGTTCTTAACAAATTCATAGCAGTCCATAATTTATCAAGATGGTTCTTACATGTATGCGTATACTTACTTACATTTTCAATCGGTTTCGAATGTGTCTATCAAGCAATGAAATTAAATCTTGATTCCAGCTCAACTATAGAATTGTTCAATGATTCATTCAAATACTTAGATTATTACAATCACAGTAACATCCATTACCCAGTGATTCATTATCTTAATCATGTCACCTAAACACATATCATGCCAATTTAAGCATAATTATCATTCGAGTATTTCAAGATTACACCATAAAATTAGAAACACCAAGTTCTGTTTTAAGGATTTTTTTGGGTTAATTAGTATAGCTTAAATATAAATGTTAGTAGATTTAAATTAAGTAACCAGCCTAGCATAGCTGGTTCACACACATGCCTTTTGCACTGGTGGTCCTGGGTTTGAATCTCAGCGACACCAAATGCATTTTTAAGGATTATGGAGTTTTTTCCAAGTAATAGGGTAGTGACACGTGTCACGACATGATTGGGTGAATAAAATTAAATAAAAATAATATAAGAGGAGAGAGAAATGATTAAAAAATATTAAAAATGTCACGTCAGTAAAACCGTTAGCTATTTAACGTCGGGGGACCAAAACAGGAGAACTATGTAACAGAAGGGACGAGTTTGCCGAAAAATATAGTTTGGGGACCAAAACAGGAGAACGATGATAGTTAGGGGACCACCGGTGTAGTTTTCCCTAAAATAAATTAATTATTCAAAAAGGTGGTGACACATCTTGGAATGCAAGGGTCAGGTGCTTGCCACTAAGCCAAACACTTTTTTGTGCTATGATATACAATCTTTGATATATATTTAAATGGTATTAGTGCCCAGAAAAATGGAAGAAGAGAAAATGATGCTGGGTGGATTCAAACCTAGAACATTAGAGTGGAAAGCACACATGCTTACCACTACGCCAACCCTATTTTTATGATATAAAACTCAACATTTAATATATGTGTATAAACATCTAACCTTATTAAATAAACTTAATAATTAAATTAAAGTTAACAATATTTTATATATTTTTTAATTATAGTCCGTGTACTATTTAAAATAGAAGATTTAAAATTATATTAAATTCATTTTAATTATTTTTTTAAAAATATTAAAATCATTTTTTAAATCAATTTAATAATTTTAATATTTTAAAAAATAATTAAATTATTATATATAATTATATTAAAAATTAAAATTATATTAAATTTATTTAGCGAATTCAAACTCACGAACATAATTCAAAATGAATTTAATATAATTTTAAATCTTGTATTTTAAATAGTACACGAACTATAATTAAAAAATATATAAAATATTGTTAACTTTAATTTAATTATTAAGTTTATTTAATAAGGTTAGATGTTTATACACATATATTAAATGTTAGGTTTTATATCATAAAAATGAGGTTGTCTTAGTGGTAAGCGTGTGTGCTTTCCACTCTAATGTTGCATATTCAAATTCACCCAACATCATTTTCTCTTCTTCCATTTTTCTGGGCACTAATACCATTTAAATATATATATTACAAATTGTATCTCATAGCACAAAGGCAAGCACTCGCCCCTTGCATTCCAAGGTGTTTGATTCCCCTGGAAGTAATTTCCATGTTAGCACTTTTCCACCTCCAATAAGGTAGTGACACGTGTCACCATCTTATTAAATAAATAATTTATTTTATTAGATTAAAATTAGGACTAAATTGATATATTGTATAAATATAGAGGACCAAATATGTAATTATACCAATTTTTTTAACAGTTTCGTCAACTTTTTCGTTTTTTTAACGGCGGGTGGCTTAATTGGAACCATTTAAATAATTAAGTGATATATTTGACAAAATTAAAATATAGTGATCAAATCGACACCAGCCCTATAGTTTGATGGTCATTGGTGTAGTTTACCCTAGTTTTTTTAACATACAATTGATTAATATGAACTTACTTTAAATTTAAAAAATAATAATTTAATTAAAAATCACATTTGAAATGTGTTGTCAAAATGTTACCGGTAAAGCTCTGGTAGTGAATATTACTTGGTTAGATAAAAATAAAATTAATTTAATATTACAAATATTCAAAATAAAATAATCAGAAAGTTGTACAAAATTGAAATTTTAAATAATATAATTAATTAAGAATATATATGAAATATATTACATTCTTATACCCGGATTCGAACCCATACAAGATGAAACAATATAAACATCCTTAACCACTATGTCAATTAGTATATTTCAGTTCATTGAAATATTACAAAGTCTATTCAATTGAAATTTTATAAAAATATTTTATACTTTTATATAATCTTTAAATAAAACAATTAAAAACTACTCGTATAAGGTTTGAGATCGCATTTGATACGATTTGCATATAATAAGTTACTACTCTACCTATGATTATCATTAGGTAATTTATTTTTAATAAATTATATAAAATATTTCATGTCACCCACAACGTCAACGTGATAAAATTTAGTATATATATAAGGTTAAAGGGTCAATTTTATCCCTGTAGTAAATTGAAATCTGCATTATTGCTTCTAATTTTTTTCTTGTAATTTTGCCCTCAAACTAAACTAATTTCAACAATGTCACCCATGACTGTTATTAACTAACAGACAATTAAGTTTTGTACAATAGCCCGCCACGTCATTAACTAACAGACATTTAAGTTTTTGACCATTCAACGTCTAGCATAACAAGTCGAGTTGCTCTAATTAACTGACTTGTTATGCTAGACGTTGAATGGTCAAAATTAATGATGTGACGTATTGTTGACATGAATATATATTAAAAAATTAATTTTAAAATTAATTAGTGCTTTATAAACGATAAAACTCTCAAAAACTATAATTTTTAAATTAATTAGAGCAAAAAATGGTTCGATAGATGTAAAAAATCAAAAGGATTTTTAAATGAATTTTTAACATGGGCCATTAAGTTTGATCGTTTAGCGTCTAGTTTAACATGCCAGCTGGGAATAACGAACGATATGGAGGGTTAATGTGTAGAACTTAACGGTCTAGGGATAACATTGCTAAAATTAGTTTGGGTTGAGGGTAAAATTGCAAGAAAAAATAATTGATCCTTTAGCCTTTATTTTAAAGTTGAAATTGACGGTCATTGAAATTAGCAATGTTGCCCCAAACTTAACATTGTTGGTTTCAGTCTATTACATGAATAAAATTGACCTTTTAACCTTTATTTTAAATGTGAAATTTTATTCTAGTGGTTTGTTTAGTTCATAGGATGTAAAATTATCTCTCAAAATAAAATTATATAATAAATTAGAAAAAATATTATATTTTTGTTTGTTTCATTTGATTGAGATTTAAAATTAAAATGTAATTATACAAATTATTTTTTTGTTCGATAGTTAAAATATGAGTTAAGTAATAGTTTAGTGAGTATCTATGTAATTTATCTTTTTTTATTGTGTCAAGTCAGTACGCCGTCAGTTGTTTAACAAAATTTGACACCCAATTGATAAATATTTAAAAAAAGAACATAAATAAACATAATACTAAATTTTTAAAATTGGTGAGCAAAAGTATATACTTACTCGTAAGTGACCATCTCAGTAGTTTACCCAATTGAATATTGCGTGATTACTAATGGCTTAATAGGCAAATAGATGTCCAAACTATGCCATTTTTTTCTAGTTAGGTGCCCAAACTATTTTTCGGGCCAAATTAGGACCTAAAGTTTTATTCTGTGACCCATTTAAGGTTCGCCGTTAAATTTTTCCGTTAAAGTACACATGTCATCTCCTAAAAATTCCAAAAATTATATTAAAAACAAATAAAATTAATAAAACAAAATAAATTATATCCTAAAATTTTCAAATATTCCCAAAACACTCTCGAAATCCCTAAATCCCCCAAATTCGACCACTCCCGCCAGCGGCGGCCGCGTTGTCGGCGACGGAATAAAGCGCTCTCCACTCGTCGAACAACCCACACGTCGTTCGTCGCCCCTCCTGCCGACGTTCGTCGTGAATTGTTCGAAAGAATTATTCGACAATTTCGTCGATTCGCACGGCGTCAGTCGATTATCGGCGACGAGATGGTAGGGAAATGGTTGTGATGGTTTGACGACCGAAGTGGTGGGCGATGATGTGGCAATCGGCGGCGGAATCGACACAAATAGAGATTTAGGTTTTGAGGGTTTAGGGATTTTTGAATTTGGGGGCTGTTTTGTAAAATCTGGAAAATTTAGAAAATTTTTAAATAATTAATTTTATTTATTTTTATATAATTTTAAATTTTTTTAGAGGTGACACATGGCATTTATCGGTGGATTAACGACGAACCTTAAATAGATTACGGAATAAAACTTTAGGTCTCAATTTAATCCGAAAAATTATTTGAGCACCTAACTAAAAAAAGACATAATTTAGATACTTATTTGACGGTTAAGCCATTACTAATTAAAGTGTTTGTAGTGTTATGAGGTGTCACGTGTAAGACTAAAAAACTGCTGCGGTAGCCGGTAGTGACTAGCACTAATCCACACGTGTTACAGTGTAAAATCACGGGCAGGTGTAGGGACAAGTGTCCTTCTTTAGAGGAAAGAACCATCATGATCTCATGTTATTCAGTTTTAGTTAAAAGTTACTCCATATTTTTATAACAAAACAATAAACAAATAAGAAACCAAATTAAATTTATATATATTTTTTAAAAACAATTATAAGTGAAACAGTAAAATTATTAAACTAAATCTATCAATTTATTTTTCAAACTTTAAATAACATATTTTATTTTTTATTTAAATATTTATAAAAGATATGAACCAATAAAATTATCATCATAATAATAGTATTTTTTTTGAAAATCCTATTCTACTTCTACTTAGAGGGGAGGAGGAAAATTTAGGTGAAGGCAATGCTCCTGAGGGGTCTTGAACCCGTGACCTAAGAGGAAGGGAGTAAAGCATGTGAGTGTGTTCTAACCACCAAGCCATCATCGCATGTTCAATAATAGTATTTATTATCATTGAAAAAAATATTACTTGTTATCTTTTTTAACTGGGTTAATATCTAATTAACAATTAATATCAATTCAATTAATATTTAATGTAATAGAAAATACATATGACATCATATAACTTCCTTAATTTTCTTTAAAAATATTGACAACGAAGTTTTGGTACAATTGGTAAAAACTGGAATCTTAAGATTGAAAGCTTAAGTTTAAATTTAACTAAATATAATTATGTGTTAATTCTTTACATATTTATCTTATCTTGCTCCATACATTAACAGAAAAAATTTTGGATAATTTTTATTCAGTCAATTATTTTCTATGTTTTTAACTTTTTTATATATCATTCTAAAATTAATTTTACAATTTTAATATTATAAAATCAATTGTATAAACAAATAAATTCATTTCAAATTCGAATAAAATGTTTAAACATGTAAATGAAAGATCAAACATAATATATATGCACGAACCAATTTGCCTCAGTGGTTAAGGGAACGATTGTTGTTCTTAGAGGTCACGGGTTCGAGCACCAGCAGCTGCAGCAGGGTGATTGAGCGTTCATTGTCAAATAGTTAAGAGTATATTTAGAACAAATACTACTTGTAATCACTTTAGCTTTCATAAAAAAACATAATATATATAAAATTTAAACTCAAATCAAAACAAATGTAAATGACTCGTGGGTCCAACCACTGTTATGTTTTCCTCAATGATCTACATTTGTATGCTCAAACATAGACTTTTTGCCAACTTTGCTGAAATGGGGTGATTTGATTTTTCTAGGTTCTAAAAACTATTTTAGGTTTAATTTGGTCAATAGTCATACGTTAAAACTTTACTAAATTGGTACATCTTTATAAGATATTATAATGGTTAATTACACTACATGTCATCAAACTACAACTTTAATTCTAAATTATTCCTAGACTTTTGAATGTTTTAATTCCATTCCAAACTTTTGAGCATTATGATTTCATCTTCGAACCATAACTCTCATTTCTCATATTATCGTTCATGCCACATCATATTATTAATAACACCCTTTATTGTTTACATGACAGATAATAGTTTTTTTTATATCTTTGTTTCACTAAGATGTGACATTACTAGCATATACTGATATTCAAACCTTTGAGGCTAAACTAGAATAAAGATTGTAGTTTGGGGATAAAATTAGAATGCTCAAAAATTTTGAGGCCAATTTAAAATAAAATCATAGTTTGAGGATAAAATTGAGATGTTTAAAAGTATGGAGACTATTTGAAATTTTAATTCTGTAATTTGAATGTTCAACATAAATTGAAGGATAAATTTGTAATTCTAGTTAGATGAGATAAGAAATTTCTTGTATTCATAATTTTTTTGCAGATTGTTTTTATGGTATGAAATAAGTTCAAATGTTAGTTTGGTATGAAATAAGTTCAAATGTTAGTTTGAGTTGATAATTCCCAAAGTAATCATTGCTTGTATTCGAAGAAAAGGCCTACATCCAAAGATATTTTGTTTCTTCACCTTTGATCACATGCTCTCAACACATTTTGCTTGGACAAAGCATTTTCATGAAATTGATATTCGGTTTCAAAATTTGATTTTCATAAAATTTTAACGCGTTATTCATAAATGTTGAATTTCGACATCTAAATTAGGCATTTTTAAGAGAAATAATGTCCATAAAATAAAATAAAAATTAGAGAAATGAGGTGTGCCCAACATTGTTTTATGAAATGAGTTCTTTTCTACCGTAACTATGAGTGTCGTCGTATGCATATGGTGGCATTAGTTTCTTTTTAATTTTTTATTAGTGTATCGCTGCAACCTGCAAGCAGCGATATATTTTTTTTTAGGAAAATAAGGGTTTTTTTACATTAATCACGTCTTTATTGCGAGTTTTTAAAATTTTATTAAAATAAGTAGGTCACCGCCTACATATAACGACATACTAATATAATTTTAAAAGAAACGAACGTTGTCACATGCATACAGCAACATTCATAATTACTTTAATATCTTTTTACTAAATATATTGGACACACTTATTTCCTAAATAATATTGTACACTTATTTTTATAATTTTTTTTCTTATTTTAGAGATTATTTCCCTAAAAATGCCTCTAAATTATATATATATATATATGATAATTATTTGATATACTGTCGATAGACACTGTAACGCCCGATGTTAGGGTCCGGGAGATAATCGTGTTTGGTTAAATCGATTCGAGTTAGGTTAATTTTGAAGCTATTTTAAATGGATAATCTTGGTTTTAATAAAAAAAGACAAAATGAGAATTTTGAAATAAAAGAAATAGAGATAGGGTTTTTGAAATGCTATCACCTTCTCCAAAAAAAATTCCTTTTCATGTTAAACCCCCCCAAAACCCCATTTCAATATTCCATTGCTCCTAGCTTTCTATCCAAGCGATTTCTTCAAGGTAATTGATTCTTTAACTTGGTTTTATCTTCCTTGAGTCATAGATACTAAGATTTTTGCAAAAACCACATGGTTTAAACTTGTTTTGATTTTAAAGTTTGGTTTGAAGTGGAAGAGAGTTTATGGAATTTTTGTTGGGGTTGGTTGTGGTTGGGTTTAGGCATGTTTTTAACTTTGTCTTATTGCTAAAATAACATGAAAATGATTGGTTGTTTTAGGAAACTCGAAATGGGTATTGTGGGTAACTTTAGAAGTTAGAAATCTTGAGTTTTTGGGATGTATTTTGGGTCTAAATGACAGTTGATGGTTTGGTAGCTTTGGGTTGATGTTTTGAATGTTAAAAGATAAATTTTTGATGATAAATTCGTTGGGATTGGCTGCAAGTAGTTTGGGGATAAATTGAATATGTTTTCGGTGAAATTTGGGCTTGAATCGATGTGTTTTGTTGCAAGAATGTTGAGTTCCGAGTTGCTGCTATGTTTGTGAGTATATTAGCATCCTAATGTTCTGTTTTGGGTTGCCTAAAGTAGAGGAAAAGGATTTGGGCTTCGTGGACGCGAATTCGGAGGCTTGAATCGGCATCTTGGATAGCGTTTGTGTGTTGGCTGGTGAGTGGAAATTGTTTTGGAGATTTAAAATGTTCAAAGAATGTTTCTTGGGGTTTGGGTGGAGCCTTAGAGGCCAATCTAAACCCAAGTGTAAGTGTATTTGTTCTTGCCTTGTTTCGTTAAGTGTCGGTGTATATGTTTATACACGTTGTTGGTTGAAATGCAATTGCTTTTACCTCCTTTTTAATGTTGTTGTGTTGTCGTAGTTGTTGTCAAAGCCTCACGTGATGGTTAGTGGAAAGTATGTTGTTGAATACGGTGATGTGTAGTCCCACCGATAGTGACTAGTAGATGAGTACGATGATGTGTAGTCCCACCGGTAGTGACTAGTAGATGAGTACGATAATGTGCAGTCCCACCGGATTCATGCTAGTTGTTGTGAACGGTGATGTGTAGTCCCACCGGAAATGGTTGTGCATGTGCACACCATGTTTTGTTTGTGCTTTTGGATTTTCGTATTTCCCTTTCTAAATGATTTTGTCTTTAAACTAAAATATATGTTTGAACTGCTTTGTTGTTGTTGTGATTTTGAGCTATGCTCACTAAGCTTTTAAGCTTATACTTTCTTTTCCAACAATGCAGATCGTTAGTGGCTTTGGAAGGCAAGCGGGGTAAATGAGGAGTCTTGGAGTTCTTTGGCAGCTCAAAGTATGGTTTTTATGGTTGTAATAATACTTAGGCAATGAGAATGCTAGACTTTTGTGTTTGAGAGTTGGTGTCCAAACTCCTTTGTAGTTGTTTTTGTTGCTAACATGTTTTAAATGCTGATACCATGCTATGTTAAGGCTTGTTATGGCCTTTGGTTAATTGTCGTGTTTTGGCTTGTTGGTGTTTTTGGAGCTAAGTGTTCTTATGAGCTTTTGAGGTTGAGATCCATATTTGCGTGTATGTATGTTAGAGCTTGTCTTTAGGGTGTTTTGCCTTTAGATTGTTTGTTAAGTATGTTGCTATATGGTTTGTGATCTTTCGGGGTAAGTTTGGGAACGTTTGAGGATGCCAAAATGCATTTTCGGGCCAATCTTTGTCCAGGCATTTCGGAACGTCTGGAGTTGTTTCGAAACGGCCAAGCTTTTAGGGCACCCGTATCGGAATGGGAGTGGTGTTGTTTCGGTACGATTTGCCACTAGAGGCTCCCGTTTCGGAACCATGAGGAGCCGTTCCGAAACGACCTAATGTTGCTTTTTGAATGAGAGCCAGCGTTTTGAAACGGGCAGTCCTGTTTCGAAGCGCATGTAGGTAAAATGGTTAAAGAGCATTTTTGAAGGTTTTCAAATGTTACGTCTTAGTCCCTAATGCTTGTATGCTTCCTAATTGGGTTTATATGTATCCTTTGTGATGGTTTTGCCTCGTGTGCATGAAACTTGACTAATAAACTATTTAGGTAAGGTTAATTTACCGTAATGCCCTCTGCTCGGTTCATATCCGTGTTTGCTTTTCCGCTATTTGCCTTCACACATAGGTTTAAACGTGACATTTAGACAATATTAATAAAATGAAAAAATAGGGTTGCTAATCGGAGAGAGGCCTTGCAGGTTTCGCTTCGGTTTTCCCCGTGTAACCCGTTCGGTTCGGTCTGTTGGCTAGGCCGGGATGAGGGGGTTACATTTGGTGGTATCAGAGCCTCGATTACGAGGTCTCTCGGGAAGGTAAGTCAGGTAAGTTGGTTTGCAATTGCACGGTGTGTGAAAGCATGTTTTCTCGTTCTTGCTATTGGTTGAAGGGTAGTCGAGCGTCCTCATTGCTAAATATTGTTATTGGAAAATGGTTTTGATTAAAAGAGCTTAAGCACTTGGATCCTTGTCCTTACTGACCCAATGTTTTTTTGTGTGTGATGTGTTTGTTGTTTTAGATTTTATCTCCGTTATGGTGAGACCGAGGGGAAGGCCTAGAGCGGGTGACCAGGCACTCGGGGTTGTGCCTCCTCCTTCTCCTCCTGCTCTCGATGGTAATGGGGCGGATGTTGGAGATGATGTACCTCAGGCTGGGGCGAATGTCAGAGGTAATGGATCTCAGACGGGTCAGGGCCAGGCAGGTGCGGACATGACTCATTTGATTCAAACCATAGTCGTGGCTTTTCAGACAACTTTAGCCGGTATACATGTTGTAGCACCACCTCAGGGTGCGGGGACTGGTTTACCCCTTAAGAGACTTCGTAGTTTGGGCGAAGTTGAGTTTCGTGGTTTGATTCCCGAGGGTTCAGAGGCTTGGCTCGAGAGCACTACCCGAATCTTAGGCCAGATGGAGTGCTCAGACGCTCGTAAGTTGGGTTGTGTTGTCTCCTTGCTTCAGGGAGATGCGTATGCTTGGTGGACTACAGTTATTTCGGGTATGCCGGAGGCGGATGTCACTTGGGAATTTTTCAGAACAATTTTCAGAAAGAAATACCTTGGAGCCCGATATCAAGATGAAAAGAAGAGGGAATTTATAGCCTTAGTTCAGGGTAGTAAGACGGTGTCAGAATACGAGGTACAATTTGTGAGGTTGAGCTAGTATGCTCTCGAGTTCATTCCCAATGAGAGAGAACGGTGTGAGCGTTTTCGTTACGATTTGACTAGGGATGTGAAGACTTATATACTCGCTTCTGATTACACCGAGTTTGATGTTTTGGTCTCTAGGGCCAAGGATATTGAGTAGAATTTAGGCTCGAACACTCGTGCTAGTGGGTCCGATTCGGGGAAGAGACATGCCGATTGGGATAGAGAACATGGCAAGAGGCACAAAGATTGATATCATCCTGATTCGAGACATAGAGACGGTAACCATGGACGTGACCATTAGGGCCAAGGAGTTGTTGTTCACACTCCTGAGTGCACTAGGTGTGGGAGACGCCATCCGGGCGAGTGTATGGGTACCTTTGGGGTATGTTGGAACTGTGGTTCCCGAGATCATTTGAGGCGTAACTGTCCTCACCCGGCTAGGGGTGAACATGCCCCAGTTCGAGGTTTTGAGCATCAGAGAGGCCGTGGGCGCGATCGAGGTAATTTTCAGCCAAGGAATGAAGGTCAGAGAAACGTAACTCATGTGGTGGTAGTTCAGCCCGAGGGTGGAGGACCAGCTAGGGTGTATGCACAGCAAGAGGCTGGGAATGACATAGATGTCATTGCAGGTAATTTCTTGTTACGGTCTTTATCCTTGCTTTCGTTGATAGATTCGGGGTTGACACATTCATACATTTTGGGTGAACATGCAAGATCCTTAGGTTTACCGTATGAGTGGTTAGAGGTAGGCATAAATGTCACTAGTTCTTTCGGTGAGACCGTGGTAGCTAGGAAAATGTATAGGAGGTATTCTTTGACGATTCAGGGTCATGTGTTTCCGGTCGATATGATGGAATTACTGTTCTATGGT
This sequence comes from Hibiscus trionum, assembly GCA_030270665.1. Taxonomy (NCBI): domain Eukaryota; kingdom Viridiplantae; phylum Streptophyta; class Magnoliopsida; order Malvales; family Malvaceae; genus Hibiscus; species Hibiscus trionum. The sequence goes on from BSYR01000097.1 coordinate 2,341,171, forward strand.
TTCGATGTCATTTTGGGCATGGACTGGCTTGTAGAGCATAGAGCTAGGGTAGACTTTGAGACCAAGAGAGTTTCCTTGAGACTTATAGATGATTTTGAGGTTGTGGTAGTTGGCGAGAACATTAAGTTCTTGTCCAATGTTGTTTCTGCTTTAGAAGCTCAGAAATTGATGGATTTGGGTTGTCAAGCGTATTTGGCCTATGTGATGAATCCGAATATGAGTGAGGTTAGACCGCAAGACATTAGAACAATTTGTGATTTTTCGAGTGTCTTTCCAGAAGAGTTGTCGGGTTAGCCTCCAAATAGGGATGTTGAGTTTGCTATTGAGATGTATTCAGATTCTGCTCTCGTATCCATTGCTCCATACAGAATGGCACCGAAAGAGTTGAAGACACAACTTCAGAAACTGTCAGATAGAGGTTTCATTAGGCCTAGTATTTCTCCGTGGGGTGCTCCGGTCTTGTTTGTGAAGAAAAAGGACGACATTATGAGAATGTGTATAGACTATAGGCAGTTGAACAAGGTAACGGTAAAGAACAAGTACTATTTTCTATGGATAGATGATTTGTTTGATCAATTGAGAGGTGCTTTAGTGTTTTCGAAGATTGATTTGAGATCGGGTTACTATCAGTTGAAGGTAAAGGATGTGGACATACCGAAGATGGCTTTCTGTACACGATATGGGCACTATAAGTTTTTGGTAACGCCTTTTGGTTTGACTAATGCTCCAGCTGCATTTATGGACATGATGAACAAAGTGTTCCATGAGTTTTTGGATAGGTTTGCAGTAGTGTTCATAGATGACATCTTAGTGTACTCTTGAACCGAGGAAGAACATGATGAGCATTTGCGATTAATGCTTCAGACTTTGCTTGAAAAATCAGTTGTATGCCAAGTTGAGTAAGTGTGAGTTTTGGATTAGGGATGTAGTCTTTTTAGGGCATGTGATCTCAGCCGATGAGATTAGTGTGGATCTCAAGAAGATAGAAGTGATAGTGAATTGGAAACAACCGAAGTCAGTGACCGAAATTCGTAGTTTCCTAGGCTTGGTGGGGTATTATCGAAGATTTGTTGAGGGATTTTCGAAAATTGTAGCACCTTTGACTAAATTGCTTCAGAAGAATGTTCCGCATGAGTGGACATATGCAAGGTAGCAAGCGATTGAAAAGTTGAAGAAGACATTGACAAAAGCTCCTATTTTGATTCATCCTGAACTAGGAAAAGAGTTCGTAATTTTACAGTGATGCATCGTATGTAGGTTTAGGGTGTGTGCTTATGTAAGAGGGAAAAGTTGTAGCTTATGCTTCGAGACAGTTGAAGGTGCACGAGAAGAATTATCTCACTCATGACATAGAGTTAGCTGCTGTAGTGTTTGCTTTGAAGATTTGGAGACACCACCTTTATGGTAAGAAATACATAGTTTACACCGACCACAAGAGTTTGAAATACTAGATGAATCAGAGAGAGTTGAACCTTAAACAACGTAGGTGGTTAGAGCTTCTTAAGAACTATGACCTTACGATAGAGTACCATCCGGGTAAGGCAAACGTAGTGGTCGATGCTTTGAGTAGAAAAGTGGCAGTTGACTTGCGAGCTATGTTTGCGAGATTGAGTGTGTCACAGGATGGCAGTTTGATAGCCGAGTTGTAGGTTAAACATTCGTTGGTTCAGTTGATTCGAGAGAAATAGTTGCAAGATGAGTCTTTGGCACCTCACGTGCAAGATATAGCCGAGGGTAGACCCACAGATTTCTGCTTTGGCGAGAATGGGATCCTATGTTTCAAGGATAGGGTAGTTGTTTATAGAAGATGCTGAGTTGAGGCGTACTATCTTGAATGAAGCACATAACAGTCCTTTTGCTATGCATCCGGGTAGTACGAAGATGTACCGTGGGTTGAAAGATGAGAACTAATGGATTGGGTTAAAGAAAAATGTGGCCGAGTTTGTGAGTAAGTGTATGGTTTGTCAGCGAGTTAAGGCCGAGCATCAGTTTCCTTCAGTTTGTTACAGTCGTTGAAGATTCCAGAATTTAGTATGGGTGATAGTCGACAAATTCACTAAGTGTGCCCATTTCATACCTGTTCATACTACCTAAACCTTAGATAAGTTGGCTGATCTGTATATTAGTGAGATAGTGAGATTGCATGGTGTACCAAAGTCGATTGTTTCAGACAGATATCCGAGGTTTACAGCTAGATTTTGGGAGTGTTTGCATCGTGCCTTAGGTACTTGGTTGAACTTCAGTACTTCGTATCACAGTCAGATGGTCAATCAGAGGGAGTGATTCAGGTGTTAGAGGACATGTTGAGGTGTTGCATCATCGACTTTCAGGATTCTTGGGAGAAACACTTACCGTTAGTAGAGTTTGCGTACAATAACAGTTATCAGGCTAGCATTCAAATGACACCGTATGAAGCTCTATATGGTAGGAAATGTAGAACACCTATTTGTTGGGCCGAGGCCGGACAGAAGCTTATACATATGCCAGATTTGCTTAAGGGCACCACTGAGAAGGTAAAACTGATTTGTGATCGCTTGAAGGCAGCTTCAGACAGACAAAAATTGTACGCCGATCTGAAGAGAAAAAAGATAAAGTATGATGTTGGCGATAAAGTGTTTTTGAAAGTTTCACCTTGGAAGAAGGTGATGAGGTTTGGTGAGAAGGGTAAGCTAAGTCCGAGATTCATTGGTTCTTACGAGGTAGTTGAGAGAATTGGTCCCGTTGCTTATAGATTGAGATTGTCTACGGAGTTGGAGAAGATTCATGATGTGTTCCATGTTTCGATGCTCCGAAAGTATAGATCAGATCCGTCTCATGTAATGCCAGTGGAAGAGATCGAGTTGAACCCATATTTGTCGTATAATGAAGAACCGGTTGAAATTCTTGCTACGGATAATAAAGTGTTGCGTGGGAGGTCTATCGAGTTAGTTAATGTTTTGTGGAGACACCGAGGTGTGGAAGAGGCCACTTGGAAGAGGAATGATGACATGGGGAAACAGTTTCCGTACCTCTTCCCATTAGGTAAATTTCGAGGACGAAATTCCTTTAGTGATGGAGAGTTGTAACGCCCGGAGTTAGGGTCCGGGAGATAATCATGTTTGGTTAAACCGATTCTGGTTAGGTTAATTTTGAAGCTATTTTAAATGGATAACCTTGGTTTTAATAAAAAGGACAAAATGAGAATTTTGAAATAAAAAAATAAAGAAAGGGTTTTTGAAATGCTATCACCTTCTCAAAAAAAAAAATCCTTTTCATGTTAAACCCCCCCAAAACCCCATTTCAATATTCCATTGCTCCTAGCTTTCTATCCAAGCGATTTCTTCAAGGTAATTGATTCTTTAACTTGGTTTTATCTTCCTTGAGTCATAGATACTAAGATTTTTGCAAAAATCCATGGTTTAAACTTGTTTTGATTTTAAAGTTAGGTTTGAAGTGGAAGGGAGTTTATGAGATTTTCGTTGGGGTTGGTTGTGGCTGGGTTTATGTGTGTTTTTAACTTTTTCTTATTGCTAAAATAACATGGAAATGATGAGTTGTTTTAGGAAACCCGAAATGGGTATTGTGGGTAACTTTGGAAGTTGAAAATCTTGAGTTTTTGGGATGGGTTTTGGGTCTAAATGACAGCTGATGGTTTGGTAGCTTTGGGTTGATGTTTTGGATGTTAAAAGATAGATTTTTTATGATAAATTCGTTGGGATTGACTGCAAGTAGTTTGGGGCTGAATTGAATATGTTTTGGGTGAAATTTCGGCTCGAACCGATGTGTTTTGTTGCAAGAATGTTGAGTTCCGAGCTGCTACTATGTTTGTGAGTATATTAGCATCCTAATGTTCTGTTTTGGGTTGCCTAAAGTAGAGGAAACAAATTTGGGCTTCGTGGACGCGAATCCGGGTAGTTCGGAGGCTTGAATCGACATCTTGGATAGCGTTTGTCTGTTGGCTAGTGAGTGAAAATTATTTTGGAGCTTTAAAATGTTCAAAGAAGGTTTCTTGAGGTTTGGGTGGAGACTTAGGGGCCAACATAAACCCAAGTGTAAATGTATTTGTTCTTGCCTTGTTTCATTAAGTGCTGGTGTATATGTTTATACACGTTGTTGGTTGAAATGCAATTGCTTTTACCTTATTTTTAATGTTATTGTGTTGTCGTAGTTGTTGTCAAAGCCTCGCGTGATGGTTAGTGGAAAGTATGTTGTTGAATACGGTGATGTGTAGTCGCACCGGTAGTGACTAGTAGATGAGTACGGTGATGTGTAGTCCCACCGGAATCATGCTAGTTGTTGTGAACGGTGATGTGTAGTCCCACCGGAATCATGCTAGTTGTTGTGAACGGTGATGTGTAGTCCCACCGGAAATGGTTGTGCATGTGCACACCATGTTTTGTTTATGCTTTTGGATTTTCGTATTTCCCTTTCTAAATGATTTTGTCTTTAAACTATAATATATGTTTGAACTGCATTGTTGTTGTTGTGATTTTGAGCTCCGCTCACCAAGCTTTTAAGCTTACGCTTTTTTTCCAACAATGCAGATTGTTAGTGGCTTCGGAAGGCAAGCAGGGCAAGGGAGGAGTCTTGGAGTTATTTGCTAGCTCAAAGTATGGTTTTTATGGTTGTAATAATACTTAGGCAATGGGAATACTAGACTTTTGTGTTTCGGAGTTGGTGTCCAAACTCCTTTGTAGTTGTTTTTGTTGCTAACATTTTTTGAATGCTGATACCATGCTATGTTAAGGCTTTTTATGGCCTTTGGTTAATTGCTATGTGTTTTGGCTTGTTGGTGTTTTTGGAGCTAAGTGTTCTTATGAGATTTTGAGGTTGAGATTCATATTTGCGTGTATGCATGTTAGAAGCTTGTCTTTAGGGTGTTTTGCCTCTAGATTGTTTGTTAAATATGTTGCTATGTGGTTTGTGATCTTTCAAGGTAAGTTTGAGAACGTTTAGGGATGCTAAAATGCATTTTCGGGCCAATCTGTGCCCAGACGTTTCGGAACATCTGGAGTTGTTTCGGAACAGCCAAGCTTTTGGGGTACCCGTATCGAAACGGGGATGGTGCCGTTTTGGTACGATTTGCCACGGAGGTGAGCGGCAGAGGAAGCTGAAACAATGAAGGTAAAAAAAAATAGAACCCATAATCATTTTCCCTTTTTATAGATTTTATGCTTCAAAAATAGAACGAGTATACCACTGGAAATGCTCTGTTTCTCTCTGTATTGATCTAAATATCCTCGTTTTCAACCTTTTTTCTTATAATGGTTTGTGTTTCGGTTATATAGCCCGAAAATTACAATATTTAGGCATGAATAAATAAGGCCTAAAATTACTATTGGTTGCCCTTAATCCTTGTTTGTATTCATCTGCTAACTCTAAAATTTGTTGTGCATTTCTGCCCTGTCCCCTAATGCTTTGGTATTTCTCTGATTTTTGTTGTTTTGGTATGTCGTTCTGACATTTCTCTTTGGTTGTATGCGATACTAGTCGAGGAGGGGACTAGTAAAGGGCATCGAATAGTCGTGCACCGACGTAGTCGACGATGGTCCCTTCAATCGATGTGGTGAGGATCTAGACGGTCACAAGGAATTCAAGGAGGCGAGCATGAACTCCACGTGTGCGTGGGGCGGTCGAAAGGTCGCATGTGGGGCGCGTGAGAAACTGAAAAGGCCTTCTTGGTTGCGTCATGGCCGTTGAATCAGATTTAGATCTGACAGTTGGTAGGTGGCGACTGCAAAAAACAAGTCATCATATTAGGGCTTTGATATAATTAGGTTTAGGGTTGAGCTTTATTGGGTCTCAGGATTTAATTAGACCTGGGCCTAAAATGGGCCTTATGTATAATATATGTATAATATTTTGGGCTTTAGTGTAAGTGCACTGCTAATATTATATATGAACTTGAACTGTTATTTAAAATTAGGCATATACATTATTAATTTTTTTGTATTTTCATATTTGTTTAATAATAATAATAATAATAATAATAATAATAATAATAATAATAATAATGTAACAAGATAGGAAGGTAATATAATATACTAATAATATTTAGGGTTTTTAATTAACTATATATATATCAATAATAATATTTTTCGCATGTTTTGGTTTTAATCATACTATATAGTTAAAGTAGATAAACAAAGCCCATTATTGTAAAATATAGAACAAATTAACACCCCAGACAAAATTAGTGATTACAGTTGCCCCTCTTTGCTTATACTTGTACAACAAGAATAAAGCAAATACCATAAGCACTAATTTTGTCTAACTTCCTTGTTTAAATTCTGAATCACCGTGCACTTGAACTACTGGTGGTCCGAAAGTCTAGACGGGTAATGTAACGGTCGCGAAGGCTTGAAGTTGTTCTTCTCATTTCGATATTCTTCAACCCTTCAAGGTCCAAACGGATAAACAATTGGTGAAAAATAAATGCTCCATTCTCTTTGCGCCCGAACGGATAGTTAAATTCCATTCTCATAGTGCCCGAATGGATAGGCGAGTTCTATTTTCCTCATGCCTGAACGGATAGGCGGGTTTCCATTCTCCTCACGCCCGAACAGATAGGCATGTTCCATTCTCCTCATACCCGAATGGATAAGCGTGTTCCATTCTTCTCATGCCTGAACGAATAGGTGGGTTCCATTCTCCTCATGCCTGAACGGATATGTGAGTTCTGTTTACTGAATAAGCTTTAATATACCTGTCACAATAGGCAAAAATAATTTGATGATATGAGTTAGCATGCCCCTAACCTAGGGATGTCTAACTACAAATGATGCATGAATTGTGACATCAAAATTACTCGAACGCTTTCACTTTTCGGGTCGGTCGGTCTTGATCTTCTTCTTATTTCTTCTTCTTCTCAATCTATTTTGGGCTTTAGTGTAAGTGCACTGCTAATATTATATATAAACTTGGACTGTTATTTAAAATTGGGCATATACATTTTTTTGTATTTTCATATTTGTTTAATAATAATAATAATAATAATAATAATAATAATAATAATAATAATAAAAGTAATAATAATAATAATAATACGGTAACAAGATAGGAAGGTAATATAATATACTAGTAATATTTAGAGTTTTTCAATTGACTATTCATATATATATATATATATATATATATATATATATATATATTTCGTTTGTTTTGGTTTTAATCATACTATATAGTTAAAGTAGATAAACAAAGTCCATTATTGTAAAATGTAGAACGGGTTAACACCCCAAACAAAATTAGTGGTTACAATATTACCTTAACCTCTAAATTCTAAATCCTAACACTAACTCTTAAATTCTAAACTCAAACCCCTATACTTTAAACTAAGTTTCTAAACACTAAAACTAAGACATTTATGAAAACTAAAAGTTTCCACCGTCAGTGTATTGGATATAAATCCATATATATGTGTGTGTTAGGGTCCACTTACACAATCTAAAACTGAATTACTTTTACATTTTTTGGAGCGTTGGATGATGATAATAAATGACTAAGATTGTTTCATTATCTATTTTTTCCTATGATAATCTTTACATTTTCTACTGTTAACCTTATCCATTTATTTATTTTCATCTAACGGTCATAGATTAGTGTAAATCCAAATGAGTTTTATCACAATCCATATATATATATTATGCCATGGCCCAGGAAGCGGTTTTAGTAATGAAGACAGAGAAAAGTGGTAATATGTTTTAAATATAGTTGGTAAAGAGCCATCAAAATTCTAGGGGGAAACCCGCCACAGTCTTAAGAGGAGAACCAATTTTTCTTAGCTATGACGATGTGGTCGTTACATAACGCGCACTGCACGAACGTGGGCCCTTCTTCACATATTGACGTTAGAATATGGTGTGTGTGGGCCTTTGCTATTTTGAAAAAAAGAGGCTCATTTTATTATTTTCTTCCTACTTTATATTATATTTTAAATTTAACTTTTATCTTTATTTCATACCATTTTTATCATAATTTATATGTATTCATTAAATGATTAATTCAGATCAGATTTTATTTTATTTATTTTGTTAGGGTTCAAATCTTATTATGAAGATGATTTGATTATTCAATTTGTTTCATTCAAAATGTTAAGATTCAAACTATGGATTGTATTTAATAAAACTAATATTTAATTCATTTCATACAATTTTTTATCATAATTTATATGTATTCATTAAATGATTAATTCACATCAGACTTTATTTTATTTATTTCGTTAGGGTTCAAATCTTATTATGAGGATGATCTGATTATTCAATTGTTTCATTTAAAATGTTAAGATTCAAACTATAGATTGTATTTAATAAAACTAACGTCTCACCCTACTAAATTAATTGATATTTAATTCATTTAACATAATTTGATCTTTCATTACATGTAATATTGTCTAATCAAATAATTATTGTATTTAAAAAAGTTTTACTAATAAGATGCTTTGAATTCTTTTTAAGTAATTAAAACTTACAATTGATTTTTCATGTCATTTAGAAGAGAAATTATGATCATCAAAATAACCTTTTCCTTGTTTATTATCTGAAAAATATATCAATGGAACATTGCAAATCGTTGATGCTGAAATTTTGAATATGATTTGAAATATAATACTACTAATAATAATAACATACAATAGAATTCCAAATTGAATATAATAAATATACGAAAACCAAATCATAATGACCTTTTGAAAACCTTGTTCCCGATTACTAGAGAGGCTTTCCGTTTTTCTTTCTTCCTTTTTTCACCCTCTCATCTTTCTCAAATGATGAAATTGCCATTCATTTCGTATTTCACCTTTAATTATTATTATTAGGGAAAACTACACCGGTAGTCCCCAAACTATTACCATTTTCCTATTTTAGTCCCTAAACTATGTTTTTCGGCAAAACCGTTCATTCTGTTACATAGTTCTCCTGTTTTGGTCCCCTGACGTTAAATAGCTAACGGTTTTGCTGATGTGGCATTTTTTAAATATTTTTTAATCATTTCTCTCTCCTCTTAAAAAATGCAACGTCAGCAAAACTATTAGCTATTTAACGCCGGGACTAAAACAGGAGAACTATGTAACAGAAGGGACGATTTTGCCGAAAAACATAGTTTGGGGACCAAAATAGGAAAATGGTAATAGTTTGGGGACCACCGGTGTAGTTTTCCCTTATTATTATTAGGGTGAAATACACTTATTATCACTTAATTACATGGCGCTTTGGTAGTTAGAGTATAAGTCAATGGCAAATCCGTCAAAGTGACCCCAACTACTAACCGGTAATGATTTCGAGCTTGGAGGTGCATCATATACATATTATATTAAGCCAAAGGATTCGCTCGGACGGATATCCCTGAAACCTGCGCTTGTTTGTAATCTTTTCCTCAACAAAGAACAAAACTTTCCCTCATAAAATCTCTCGCCCATCATTTCTTTAGCTTTCTTCAAGCTTCTCTCTCTTCATTTTCCTTCAAAATTATACCTTTTCTAGCAACAGAACCAAATGGAGTTTTCTGGACCTTCAAGGAGGCTTTGTTTCATTGAAGAAGATGATGGCTTAGCTTCTCTTGCAGCTATGGAAGCTGGATATTCGGGAAGCCATTACCAAAATCATAGCCAAAATGGTTTTTTTTCAACACCCTTTTGTTACTCTAGGAGGAGTAGTTTAAGGAACCTTTTATCTTTTTGTTTAGTTTCTTCTCCAAGATCTGCCAGGTTTTTTGATGGCAGATTTGAGGACCATCAACCCCATTTCTTGGATGCATGTTTCCTTTGCAAGAAATCTCTCAGGGGCAACAGCGACATCTTCATGTACAGGTTAGTCTTCATATTTTTCTTAAGTTGTAAATTTGTAATGTTTTCTAGAGTGAAAGATCAGAGCTTTGTCATGTTGAAATGTTTGCAGAGGGGACACACCTTTCTGCAGTGAAGAGTGTAGGCAAGAACAAATCGATATGGATGAAGCCAAGGAAAGGAATTGGAACCTTTCTTCCTCAATGAAAGCTTCCAGAAAGAAAGATCAAAGGAAATCTGCATCTCCAGCCAAATCCGAAGACTACCCTTTCCGAACAGGCACTGTTGCAGCTGCCTGAGTCACCTAGCAAAGGAAATAAACAACATATATACCATATACATAAATCAATAGCTAAGGAAGAAGATGCCTTCCTTGAGGGGGTTTTTTATATCCTTTTTTCCCTTCAAGAAACAGTATATACTAAGATTTTAACTGTGAATGTTATATAGATAGACTGGATCTATAAGATGTGTGGTATGTTCTTCTGCAAAAATACTACTGCATAAATGAAAAGAATGGTGTGAAAAGAAATGGTGAGAAGAGGGTTTTTAGGCTCTTCTTGGTATATATGTACTAATTTTCCTTTTGGATTTGATGTATATTTATGTAAATTGAAATCTAACATAAATGGAACTTACTTAGTAAAGATGTTCCCCTTGTGTTAATTTTAATTTCATGGTTGAGCTTTATTGTTACTGCATTTTCTTGTTTGACATGTTCAAAAAAAGGGTAAAATGAAGAAGAAAAAGTGCTTTTGTTTTTTTCCCCTGGTGAAATGCTTTTGCTTCTGAGTTCAGGAACCTGAGAATTCTTGTTCTCTTTTTTTTTTTGGGACTAAAATTGCATTAAAAATCTATGCCTAACTTTTGACTATTTTTTTCAAGAAAAGAATTTGGTTCGGATGATTCAGATTAGAATCTCACTTCAAAGTGAGCTCTTTATGTTGCTGACTTGCTGCCAAACCACTAGGCTTGGGCTCCCATTCGTGAGGTCAAGTCCAAAGCATGTAGAATGCAATCGTATTCCAAACAATTCTATCACGATATGAAAAAAATAATTATTTTAGTTACTGTTTTTTAAAATATAATTTTTTAATTTATCAAATTATTATAAAATAATTTTTAAGTCGGAATATAAATTTTATATTATTTGAAAATAAATATTTAAATTTATTATTTTAATTTTTAGATAAAATTAATTAAAAAATAACAATTATGTGAATTAAATACTTTAAATATAATTATTTTATCATACTATGACTATCTAATATAAAATTTCACTTAACTTACAGATATGTCAACTAATTCATTTACTTGATAATCTCTTCGCATAACAATATTTCGCATAACCCTAGCTGCTTATTTTTCTATTCTTGTGACACGTTTGTTTTTGTTATTTTTGTTTTGTGATTTGGTTCATTTGTCAGCATATTCTATCGATCGATTATTGTTCACACAGAGATTCAATCGGCGCTAGTTTCTGATTTATGTTTTTGTCGGTGGTCACTTGAAAAGTTATATATCCACTCGGTTGATAGTTGTTTGCCGATAAAATCAGTCCTGATTAGCGGTACTTTTTGCTTGATAGTTTAGATCGCGCACCACTCATTATGCTTTATCTCCATAGAAATTTTTATTTTTCTTTGTTTTTGGGTTGTTTAGTCTAAATTTACTTCTTCTTGGATGCATTGTAATTGTATTTTTTTTCTATGAATTTAATAAAAATTCAGTGGCTTTATCAAACAAAAAAATCATGTACTTATAGATTTTTTTATTAAAATTCAAAGGCTTCATAAGTAATTAAAAAAAATTGTGCATTGTTTCAAAAAAAAAAAATTGTGCATTTCTTTCCATTAAATACCGATTATTTGATGTCTTAAAGTTAATTTTAGAACACTAATATGCAAATCGCGACTCTTTCCTACAACAATAAAATTATCATCTTCCTCTTGAGATTCAAGGTTTCTGCGCATGAATGCTTTTGTTCACTCTATGCAAATCTATCCGTTTCTCTTTACAGTCTGTTTTTTTTTAAAATAATCTTCCTGGATAGCATGTCATTAATATTTTGGAATCAAATTCTAAATAGCAAATGTTAGGTTTAATTTGACCCACGTAAATTAGAAATGCTTGATATCCTATGAGTAACTGTAGCACCCTTCGCGCGCAGAGTATTTTTGGAGAAAAAAGTCGTTTTTTTGTTATCATTATTCACTGTAATCTTCTTTGGTTGGAGAATATAAGAAAACGAAAAAACCCCCATGATTTATTCCTTTCTATTGCATGCATTCTTACAATATTTTATGCATTTTAGATTATTGTTGTAATCAGTAGTATCTTGGGTTGTCAGACTCAAGAGCCCACCGAAGAAAAAGAGCAAAAATGTTGGAGGATCAAGTGACTTACCTCTTGCAGAAGTATTTGGGAAATTACGTGATAGGTCTCAATAAAGAAGCTCTTAAGATCAGTGTTTGGCGAGGTTTGTGATATTTTCTCAGCTTTGTCTTTTGGGGTGTCTCTGTTGTTTATGAAACTGTCGATAGAGTTCACTCGGGGTTTCATTTTTATGCTTCCTGCATTGTTTGTAAGCATTAGTTTGAACGTTTACTTTCTTTGATAGTGCTTCATTTGGATACTCTTGGGTTTACGACTATTATTGAGGTATGTTTAGATTGGATGAGCTAAACTGTTGGTTTGTTTTTGAGTTAAATGTAATTTTCGATTGGTGTACTGTTACTTGCTTAATCTTTGATTGTGGATGAAAGCGTTGGTCAAATGACTATCACATAGTCTTGGTTCTAATTGATCATAAGCATGGAGGGCTATCTTAGATCAGTGGCATCAATAGGCGGCTTCTCTCGGATTCTGCAGTTTTCTTGAATTTTTTCTCTTGTTTTCTGAAATGTAAAAAAAAAAAAAAACAGGTGATGTTGAGCTAACAAACATGCAACTGAAGCCAGAAGCACTTAATGCACTGAAGTTGCCGGTGAAGGTTAAAGCAGGGTTTCTTGGATCAGTTAAACTCAAGGTTTGTGGTGTAAAATATTGTTGTCATAAAATTTTATTGACGTATTGGACCATGCTCAATGTCCTGGATGTTTTCTCAATTTCTTGGGGCTGTTTGATTAAATTTAAAAGCAAATGAAATTATGATATTCATGAGTACGAAGCCTATGAAGTGATGAAGCTGGTGGTGAAGATGGTTGAGATGTAGTGATATGGTGACTGTGTGGCAGCGATGACAGGTTGGTAGTATATTATGCCTGATGTAGAATTGTAAATTTAAGGAAACTGTTATTTTGCACGCTAGTTTTAGTTTCAGTAAATATGAGGAAGTTTGAGAGGGTAAAACGAGATTTGAACCTTGGATTTTAGTCTTCTGAAAGTGGGGAATCAACCATTAGGTGAAGCTTGTGTTGTTGATACAACTTTTGCCTAGAATGCATTATGTAATTCTTGTCAACTTTGTTTCATTCTTCTAAGCTTGGATGTTTCACATGCTGACTTCAGGTTCAGTGGAGTAGGCTCGGTCAGGATCCAGTTTTGGTTTACTTTGATCGAATTTTCCTTTTAGCTCAACCTGCAACCTCAATTGAAGGGTGTAGTGAGGATGCTATCCAAGAAGCAAAGAAAAACCGAGTACAGGTAAGACCTTTGTGAGCATTGTGAATGTTGATGATTTTAACCATCTAAAAGTGTTTCATATTGAGTTTATTTTATTAATTTAATTTTTTTGGTGATAGGATTTGGAATTAAAGCTATTAGAGAGGATGCACCAGTTGAAGCCTGAAATGGTATTTTAATGAGATAGTCGATAAATTGCTTTTGATATTGTGATCATCATTTGTTGGTCATGATTCTGCTCATGGTTATACGTTTGAACAGTTTGGTTTCTATATTTTAGACTTTCTTTTACCATACATAAGCTTTCCCCTTTATGATCCTTGTTTGTGTTTCTATGAAATTTTCCTTTATGATCCTTGAGCATCCAGGTTTTAAGAAGTTTCCTTGTTTACAAATATCTTCAATTGTCAGAAAGTCTGTTGTGATATGATGTAGTGTAAGTTGAACTCGCAGGTTATATGACATAGATTAAACCTATAGGTATGTTTTATCCTTTCGGAGCATAACTGTATACCACGTCGTTTTCCTTGATTCTGCATTTATCTTCTGACATTTGCCAATATTTATTCTGGTTGTGTGAAAATATGCTGGTCTTTTGACTTTTGAGTCATTCCTTTACTGAACTTTAAATTTGGTTGCTGATTATGATTTGAAATTACTTTTTTCTTTGAAGAATAAATCATGGTTGGGATCCCTTACCAGCACAATAATGGGTAACTTGAAGCTCTCAATATCTAATGTTCACATCAGATACGAGGATCTTGATAGGTAAAGGAAAACTTCAGGGTTTATGTTCTGTGTTCTTAGCAATTTTTCTGGAACTAAGTGCTTTTTTCTCCCTTTTCATGTTAGCAACCCTGGCCACCCCTTTGCAGCTGGTCTTACATTGGAGAAGCTCTCTGCTGTAACTGTTGATGACAGTGGGAACGAAACTTTTGTTACAGGCGGTGCACTGGATTGTATGCAGAAGGTTAAACTCTTTCAGTAAATATCAAAATTTGATTTTTCATTGTTTCTATTAGTTTTGACAAACAGAAGTTCAGTGAAACATGGATTATCATAAAAAGACTTCGTCATATTGTTTCATCATGAATCTATATAATTATACATCACACTACTCTGACTACTAGATCTCTTTCTCTTCTCATTAGTGGTCCTTCTGAGACTCTCATCCTTTTGATTCTCTGCTCCCTCAACTTCCTACTTCCGAGTATTCTATTTATTATTAATTATTTATGATGTCCGAATTATGTTTTTATTCCTGCTGCTTATAGTCTATTGAACTGGATCGGCTTGCTCTGTATTTGGATTCTGATATATTGCAATGGCATATCAATAAGCCATGGGAGGATTTACTACCTGCTGAGTGGGTTCAGGTATTCCCCCGTCACTTTCTGAATTTTATATGTATACTAATTTCTGTTGGTTTTCTCAGTTCTAAACCAAGAATGTCCTTGTTCCCTTAAACTGCAGGTATTCAGATTTGGTACAAAAGACGGTAGACCAGCTGATCATCCTATAGAAGAGCACAGCTATATCCTGCAACCAGTGACTGGGGATGCAAAGTTCCTGAAGTTGCGGCAGAATGAATCAACTAATAGTCACCAGCCTCTCCGGAAAGCATCAGTGAACCTGGATAATGTGACACTTTGTTTGTCAAAGGTTATATTTAGGTTTTCAATCTTGAAAGTGCTTTGATTATATTGAATATGGGTTTTTTTAATAATATTATTATCTTTGTACATGTAGGATGGATACAGGGACATTTTAAAAGTGGCTGACAACTTCACTGCCTTCAATCAGAGGTTAAAATATGCCCATTACCGTCCGCGTTCCACTTTGAAGTCAGATCCAAGGTCTTGGTGGAAGTATGCTTTCAAATCTGTTTCTAATCATACGAAGAAGGCTAGGTACCTAAACAAGATAACTCTGTTTCTTTCCATCCTAGCTTTAATCTATTGTTTATTGCACAACATCTCATCATATGATTTGCCTCCACCAAGATAAAACCTTTAATCTGCATCATCTTTGAAATCTTTATGTGTATTAAGGAAACTCGGTACTGTTCTACAGAGGATGGTGTAGAAAAGTGGTATGCGCAGAGAAGAAAGATGTTTTCTCTGTATTTTTCGCATAGAAAATTTTTTTACACAGTAAGTCTTTTAATAGACTTTAGTACATTGAGTTTAACTCTATCTTGGACTTCTTTAAATCTACACTTAGGATAGAGTTAGTGTAAATCTAAACTAGTATTAGATAAATTTTACAAAGAGATTAATTCCCATAGTACACGTCTCCAATCTACAGATGGTTCTTATCTTGGATTTTCTTCTTTGTTTCCTGATTTCTCTTGTATTGAAGCTATGGCATAAAGGTTTAGGCAAGTGGGGTAATTTTATCTTCTTCTTTTTTTTTTTCCATGATTGGATTTTAATTGGATTTACTTTTGGTTATGCATTTTCTAAGAGTCTAGTTGTTGTGGCAGTGGACTATTTTCTTGGGAGCAGGTTGTAAGATATGCAAGGTTGCGGAAGAAATATATATCCCTATATGCATCACTGCTTAAATCTGACGTGAATCGACCAATAGTTGACGACAATAAAGAAATTGAGGAACTTGATCGTGAACTTGATATTGAACTTATATTGCAATGGAGGTATTGTATAACCTATGACTTTAATAGAGCTATTTAACTAATATGCATATTATTTGTCTCATTCCTCCTATCCTTCCACCAGTTGCTCCCTTGGCTAGTGTACCTTATTTCCTTTAGGAATTGTTTGCTCTTGATTTCACTATTGTCAAGAACAAATATTCACTCATCACATTCATTGAACAACATGTGCATTCTAATTGCTAATTTCCCTTAAATTAAACAGATTTTCTACCTTGGTTCTAGGAATTTCCTTATACTATTAGTTATATTCCAATTACTAATTTTTAGGGATAGGCTAATTTCTAGAGATTATTTCCTTTTTATTTTTTTTCTGCTATTCTTTAAAAGGTTGTATTCAGATTAGAAGAAATAAGAATTCTTCTTCTTCTTAAACTTGTTCATAGTATCAGAGCTTTAGGAATCTAGTTGATCCTGCTGTTCCTTCTCTTTTCTTGTTCTGGTTTCTCTGGTTGAAACCCTTCTCCCATGGGTGACACCGAAAATTCCTCTGAGACTGAGATCTCACAAATAACTCAAAATCACAACCAAGGAATCCCTCAAGGTGACCTTAATTCTTCTCTTATAATCACAAATCATCGATTAGATGGAAAAAATTTCCTGCAATGGTCACAATCTGTCCTTATGGTTCTTCGTGGCCGAGGAAAAATTGGGTACATTAATGGAGAAATTCCTCGACCAGCATTAACAGATTCTAGTTATGCAACTTGGGAGCTTAACAACTCAATTGTTATGGCTTGGCTTATAAACTCGATGGAAGGTCATATAAGCCGAACGTATCTTTTTTTCAAAACTGCCAAAGAAATGTGGGATGCAATCAAGGAGAATTACTCGGATCTTGGAAATGCTTCCCAAGTATTCGAGATCAAATTAAAGTTGAAAGATATTCGACAAGGAACGCTTGAAGTCACTCAATATTACAACAACCTAAAGATCTTATGGCAGGAGTTAGACATGTATTATGAAGCTGATTGGGGCGAGGGCTCGAAACACACCAAGTTCATGGATCATCTTAACAAAGAGCGTCTCTATGAGTTCCTAGCAGGACTAAATCGTGATCTTGATAAGGTCCGAGGACGAATACTAGGCAGAACCACACTGCCAACCATAGGAGAAGCATTTGCTGAAGTAAGGAGGGAAGAGAAACGACGTCTTATTATGTTTGGAGACACAAGAGAACTGAAACCATTGTCCACAGCGGTCATTGTCCCCCCGAGAACTCTGCCCTTATTTCAAGAGGCCCACAATCTCAAAGGTTCAAGGCTGGAAGTGATTCTGGTTCAAATAGGCCATGGTGTAGCCACTTTAACCGGGTTGGGCATACCAAGGAGAAATGCTTCAAACTTCATGGCTATCCTGAAAAAACCAGAAAGAAAACAAGGCAACAATGATATCTACTACTGAAGAAGATGCTCAAGATGTTCGGCTAACCAAAACTCAACTTGAGGCTCTTCATAAACTACTTGGGACTCCTACAGCCAGTGGGTCACTAGCTATTCAAGGTACTGCCTTAAATACTACACACAAACCTATCAAAACTTCATGGATACTAGACTCGGGTGCATCCGACCACATGACAGGTAATCTAAGTTTGTTTCACACCTATTCACCTTGTCATGATCACTCTCGGATTCGCAAAGCTGATGGATCTTACTCACCGGTGGCTGGAATGTGGACAGTTAAACTTACTGAAAACTTTTCCCTTGATAAAGTTTTACATGTTCCAAATCTTTCCTGTAATTTACTCTCAATTAGCAAGCTTACCAAGGATGAAAAAGTACTTGTTGAATTTTCTGCTTTCGGTTGTGTGGTTCAGGAACAAGAATCGGGGAAGATGATTGGCACTGCTAAAGTTGATGATGGCTTATATGTTTGGAACAAAAACAGTTCACAAGAAGGGATGACCTTATCTACATCAAAAGAAGATTCTATCATGCTATGACACCGTAGATTAGGACACCCGAATTTCATGTACTTGAAGAAACTGTTTCCTCTACTATTTCTAAATAAGAAAATAAGTTCATTGAACTGTGAAGTTTGCCAACTATCTAAACATACTCGTGTTCCTTATCCTTTGAAACCTTATGTTCAATCTCAACCTTTCTCTTTAATCTACAGTGATCTATGGTGAGCCAGTCGAGTAAAAAACATCACAGGGGCTAGGTGGTTCATAACTTTCATTGATGACCACACAAGAGTATGTTGGGTCTATCTCCTCAAAGAAAAATCCGAAGTCTCTAGAGTCTTCCAAAATTTTCATTCAATGATTCGAACCCAGTTCAATTCCAATATTCATACCCTTAGAACTGATGATGGGAGAGAGGCTCTTAAGTCAACCAAATGGAGGCAAGCTGTGTTGGAAGAAATAAAGGCTCTTGAAGACAATGAAACTTGGGAAATATCTAAACTACCTACTGGGAAGAAGACCGTGGGTTGTAAGTGGATTTTCACCACAAAATTTAAACCAGATGGGAGCATTGATCGATACAAGGCTCGACTTGTGGCCAGGGGTTTCACTCAAACATATGGGTTGGATTACGAGGAAACATTTGCACCAGTGGCCAAACTGAATACTATTCGAGTGCTTCTCTCAATTGCTGTCAACTTAGAATGGCCTTTGATCCAATTGGATGTAAAGAACGCTTTTCTCAATGGAGAATTAAACGAAGAAGTCTACATGGATTTTCCGCCTGGATTCGAAGGAAGCAAGGGCAAAGTATGCAAGTTGAAGAAGTCCTTGTATGGACTAAAGCAATCCCCTAGGGCTTGGTTTAATCGTTTTGCCAAAGCCATGACTAGTAGACATTATATTCAAGGTCAAGCTGATCACACCTTATTCTACAAACACACCGATAATGGGAAGTGTTGTATTCTCATTGTCTATGTAGATGGCATAATATTGACAGAGGATGATTCTATCGAAATTGAAAGACTAAAAGAGTTCTTAAGTCTTGAGTTTCAACTTAAAGACTTGGGGAATCTTCGATATTTCCTTGGAATGGAGGTAGCAAGGTTGAAGGCAGGTATTTCAATCTCTCAAAGAGAGTATGTTCTTGATCTACTTTCTGAAGTTGGACTGTTGGGCTGCAAACCAGCCGAGACTCCTATGGAACCCAACCTTAAATTAGGAACTGATAAGGATGGAGAAGAGGTAGACAGGGGGAGATATCAACGGTTAGTGGGAAAACTTATCTATCTTTCTCACACTCGTCCAGACATAGCTTTTGGAGTAAGTGTTATTAGTCAATTTATGCATGCTCCTAGGGAGAAACATTTGGAAGCTGCCACAGGATATTGAGATACTTAAAAGGAACTCCTGGTAAGGGGTTGCATTTCAAGAAAGATGTAAATCGAAGCATAGAAGTCTACACTAATGCAGACCGGGCAGGGGCAGTTAATGACAGGCGCTCCACAAGCGGTTACTGCAGCTATGTTTGGGGTAATCTCGTGATATGGAGGAGTAAAAAGCAGTATGTTGTGGCACGCAGCAGTGCTGAAGCTGAGTATCGAGCTTTGTCCCACGGAATATGTGAAGGAATGTGGTTACTATGAGAAAGGGGCCATGGTGGCCGAAGATGCAATGAATAATGGTGGTTTGTGTGTGATCGGTGCTTAGAGATTTGTTGTTTGAAGAAGATAAATAGGATATTTTTCAGAGAGAACAATGTGTTTCTCTGTATTTTCTTATTACTCTTAACTATCAAATGTATACAGAGTAAGCCTTTAAATAGGCTGATATAGAGTTTTAATATAACTAAAACTATACTTTTATCTTTAATTTAAATAATACTTATTCCTAATTTAAATAAGACTTCTAGTAAATCTAAACTACTGATTAGGAATAAACTCTAATTACACATTAAATAAAAACTCTAACACTCCTCGTCAACTTACACTCCCCCTCAAGTTCTAACACTTCTCGGATAACTTACACTCCCCTCAAGCTGGTGAGCAAACATAGTAGAGCACCAGCTTGGATCTTGGATATGATGCCTTGCTCATATTTCTCTGTTGTTTCTTAGAGAAAAATGCTCCCTGTTCTCGAGAGTCTTTGATTTGAAGAGTGAAGACAGAACCATGATGTTCTTGCGCAGCAATTGTTGGTGCCATTCAACTTATGGTACGCTTGCGATGGTTGATGCATCAGTTGGAATACAAAGACTGCTCCACAAGATGCCCTAGCAAGCAGTTCTTGACTGAAAGGTTTGATGCGAACGATGTAGGAAGTGATCACAGGAATCTACACTCCCCTCAAGCTGGTAGTTACACAGACTAGAGTTCCAGCTTGGATTTTTGATGTAGAATCCCTTGAAAAATAATATAGTTTTCTTTAAGGCTAAACTAAAACCTTTTCTCCTATCTTTTTTAGGACGGATGGCTAAGATAGAACCAAATAGTTTTTTTAAGGCTAAACTATAACCTTTTCGACAAAACAACAAAAATAAACGAGCAGAAATTTCACCAGAGATGTAAGATTCCAACGAAGGAGAAGCCAAGGAACGAGCGTGGCCTAATGATAGCAGCGGAAAAAAAGTGTGCATATGAAAAAAAAAATCAGATCAGAGATGGCAGCAATGGTGACGACATCAAGATCGATGTTGGCTCATGATACCATGTGAGAAAGGGGCCATGGTGGCCGAAGATGCAATGAATAATGGTGGTTTGTGTGTGATCGGTGCTTAGAGATTTGTTGTTTGAAGAAGATAAATAGGATATTTTTCAGAGAGAACAATGTGTTTCTCTGTATTTTCTTATTACTCTTAACTATCAAATGTATACAGAGTAAGCCTTTAAATAGGCTGATATAGAGTTTTATCATAACTAAAACTATACTTTTATCTTTAATTTAAATAATACTTATTCCTAATTTAAATAAGACTTCTAGTAAATCTAAACTACTGATTAGGAATAAACTCTAATTACACATTAAATAGAAACTCTAACACTCCTCGTCAACTTACACTCCCCCTCAAGTTCTAACACTTCTCGGATAACTTACAGTTACAACGGCTAATGGGAGAACTAAAATTATCCTATACAAAACCTATAACATACTGTGACAACCAGGCTGCGGTTAGCATAGCTCATAACCCTGTACACCATGACTGTACCAAGCATGTGGAAATTGATCGCCACTTTATTACAGAGAAAATTAACATAGGGGAAGTTTGTGTTTCATATCTACCTACAAGACAACAAGTAGCAGACGTGTTAACCAAAAGCTTGAGCAGAAAAAAGTTCGAAGAAATTATGGGCAAGCTGGGTTTGATTAACATCTACACTCCAGCTTGAGGGGGAGTGTTGGAATCCCTTAAATTAAGCAGATTTTCTACCTTAGTTCTTGGAATTTCCTTATACTATTAGTTATATTCTAATTACTAATTTTTAGGGATAAGCTAATTTCTAGAGATTATTTCCTTTTATTTTTTTCTGCTATTCTTTAAAAGGCTGTATTCAGATTAGAAGAAATAAGAATTATTCTTCTTCCTAAACTTGTTCACAAAGGTTCACTCATCACATTCATTGAACAACATGTGCATTCTAATTGCATAATGAGCTTAATCCTACTACTCTGATCTTAATCTCCTTAGCTTCATGTCAAAAATTTTATCTATCATTTTCTTTTCCAAATTCTTATAGGTATCTAACTTCAATCTATACCAAATAGAAATAGATGAAGTGGCTCAATATAGCCAAGGTTAGTTACGACTTTATGCTCTTTTTGATTTTTAGGCCCTATACTAACATACCACTTAATTGTAACATTATTAATGCAAGAGAGACATTAGGAGAGTATACAAAAAGTGAGAAGGTTGTTTATGTCTGTAGATACTTGCATATGTATTGCGGAAACTAAAAAAAATTGGAACGGAGAAGTTTTCTTTTCTCTGATTTTTCTGTATTGATTTGTTGAATACACTGATTTACAAGCCTATTTAAAGTAGGTTGAGATATAATAGAGATAGAATTCTACATAGAGTTCTATTAGTAGCTAGCTTATCTAGTTTAGACTTCTATC
Source organism: Hibiscus trionum (assembly GCA_030270665.1). Taxonomy (NCBI): domain Eukaryota; kingdom Viridiplantae; phylum Streptophyta; class Magnoliopsida; order Malvales; family Malvaceae; genus Hibiscus; species Hibiscus trionum. Next base: position 2,363,248 of record BSYR01000097.1, read on the forward strand.
TAATCTTCTATTTGGTTAAGAGCTAAAATACAAGTTAAATAGAAATAAAACTCTATTTGGAAACTAAGAATACTAACACCCGACTTCAATCTACACTCCCTCTCTAGTTGGAGAGTATATATTGTAGGGACAAAATTTAGTTTTACTGAACCATTGTTGAGACCTTATCTTAAATGAAGTGTTTGTCGATTTCAATATGTTTTGTTTTGTCATGATAAATAGGATTCTTAACAATACTAATGACATATTAGTTGTCACTTTGCAACTCAAATTGTCCACTTGAGTCTAACTCCTATTCCTTCGGTAGCCTTTGTATCCATATACCTTCACATATTCCAAGAGCGAGTGCTCGAAATTCATCTTTAGCACTGTTTCTTGAAACAATTGACTGTTTCTTGTGGACCTTCTGTCAGTTAATTCTCCAACCCAGTTGGCATTAGAAAAATTCTACCTTTCGATTCTCACTTTTCCTAAAGATCAAACCGTGTCCGGTGTCGTGCCTACTGAGAAGACAATATCTGGTCTAGTAAGAGACAAGTAAATTAATTTCGCAACCAGTCTTTGGAATTGTTCTTTGTCCACTGGAATTCCAATGTCATCCTTTTTTAATTTCAAGTTAGAATCCATAGGAGTTTCAGTTGGTTTGCACCCTGCATACTGCTTTCAGTGAGTAGATATAGTATGTACTTTAAGAAATAACAAAACCAACTTGTGATCTTGCAATCTCCATTCCCATAAAGTATTTAAGAAAGCCAAAATATTTAGTTTCAAGCTCAGTAGCTACAAGACCTTTTAACTTGTTGATTTCTATTGTGTCATCACTTTTTTTAATGATATCATCCAAATAAACTATGATTGACACTGTTTGTAACCATATTTGATGACAACTTTGATAAATCTATCAAATCAAGCTCTAGGTGATTGTTTCCCAAGACAAGAGGAACTTCCATATAGACATTGTCAAGATTCTCATTTAGGAAAGTATTCTTGATGTCCAACTGATAGAGGGGCCACTCTATTCATTGTCGATGACAACACTATTATAACAATGTTCAATGTGACAACTAGTGCAAAAGTCTCTTGGTAGTCAGCTCTATAGGATTGAGTGAATCCTTTTACCACAATTCTTTTTAGTCCTTGTATAGTATTTAGAATCTGTACCTTGTCAAGTGTTAAAGTAAATGCTTTAAACAAAAAACATCAAATTTTCATAGGCAATATACCTCTGAATAGGATGACTTTTACACTTTCTAACCCCCTTTCTCTAAGCAATAAGTAGATTAGAATTATCAATAAAAATGAATAAAAATTTCACTGTATGAAGAGTCAACACATAGTTCCAGTTCCAGTTGTGTAATTTCCTCTGAATTAAGATGCTCTTTCCTTGCATAAACACATAGTTCTTTTCTTTCAAGTTGTGTTTTGGATGGTATTTGGGTTTTTTTTGTGGAGTCTTGGATGGTGTTTGAGTTTTGATGAACGTGTAGAATCTATAGGCACTTTGGTATAGGTAGTGTTTAAGGTTGTCCCAAAGATGAAATTCATCTAAAATCTCCCACTGAATTTCAGACTTAGAGAAATAAGGTATTTGTTCAAAGAAGGTAACATTCATTGAGGTATACATTTTTTGTGCAAGAGAACAATAACATTTGTAGCCATTCTTTGTGGTTGAGTAGCCTATAAAATATATTTAGTGGATATAGGATCAAGTTTGGTTTGAAATTGTTGGTGAATATGAACAAAAGTTGAGCAACCAAAGATTTTTGATGGTAAGTAAGAAAGAAAAGACTTCAAATGTGGGAAGTATTGAAGAAGGATGTCACAGGCTTTTTTAAATTGTAACAAGCTATTCTATTTATAACATAGGTAACAGTAAGGATGACTTCTCTCCAAATATGTTTAGGAACACTAGTGGAGAACATCAAGGATCTTATTACTTCTAGACGGTGTTTATTCTTTTCTTTTGGCTACCCCATTTTGTTGTGGTGAGTCAACATAGTAACTAACATGAACTATTTCCTTTTCTTTAACATAAGAATCCAAGGTCTTAGTACAATATTCAAACCCATTAAAGTAGACTGAGTTACAACAGGGATAGAATTCTAGTTAGAGTTCTATTAGTAGCTAACTTATCTAGTTTAGACTTCTATCTAGGACCCTATTTGGCAATTAGCAGATAGCTGATAGCATATTACATTAGCTTGTAACGGATTGCATTAACTGATTTGACTAGTGGATTGCATTACCTGATTGTATAAATTTTTTTGGTAAATAACTGATAGCTTATAGTTGCTTGATTATTTGAACAAAGAAAATGACATATAAATACATGATTATATTCAATAATTGTTTGAATAATTTATTAGTTATCAATATTTTGTATTTATTAATATTAATTATATGATGAAAATTAATTTTTTAATATAACATTATTCAGCATATTCGAAGGATGTATATACTAATTTCTTATTTTGTGAAATTTATTTTAAATATAATTTTATTAATTATTAAATTTATATGTATATATTAATTTCATTAATTATTAAATTTAGATGCATATATTAATTTCTTATTTATGAAATTATCTTTTTAATTTTATTAGTTATTCAAATTTAGGTTATTTAGAGAATTTTTTTTGTAATTGTCAAGGACAAAATAGTCTTTATAACTCTTATATCCAATCCTCTAACCCAAAAAGCTTCTAAAAGAGCTTTTCCAATTTGAGAGGTTTCACACTTTCACTGTTACAATCATTTGTTTATCAAACATCAAAATTAGCGGATTTGACTGGTCAAACCTCTAAAAATTATTCAAACCTCTAATTTTGGCTCAAAAAGTTGTTTACCAAATAAGACCCTAATCTTCTATTTAGTTAAGAGATAAAATAGAAATAAAACTCTATTTACAGACTAATTAAGAATACTAACACACGGCTACAATCTACATGTATTATGGGCTTATTATATGGACGTGCATAAGAAGTAGCAACTATTAAATCTGAACATTTCACTACATTTTTGGTTCAATGAAGTGGCTTTTCTGTATAGATGAGAACTCTATCCTGGTATTATGCAGAATGTTGGCGCACAAGTTTTTTGAGCAGTCAATAGAATCGGAAAACTACTTGAAGAAGCAGCAAGCTAAACAATCATGGTGGTTGCTTGGATGGTAAGTGCTTGTGTTCTTACAATTTAACTAGTAGTCTCTTATGATGCTGTGGAATTTAGAAATGACCCGTTTTTACAATCTCAGGGCCAGTCAATCTTTTGAAGATGAAAGTGAACCATTCCAGTTCAGTGAAGAGGAATGGAAGCAATTAAACAAAATTATAGGGTACACGGAAGAAGATGTTGGGCAGTCACTTACGATTAATGAAAAACGTGATATTCTTCAAACTATTTTGGAGATTCACATGAAACATAATGCTTCAAGGCTTCTGGATGGGGCCCATACATGTCTTGCTGAATTATCATGCGAAGGCCTTGATTGCTCCATTAAGCTTTATCCGGAGACACAAGTGTTTGGTTTGAAACTAGGTTCATATCAGTTATCATCTCCTAATGGTCTCCTTGCTCAGGTCTAACTTTCCTCTTGCATTCTTCAATTTCTTTTGTTAGATAGGTTTTCATGCTAAGGTCCAGTTTTCCTCTTTCATTCTTCACAATTGCTTTTTGATTGGTTACATAGTTTCCCAACAGCAGTGGCACCTTCATTCTGCGTTTCTTCATGCAGAGTGCGACTACATCAGACTCTTTAGTTGGTGTCTTCTGCTATAAGCCTTTTGATGCCAAACTAGACTGGAGCATGGTTGCTAAAGCTTCTCCTTGTTATGTGACTGTAAGAAATCATTCCCAGCCCTTGGCTTTTAATTTCTTTGGACTGTGTACTGATTTGTTAATGCCATGTCTTTGGTCAGTATCTCAAGGATTCCCTAGATGAAGTTGTCAAATTTTTTGAAAGCAGTACAACTGTCAGCCAGACAATTGCATTGGAAACTGCAACTGCTGTGCAGGTTTTGTTATACTTATATATCCTTCTTTGTTTTATTATATCGTTGTGTATAAAGCCAATAAAATTGGTTTTTGATGGGAAGGTAAATAATAAAGTTAGTGTATTTATGTGGGTATGTTTGTTGTCATATTGAATTTAATAAAAGAAATTAGATGCTCCTGGTTTATGTTGTTGTAAGGGTGCATTCTGTAAATAACTCTACTAAAACCAGGGTTAAAGACAAATTTGTTAACATAAATTTCTCATGTATTGCCAGTAAGAATCAAGTTTATCATGGTTTTATACTTTATTTTATATAATTTATTCTATCAGAAAAGTTGCTGTTAGTATTAGCATACTCCAGTGATGATTGGTTCCTAATGGTGCATTTAAATTATCATTAGATGACAATTGATGAAGTAAAACGGTCTGCTCAGCAGCAAGTGGACAGGGCTTTGAAGGACCATAGCAGGTATGTTACCTACTTCACATTTAAAATTGCAACAGAGACCATGTTGGGATCTTCAAGGATTGCTGGGGTCACTGTGTCTACTTTCTTCTTCTCTTGTAGTTCTTTAATGTTTCTTGTTGCTGCTTCTGTCTTGTGGGGGGAGTGATGTCTACAAAGGAAGCTATCATATATAGCCAACTGAAATTATGTTTATTGATGTCATACCTGTAAATAATACTGAGTTTAGAGAAAAGTAGTTTCTCTATTTTTATTTAATTTTATCGTAAAAGTTACAGAGGGTTGGATCCATTTTTAACAACACTGGTTACATCATACTAGTTTAATTAAACTCTAACTCCTAGTTTAAGATAAACTCTATCTTATCTGGAATAAACTTAAACTAAAATACCTCTATTACAACACAAACTCCTAATTAAATAATAACTACTGCATGCTAATAACTCTAGGACTCTTAGATACATATTTACAATCGACACTCCCCCTCAAGCTGGTGAGTAGACATTGTATAATCCCAGCTTGGATGTAAGCTTATCAAAGGTATTTCTTGGAAGTGCCTTGGTAAGTATGTCAGCTAATTGCTCTTGTGTTGGGATGAAGTTCAACTTAACCATCCCACTTGTGATTTTCTCTGTAATGAAGTGCCTGTCCAGTTCCACATGTTTGGTTCTGTCATGATGCACTGGATTCTTTGCAATGCTGATTGCAGATTGATTGTCACAGTAAAGCTCAAACTCTTTGCTGTAATTTAATTTAATTTAATTTCAAACTCTTGAAACTACTTGTTGTTTCTTGCTCTTCCAAGTCACCAAATTTCCCCATACTCGAGCGCAATAGCCACTTGTAGATCTTCTAGCTGTCAACTCTCCTGCCCAGCTTGCATCTGTGAATATTTCAACTTTTCTACTGACATTTTTAGTGAAAAACATTCCATGCCCCGGAGTCATCTTCAAGTATCTTAGGATTCTCATAACTGCCTCAAGGTGCTCTTCTTTAGGATCACTCATAAACTGGCTGACAACACTTACTAGAAAAGCAATGTCAGGTCTAGTGAGTGATAAGTAAATAAGCTTACCCACTAGTTTCTGGTATTGCTCCTTGTTCGTAGGAACTCCTTGATTATCGGTCCTAAACTTTAGGTTTGACTCCATAGGTGTCTCTGCAGGCTTGCATCCTAGCATTCTTGTTTCTGAAAGAAGATCCAGAATATACTTCCTCTGGTTAATCACAATCCCAGAGTTTGATCTTGCCACTTCCATACCGAGAAAGTACCTCAAGTATCCCAAATCTTTTACCTCGAATTCAGTAGCCAGAAACTCTTTCAACCTTTTTATCTCCTGATCATCATCACCAGTGATGATTATATCATCAACATAGACTATTAAGATAGTCTTTTTATTTCCTGAAGAAGTCTTCACAAACAAAGTATGATCAGATTGACATTGATAGTAACCAAAATTCAAAACCGCTGTAGTGAATCTATCAAACCAGGCCCTAGGAGACTGTTTTAGGCCATACAATGATTTAAGTAGCTTACACACTTGGTTTGGATAACCACTTAGACCGTCTGGTTTATGCATGTAGACTTCCTCCTCCAAATTTTCATTTAGGAATGCATTTTTCACATCAAGTTGATGAAGTGGCCAATCTAGATTTGCAGCAAGAGATAGAAGAATTCTTATAGTATTGAGTTTTGCTACAGGAGCAAATGTTTCCTGGTAATCAATCCCATAAGACTGAGTAAATCCCCTTGCAACCAGCCTTGCTTTAAACCTATCAATACTCCCATCTGAGTTATATTTTACTGTAAAAACCCATTTACAACTAACCGCCTTCTTACCAGAAGGTAAACTGGTCATCACCCAAGTCTTGTTGGATTCCAAAGCCTGAATTTCATCTTCTACAGCTTTCTTTCACCTAGGATCTTGTAAAGCTTCATACATTGTTTTTGGAATCTGCACTTTGTCAATTTTGGCAGTAAAAGCTTTAAAAGATGATAATAGCTTCCCATAGGCCACATATCTCTGGATTGGGTGACTTGTGCATTTTCTGACACCTTTTCTCTTAGCAATATGTAAGTCAGATGTATTAATAACAGAATCATCATTATCATTCAAATTTTCCATACCTCTCTCCTCCAAGGACAGTGGAATTGGTTCCATTTCTTGAGCAGTCCTAGGTTGTGTAGTTTCCTGAGCAGGTCCTTTTTTCCTCCTTGTATAGACACTTAGTTCTTTAGTTCCAAGTTGGTTCTCTGAAAAAACATGAGGTGTAGTAGGTGATTTTTCAGTTTCAGTTATAGGTGAAAAAGGTTCCAATGGTTCAGGAACAGATTCGGGAGGTAGAGATGTAGGATTATTTTCAACAGTTTTGGGCGTAGGTATTGATTCGGCTAGTGGTATATGGATTTGAGGATACTAAAATTCATCCCATCTCTCCCCCTGAATTTTAGTATCTGAAAAATAAGGTAAATATTCATGAAAAGTGACATCCATAGAAATAAAAAATTTCCTATGTAGAGGAGAGTAACATTTAAAGCCCTTCTTATGTGGAGAATATCCTAGGAAAACACATTTGATAGCCCTAGGATCTAACTTACCTCGAAACTGTTTATGAATATGAACAAAGGCAGTAGAACTAAATACTTTGAGAGGTAAATGACAAGAAAAAGGTTTAAAAGATGGAAAGGTTTGAAGTAAGACTTCCTTAGGAGTTTTGAAACCTAAAATTCTGTTAGGTAACCTGTTAATGAGAAAAATTGCATGAAGTACAACTTCTCCCCAAAAAGAATGAGAAATATTAGAGGATAACATTAAGGATCTAACAACTTCTAAGAGGTGTCTATTTTTCCTTTCAGCCACTCCATTTTGTTGAGGAGTATCAACACATGAACTTATATGAATAATACCTTTGTCTTTAAGAAAATTTCCTAAAGTATTTGTTAGATAACACAATCTTAGAGTTTGTAAATAAGTTAAAGTGTATCTTTATCTTGTAACAGATAGAGTTAGAGTTCAAACCTAACTAGGTCTCCTTGTAAAACTAAAAGTCCTAACCTATTTAGGATATAATCTACTGATGTAACTAAGATTAATTATTCAATGAAAACAGAACAGTAATCCTGTTTCTCTTCAGTATTAGTAAAGACCTCACTCCCATTGTCACTCTTAAGGATCTGAATTTTGCTGTGAAACGTGTTTCCAATCATGAAATAGAAATTTTTAAAGATATTTTCAGTTTCAGATTTATTTTTCATCAAGAAAGTCCAAGTAATCCTAGTATGATCATCTATAAAGGAGACAAACCATCTAGCCCCATTTACATTCTTAACATTAGAAGGACCCCAAATGTCACTATGTATTAAGGAAAAAGGTTTAGAAGCCTTATAAGAAGAAGGGGGATAGGGTGATCTTTTATGTTTCGCGAGTTGACATATATCACAAGGAAATGATAATGAGTCTTTATTAGCAAATAAAGTTGGATACAATTTATGAAGACAAATATAGTTTGGATGACCAAGTCTAAAATGCCATAAAAGAACATCACTGAATCCTAAATTTGTAGTGTTGAAGGATAAAGAAAAAGTGCAACTTGGTTGGACTTGTCTCTTAGGAGGAAGACCTTCAATGATGTAAAGTCCACCACACAACTCAACACTGCCAATCCACTTCCTCGAATCCACTTCCCGAAACACACAACCAGTAGCATTAAATATTGTGGAACAGTTAAGATCACTGCACAATTTACTAACTGACAACAGATTGCATTGTAAGTTAGGAACATATAAAAAAGAAGAAAGAGTGATAGTATCATTCACAACAACTGTTCCTATTCCATCCACTTTAGTGACAGATCCATCAGCTGTCTTAACACTTCTCTAACTTTGTTGTCCAGTAATTTGAAGGAAAAGAGATTCATCCCCTGTCATATGGTCAGTAGCACCAGAATCCACTATCCATAAATACTTAGCAGTAGTTTTAAAACAAGAAACAGTACCAGTTGTGAAGAAAAACATAATTGAAGAAAAACAGAATGTATTTCTGTTTCTTTCCATAAAATTAATTGATCAACTTACAAAGGTTTGCAGACTTTTATAGACTAGGACTTTTAGTTACATTAGGAGTCCTACTAATTATTAACTTCTAACTCTAGTCTTAGGAGTTTGACTTTAACTAAACTTATAGAATATAGTTTGATTATAATAACTAATCTAGTTCGATTAGACTTACAATTCTAGTTCGAGTAAACTTACACTCCCCCTCAAGTTGGAGAATATACATTGTATAATCCCAACTTGAATAAAAATGTCGAATAAGGCTTTTGGCAGTGCTTTTGTTAGTACATCTGCCACTTGCTCCTCGGCTGGAACATACTCTAATGAAGCCATTCCACTTGTCAACTTCTCTGCGATAAATTGCCTATCTATTTCAACATGCTTTGTTCTGTCGTGTTGAATAGGGTTCTTGACAATTTGAATGGTCGATTGATTATCACAAAAGATCTGGAAATTTTCATCTTTGGTCATTCCTAGTTCTTTAAGCAACTTTATTAACCAGATTCCTTCACACATTCCCAAGGCCAATGCTCTGTATTCCGCTTCTGCACTGCTTCTGGAAACAACTGTCTGCTTTTTGCTTTTCCAAGTCACCAAATTACCCCATACATAAGAGCAATATCCACTGGTTGACCTCCTGTCTGTTAGTTCACTGGCCCAACTTGCATCTTTGAATACTCTAACAGTTTTATCAGAACTTTTCTTGAATATTAAACCATGTCCAGGTGTACCTTTCAAGGATCTCAGAATCCTCTTTGCCGCTTCCATGTGTTCCTGCCTCGGATCTGTCATGTGCTGACTCACAATATTCACTGGAAAAGAGATATTTGGTCTAGTTAGTGATAGATAGATCAATTTCCCTACTAGCCTCTGGTAGAGTCCTTTATCTGCCTTTGGACTTGGATCGACTTTTTTGAACTTTAAGTTTGCATCCATGGGTGTATCTGCTGGTTTGCAACCCAACATTCCTGTTTCTGTCAACAAATCCAGAACATACTTCCTCTGATTGATCACCAAACCTTTGCTAGACCTTGCTATCTCCATACCTAGGAAATATCTGAGTTTTCCTAGATCCTTGATTTCAAATTCCTTGCTCAACAAGGTCTTTAATCGACTCAATTCCACTTCATTATCTCCTGTCAATATTATATCATCCACATAAACAATAAGAATAACCCTTTTATTCAATGAGGTTACCTTAGAGAACAAGGTATGGTCTGCCAATGACTGTTTGTATCCATTCTCCAAAATAACCCTGGTAAATCTGTCGAACCATGCTCTTGGAGACTGCTTAAGGCCATAGAGAGATTTATCAAGCTTGCACACTTTCTGATTTTGTCCAGCACCTTCTAGTCCAGGTGGAATCTGCATGTATACTTCTTCCTCAAGGTTACCATTAAGAAAAGCATTTTTAATGTCAAGTTGATGCAGTTGCCAATCACAGTTTACAGCTAGGCTTAACAAAACTCTAATTGAATTTAATTTAGCAACAAGGGCAAATGTTTCCTTATAATCCACTTCATAGGTCTGTGTGAACCCCTTGGCAACTAATCTTGCTTTATATCTCTGTATACTGCCATCTGAATTGTACTTAATGGCGAACACCCATTTGCATCCAACTAGTTTTTTACCTTGGGGAAGATTTGTAATGGTCCATGTACCATTCTTTTCAAGTGCCTCAATTTCTTCATCAACTGCTTCCTTCCACTTTGGATTCTGCAAAGCTTCTTCAATAGTCTTAGGAATACGTTCTTCATCTAGCTTTGCTGTAAATGCTTTAAAAGATGTCATCAAATTCCCATAAGTAGCATACCTTTGAATAGGATGCTTAGTACACTGTCTCACCCCTTTTCTTTTAGCAATAGGTAAGTGTTCAAATTCAAGAAGATGAGAAGGAATACTAGCAGAATCGTTACCTCCACTTTCTTTACAAGCAACTGGACTAAAATCCAATTCTTGGCAAGTACTAGATTGCTGAATGGTTTCTGGAATGGTTTTCTTCCTGGTGTAAACCTGCAGTTGTTTAGGGGGCTGTGAAGAAGGTTCGATTAAATTTTGGGTTCCTGCAGGCGTGACAATAGGTGAAGTATGTGGTGTAGATAAGGTATTAGGTGAGGAAATAGGTAAAATAATAGGTGGAGAAAGAGAAGTCTGAGGCTCAAGTGATGAGGAATAGGTAGGAGGTGGTAATGGAAAGGAAGGAACCTGTTTTGGAGAGGGCTGGAAATCATCAAAACTCTCCCCCTGAATTTCAGCCGCGGGAAAATATGGTTCCTGTTCAAAAAAGTTAAGATCCAAAGAAACAAGAAATTTATGAGAAGGTGGATGGTAACATTTGTAGCCCTTCTTTAGTGAAGAATATCCTACGAACACACATTTTAGAGATTTAGGATCAAGTTTAGACCTAGAAGGATCATGGTTTGTAATGAACACGATACAACCCAAAAGTTTTCAAAGGAAGTGTAGAGGACAAAGGCTTAAAGTGGGGAAAACAAGATAAAAGAACATCTCTAGGTGTTTGGAAATTTAAAACTCTACTGGACATGCGATTAATAAGATATGTAGAAGTTAATAAGGCTTCTCCCCATAGATATTTAGGAACATTGTGGGTAAACAATAAGGCTCGAGTTACCTCTAGTAGATGCCTATTTTTCCTTTCTGCGACTTCATTCTGTTGGGGAGTATCAACACAAGAACTAATCTGTACTATCCCTTTCTCCTTGAAAAAATCACCTAAAGATTTAGTAAAGAATTCCCCTCCATTATCCGATTTAAAGATTTGAATTTTAGAATGAAATTGCGTCTCGACCATGTTGTAAAATCTCTCAAAAACACTAGTCACTTCAGATTTTTCTTTCAAGAGGTAAGTCCAAGTGGTTCTACTATGGTCATCAATAAAGGTCACAAACCATCTGCTACCAGTAATATTCTTCACTTTAGAAGGACCCCAAACATCACTGTGGATAAGAGAAAAAGGATGTGAGGGTTTGTAAGTAGAGGGTAAGTAAGATTGTCTTGTTTGTTTAGCAAGCTGACAGATATGGCATTTAAAGGAAGAAGGTTTTTGATTAACAAATAATTGAGGAAAACTTTTTGCAAGATAGGTGAAATTTGGGTGGCCTAACCTAAAATGCCATAACATAACATCAGATTGCCCTAAGGAAGTAAGACAAAATTTAGAAGATAAAGCTTTAAAATTTCCTGTACTGTGAAGAACATATAAACCATTCTGCAAGCGAGCATTGCCAATCCTCTTTTTGAAGTTCAGTGCCTGTAAAAAACACTCAGAATTAGTGAACTGGAAAACACAATTTAAATCCTTGCAAAGCTTGCGAACTGGCAACAAATTGCAGTTCAGGCTAGGCACAAAAAACACGTCTCGAAGGACTAAGTCATCAGTAAGAAATACAGAACCACTGCCTTGAATTGGTGAGAAAGAACCATCTGCTAATTTGATAGAATTCTGAGAGGAGGAATTTTTAAATTGAAAAAACAATTCCCTGTTACCAGTCATGTGCTCAGAAGCACCAGAGTCCACAATCCATGCTGATGTATTCGTAGTAGAATGAAGTGCAGCGGAAGAAGAGTTGGTCTGTGTACCATCATTGTCTGCGAAAGCCAGATTTCTTGCACTGCTCTTAATGAATCTGCCGAACAGTTGCTGCAGTTGTACCATCTGTTGGTTGGTGAAGCCTTTAGATGAAGTCGGATTATCCATTGAAGATGAAAAGAGAAAAAAAATTCGATGGGATCGAATTTAGACTGATACCATGAAGAAAAACATAATTGAAGAAAAACAGAATGTATTTCTGTTTCTTTCCATAAAATTAATTGATCAACTTACAAAAGTTTGCAGACTTTTATAGACTAGGACTTTTAGTTACATTAGGAGTCCTACTAATTATTAACTTCTAACTCTAGTCTTAGGAGTTTGACTTTAACTAAACTTATAGAATATAGTTTGATTATAATAACTAATCTAGTTCGACTAGACTTACAATTCTAGTTCGAGTAAACTTACAAGTTGTACTAGAGGAATCAGATTTTGGTGTCATCTGAGAAAGAAGTTTCTGCAAATCATCAATCTGTTGCTTACTAAAACTCACTGAACTATCTGCTGATGCTGCATTAGCTACTGGCGCTGTTTGTTGCTTCCTCATCCTTTGGGGTTTCCAGTCAACAGGCTTTCCATGTAATTTCCAGCAAGTATCTCGAATGTGCCCCACCTTTTTGCAATGGTCGCACCATGATTTTCCTCCTTTTTGCTTGCTGGCAGATGACGTATGTGTAAGAAGTGCAGATCCATCACTAGTGGATGAGTCTGCCAACATGAATAATCGCCTACTTTCTTCCCTTCTAACCTCAGAAAAAACCTCTCTAACAGAAGGAAGAGGTTTAGTGCTCAAAATTCTTCCTTTGACAATATCCAGTCCTTTATGTAGACCATTCAAGAATTGAAAGATTCTTTTTTGGTCAGTTTTCTTCTTGTAAAGAGCAGCATCTGTTGGATTCATCCAGTCATTGGACTCGTAGAGATCAATTTGCTGCCAAAGTCGGGTAAGAGTGTTGTAGTAAACAGTGACATTCTTCTCCTCTTGTTTTAGATTTGAAGCCTGGCATTCGATGCTAAATAATTCAGAAATATTGTCTGAACTTGAATAAGTTTCTTGAGCCGCATCCCAGATTTCTTTTGCAGTCTCATATAAGAGAAAGTTACCCCCAATTGCTGGTGTCATCGTGTTTGTCATCCAAGACATCACCATACTATTTTCTTGCAGCCACTTCTCATACCCTGGATCTGTCGAAGCAGGCTTTGTCACTCCTCCAGTGATATAGCCTAGCTTTCCTTTGCCAGTGATGTACAACTTGACTGATTGGGACCATTGTAGATAATTGGGACCAATCAGTTTATGGCAAGTGACTGCGGATGTGGTAGAATCTGGAAGAACATCAGCAGAGGAATTTGCTTCTCCTCCGGAATTAATCTCGGATGAGGAAGAATTTGCCATCGATTTAGACTAAGAATCGAAACCTACTGATACCATGTAAATAATATTGAGTTTAGAGAAAAGTAGTTTCTTTGTTTTTATTTAATTTTATCGTAAAAGTTACGGAGGGTTGGATCCTTTTTTAACAACACTGGTTACATCATACTAGTTTAATTAAACTCTAACTCCTAGTTTAAGATAAACTCTATCTTATCTGGAATAAACTTAAACACCTCTATTACAGCACAAACTCCTAATTAAATAATAGGGTAAAGTACACAAACAGTCACTGAACTTTGGTAAAAAAACAAAATGGTAACCAAACTTTCAAAAATCACAAAATGGCAATTAAACTTTATGTTTTATAACAAAATGGTAACTATACGTTAAATGCCGTTAAGTGACTATTATAAACTTTGGTATAATAACACATTTAATCCTTCATATTTATACATTCAATTAATTTAGTCCTAATTCGAAACAATTCACTAAATTTAGCCCTCGTTATTTATGCATTCTTTCAATTTGGTCTTTAAAGCAAAATTCTAAAGTACGGTAACATGATAAATAATTACAATTAAATTTTTATAGGAACTCGAAAACTCGACTCGACTCAAATCGAAAAATTTTAAAATAAAGTTTGAGTTGTAAAATATGATGCGTCAACTCGAATAACTCAAAAAATTTTGACTCGACTCGATCGAACGCTCATCTCTATCTTAAGATATGACGCGTCAACTCGAAATATTCGAATATTTTTGTTAAACAAGTAAAGAAGTTTTAAGGGAAGAGTCTCAATATGAGAACTCTGTAAAATTGAATTTTATTTTTTCTCACACAGTAGAATTGAATTACAAGAGTATTTATAAAAGCTAAGTCTAAGTGTTAGACTAAACTTAGGATTTCTAGTAGTTTACTCTAGATTAGATTAGTGTAGTTAAGATAAACCAAACTACCTATTTACGTAATATATTAAATAAGAATTAGTATTTGAATTAAATACTAAAGTCACGCTATTATCCACACTCCCCCTCAAGCTGGGAGTAGATGTTATAGAGTCCCAGCTTGGATGTAATCTCATCGAAGGTAGCTCTTGGAAGTGCCTTGGTGAGTACATCTGCCAGCTGTTCTTTAGTAGGGACATAATTCAGATTGACCATTCCACTGTTGATTTTTTCTGTGATAAATTGTCTATCGATCTCAACATGTTTTGTTCTGTCATGATGGATTGGATTTTTTGCAACCCCTATAGCTGATTGATTGTCGGTTTGTAAGTCAAACTGTGTAAATTCACTGAGTCCCAATTATGCCAGGAGTCTTTGCAGCCATATTCCCTCACAAATTCCATGTGCTAGAGCCCTATATTCTGCCTCAGCACTGCTTTTAGAAACCACAGACTGTTTTTTACTTCTCCAGGTTACTAAATTGCCCCAAACAAAGGAGCAATAGCCACTTGTTGACCTCCTATCAGTTAGCTCCCCAGCCCAGCTAGAATCAGTAAAAATCTTCACTGTTCTATCTTCATTTTTTTCTAAAAAATAAGCCATGTCCAGGGGTGAACTTTAAATACCTCAAAATCCGGTTCACAGCTTTAAGATGTTCCTCCCTTGGATCACATAGGTGCTGACTAACAATGCTGACTGGAAAGGCTATATCCGGTCTTGTAAGAGATAAGTAGATAAGCTTTTGTCGATTGTAAATATGTATCTAAGAGTCCTAGAGTTATTAACATGCAGTAGTTATTATTTAATTAGGAGTTTGTGTTGTAATAGAGGTATTTTAGTTTAAGTTTATTCTAGATAAGATAGAGTTTATCTTAAACTAGGAGTTAGAGTTTAATTAAACTAGTATTATGTAACCAGTGTTGTTAAAAAGGGATCCAACACTCTATAATTTTCACGATAAAATTAAATAAAAACAGAGAAACTACTTTTCTCTAAACTCAGTTTTATTTACATGGTATCAGTAGGTTTCGATTCTTAGTCTAAATCGATGGCAAATTCTTCCTCATCCGAGATTAATTCCGGAGGAGAAGCAACTTCCTCCGTTGATGTTCTTCCAGATTCTACCACATCGGCAGTCACTTGCCATAAACTGATTGGTCCCAATTATCTACAATGGTCCCAGTCGGTCAAGTTGTACATCACTGGCAGAGGAAAGCTCGGCTATATCACTGGAGGAGTGACAAAGCCTGCTTTGACAGATCCAGGGTATGCGAAGTGGCTGCAAGAAAATAGTATGGTGATGTCTTGGTTGACAAACACGATGCAACCAGCAATTGGGGGTAACTTTCTCTTATATGAGACTGCAAAAGAAATCTGGGATGCAGCTCAAGAAACTTATTCAAGTTCCGACAATATTTCTGAATTATTTAGCATCGAATGCCAGGCTTCAAATCTAAAACAGGAGGAGATGAATGTCACTGTTTACTACAACACTCTTACCCGACTTTGGCAGCAAATTGATCTTTACGAGTCTAATGACTGGACGAATCCAGCAGATGCTGCTCTTTACAAGAAGAAAACTGACCAGAAAAGAATCTTTCAATTCTTAAATGGTCTACATAAAGGACTGGATGCTGTCAAAGGAAGAATTTTGAGCACTAAACCTCTTCCTTCTGTTAGAGAGGTTTTTTCTGAGGTCAGAAGGGAAGAGAGTAGGCGATTATTCATGTTGGCAGACTCATCCACTAGTGATGGATCTGCACTTCTTACACATACGTCATCTGCCAGCAAGCAAAAAGGAGGAAAATCATGGTGCGACCATTGCAAAAGGGTGGGGCACATTCGAGATACTTGCTGGAAATTACATGGTAAGCCTGCTGACTGGAAACCCCAAAGGATGAGGCAGCAACAAACAGCACCAGTAGCTAATGCAGCATCAGCAGATAGTTCAGTGAGTTTTAGTAAGCAGCAGATTGATGATTTGCAGAAACTTCTTTCTCGGATGACACCAAAATCTGATTCCTCTGGTACAACTGGTAGTGTTTCTTGTTTTAAAACTACTGCTAAGTATTTATGGATAGTGGATTCTGGTGCTACTGACCATATGACAGGGGATGAATCTCTTTTCCTTCAAATTACTGGACAGCAAAGTCAGAGAAATGTTCAGACAGCTGATGGATCTGTCACTAAAGTGGATGGAATAGGAACAGTTGTTGTGAATGATACTATCACTCTTTCTTCTGTTTTATATGTTCCTAACTTACAATGCAATCTGTTGTCAGTTAGTAAATTGTGCAGTGATCTTAATTGTTCCACAATATTTAATGCTACTGGTTGTGTGTTTCAGGAAGTGGATTCGGGGAAGTGGATTGGCAGTGCTAAGTTGTGTGGTGGACTTTACATCATTGAAGGTCTTCCTCCTAAAAGACAAGTCCAACCAAGTTGCACTTTTTCTTTTTCCTTCAACACTACAAATTTAGGATTCAGTGATGTTCTTTTATGGCATTTTAGACTTGGCCATCCAAACTTTATTTATCTTCAGAAATTGTATCCAACTTTATTTGCTAATAAAGACCCATTGTCATTTTCTTGTGATATATGTCAACTTGCGAAACATAAAAGATCACCCTATCCCCCTTCTTCTTATAAGGCTTCTAAACCTTTTTCCTTAATACATAGTGACATTTGGGGTCCTTCTAATGTTAAGAATGTAAATGGGGCTAGATGGTTTATCTCTTTTATAGATGATCATACTAGGATTACTTGGACTTTCTTGATGAAAAATAAATCTGAAACTGAAAATATCTTTAAAAATTTCTATTTCATGGTTGAAAATCAGTTTCACAGCAAAATTCAGATTCTTAAGAGTGACAATGGGAGTGAGTTCTTTACTAATACTTTAGGAAATTTTCTTCAAGACAAAGGTATTATTCATATAAGTTCATGTGTTGATACTCCTCAACAGAATGGAGTGGCTGAAAGGAAAAATAGACACCTCTTAGAAGTTGTTCGATCCTTAATGTTATCCTCTAATATTTCTCATTCTTTTTGGGGAGAAGCTGTACTTCATGCAACTTTTCTCATTAACAGGTTACCTAGCAGAATTTTAGGTTTCAAAACTCCTAAGGAAGTCTTACTTCAAACCTTTCCATCTTTTAAACCTTTGTCTTGTCATTTACCTCTCAAAGTATTTGGTTCTACTGCCTTTGTTCATATTCATAAACAGTTTCGGGGTAAGTTAGATCCTAGGGCTATCAAATGTGTTTTCCTAGGATATTCTCCACATAAGAAGGGCTTTAAATGTTACTCTCCTCTACATAGGAAATTTTTTATTTCTATGGATGTCACTTTTCATGAACATTTACCTTATTTTTCAGATACTAAAATTCAGGGGGAGAGATGGGATGAATTTCAGTATCCTCAAATTCAGCTACCACTAGCCGAATCAATACCTACGCCCAAAACTGTTGAACATAATCCTACATCTCTACCTCCCGAATCTGTTCCTGAACCATCAGAACCTTTTTCGCCTATAACTGAAACTGAAAAATCACCTACTACACCTCATGTTTTTTCAGAGAACCAACTTGGAACTAAAGAACTAAGTGTCTATACAAGGAGGAAAAAAGGTCTTGCTCAGGAAACTACACAACCTAGGACTGCTCAAGAAATGGAACCAATTCCACTGTCCTTGGAGGAGGGAGGTATGGAAAATTTGAATGATAATGATGATTCTGTTATTAATACATATGACTTACCTATTGCTAAGAGAAAAGGTGTCAGAAAATGTACAAGTCACCCAATCCAGAGATATGTGGCCTATGGGAAACTATTATCATCATTTAAAGCCTTTACTGCCAAAATTGACAAAGTGCAGATTCCAAAAACAGTATATGAAGCTTTACAAGATCCTAGGTGGAAGAAAGCTGTAGAAGATGAAATTCAGGCTTTGGAATCCAACAAGACTTGGGTGATGACCAATTTACCTCCTGGTAAGAAGGCAGTTAGTTGTAAATGAATTTTTACAGTAAAATATAACTCAGATGGGAGTATTGAAAGGTTTAAAGCAAGGCTGGTTGCAAGGGGATTTACTCAGTCTTATGGGATTGATTATCAGGAAACATTTGCTCCTGTAGCAAAACTCAATACTATAAGAATTCTTCTATCTCTTGCTGCAAATCTAGATTGGCCACTTCATCAACTTGATGTGAAAAATGCATTCCTAAATGGAAATTTGGAGGAGGAAGTCTACATGCATAAACCAGCCGGTCTAAGTGGTGATCCAAACCAAGTGTGTAAGCTACTTAAATCATTGTATGGCCTAAAACAGTCTCCTAGGGCCTGGTTTGACAGATTTACTAAAGCAGTTTTGAATTTTGGTTACTATCAATGTCAATCTGATCATACTTTGTTTGTGAAGACTTCTTCAGGAAATAAAAGAACTATCTTAATAGTCTATGTTGATGATATAATCATCACTGGTGATGATGATCAGGAGATAAAAAGGTTGAAAGAGTTTCTGGCTACTGAATTCGAGGTAAAAGACTTGGGATACTTGAGGTACTTTCTCGGTATGGAAGTGGCAAGATCAAACTCTGGGATTGTGATTAACCAAAGGAAGTATATTCTGGATCTTCTTTCAGAAACAGGAATGCTAGGATGCAAGCCTGCAGAGACACCTATGGAGTCAAACCTAAAGTTTAGGACCGATGATCAAGGAGTTCCTACGGACAAGGAGCAATACCAGAAACTAGTGGGTAAGCTTATTTACTTATCACTCACTAGACCTGACATTGCTTTTCCAGTAAGTGTTGTCAGCCAGTTTATGAGTGATCCTAAAGAAGAGCACCTTGAGGCAGTTATGAGAATCCTAAGATACTTGAAGATGACTCCAGGGCATGGAATGTTTTTCACTAAAAATGACAGCAGAAAAGTTGAAATATTCACAGATGCAAGCTGGGCAGGAGAGTTGACAGCTAGAAGATCTACAAGTGGCTATTGCGCTCGAGTATGGGGAAATTTGGTGACTTGGAAGAGCAAGAAACAACAAGTAGTTTCAAGAAGCAGTGCAGAAGCAGAATTCAGATCACTAGCAAATGGAATTTGTGAAGGGATTTGGGTACAAAGACTCCTATCAGAATTGAAATTAAATTACAGCAAAGAGTTTGAGCTTTACTGTGACAATCAATCTGCAATCAGCATTGCAAAGAATCCAGTGCATCATGACAGAACCAAACATGTGGAACTGGACAGACACTTTATTACAGAGAAAATCACAAGTGGGATGGTTAAGTTGAACTTCATCCCAACGCAAGAGCAGTTAGCTGACATACTTACCAAGGCACTTCCAAGAAATACCTTTGATAAGCTTACATCCAAGCTGGGACTATACAATGTCTACTCACCAGCTTGAGGGGGAGTGTCGATTGTAAATATGTATCTAAGAGTCCTAGAGTTATTAACATGCAGTAGTTATTATTTAATTAGGAGTTTGTGTTGTAATAGAGGTATTTTAGTTTAAGTTTATTCTAGATAAGATAGAGTTTATCTTAAACTAGGAGTTAGAGTTTAATTAAACTAGTATTATGTAACCAGTGTTGTTAAAAAGGGATCCAACACTCTGTAATTTTCACGATAAAATTAAATAAAAACAGGGAAACTACTTTTCTCTAAACTCAGTTTTATTTACAGCTTTCCTACCAATCTTTGGTACTGTTTTTTATTAACAGGACTACTTACTCCATCCTTGTTCTATTTTAGATTAAACTCCATAGGGGTCTCTGCAGGTTTGCACCCTAGCATTCCTGTTTCAGTCAATAAATCAAGGATGTATTTCCTTTGATTAATGACTAAACCTTCCTTTGTTCTGGCTACCTCCATTCCCAGAAAATACCTTAGGTTTCCAAGATCATTTGTTTCGAATTCAAGGGCTAGTAGCTTCTTCAATCTCTCAATCTCATCTATGGCATCCCCTGTGACAATAATGTCATCTACATAAACAATCAAAATAGCTTTCTTTCCGGTAGGGGTTACCTTTATGAACAATGTATGGTCGGTTTGACATTGTTTATAGCCATTGTTGATGATGACCCTTGTAAATCTGTTGAACCAAGCTCTAGGTGACTGTTTTAAGCCGTACAAGGACTTTTCCAGTTTGCAAACCTTCTGATTAACATTGCTGTCCATCCCTGGAGGAATTTGCATATATACCTCCTCCTCGAGAGTTCCATTCAGGAAGGCATTCTTGATGTCTAGTTGGTGAAGAATCCAGTCTTTATTAACAACTACGGAAAGCAGTACTCTTATTGTGTTTAGCTTCGCAACCGGGGCAAAAGTTTCCTGATAGTCTATTCCATAGGATTGAGAGAACCCCTTGGCTACAAGTCTTGCTTTGAACCTTTCAACAGTACCATCTGAATTGTACTTTACAGACAACACCCATTTACAGCCTACCGGTCTTTTTCCTTGTGGTAAATCAACAAGCTTCCAGGTCTCATTTCTTTCTAGTGCACTGATCTCATCTTCAACTGCCTTTTTCCATTTCGGATCTCTCAAGGCTTCCTCCACTGATTTTGGAATGACAGTGCTGTCAAGATTGGCAGTGAATGCTTTAAATGAGGGATTTAAATTTCCATATGCAACAAACCGTTGAATGGGATGATTTGTGCACTTTCTCACACCCTTTCTCTGAGCAATAGGCAAATCAGAGGTGTCAATAGTAGGAATTTCTTCTTGAAACAATTCCTTACCTTGCATTTTTTCTGAGGCAGCAGGACTGAAGTCCAGTACTTGGCAATCTCCAGGTTGTGTGGCAGCCTCTTTAGTGAACTTCTTCCTTTTATAGACGCTAAGCTGTCTGCTTTCAAGTTGAGTTGGTTGGTCTTTTTGGGGAGAAGTAGGAGTAGGAGATGAATCCTGGCCAGGGATTAAAGTCTGGTCTTCAAGGATAGGTTAAGTAGACAAATTCTGGAGGTTTTCAAGAATAGGTTCTGTTGTAGGAGGTGAAAACGAGGATAGTGCACTTGCTGGAAATTTCTAAAAACTGTCAAAAATAGGGTCATAAAAAACATAGGGTAAATTTAAAGCTGGTAAAAACTGAGATTCTGCAATATTCTCCCCCTGAATTTCAGTTTTGGGGTAAAAGGGTTTATCTTCAAAAAAGGTTACATCCATGGAGATATAGGTTCTTTTTGTGGAGGGTGAGTAACATTTGTAGCCCTTCTTAGTAGGAGAATAACCTAAGAAAATACACCTAATGGCTCTAGGGTCTAATTTAGATTTAGTATGGGAATTATTATGGACAAATACAGTGCCGCCAAATATTCTTACAGGAATGCTAGATGAAAGAGGCTGGAAGTTTGGAAAAACTTGAAGAAACAAATTCCTAGGGGATTTGAATTTTATTGATTTACTTGGCAGCCTGTTGATAAGAAATGTGGCGGTTAAAACAGCCTCTCCCCAGTAGAAATTAGGAACATTTGTGAAAAATAATAAAGACCTAGCAACCTCTAAAAGATGCCTATTTTTGCGCTCAGCAATCCCATTTTGTTGGGGAGAGTCAACACATGAAGTGATATGAATAATCCCTTTGTCTCGAAAAAATGACCCTAGAGTTTTGGTAAAGTATTCACTCCCATTATCACTATGTAGTACTTGAATTTTTCGCTGAAACTGAGTTTCCACTAAAGTGTAAAAACGTTTAAAAACTTCTTCTGCTTCAGACTTTTCTCTCATAAGGAATGTCCAAGTTATTCTAGTGTAATCATCTATGAAGGTTATAAACCAACGTGAACCATCAATGTTCTTTACTTTGGAAGGGCCCCAAATGTCACTGTGTACGGTTGCAAAAGGTTTAGAGGTTATAGAATGTGAAGGAGGATAACTGCTTTTAGTTTGTTTTGCAAGAGGACAAACATCACAACTGAAATGACCAGGATTTTTATTAGAAAATAAGCTAGGTAACATTTTAGCCAAATAGTGAAAGTTGGGATGACCCAATCTGTAATGCCATAATAAGATATTCTTTGAAGAATCTGAACTAACAGGAAAACAACTTGAAACTGCTTGTCTATTCGGAGGAATCTGCCATTGGAGGATATAGAGGCCACTGCACAACCTAGCACTGCCAATAACCTTCCCGAGTCCATAGCCTGAAACTCACAAACACGTGAAGAGAATTTAGTATTGCATTTCAGTTCATTTGACAATTTGCTAACTGAAATTAGATTGCAAGCCATTTTAGGAACATATAAAACATTTGGCAATGTAATAGTTTCAGACATTCTGATAGAACCAGTTCCCAAGACAGCTGATAAAGATCCATCAGCAGTTTTTATCTGAGAAGAAGCATGGAGGGACTGATATGTA
This sequence comes from Hibiscus trionum, assembly GCA_030270665.1. Taxonomy (NCBI): domain Eukaryota; kingdom Viridiplantae; phylum Streptophyta; class Magnoliopsida; order Malvales; family Malvaceae; genus Hibiscus; species Hibiscus trionum. The sequence continues at coordinate 2,386,060 of BSYR01000097.1, forward strand.
TGGAATAGGGATTGGTCCCCTGTCATATGGTCTGAAGCCCCTGAATCAACAATCCATTTGGAACCATTAGTCTGATCAGATAAACTAACAAAAACTGAACTACCTTCATTGGTTTTGGATGCAAGGTTCGATTCACTAGGAGGTGTAATCTGGCTGAGCAATCTTTGCAAGTCCTCAATTTTTTTACTGAGGTTCTGCCCAGCAATATCTGTAGATGCCATATGAGCAGATCCATCAGGTTGCTGTTTCAGCCTTTGAGGTTTCCAATTTGCTGGTTTACCATGAAGTTTCCAGCAGTTTTCCTTCACATGTCCAACCTTTCGACAATGGTCACACCAGGGTTTTTCTCGCCTTGGTTTGTTGGTTGAGTGAGTGACGAGGGCAGCACCTTCAGGCTGGGTATTTTGGGGCAGCATCACAACCCTTCTGCTTTCTTCTCTTCTAACTTTAGAAAAAGCCTCTCGTAGGGAAGGGAGGGGCTTGGTAGCAATAATTCTTCCCTTTACTGCATCAAGGTCACTGTTGAGACCATAAAGAAACTGAAAGACTCTTCTTTGAGTTGTGATCTGCTTGTAGAGTGCCGCATCAGTAGTGGATGACCAGTTATGAGTTTCAAACAGATCCAACTGTTGCCAGTACCTTATAATTGTGTTGTAGTACTGTGTGACACTCATCTCTTCTTGGCGAAGGCTGTTAATCTTGTTCTCTATCTCGAAAAGCTCAGCAACATTATCAGAACTGGAGTAGGTTTCTTTAGCAGCCTCCCAGATTTCTTTTGCTGTATCATAGAGAAGAAAGTCCACACCCACATCAGGGGTCATGGAATTTATGAGCCATGACATAATCATGCTGTTTTCTCGAAGCCATAGGTCATATGTTGGATCAGTAATGTCTGGAATTTTCTGTTTGCCTAAGATGTATTCTGCTTTACCCCTGCCGGTGATGTAAAGCTTGACAGTTTGAGACCACTGGAGATAATTGTGGCCATTGAATTTATGAGAAGTGATTTGTGTGGTGGAGACATCAGAGGCAGCATCGGATGTAGGGTTTTGATCTTTGCCAGAATCGGCTATGGTAGAGGAAGATGTCTCAACCATGGTAAATAACTAGTCGGATCGAGGGCCTAAACTGATACCATGTTAAACAAGTAAAGAAGTTTTAAGGGAAGAGTCTCAATATGAGAACTCTGTAAAATTGAATTTTATTTTTTCTCACACAGTAGAATTATATTACAAGAGTATTTATAAAAGCTAAGTCTAAGTGTTAGACTAAACTTAGGATTTCTAGTAGTTTACTCTAGATTAGATTAGTGTAGTTAAGATAAACCAAACTACCTATTTACGTAATATATTAAATAAGAATTAGTATTTGAATTAAATACTAAAGTCACGCTATTATCCACAATTTTAAATCATTTTTTTCCTTTTAAATCAAATATTTTTTAAAATAGAATATTCAATATTCTCATATTTAAATCACATCGAATATTTAATAACTACTTTAAATATTCAATTTAATTTAAAAATATTCGATTTAAAAGAAAAAATGATTGAAAATATTCGAATATTTAATAACTATTTTAAATATTTTTCTTTTAAATATTCAAATATTTAATAACTTCTTTAAATATTTATTAAATATTCGAATATTTTAAATCAATTTTTTCTTGTAAATCGAATATTTTTAAATTAAATCGAATATTTAAAGTAGTTATTAAATATTCGATGTGATTTAAAAGAAAAAATGATTTAAAATATTCGAATATTTTGAGTTATTCGAGTTGACGCGTCATATCTTAAGATAGAGGTGAGCGTTCGATCGAGTCTAGGCAAAAAATTTCGAGTTATTCGAGTTGGCGCATCATATTTTACAACTCAAACTTTATTTGAAATTTTTTCGATTCGAGTCGAGTTTTCGATTTCCTATAAAAATTTAATTAAATATTCGAATATTTTAAATCAATTTTTTCTTTTAAATCGAATATTTTTAAATAAAATTGAATATTTAAATTAGTTATTAAATATTCGATGTGTTTTGAATATGAAAATATTAAATATTCTATTTTAAAAAAATATTCGATTTAAAAAAATGATTTAAAATATTCGAATATTTCGAGTTATTCGAGTTGACACGTCATATCTTAAGATAGAGGTGAGCATTCGATCGAGTCGAGTCAAAAAATTTCGAGTTATTCAAGTTTACGCGTCATATTTTACAACTCAAACTTTATTTGAAATTTTTTCGATTAGAGTCAAGTCGAGTTTTCGAGTTCCTATAAAATTTTATTTAAATATTCGAATATTTTAAATCATTTTTCTTTTAAATCGAATATTTAAAGTTGTTATTAAATAATCGATGTGATTTAAATATGAAAATATTAAATATTTTATTTTAAAAAATATTCGATTTAAAAGAAAAAAATGATTTAAAATATTCGAATATTTCGAGTTATTCGAGTTGACGCGTAATATCTTAAGATAGAGATGAGCGTTCGATCGAGTTGAGTCAAAAAATTTTGAGTTATTCGAGTTGACGCGTCATATTTTACAACTCAAACTTTATTTGAAATTTTTCCGATTCGAGTCGAGTCAAGTGTTCGAGTTCCTATAAAAAATTAATTGTAATTATTTATCATGTTACCATTCTTTGGAATTTTGCTTTAAGGACCAAATTGAAAGAATGCATAAATTAAGAGGGCTAAATTTAGTGAATTGTTTCGAATTAGGATTAAATTGATTGAATGTATAAATATGAAGGACTAAATGTGTTATTATACCAAATTTTATAATAGTCACTTAACGGCATTTAACGTCTAGTTACCATTTTGTTATAAAACATAAAGTTTAATTGTCATTTTGTGATTTTTGAAAGTTTAGTTACCATTTTGTTTTTTTACCAAAGTTCAGTGACCGTCTGTGTACTTCATCCTAAATAATAACTACTGCATGCTAATAACTCTAGGACTCTTAGATACATATTTACAATTGACAATACCCATAATTTCTTCATAAGCCTTTCACGAGGGGCTAAACACAATTGAAATCTTAGATTCACCGTACTGTTACTGATCATTTATCTTTCAGTTTTCTGTTTAATTTTTCATTGAAAGCCAATTTTCTAGGTACCTAAGTTATAATCTTTGGATGTGGCTTGTTGGATGATATGGATGGTGCATTTTGGGGTCTTACGTATCATGTTTTGTGTACTCTTTTAAGTTCATTTGATCAATATATTTGTCCCATTAACTTTGAGAAGACATATTTTAGTTATTAAGACATAATTGATGTACAAAAGTATTTAACTTTTACCTGTTTGTAGGTTTCTGCTAGATTTGGACATCGCAGCTCCTAAAATTACAATTCCAACTAATTTTCAACCTGATAACAAGCATTCCACAAAACTGCTTCTTGATTTGGGAAATTTGATCATTCGTTCACAGGTTTGCAGATGAAGTGAATCTTAATTGCATAATCTGGAATGGATAATTTATAAAGAATTTGCTGATATCTTCAGGAGGACAACGGATCTGCAGCTTCTGAAGAGCTGGATTTGTATTTGCAGTTTGATTTTGTTTTAAGTGATGTATCTGCTTTTTTGGTTGATGGTGATTACCATTGGAACCAAAAATCTCAAACGAAGTCTGTAGCTTCTACCAACACTGATGGTCCTAGTTTCTTGCCTGTTATTGACAAATGTGGGGTAATCTTAAAGCTTCAGCAGGTAGAGTTGTAGACATTTCCCTTAAATGTTTTTGTAATGTAGTCACATGTTTTTAGATCTCTATTTTATGTCACATACAGATTCGCATAGAGAACCCATCATACCCAACAACAGGACTTGCTATACAGTTGCCATCTTTAGGGTTTCACTTTTCTCCTGCTCGGTACCATAGATTAATGCAAGTAATTAAAATCTTCCAAGAGGAGGAAAACAACTGCTCAGATATCCTTCGTACTTGGAACCAAGCTGACTTTGAGGGTTGGTTGTCTGTTCTCATTAGGAAGGTCTCTCTCTTTTATACAGTTGTATGTGTGTGTGTGCATGCATGCGTGTCTGTTTATGTTCTGGTTTTATTTTCTCAACAATTCTTTAACCCCTTCCCCCAATATTTATATGGTAGGGTATTGGAAATAGGGAAGCTGTGTGGCAGCGGCGATACTTGTGTTTGGTAGGGCCTTATCTATATGTACTTGAAGGTCCTGGTTCTAAGTCATACAGTCAGTATATCAGGTTCACTCGCAGACTTCTCGAAATTTTCTTTCCAGTGGCATTGACAATCTTATTAACAGAATCTATAACTTGAAGATTTAGGAGTTATAAAAATGTGACTAACATGATCATCTTATATATAACTGGAATACTGGATATGTTATTTTGAAGATTTATGAGGTATGAACACATAAGACAACATCTGAGCTAGGATACCTTAAACTTCAAATTGTGTAAGAAATTTATTTCTTTAGTTAAATTTGGAAGCTCAATCAAAGTTATTTATTTAGTTTAATTTCCATAATATCTTTCATTTGAATTTACTATCAACTCTAAAGCAGTTGCTTCATTAAGAGTTTTTCATGTGAAATCTCTTCTTAATAGATTATATTAAATATATTCTACAAGAATACAAACTCCACTCTTTGTATCCATGTTTGGAATATATTCATTTGATGAGGATGAATATATTCAGATGCGGCTAGATACACTAAAATCTTGTTGTCATGGCTAAGGTCTTAGAAGTCTTCTTGTGTTTTCAGAGTCACCCATCAAGTTTACCATGTGATATAGCATTCCTGGTTCACATGCAATCTTTTCATTTGTTCTTGAGGTAATTAAGTTTATGTCCTATTTTACTTGCTTTTGTAGCTTGAGAGGAAAACATGTGTATGCTGTTCCAGAAGAGTTCGTTGGTAACATGGAATCTGTATTGGCTGTCGGTGATGCAGCACAGACAAATAGCAAAGCTGTAAGAGCATTTCAGTTATTGAAATACTGAATACTAAGGAGTCAAGAGAGATTGCACCTTAAATTCTGATTGTTCTCCAAATGTGATTTTCCCTCTGAATATTTGCTTTACATGCGTTATCTCTCTTATTAGGTGGTGGAAGATGTGAATGCTCTTATATTCCGGTGTGAAAATAATGATTCATGGAAGGCATGGCATTGTCACCTGCAGGGAGCTATATATCATACTTTGGTAGGTTCTTTGTTTCTGGTTTTATCTGTTAAAAGAAAGTGTAGCAAGAAAAAAGTAGTAGAAGAAGAAGGGATGGGAGGCTCAGTGGCAAATTCCCAGAGAGCTGTTAGGCCTCTGTAACTTGAGTCTTAAATTGATATCAACTGTACCATGTCTAACTGTACAAAGAGATCTAAATAGACAAACTAAGTATCCGAAAAACCATTAGAATTAGGAGAAACCTAATACCCAACTAACTAAAATGACCAAAATATCCCTAAGGCACAGGAGCAGGAGCAGTTCAAATTATTATTCTGCCTTAATACAAGAAAATAGCCAGACTTGTATAAGGGCTCCTCTTGCACGATGCATCACATTCTTTCATGCTAATTCTAATGCAGTTGGCTCTGTAAAATCAATTTTCATTTTGTAGTTTTTAGAAAGAAGCACCCAATGTGCATCACAAGATTTTTATAATGCATAAAGCTATAATCTATCTGTAGGATTCTGCTCCATTTACTAGCCCATCTGAAATTTCATGAGACTTGGGATTAGAAGACAATGACAAGCATGATGCAAATGAGCTATAACAGAAGATGCAGTTGGCTCTGTGAAATCAATTTGCATTTTTAGTTGTTAGAAAGAAGCACCTAGTGTGCGTCACAAGATTTTTATAATGCATAAAGCTATGATCTATCTGTAGGAATCTGCTCCTATTACTAGCCTATCTGAAATTTCATCAGACTCGGGATCAGAACACTATGACAAGCATGATACAACTGATCTATCAAAGATAGAGAGTGTTTTTATAACTGGTGTTCTTGATGAGCTAAAGGTCTGCTTTAGTTATAATCATCAGGTAAGCCTGATTGTTTTCACATGAACTTTAGCTAATGTTGAACTGCCTTGGAATTTAACTGATTTGTCATCTTTTCCAGCATGAGTGTCGTTTCATGAAGCTGCTTCTTGCCGAAGAGCATCCACTATGTGAATTCCGAGCATTAGGTGGTGTGGTAAGGTTAACATTATCATGTTTATGTTCATATTTCTATTTGTTATGATCTTATAAATTTTATCTTTCTCAAAATAGGTTGAGCTTTCAATAAAAGGGAATGATATGTTCATTGGCACCATTCTGAAATCTTTGGAAATTGAAGATTTGCTTTGCTGCTATACTGTGTCTCAGCCTTGCTACTTAGCAAGATCTTTTGTACGAAGTGCAGATGCACAGTCATTAGATGATGCTGGGGCTCAGTGTTCTGAAAGAAATGATATGTCCGCAAGTGGTGGAGATGATAAATTTTATGAAGCACCTGAAGATTTAGTTGATTATGTTGAGTACGCAACACCTATGTCTCAAAAAGCATCTGAATTACAAAGATTTCTTTCATTAGAAAAAACCTTCACAACTAAGAGTTTTAGTCGGGTCGCTGGTTTACTTCCTGATGAGAACCTTCATCTGAAAAGTGAGGCAATTGAACCAAGTGAAACATTAGACAGTTTTGTTAAAGCACAAATAGTTATTTATGACCAGAACTCTCCGCTATACAACAATAGTGACGTGAAGGTGGGTTCTTTGGTTTGAAATAGAATTCCATTACTATTTCTTTTTATATTTTATTGAAGTAAGAAAATGTTGTTTTCAGGTCACAGTCACTTTGGCTACATTGTCATTTTTCTGTCGTAGACCAACAATTCTTGCTGTGATGGACTTTGCTAATGCTGTTACCATTGAGGATGAAAACTGTGAATCTTTTAATGACAGTTCTTCGGCAGTTGGCGTTAAACATGATATTTCTAGTGAGGATTCTGCTGACAATCAACAAGCAACCAATTTTGATGAGCCTGTGGTCAAGTGTTTTCTAGGAAAAGGAAAATCCAGAATTGTGTTCAATTTAACATTAATTATGGCTTTTGCTCAGATTTTGTTGATGAATGAAAATGAAACTAAGCTTGCTACTTTTTCGCAAGAAAATCTGCTCACTGATATAAAGGTCTGGCTTAGTTGTTTCACAATTTGTCTGTCTCCCTCAAAAAAGTAGTTTTTATTTTAACTCCTCTTTTTACTTATCATCTCAGGATCTGCATTTTTTTTGAAACAAAATTATTTTGTCTTGAATTTGATCTCAAAAGTTTTCTTCTATTTGAAGGTGTTCCCATCCTCTTTTAGTATAAAAGCAGCATTGGGAAATTGGAGAATAAGTGATGATAGTCTCCCAAGCAGCCATATGTATTTCTGGATCTGTGATATGAGAGATCCTGGAGGCACTTCGTTTGTTGAGGTATTTACTTTATCTATAAGCTTCTTCAACCCTGAAAACAAAGCTCTTCATTTGTTTATATTTGTGGATGTGTTGCTAAATTTTGTTTTGTCTTTTCAAATGTAACTATTTCTGTAGTTTTCCAAAATCACAACCTCACTGCTTTGTGTGTACAGTGTACTTTTAGTTTTCCTCTTTTTTTTTGTATTTATCTGAATTTAGTTTATAATGTTACAAAAAAAATCATCATTGTATTTCTTTTGGCTGGTGTGTAGCTGGTTTTTACTTCATTCAGCGCTGATGATGAGGATTACGATGGTTATGAGTATAGCCTCTTTGGTCAATTTTCAGAAGTGCGTATTGTTTACTTAAATCGCTTTGTGCAGGAGGTAATAAAAATTTCAATCATTAATAATTAGAGCAGTTTTAGTTTGTTTCTCATGTCTGAAATTTGATATTGTAGATTACTAGTTATTTTATGGGTCTTGTTCCCAAGGATTCAAAAGATGTGGAGGAATTGAAAGATCAAATTAAAAACTCAGAGAAGTGGTTCACAACTAGTGAAATTGAAGGATCACCTGCTTTAAGGTTGGATCTTTCACTTAGGAAACCTATAATCCTGATGCCTCGCAGAACAGACAGTTTTGAGTACGTTAATATTCGAATATAGCTTTAATGAGATTTGATTTTTCGTAATTTATTTTTTGCCTGTATAAGTTATTTTATGTCATTGGTGATAATGGTTTGTTATATTAACTGTTCTTAATTTTTCTGTGACAGTTATTTGAAGCTTGATGTTGTTCATATTACGGTGCAGAATACCTTTGAATGGTTATGTGGAAGTAAAAGTGACTTGAATGCTGTCCATTTCGAAACAATGACAATTCTGGTGAGGATCATTACTTTATCTTCCTTGCTAGACTAGTTCGGTAGATTCTAAGAAATTGGAATAGAAATGGAACTCATTGATGATGAGAATCTCTTGCTTGCATTTTCTACCCTCTTTTCTCTAATGGGATGCAGGTTCAGGACATCAATTTAAATGTCGGTACTGAATCAAAATTAAGTGAAAGCATTATTAAGGATGTCAAGGGGCTTTCTATTGTCATTCAGAGGTCCCTTCGAGACTTAATCCATCAAGTACCAAGTATTGAAGCTGTAATCAAGGTAGTGTTTATTAATACTGGTACATCAAGCAAGAACCTTTATAATCTTCCTGCTGTTTTTGGGAAGAGGAATCTTGAAGTCTAAGACATGTTTTTGCAGATAGAGGAATTGAAAGCAGACTTGTCAAGCATGGATTACCAGATTGTTATTGAATGTGCACTTTCAAATATATCTGAGACCCCACATAGTGTTCCACCAGTAAACAATAGTTTTTCGAACTCAACCGTAGATGTTGTAGAACATGCTATTCCTCAAAATACAATTAGCATTGAGCCTAGAACTCCAAATGGTGAAACTTGGACTCTTTTGAAAGTTTCTCTTGTTATCAATCTCGTTGAATTGGGCTTACATGTTGGGGAAGAATGGGGTTCACCCCTGGCCATTGTACAGGTAAATTTCCATTACGAAGTATGCAATTACATTCTATCAATTCATTCTTTGAGATAAATGGTTTTAGGTAGCATATTCATGTCCTTCAATGAGGAATCCATATTACATGCTTTCTAAGTTGATTGTTCATGGTATATAATAAATTGTTTGCATGTCCATGTCTATATTTTCTGGCACATCAATTTACTGTTGATGGTTGCTGTAAGTTATCCGAGAAGTGTTAGAACTTGAGAGGGAGTATAAGTTGACGAGGAGTGTTAAGAGTTTTTATTTAATGTGTAATTAGAGTTTATTCATAATCAGTAGTTTAGATTTACTAGAATATTATTTAAATTAGGAATAAGTACTATTTAAATTAAAGATAAAAGTATAGTTTTAGTTATATTAGAACTCTATATCAGCCTATTTAAAGGCTTACTTTGTATACATTTGATAATTAAGAATAATAAGAAAATACAGAGAAACACATTGTTCTCTCTGGAAAATATCATGTTCATCTTCTTCAAATAACAAATCTCTACCCACCGATCACACACAAACTACCATTATACATTGCATCTTCGGCCACTATGGCCCCTTTCTCACATGGTATCAGAGCCAACAACGGTCTTGATGCTGTCACCGCTGCTGCCATCTCTTATCTGAAACAGATTGACGACGATCTGATTTTTCACACTCGTTCTTTGGCTTCTCTCTCGTTGGAATCTTACATCTCTAGTGAAATTTCTACTCGTTTAATTTGCTGCTTTGTTCTCTAGTTAATGGTTCTATCTTAGCCAATCAAAAAGATAAATGAAAAGGTTATAGTTTAGCCTTAAAAACTATTTGATTCTATCTTAGCCATCCATCCTAAAAGATAAGAGAAGAGATTCTAGTTTAACCTTAAAAACTAGATAATATATTTTTTAAGAGATTCTACATCAAAGATCCAAGTTGGAACTCTAGTCTGTGTAACTACCAGCTTGAGGAGGAGTGTAGATTCCTGTGATCACTTCGTACATCGTTCGCATTAGACCTTTAGTCAGGAACTGCATGCTGGAGCAATCTTTGTATTCCAACTGATGCATCAACCATCTCAAGCATACCATAAGTTGAATGGCATCAACAATTGCTGCGCAAGAACATCATGGTTCTGTCCTCACTCTTCAAATCAAAGACTCCCGAGAATGGGGAGCATTTTCCTCTAAGAAACAGCAGAAGAAATATGAGTAGGGCATCACATCCAAGATCCAAGCTGATGTTCTACTATGTTTGCTCACCAGCTTGAGGGGAGTGTAAGTTATCCGAGAAGTGTTAGAACTTGAGAGGGAGTATAAGTTGACGAGGAGTGTTAAGAGTTTTTATTTAATGTGTAATTAGAGTTTATTCCTAATCAGTAGTTTAGATTTACTAGAAGTCTTATTTAAATTAGGAATAAGTACTATTTAAATTAAAGATAAATGTATAGTTTTAGTTATATTAGAACTCTATATCAGCCTATTTAAAGGCTTACTTTGTATACATTTTATAATTAAGAATAATAAGAAAATACAGAGAAACACATTGTTCTCTCTGGAAAATATTTTGTTCATCTTCTTCAAATAACAAATCTCTACCCACCGATCACACACAAACTACCATTATACATTGCATCTCCGGCCACTATGGCCCCTTTCTCACATGGTATCAGAGCCAACAACGGTCTTGATGCTGTCACCACTGCTGCCATCTCTTATCTGAAACAGATTGACGACGATCTGATTTTTCACACTCGTTCTTTGGCTTCTCTCTCGTTGGAATCTTACATCTCTGGTGAAATTTCTACTATTTTAAATTTGCTGCTTTGTTCTCTAGTTAATGGTTCTATCTTAGCCAATCAAAAAGATAGATGAAAAGGTTATAGTTTAGCCTTAAAAACTATTTGGTTTTATCTTAGTCATCCATCCTAAAAGATAAGAGAAGAGATTCTAGTTTAACCTTAAAAACTAGATAATATATTTTTTAAGAGATTCTACATCAAAGATCCAAGTTGGAACTCTAGTCTGTGTAACTACCAGCTTGAGGGGGAGTGTAGATTCCTGTGATCACTTCGTACATCGTTCGCATTAGACCTTTAGTCAGGAACTGCATGCTGGAGCAATCTTTGTATTCCAACTGATGCATCAACCATCTCAAGCATACCATAAGTTGAATGGCATCAACAATTGCTGCGCAAGAACATCATGGTTCTGTCCTCACTCTTCAAATCAAAGACTCCCGAGAATGGGGAGCATTTTCCTCTAAGAAACAGCAGAAGAAATATGAGTAGGGCATCACATCCAAGATCCAAGCTGATGTTCTACTATGTTTGCTCACCAGCTTGAGGGGAGTGTAAGTTATCCGAGAAGTGTTAGAACTTGAGAGGGAGTATAAGTTGACGAGGAGTGTTAAGAGTTTTTATTTAATGTGTAATTAGAGTTTATTCCTAATCAGTAGTTTAGATTTACTAGAAGTCTTATTTAAATTAGGAATAAGTACTATTTAAATTAAAGATAAAAGTATAATTTTAGTTATATTAGAACTCTATATCAGCCTATTTAAAGGCTTACTTTGTATACATTTTATAATTAAGAATAATAAGAAAATACAGAGAAATACATTGTTCTCTCTGGAAAATATCTTGTTCATCTTCTTCAAATAACAAATCTCTACCCACCGATCACACACAAACTACCATTATACATTGCATCTCCGGCCACTATGGCCCCTTTCTCACATGGTATCAGAGCCAACAACGGTCTTGATGCTGTCACCACTGCTGCCATCTCTTATCTGAAACAGATTGACGACGATCTGATTTTTCACACTCGTTCTTTGGCTTCTCTCTCGTTGGAATCTTACATCTCTGGTGAAATTTCTACTCGTTAAATTTGCTGCTTTGTTCTCTAGTTAATGGTTCTATCTTAGCCAATCAAAAAGATAGATGAAAAGGTTATAGTTTAGCCTTAAAAACTATTTGGTTCTATCTTAGCCATCCATCCTAAAAGATAAGAGAAGAGATTCTAGTTTAACCTTAAAAACTAGATAATATATTTTTTAAGAGATTCTACATCAAAGATCCAAGTTGGAACTCTAGTCTGTGTAACTACCAGCTTGAGGGGGAGTGTAGATTCCTGTGATCACTTCGTACATCGTTCGCATTAGACCTTTAGTCAGGAACTGCATGCTGGAGCAATCTTTGTATTCCAACTGATGCATCAACCATCTCAAGCATACCATAAGTTGAATGGCATCAACAATTGCTGCGCAAGAACATCATGGTTCTGTCCTCACTCTTCAAATCAAAGACTCCCGAGAATGGAGAGCATTTTCCTCTAAGAAACAACAGAAGAAATATGAGTAGGGCATCACATCCAAGATCCAAGCTGATGTTCTACTATGTTTGCTCACCAGCTTGAGGGGAGTGTAAGTTATCCGAGAAGTGTTAGAACTTGAGAGGGAGTATAAGTTGACGAGGAGTGTTAAGAGTTTTTATTTAATGTGTAATTAGAGTTTATTCCTAATCAGTAGTTTAGATTTACTAGAAGTCTTATTTAAATTAGGAATAAGTACTATTTAAATTAAAGATAAAAGTATAGTTTTAGTTATATTAGAACTCTATATCAGCCTATTTAAAGGCTTACTTTGTATACATTTTATAATTAAGAATAATAAGAAAATACAGAGAAACACATTGTTCTCTCTGGAAAATATCTTGTTCATCTTCTTCAAATAACAAATCTCTACCCACCGATCACACACAAACTACCATTATACATTGCATCTCCGGCCACTATAGCCCCTTTCTCACATGGTATCAGAGCCAACAACGGTCTTGATGCTGTCACCACTGTTGCCATCTCTTATCTGAAACAGATTGACGACGATCTGATTTTTCACACTCGTTCTTTGGCTTCTCTCTCGTTGGAATCTTACATCTCTGGTGAAATTTCTACTCGTTAAATTTGCTGCTTTGTTCTCTAGTTAATGGTTCTATCTTAGCCAATCAAAAAGATAGATGAAAAGGTTATAGTTTAGCCTTAAAAACTATTTGGTTCTATCTTAGCCATCCATCCTAAAAGATAAGAGAAGAGATTCTAGTTTAACCTTAAAAACTAGATAATATATTTTTTAAGAGATTCTACATCAAAGATCCAAGTTGGAACTCTAGTCTGTGTAACTACCAGCTTGAGGGGGAGTGTAGATTCCTGTGATCACTTCGTACATCGTTCGCATTAGACCTTTAGTCAGGAACTGCATGCTGGAGCAATCTTTGTATTCCAACTGATGCATCAACCATCTCAAGCATACCATAAGTTGAATGGCATCAACAATTGTTGCGCAAGAACATCATGGTTCTGTCCTCACTCTTCAAATCAAAGACTCCCGAGAATGGGGAGCATTTTCCTCTAAGAAACAGCAGAAGAAATATGAGTAGGGCATCACATCCAAGATCCAAGCTGATGTTCTACTATGTTTGCTCACCAGCTTGAGGGGAGTGTAAGTTATCCGAGAAGTATTAGAACTTGAGAGGGAGTATAAGTTGACGAGGAGTGTTAAGAGTTTTTATTTAATGTGTAATTAGAGTTTATTCCTAATCAGTAGTTTAGATTTACTAGAAGTCTTATTTAAATTAGGAATAAGTACTATTTAAATTAAAGATAAAAGTATAGTTTTAGTTATATTAGAACTCTATATCAGCCTATTTAAAGGCTTACTTTGTATACATTTGATAATTAAGAATAATAAGAAAATACGGAGAAACACATTGTTCTCTCTGGAAAATATCCTGTTCATCTTCTTCAAACAACAAATCTCTACCCACCGATCACACACAAACTACCATTATTCATTGCATCTCCGACCACTATGGCCCCTTTCTCACAGTTGCTGAGTCTTTAAATAAGCTGATACAATGTTTCAGTATAGCTCAAACTATCATTTTATCTCTAATTTAAATAAGTTTTATCCAAGAAAATTTAAATACAAACCCAACTCATCCTCAACAACAAGGAGATGATCATCCTACCCAAGAAAATCCAAAAACAAATATAGCTCATACTCAACAGTAGGGAAATGACCATCCTACCCAAGAAAATGTAAAAACAAATCCGACCAATCCTCAACAACAGGGAAATGACCATCTAATGTCTTCATTACGAGTGTTCACAAGAATGAAGCATAAGTATAATTGTAACCAGTAGCCCCCCAATCATTGGAACTCGTGCAAGAACAAGCTCCAAAAGAAGGTAATAGAATTGGGATAAAAATTATCTGCCCCTTTTCGGTGCCCCAAACACTAAAAAACATTACAAAATTAAATTTTAAGTTCTAACCCTAAATTCTAAATCATAAAACCTACACCCTATACCCTAAAAAATATACCCTATCTTAAATTCCTTAGACCCTAACTATAAACCCTAGCCTAAAATCCTAAAACCGTTGCCATCGTCTAGACTCCGACCCCCATCTGTGTTGATTTTGAACCAGGCCGCAGTAGGGCATTTCCATAGAATCGAAGAGTTAGCCAGTGCAGCACTCCCCACCACTGGCAATTGAATGTTGCGGTTATGGACAACCTTTTTAAAGGCTATGATTTTTTTTTACTTCGAATAAAAGATTCAGTGAATACTCTTTTTTTCCCCAAAATTGACAAGTTTGAGGTAGCATATAGCATCCTTCAAAAAGGCATCCGTACTGCATGCTTTTTAAGATAATTGTTCATGGTATATAATATATTGTTTGCTTGTCCATGTGTCTATATTTACTTTTTGATCTTTGTTATGCAGGCAAGTGGCACATGGCTTCTTTACAAGTCTAATTCATTAGGTGAAGGTTTTCTCTCAGCAAGTCTTAAGAGTTTTTCTGTGATTGATGATCGCGTGGGAACTGAAGAAGAATTTAGGTTGGCAATAGGGATGCCAAAGGATCCTCTGGTTTCTGTTGATGGTACCACGGGCCAGGTCATATCTAATGCAAATGTTATGAAAGAGAATAATATCAAACCATTTCCAACAATGATTCTTCTTGATGCTAAATTTGGTCAATTCTCAACCTCCCTATCTGTTTGTGTCCAGAGGCCACAATTACTTGTAGCAATGGATTTTTTGCAGGCAGTTGTTGAGTTTTTTGTTCCTACAGTTGGCGGTATGCTGTCAAATGAAGAAGATCAGAAG
This sequence comes from Hibiscus trionum, assembly GCA_030270665.1. Classification (NCBI taxonomy): domain Eukaryota; kingdom Viridiplantae; phylum Streptophyta; class Magnoliopsida; order Malvales; family Malvaceae; genus Hibiscus; species Hibiscus trionum. The sequence goes on from BSYR01000097.1 coordinate 2,401,221, forward strand.
TCTTTACAAATGGTAGATGCAATTATTCTGGATAAGTCAACATTCACTCAACCATATGCTCAGTTCTCATTGTCACCTCTGAAACCATTAATGGCTGACGATCAAAAGTTTGATCATTTTATTTATGATGGTAATGGTGGGATATTGCATTTAAAAGATAGAGAAGGAGTTGATCTTTCTGCACCTAGTAACGAGGCTATGATATATGTCGGGAATGGGAAAAAGTTGCAGTTCAAGAATGTTCTTATCAAGGTATAATTTTTAACTATTTTTTTCTTGTCAAGATAAATCAGCTTTACCAAGAATGGGCACTATGCATGGCTGCTATTATTTTGGTGCAGAACGGGCAATATATAGATTCTTGTATTTCACTGGGAATCAACAGCTGCTACTCTGCTTCGAAGGATGACCTGGTCTACTTGGAGGGAGGAGATGATGGTCAACAAGTGGATTCTTCTAGGGAAATTAGTAATGATATGTTACCTCAAAATTCTATGGCTGATATATCTGCTGAGTTTATCATTGAGTTTCAGGTTTGTTGGTTTTAATATATATATATATAATCATTGATTTAAAATGCCCTATAATCATTACTTGTGTTGGGATTTCCATTATTTTTTTCTGCAGGCAATTGGTCCAGAACTGACCTTTTATAATGCCTCAAAAGATGTGGGGGAATCTCAAGTCTTATGTAACAAACTTTTGCATGGTCAGTTGGATGCGTTTGGAAGGTTGGTTCTTATTCATTCATTTATTTATTTTCATTAATTATGATTGTTGATATGAATATGGAACTCTTTTGATCTTGGTTGCGTTTATTTCTTCTCGGTACGGGCTATTTTTCCATGCTATTCATAGATTTGTTTATTCTTTGAAATTCATTGTATATCCAATGTTCTTATTTGATACTATTTTCGAGTAGTTATGTTAAATTAATACCATTTTCGAGTAAATTATGTTAAACCCATTGATTCTCAGATAATCCAAACTAACAGAATCATATGTTCTGTGTTTGGGTTGTATAAATATTGCAGCAGGATGCTTTCATGAACAAAAGCATTGTTTTTTTGCCTCTAAGAACTTTTGAAGTGGTCATATTTATACTTGGAATTTGTTGTTTCCTCGAAGATCAGAATATAAAGCTGGAGCCATAAACACCCTGTAGGAAGGAGGCTTTAATGTGTTACATGAACTCTTGGCAATACGGCAGTTGATGTTCTGATACTGTAATGTTTCTGCAGGCTACTTATGAAAGGTGATACTGTTGAGATGACTGCAAATGCCCTTGGCTTGACAATGGAGAGTAATGGGATAAATATTTTGGAGCCCTTTGACACCTCAATTAAGTATTCGAGTTCTTCTGGAAAGACAAATATTCATTTATCTGTTTCAGACATATTCATGAATTTTTCATTTAGCATCCTTAGATTTTTTTTAGCGGCTGAAGAAGATATTTTGGCCTTTCTAAGTACAACATCAAAGGAAATGACTGTTGATTGTTCTCAGTTTGACAGAGTTGGAAGAATTAAAAGTATGCTTTAAGCTTTTATTTTTTAAAACTTGATGTCGGTGGAAATGAACTTGTTTGAAAATTTTCATGGTCGACTTATAGTCTTAGAATGCTTTACAGATCCCAACAACGACCAGATATATGCCTTTTGGAGAGCTTGTGCTCCAGTGGGTTTTGCAGTTCTTGGTGACTATCTGACGCCAATGTCAGTGGACTCTTTCCTTTCTCTTTGTTTGAAAGTTTTTCTGCTTCTTTCTGTGCTTTGATGTTGGCAGTCTTCACTTTTCAGGGACAAACCACCTACAAAAGGCATTCTTGCTGTAAACATCAACCATTTGAGAGTCAAGAGACCTGTATCTTTTAAACAAATTTGGCCACCTATAGATTCCAGATGCATCTCCAATGAAGGTGAAATTAAATCCGATATATTGTCAAATGGCGAGGAAGAAAGCAGCTGCTCTGTTTGGTTCCCTGAAGCTCCTGAAGGCTACGTTGCTTTAGGTTGTGTGGTTTCCCCGGGGAAATTCCAACCATCATCATCTTCTACTTTCTGCATCCCGGCTTCTTTTGCGGCTCCTTGTTCACTCAGGGACTGCATTACCATCACCAATCAGTATGTTTGATTATAAAGCTTCATGGATTGTTAGTGTTCTTATGGTAACTAAGTTTTCTTCTGACATTCTTTACTTCTCAAATACTATGTGTGAATTGTAGATATCCATCCAGTCTAGCATTTTGGCGCGTGGATAGTTCTCTTGGGACCTTCTTGCCAGCAGAACCAACAACGTTGAGGGTGTTAGGTACAGCATATGAATTACGTCATGTAATTATTAGGTCTCCTGAAGTCTATCCAAAAGTATCTGGAGTTTCAGAAATCCAAACTTCTCCATACGGTTGTGTCAGCAATCGGCAGACAGAAAGTTCATTGGTTGTAAAGTCTGGTCGGTGTTTTGAAGCTGTTTCTAGTTTTAGGTTGGTCTGGTGGAATAGAGATTCAAGCTCAATGAAGCAACTATCCATATGGCGTCCTGTGGTCCCCCTAGGAATGGTGTATTTTGGTGATATTGCTGTTCAAAGGTAGGTGACACTTAGGAATATATTTCTTTCGGATATACCTTGATTTAATTCATTAAATGTTAACTATTGTTTATTTTCTGAGTGTCAGGTATGAGCCTCCAAATACATGCACAGTTTTTCATGATATAAGAGATGGTGAGCTTTTCAAAGCTCCTTTAGAATTCCAGCTTGTTGGACAGATTAAGAAACAGCGAGGAATGGACAGTATTTCTTTCTGGTTGCCTCAAGCTCCTCCAGGTTATGTTGCTATGAGTTGTGTTGCATGTAAGGGCCCACCAAAACAACAAGAGTTTTGCACATTAAGATGCATGCGGAGTGATATGGTGACCGGAGATAAATTTTTGGAAGAAAGTGTCTGGGACACTTCAGATGTCATGTTTGGTACAGAACCATTTAGCATTTGGGCTGTTGCTAATGAGTTGGGGAGTTTTTTTGTCCGTAGTGGGTCCAGAAAACCTCCAAGTAGGTTTGCTTTAAAACTGGCAGATCCATGTTTACACAGTGCTTCAGATGACACTGTCGTTGATGCAGAAATTGGGACCTTTTCTGTAGCCCTTTTTGATGACTTTAGTGGCCTGGTGTGTCTTTCATTCCCCAGTTCCTTTATGGTTCTTGGGCATATCATAGTTATATCTTTGTTTTGAAAGTATAGGGAGAACTAAAGTGTGATTTTATCATGGGTAATTATAAATATGTTAAGAGAATCCTTTTGCCTAGTCACTACTAGTTATGGTGCATTCATTATTGGCATCATCTAGAAGCTATCTCATTGATTTCTGTGAGTTATGGTTATTCTTTCTATTTTTAGTTCTGAAATATTCTAGCCTAGAGTTCCAGTTTTCAATTGGAAAAGGATTCTCAAGCTATAATGGGACTTACTTTTACAACTAACCACAGTAATGTTGTGGTAAATTCGCTTTTGGTTGATTCAACAAATTTATGTTTTCCATGTTGCAGATGGTTCCATTGGTTAATATATCATTCAGTGGAATAGCATTTAGTTTGCATGGAAGATGTGACTATTCAAATTATACTGCGAGCTTCTCTTTGGCTGCCAGATCATATAATGATAAATATGAATCCTGGGAGCCGATTGTTGAGCCAGTGGATGGGTTTTTAAGGTAATTATCTTGTGATTCATCTAATTAACTGTAAATATTTGATCCGTCCCGCTGGTACTTGCTCTGATGCTGCCTCTGTTTGCTATCTCTGGAACATGTCTGGGCAGTATCTTGTTTTAGTATTACCTTTAAAGTTAATCTCATGTATATGGGTTTATCGATGTTTATGTAACTGCTTAGAAGTCTAGTCTATAACCTTGGTGATGAGAATTTGGTGTATTGGTTGAGGGCCCTGGGTTGAACTTTACAGGGTTGTCTCTCCCACTTTGTTGCTTAATAATATATCTTATGGGCACTCTTTTTCCCTTTTACCGTCCGGCATCGAGTTTTTCACAAAACTTGATGTCGGTTATAAAGGGGTTTTTTAATGAGGCCCTTTTAAAAAAAAATAGTTGGAGTTTTTGTTTGCATGTACTGCTCTTCCCTAATCTGTTGTAACTTTCAGGTATCAGTATGATCCCAACTCCCCTGGTTCAGCATCTCAGTTACGTTTCACCTCCACAAAAGATCTAAACTTGAATATCTCAGCGTCTAATGCTAATATGATTATTCAAGCTTATGCAAGCTGGAATAATCTTAGTGATGTTCATCAATATCATAAAACACCGGTAATTGTTTGCAATTGTTTATATATTTTGATAATAATTTATTTATCAGTGAATGATGTGTTTACGGTGATGATATGAATGTTCTTTTTCTTTTTCACCTGTTTTTAAACTTCTATTTATATCGTATTAAGTGGTTTTATCCCACATTTTTCAAGTATTCGGTTCCTGCTGGTGTTATTTTAAAATTGAGTCTTTCCACTTACCGTTGAACAATTTTCGACTGGATCCTTAACATGGCATCAGAGCCCAGATTTCTTTATGTTCTTCCACTTGCAGGCTTTGTAAGCTAGACATGGTGGGTGGGGGTGTTAGACGGTCTTATCTGTTAAGTATTGGGTTTTCTTTGGTGTATTATTAAATTTGAATCTCTCCTCATTTTAGGTTTGGTGCTTAACAAATTGATTTTAGTGTTGAAGACATCTGAAGTTGTTCTTTACATTACTTAGGAAGTATTTGCTCCAACCTCACCCGCAAGATCTATTGTTGATGTCCACCACCAGAGAAGTTACTACATCATCCCACAAAATAAACTTGGTCAGGACATTTTTATTCGAGCTACTCAGATGAGAGGGTTTGCAGATATTATTAGAATGTCATCTGGGGATATGAAGCCTATAAAAGTTCCTGTTTCAAAAAACATGTCGGACTCTCACTTGAAAGGAAAGCTGTGCAAGAAAATTAGAACAATGGTGACGATCACTATAGCAGATGCAATGGTATAGTCTTTGAAGTTTGAACACTTTCACTCCCTTGATGGAGAATATTACTTTCTTCATCCTTTACTACTATCTTTGTGATTGGTTTTTAGTTTACTTGTAAATAAGGAAAAATGTTTAGACACAGATAAATTTGTGTTTCTTAAGCAAAGTTTCATTTTCTATTGCTTTAGTTCACTAATTTATCTTACAATTTTCTGTTCTTGTTCGCTATATTGTGACAAATAATCTGTTCATTTGCATGGTCTGGCATGCTTTTGTAATGTAGTTACCCAGAGTCGAAGGGTTGGCTTCTCATCATTATACTGTGGCTGTTCGCATTTCTCCTGATCATAACCTTCCAAGTGAATCACTGATTCGTCAACAAAGTGCACGCACATGTGGGCGCACCTCAAATTACTTGTCTTCTGATATTGAATTGGTCGAGTGGAGTGAAATATTTTTCTTCAAAGTTGACTCCCCGGTACGTAAGAATGATATTAGTTATCATTACTATTTCTTCAATGAACCCTGTACCATTCTGTCATCTTTTCCTCTTCCTTTATCCCCTTTTTTTTTGCATATTCCTTAATGTTATTATGAAGTTCAATTTGTCCAGGACACCTATATACTGGAGCTAATTGTTGCTGATGCAGGAAAAGGTACTACATGCAAATCTAGTTATTTTGATACATAATGTGTAAAAAAATTACACAATCCTCCATATTTAAACTATACAATCTAAAATCTAAATCTCTAACCCTAAATCTTAAACTCTGAACCCTAACCCTAAGTCCTAAATTTTAAATCATATAACCTAAACCCCTAAATCATAAACAAACCCTTGTGTACACTTTAGTTTACACATGCTCCTGTATCAAAGTCTTTCACTAAATTTAATATTCCAATTCATTAATCATAAACCTTGACATTACCATTAAATATTTTTATGATAATAATACACCTTAATTACCTTATCATTTCAGTATGGCATTTACTCTAGAGAGAAGATGGTCTCCTAATTTATGTCTTCCTTGTTGAACCCACCATCTCTTTAACAGGTGACACTATCGGATTCTTTTTTGCACCCTTGAATCAGATAGCCATGCACATCTCAGATGATTCCCCTCAATACGATCCGATCAATAGCTTAATGTGGATGGACTTATCCTTGTCAGCATTTATGGTAAATGTCATCATTTTTTTGGAACTCATGGAGATGATATTTTTGTAGGCTTTGGACATGAAAAAACTAATAGATGGTTTTAAGTGGAATTGTTTAAAGCATTATTCACAACCGTGAAGCTTAAATGGATTGTTTCTTGCAGAATACCACTCAAGCAGATAGGAGGGGGAAGAAGTCAGGTGGGAAATTAAGATGTGCTGTAATTTTGTCCCCAAAATCTAACATTGATGAGACGAATGAAAACTTTGTTGGTGGCATTAAATCAAGATTCATTCAGATAAGTCCTAGCATGGAGGGCCCTTGGACTACAGTGCGGCTGAACTATGCGGCACCAGCTGCTTGTTGGCGTTTAGGAAATGATGTTGTGGCTAGTCAAGTTAGTGTAAAAGATGGCAGCAGATATGTAAATATTAGGTCTTTGGTCTCTGTACATAACAACACAGATTTTGTACTTGATTTATATCTTGTATCCAAGGCTTCCAGTGAAATAATGGAGAGCCCTGCTGATATAAGCACGTGTGAAGGTATACAACTTGATGATAACAGAATTCAAACAGATGAGTTCTTTGAAACTGAAACATATGATCCAAATGTTGGATGGATTGGCTACAAAGCTCATTTGAATCAAGATCAACCTCATGCCGGAGGCTCCCATCAGGTAAGAATTAATGTAAACCATTTATTAACTGTAAGTAGCAGCAACTCAAAGTATGCGTCTTGGACCCCTTTTTGCACCCAAAAAGATAGCATTAACTTATTTTGCAGAATAACTAGTTTTCTTTTCTGCACTCTCTAATTCACACATTAAAGTGCTCACCGTTCCAACTTGAAAATTTTGTTTATGAAATGTCTAAATATATGGCGGTATTTTGAATTATTGGCATTATGACTTCTTCATCCATTCTATACTACTATCTTGTAACACATTGCCATTTGAATCAATTCAGGCTTTTACCTTTCAGGAAATGATGAGTTGTTTTTTCCCATTTATTTTTAGTTATATTTTTGTCTTTTAATTCGTTGAACATGCAAAACATTTTTCTTTCTGAAGCTCTTCTACTTAGAGTTTGCATTCATCATTGGATAATATGCGTACAAGTTGCCAAATTTACATGCTTTTAAGCTTGTTCTCGTTTAGGACCTTGAAAATGTGATTTGAAACTTCAAGAATTAAGTTGAAATCCTCTAAGGTTGGGCGCTAATTGATTTTGGTATTGTTGGAGAAGATAGAAAAAGAAATTATTCTTTGGAGATCTAACATTTCAGTTGGGATGTCTATATTGGTTTCTAAAATTCCTCCCAAAAAATGCAGGCTACTTCTGGAGTTGAGTTACCTTCAGGTTGGGGGTGGGTAGATGATTGGCATTTGGACACATCTTCAAATATTGGGGGTGGATGGATTTACGCTCCAGAATTAGAAAGCCTGAACTGGCCTGATTCAGATGATTCCCTTATATCTTTGAATTCTGCTAGGCAAAGAAAATGGATTAGGAATAGGAAGCAAATATCACTTGATGCAAGTAAGGATATATTTTTGGGCCAGTTGAAACCCGGTGATACTGTGCCTCTTCCCTTATCAGCCTTAACCCAGTCTGAACCATTTGTGCTTCAGTTGAGACCTTCAAGTCTTGATGGTTCTGATAAATATTCTTGGAGTTCTGTAGTTAGAAAGCCTTGTCAACTCCAAGTTTCTGGAAAACCTAAGGAAACTTCTGAGATACATGTATCAGGTCTCACTGAGTCTGAGGAATTGCTGTGCTGCACCCAGCTAAGTGAGATATCTTCGAATGGTTCTTCACATAAAATCTGGTTTTGTTTAGGCATACAAGCAACTGAGATTTCTAAAGACATCCACTCTGATCCTATACTCGACTGGAGTATTCTGGTCAAATCCCCATTATCTATCACCAGCTATCTTCCTCTTACAGCTGAATATTCTATCCTTGAGATGCAAGCAAGTGGTCATTTCATTCCCTGCTCCAGAGGAATATCTAGACCTGGAAGAACTGTGAATATATACAACGCCAATATATGTAATCCTTTATTCTTCTCACTACTTCCACGGAGAGGATGGTTACCATTACATGTGAGATTTGAAGGCAAATTAAATTTTCCTTTTTAAAATAAAATTTCCCATTTCTATCTTATTTAATAATCTATTTATTTTGCTTTTACTGAGTTACAGGAAGCTGTTCTGATCTCGCATCCTCGTGAAATTCCATCCAAAACAATAAGCTTAAGAAGTTCAATCTCTGGAAGGTTTATTGTAGACTACGTTGCCTTAAAATACCCAAGTCTCTTCAATATGTTAAAAATTATCTTCTCCTGTTCTGATAGCTTTGATATTTTTGGTATTTCAGGATTGTTCAACTCATTATTGAGCAAGATTATGATGACGAAGAAGAAACAATGATGTCAAAAACAATCAAAGTCTATGCTCCGTATTGGTTTTCAGTTTCCAAATGTCCACCACTTACATACAGGCTTGTTGATGTGGGAGAGAAAACACACACAAGGAAGATCAGATTTCCTCTTCATTCTAAAAAGAAAAGTGATGGAATCATTGAGGAAATAACTGATGAGGAAATGTATGCTGGTCATACAATTGCCTCAGCTTTGAACTTTAATTTGCTTGGCCTCTCTGTAGCAGTTACTCAGTCTAGCAATGAGCAATTTGGACCCGTTAAAGATCTTTCTCCCCTTGTGGACATGGTAGATCAAATGTCAATAGTAATTAGAAGCCATCTCTTGAAAGAATATTGTTTGTTAAGTACTTTTTTTTTTTCGGACAACAGGATGGATCCTTGGATGTCTATGCTTATAATGCTGATGGCAAATGTATGCACCTTTTTGTTTCTGCAAAGCCCTGTCCCTATCAATCTATTCCCACAAAGGTAGTCATATTACTCCCGGCTCTTGAAATTATTATGTTGTTAGTAATGCAAGCTCTTGATTCATTAAATCTTTGCAGGTGGTTACTGTCCGGCCATACATGACATTTACAAACAGACTCGGTCAAGACATGTACATTAAGTTAAGCGGGGAAGATGAGCCTAAGGTTCTTCGATCATCTGATGCAAGAATCCCCTTCTTACATTGTGAGAACGAAGGGACAGATAAACTTCAGGTCATTCAATTTTATAAAACCTTTTATCCATGCTTTTACATTTATCAATAGATCTTGTTCGTTTGCAATGATATTATGGCATAACTTTTACCTTTCTCATTTCATCTTTGATGCCTTCTGATTTTCAAAAACAGTTTATGATTTCGTGCTTCCACTGTTCTTATATGCAAACTATGTATTTTTAATACAAAAAATGTCGTGATGCATGTAGATTGTAGACGTGTAGAGTTAGTAGTTAAATCACTTTGTACAGATTAGTAGTTAGCAGTTAAGTTGTCTATAAATTCTTATCTAAAGTATAGATAGAGTACTAACAAGATTTGTCCTAGTCCTACTAAAATTCTATGTATCAGCCTATTAAATAAGGCTTACCTTGTTCGCTTTTTTTAATGAGAAATACAGAGAAAACAGAATTATTCTTTGTTTCAAATACATGTTTCTACAATGCATTAAGTTCATTTGATCTCTTATTGAGTTGATTTACTTGAAATTACTAGGTACGACTAGAAGATACAGAATGGTCATTTCCTGTTCAAATAGTGAAAGAGGATACTATCGCATTGGTTTTGAGGGGGCATGATGCTTCAAGGACTTTATTGAAAGTAGAAATTCGTGGCTATGAAGAAGGATCTCGATTTATAGTAGTATTCCGCCTTGGATCAACCAAAGCTCCTGTCAGGTAAGTTAGACATTGTTTTCTTGGTATTAAATAATAGCGTATGATGCACAACATGATGGTTTTGATTGACATGTCAAATCATGAATCAATAGGATTGAGAATAGAACCTTTGACAAAGCAATATGTATCTGCCAATCTGGATTCGCTGAGTATGCATGGATAACTTTAGGAGCTCTTTCAACTACAAGTTTTTCTTGGGAAAATCCGTATGGAAAAAAGTTCCTTGATGCTAAAATTGATGGAGATAGCAATAATCGAGTCTGGAAAGTCAATTTGGAAAGTGTTGGGCAATTTACTACAGATAAAGAACTTAGAATGCACGTGCATGTTTCGGAAATAGGAAATATTAAAATTGTTAGGTTCACTGATGATTGGACAAGGAAAAGCTCACATGAAAATGCTTCTCTGTTGGCTGTTGGAAAGCCACATACGGATGTCACACCTGTAGAAATCATCATTGAATTGGGAGTTGTTGGAGTGTCTGTTGTGGACCAGATGCCAAAAGAACTCTTTTACTTGTACTTGGACAGAGTCTTTGTATCATATTCCACTGGCTATGATGGTGGAACCACCAGCAGGTAACTTCTATTTCATAGTGTACATTTTAAAGAATTGGCATGATGTTCTCCTTTTCAGCTGTTTAGCATATTTTTGTTCCTCGGTACTTTATAATGCTTCTGATGGCGCACATGCTTTAGAATATGCCCTGCTATCTATTGAAAGTTTAAAGTTCAGAGTGAAACACATTTATGGTGCTTCACTTAACTAATGACATGCATTAAGTTTTGTCTGATATTTTAAGTGCCTGTTTATGTTCATGTACTTCTGTTTTATGAATAATAGCGGTCTGTGAATAAGATGACACGTCTTACGACTAAAACCCCTTAGACTTGGTTTTTTGGTCTTGTAATTAAACATCCATTTTCTATCAGTTATTTTCTTGGTTCTGCTGACGATAAGCTAATTCAATCCTTTCTGCCAGGTTCAAGCTCATACTGGGCCATTTTCAAATTGACAATCAGCTTCCTCTAACATTAATGCCAGTGCTATTGGCACCTGAACATGTTAGCGATATTCATCAGCCTGTATTTAAGATGTCTATTACAATGAAAAATGCTAGCAGTGATGGCATCCAGGTGTATCCGTATGTGTATATACGGGTAATGTTCTATTTACATGATGCATAGCATTTGGCTTTTCTGGGTTTCTTAAATAATAGTATATTTATCTATAAGTCCTCTATTCACATGGTAGGTGACCAACAAATGTTGGAGGCTTGATATTCATGAACCGATCATTTGGGCATTGGTTGATCTCTATAATAATCTTCAGCTAGAGCACATTCCTCAAAGTTCTAGTGTCACTCAAGTTGACCCCGAGATACGTGTTGAGTAAGACTAATATTCTACTTCTTTAAAGCTAGAAACTTGTAGTATTGATGTTGGCTAGATGGTGCCTTGATAGAATTTACTTATTTAGCCATTCCTTGTTCATTAACTGCAATTAGCAAAAGAGTGGTCATAGTTTTGTGTGTTATTTTAGTGATTCATACCTCTTTTACTCCTCTCCAACCACTTCTTTTTGTGTTTTTGGATTGTGTGTTCAAGTGCGAAAGTATGTGCCCGTCACGCACGTGTGTATGTTTGTAGATTGCAGAAAATTATGGAAGTAAACTCCTAAATATCAAGCTGCTATTATTTAGCAATCATTTCCCTAATATCTTAGTCAATACTAGCGGTAAATAAGTAACTAGATATTTGCTGTAATTTATTTGTAATTTTGTGTAATTACTATTTTCCTAGTTTAGGCCTTTTATGTGAATTACAAATAGGCACTATCTTTATCAATAAAATATGTAGAAAAATAGAGAAGAGAACTTACCTAAATACCTATTCTCTACATGGTATCAGTTGCTTAGGTTTTTCGATCCACAAAACCTATAAAATAAATACCCTTAAAACCTTTGAAATCAGTTTGGGATCTGATCAAAACCCCTCCCCTCTCAAAATTTGGCGAACAGAGAGTGCAACAACATCAAAATGTTCCGCACAAAATAGCTTGCGAAATTACAAGAGCTGGTTGGGCAGATACATGCACCACCGACCTCGAACTTGGCTTTCACATATTTTGCAGGTAGCTTATTACTTGCAAATATGACTTCTAAAAATAGTTGTTCAACTTGGATTGTAGATCCTGGTGCCTCGGACCACATGACAGGGGATTTGCGGCTCTTACAACAATTTCAGAAAAAGGAACAAACTCATGTGAGGATAACAGATGATTCTTTGTCTTCGGTTGAAGGAAGTGGTTCAGTCCGAATTAATCAGGATATTGTATTACCCATTGTGCTTTATGTTCCGAAATTAGCATACAATCTTCTTTCTGTTAGTAAGTTATCAAAGGATTTATAGTGCACTACTAAATTTCAATTGAACATGTGTGAATTTCAGGCAATGGACTTGGGGAAGGTGATTGACAATGCTAGGTTATCTAATGGAGTCTATCTTTGTAGACTCTTTAGTGAGATGTGTAAAGTAATACTAGCAAAAGGTGTAAATTATATAGTTTTGGGCAAGTTATGCCAAGAGTCTTTTGCGTGCAAGTATACACGGTCTGCAAGTAATACAGCTTGGTGAGCTGAGTTATCGATCCCACAGAGATTGACTTGGAATTTGATTACTTTGATGGTTTACTTGTCTTGGGAAAAAGATGATTTGTTTTGGAGTAAAACAATGGAGTAAAACGTTGGCAAGGAGGGTGCTTTTAATGAATGACGAGTGTTGGCAGGAAATGCCTGGTTTTAACGTTGTTCATGCCAGCTTTTGTTGGCAAACTGTCTTGGCATTGTTTGCCGAGCAAATTCAACTTTAGCAAAGCTTCTCTCGATGGTCATTTTCCTAAGTCGATTATATAAAAACCCTTATATTTTTATAGTGCATGTTTTTAAATGAATCGAGTTGATTAAGAACCAATCTATACTCCAAGGGGTAGATATCACTTCCGAAGTAAGTTCATCTACTTGAACGACTTTTCTCGAAGCTTCTCTCCCAAGTATCCAGCAACTGATCGTTGCCTCTCAAGTCTGTTAAGATATTGAGAAACAATAGGCCAACTATGTCAGCTCTCGCTTGGCAAAGTATTAGAAAAACACTAATGCCAGCTCTCACTTGGCATTTACAGTTAGAAACAATAAGGCATGCCAGATAGAAAAACTTTGTCGAAATAGAATTGTATTCAAAGAACTAAGGCATAAACCAACTTTTAAACCAAACATCCCCCACCAACTATGAAATTAGTTCATGGTGAGGGATTTAACCAACAAAACCATAACCATTTTCAAATACATCATCATAAAAATAAAAGTAAAACAACTTAAAACTAAAAGAATAGGCGAGAGAGGTCTCTCGATGCAGCCCTCAAATCCAAGCTCTCGGCCAAGTTATTGAACCACCCTTCCTCGATGCAGCCGACCGTCACTCGTCGAGCTCTCCAACACCTCACTCCGATCACTCTAAGTCTTCACTTCGCTGCCCCCAATTGCTTAATCAATTGGTCTTTATATAGGCGTGTATGAAAAAGGATGAGATAAGCCTTTGCATTTAAATTTGAAATGATCAAAGGATAAGAGATAGAGCTCTATCCAATCATTTTGATATCTTATCAGTTCGGTATGATATCTTATCATGCTAGGGCTAATGTCATCATGTCGATGTTGCTTTGGCATCCAAGCTTGACACAACTTTGCCAACATCACTTGGCACCACTTTATCTGCTATTTTTTCGGAAGTTGATCCATTTGCGATCTTTTAGGAGCTTGATCCTTTCCTATTTTTTCGGGGTTCAACAATCTCTTGGCATGGCATCAAGTGCACTTCTCTGCCAACAAGTGCTTGGCACCATCTGGTCCTTATGTGCCAACAACACTTGGCATTCTTCTTGGCAATCTTAACTGGTAATCCTAACTGTGTTGCTTTCCTGTGCCAAATTCTATGCTAAACCTGCAAAATAACCACAAAAACAACCTAATGCACTAAATGTACCTAAAAACAAGCAAGAGTGTTATAAAATTGTCATTAAAAACAATACTTTTGGAAAGGTGACAATCTTCTCAAAGGCCAGCATCCTCACACGTAACCAACCCTCTCCAATTGTGTTTTTCAGCCTATGTCTCTTCATGTTCCTGAGCCTGTTAATCTAGTAATGTTATGGCATTATCGATTGGGTCATCGCAATTTTTATTATTTTCACAAATTTTTCCATAAAAATCCAAAATTATATACTTGTGAGACTTGTCAACTTGCCAAACATACTAAACATTCATACTCTTCATGTAGATAATTTTCATGTAAATAGAGTTAATTCTTTTGTAAATATCTAAGTAATTCAGATATACTATAACTCTAATCTCTTAAGGTAGTTTAGATAGCCTATAACTTTTATCTATTAAGTAGTTTAGATAATCTTTATCTCTTATATTTTATAGGATTAAATTCTATCTAGACTAGTTTGAGTTTTATTAGAACTCCTTGTACTAAATCTATAAATAGTTGACTTGTATGTACTCTTCAAATCAATTCAAGGAAAAACAGTGAATCAAATTGATCACTGCTCAAAATACTCTTCTTTATTTTCTACATGGTATCAGTCTAGGTTTTTCAGATCCTTTCTCAAAAAAACCTTAGTTAATGGCTGGCAGAAAAATATTCGAGATTAGCGCAAAGGCTACTCCATCCCCACGACCACGGAGGGACAATCAACCACATTTGGTCACTTCAGTAAGAAATGCTAGTGGCCAATTTTGCAAGCAACATGAAGGTAATCTTTTTTTTGCAAATACTGTTGACAACACAAATTTCACTACTTGGATTGTCGATAGTGGAGCTTCTAACCACATGACAGGAGATCTGAGCTTATTTACCGAATTCATCAAGCTTGAGGCTCAATCGAATGTAAAGACAGCAGATGGTTCTTTAGCATCCATTGAAGGAAGTGGGACAATTCGAGTAAATCAGGATATTGAATTGAACTCGGTGCTTTATGTTCCAAAATTAGCTTGCAACTTGTTGTTATTAAATTGTCTCGTGACTTGGGCTGTTATACTAAATTTGATTTACATGGCTGTAAATTTCAGGTACTGGATTCAAGGAAGATAATTGGCAATACTAGGTTGCACTGTGGACTCTACATTCTTCAAGGTTCTTTGCCTTCACCAAAACAAGTCTATTCCAGTTGCATCTCCGAATCTATTTCCACATCAGACCCTATTTCTGGTAAAATCATGTTACTACACTTTAGACTAGGACACCCCAATTTCTTTTATTTGGCCAAGATGTACCCAGATTTGTTCACCAATAAAAAGATCAAATCCTTTCATTGTGACATCTGTCAATTTTCCAAACATCAAAGAACCACATACCCTCCATCCACCTATAAACCTTCTCACTCTTTTTCCATCGTCCATAGTGATATTTGGGGTCCTTCTAGAGTTAATAATGTTAGTGGAGCTAGATGGTTTGTAACCTTTATAGATGACCATAGTATGACTACTTGGACCTTTCTTATAAGGGATAAATCTGAAGTTAGTGAAATTTTTAGAACCTTTCACAATATGGTCGAAAATCAATTTCAAAGTAAAGTTCACATTTTTAAAACTGATAATGGGAGTGAATATTTCTCAAAAAGTCTAGGATCCTATTTTAAAGAAAAGGGCATTGTTCATATTAGTTCTTGTGTTGATAGTCCTCAACAAAATGGGGTTGCCGAGAGAAAAAATATGCATCTTTTGGAAGTAGCTAGGTCTCTTTTATTCTCTTCCAATGTTCCTAAATTTTTTGGGGGGAAGCTGTCCTAACTGCCACTCACCTTATTAATAGGATGCCTAGTCGAACTCTAAAGTTTCAGTCACCTAAAAATGTCCTCCTTAAAAAATTTCCTTGGTTCAAACCTATGTCATGTGATCTTCCACTAAAGATTTTCGGTTGTTCAACTTTTGTTCATGTTTATCAACAACATAGGTCTAAGTTGGATCCAAGGTCACTCAAGTTTATTTTCTTAGGTTACTCATCCACTAAGAAGGGTTACAAATGTTATTCCCCAATTACAAAAAAGACTTATGTTACTATGGATGTTACCTTCCTTGAAAATAAACATTATTTCTCTAAAACTTAAATTTAGGGGGAGATTCAAGATGAATTTCAATTTCAATTTTTTGATAGCCTTCAGAATTTGTCAAGTTTCTCATCACAACCTACTTCTAATTCACAATCCATTTTTATCCCACCGCCCGTGCTTTCATCTACTTTACAACCATCTTTACATTCTTCTCCTACTAGACAAAATTCTAGCCCGATTAGAACCCCAGAAAGAATCCATCCATCACATTCCAAAACCCCTCAAAAGACCCAACCAGAAGGGAGAGAACGTAGCGTCTACAAAAGGAGAGAAAAGTCCACCTTGCAACCTAGATGCTGCCAAGAATTGGAACTGAATCCAATTACCATGGAAAACTTGGAAGGTATGGAATCTCCTCTTAATGAAAATCCTATTCATTTTGTTAATACTGATGATTTGCCGATTGCTCAAAGGAAAGGTGTAAGGAAGTGTACTGCTCATCCAATAGAAAAGTATGTTGCTTATAGTTGTTTAATGCCATCATTCAAGGCATTCACGATGAAAATTGATGACATTCATATTCCGAAAACAATAGAGGAGGCTTTGAATGATCCTAAGTGGAAGAAGGCAGTCGAGGAAGAAATAAAAGCCCTTGAGAAAAATGAGACTTGGACTCTGACAGACCTACTGCAAGGAGAGAAGCCAGTGGGGTGCAAATGGGTTTTCATAGTGAAGTACAATTCAGATGGCAGCGTTGAAAGATTCAAAGCCAGGTTAGTGGCTAAGGGGTTCACACAGTCTTATGGTATAGATTACCAAGAAACCTTTGCTCCAGTTGCAAAATTAAACACGGTAAGAGTTTTATTGTCTCTTGCGGTGAACCAAGATTGGCCACTTCATCAATTAGACATCAAAAATGCCTTCTTGAATGGCAATTTGACAGAGGAAGTGTACATGGAAATTCTGGAAGGCATCAAGAGAGATCCAACAGCTCACAAAGTATGTAAATTGCGAAAATCCTTGCATGGCCTAAAGCAGTCTCCAAGGGCCTGGTTCGACAGATTTGCCAAGGTAATTATTAGGAGTGGTTATAAACAATGTTTAACTGACCATACCTTGTTTATTAAGGTAAATCAAAATGGTAAAAGAACAATTTTAATTGTTTATGTGGATGATATAATACTCACTGGAGATGATATTGAAGAATTAAGGAGGCTAAAAGATTCACTAGCCAAGGAGTTTGAAACCAAAGACCTCGGCAGTCTTAGGTACTTTCTTGGAATGGAAGTGGCAAGATAAAAAACCGGTATAATTATCTGTCAGAGGAAGTACATCCTTCATCTTTTGACCGAAACTGGCATGCTCGGTTGTAAACCAGCCGAAACCCCAATGGAGCCCAACTTAAAGTTCAAGAAAGATGATGGAGGTGTTCCAGTAAGCAAAGAGCAGTACCAACGATTGTTTGGTAAGCTAATTTATTTATCTCTTACAAGGCCTGACATTGCTTTTTCTGTTAGTATTGTTAGCCAGTACATGAATGGTCCAAGAGAAGAGCATCCTGATGCCGTATACATAATTTTACGGTACCTTAAAATGACTTCGGGACATGTCTTGTTATTTAAGAAAAGCGAAGAAAGGTCGGTAAGAATTTTTACTGATTCAAGTTGGGCTGGTGAGTTAACTGATAGAAGATCAACTAGTGGATATTGTGCTTTCGTGTGGGGAAACTTGGTCACTTGGAGGAGTAAAAAGCAATTTGTGGTGTCTAGAAGTAGTGCAGAAGCCGTTTATCGAGCACTAGCACTTGAGATTTGTGAAGGCATATGGTTACAAAGAATGCTGACTGAGATGGGATTAATCACTTCAAGCAGTTTGAGCTGCAAACTGATAGTCAATATGCTATTAGTATTGCAAAAAATCTTGTCCAACACGACCGTACCAAACATGTGGAGATAGATAGAAACTTTATCTCTGAAAAAATTAGCAATGGAGTTATCAAACTCGGCTATGTTCCTACAAAGCAACAATTAGCAGATATTCTCACCAAAGCTCTTCTAAGAGTAGTTTTTGACGATCTTAAATCCAAGCTGGGTATCTACAATATGTATTCACCAGCTTGAGGGGGAGTGTAGATAATTGTCATGTAAATAGAGTTAATTCTTTTGTAAATATCTAAGTAATTTAGTTATACTATAACTCTAATCTCTTAAGGTAGTTTAGATAGCCTATAACTTTTATCTATTATGTAGTTTAGATAACCTTTATCTCTTATATTTTATAGGATTAAATTCTATCTAGACTAGTTTGAGTTTTATTAGAACTCCTTGTACTAAATCTATATATAGTTGGCTTGAATGTACTTTTCAAATCAATTCAAGGAAAAACAGTGAATCAAATTGATCACTGCTCAAAATACTCTTCTTTATTTTCTACACTTCCTCTATACCTAAATCTTCCCACCCTTTCTCCACTATTCATAGTGACATCTGGGGTCCCTCAAGAGTAAAAGATTTAAATGGCTCTCGGCTGGAAAAATATTTAGGAAGTTACATTCTATGATAGAAACACAGTTTTAGAGTCAAATTAAAATTCTTCATACTTATAATGGGAGTGAGTATTTTACTAAGACATTGGGTTACTTTTTACAAAAAATGGATAGTTCATCTTAGTTCTTGCGTGAATACACCTAAACATAATGAGATTATTGAGAGAAAGAATAGACATCTTTTAGAAGTGGGTAGATCTTTCTTGTTTTCATCGAATGTTCTTAATACTTTTTGGGGAAGCTATCCTCACTGCTACCTACTTAATCAATAGAATGTCCAGTAGAAATCTGAATTTAAGAGTTCCCAGAGATGTCCTACATGAGTGCTTTCCTCATTTTCAGCCTATTTCTTCAAACATTCCTTTAAAAGTGTTTGGGTGTACTGCAATTTTCCTAATCATAGCCCATATTGGTCCAAGTTGGATCCTAAGTCACCGAAATGTATTTTTTAGGTCATTGTTCAACTAAAAAGGGTATAAATGTTATTCTCCTATTACACAGAAGTATTTTGAGACCATGAATGTCACTTTCTTGGAAGCAAAACCTTTTTTTGTAGAACTAAAATTCAAGGGAGGTTATTAGTTAATTTCAGCAACTTGATAACCCAGAGCAGCCTCAACCTGTTATTATTCTTGAAAACTTCCAGAATTCTCAACATAATACATCTTCTTTACCTTCAAACACTTCTATGTCTATTCCTATTGCTGAGCTTTCACTTCAACCTAGTCCTGGTTAACTGAGAACCCCACAGAGGTCCCAATCACCTCAAAATCAGAATAAATAGCTGAGTGTTTACAAAAGAAGACATAAACTTACCACAAAAGTTGTTATATCACCTAGCATCTGCCAAGAACTGGACTTGAGTTCTTCTACCCAGATTTAGAAGGCACAAAATCCTCTCAAACCATTGTTCCTATACCTTTAATTGACACTATTGATATGCCTATAGCCTAGAGAAAATGTGTGAGAAGCTGTGCAACTCATCCAATACAACGATTTGTTGCCTATGGGAAGTTGAATCAACCATTCAAAACTTTTACTACTACCTTGGATGACACTCACATAAAATCTGTTGAAGAGGCTCTAAAAGATCTCAATTGGAAGAAAGTAGTAGAGGAGAAGATCAATGCACTGGAAAGCAACAGAACTTGGACTCTGACCCATCTTCCTTGAGGAAAAAACCAGTGGGCTGCAAATGGGTGTTCATGGTCAAGTACAAGTTCGATGGCAGTATAGAGATGTTTAAAGCAAGGTTGGTAGGCAAATAATTTACACAATCCTATGGAATCGACTACCAAGAGACTTTTTCTCTAGCGACTAAATTAAACAATATAAGGGTATTGTTATCCTGAGCAATTAATGAAGATTGGGCACTCCATCAGCTAGACATTAAGAATGCCTTTCTAAATGGAAATCTAGAAAATTAAGTGTATATGGAGATTACTCCAGGAATGAAGCAAAATTCGGATGAGAAAATGGTATGTAAGTTGGAAAAACCATTGTATAGTCTAAAGCAATCTCCTAAGGTCTTGTTCGACAAATTTACCAAGGTCGTCATGAAGAATGGTTACAAACAATGTCAAATGGACCCAAATTGTTTGTAAAGGTGACTTCAGGTAATAAGAAAACAATTTTAATTGTTGACGATATTATCTTTCAAGTAACGAGAAACTGGTATCAACTGAATTCGAGACCAAAGATCTAGGAAGTCTTAGATATTTTTTGGGTATGAGCGTGGCGAAGTCCAAAGCTGGCATTTTTAAAAATCAGAGGAAATACATTCTTGATTTACTTTTAGAAACTAGAATGTTAGGGTGCAAGCCATCAGAAACACATATAGAACCAAATTTGAAATTTCGAAAAGATGAGTTAGGGGATCCTGTCAACAAAAAACATTGCCAAAAACCTATTGAGAAATTAATATATTTGTTCTCGGTAAGTATCGGTAGTCAACACATGAGTGACCCAAGAAAAGAGCATCTCGAAGCTGTTAACAGAATCCTGGGATATCTAAAGATGAGTCATGGTCATGGTTTGATATTCAGGAAAAGTGAAGACAGATCAGTGAAGATATTTACTGATTCAAGCTGGGTTGGAGAGTTAACTGACAGAAGATCAACTAGCGGATATTGTTCATTTGTGTGGGGCAATTTAGTTACATGGAGGAGTGTTGCGTTGTATGATGTACTATAATTGACACGCAAATAGTGCAACTATACACGTCGAACAAGTAGTAAATTGATGAGTGAGTATCGTCTTCATAGGGATTAGAGGTATTTTAAGTTAAGTTTAAGCACACGAAACAAAGAATGAATATTGATTAAGGAGCTAGTTTTAAATGAGTAAATAAAATGTTGTAGCAAAAATAGTATATCAAAACTGGAGTAAACTGAATGAACTTTCAATGTTCTCTCACGTGTGTGAAACTCTCTATGGAATGACTGGCTAGGTTTGCTAAGGAATCCTTTACTTAAGTCTCATGCATGTCTAACTATTTTCAGCCCAAACTATGCTCGACGGAGTTTACTACGATGCTTCTAGACTATATCTAGCAAGAAACCTAACAGCTAGAATGCTATGACAATACCTCTCAGCGTGAACCCTAGAAAGCTACTTATCGTTTAAGTTCTACTCCTTTTAGTCGTCGAAACTCTATCCTTATCTCTAAGGTGAGTTAAGGCTTGCCTCTCAGTACAACCCCATTGTCCACGTAGATCTAGGCTTAACTCTCTCGACCATTAAGCACATCAACACTTAGGTTAAGGCTACTCTCGAAAGCTCTTACAAACCTAAGGCAATAAAACAGTGAACAAAGCATTTAAGGAACTGAAAATAATTAAACATCCATTAAACCAAAATAAAATCATCCAAAGCAAACCCAAGCCACTTAAAATCAGTTCATGGTTGGGCAATAAACATCCATCATCATTCGTTTGAAACAACTCATTCCAAAAATAAATGCTAAAGCAGAACAGCTAAAAAGGAAGGAAAAACTCTCAATGCCGTCTTGGACTGCCACAAACTGCCCTAAGCTTGCTGCTTCTCTCGAACTAGAGCAAGATCACCCCTTGGAGCTTCAACTATAGAGGACAGCAAGGTGAAGAAGATGAAGAAAGCGGTCAACTCTCCTCCTTTCTTTCCTCACCCGAAAAGCTCCCTTTTCAATTTTCTCTCCCCTTTCTTTAATGTGGGCTTCTTGTCCTTTATATAGTGGGGGCTCCTAGGGTTTAGTGCCCTAATATTCCTTGAGGGTCCTAGGGAATATTCCTTCTTCATGTGTGGCACAAAAGACAAATAGGGGGTTCGCACATGTGGACCAAAGAGAATGTCTTCGATGCTTTGTCCTTTTCTGGGCCCAGAAATGTTGTCCAAAATGTTGCGGCATTTTCGTCCTTTTCCCAGCTTCACCTGCACATCACTGCACCAGAACATACCCTTCCAACAGCATCAAATCTTGTAAAATAAACCAAACCATCAAACAAGCAAAGCCCTATGCAACTATATATCCTAAATGCATCTATATGCTATTAAATGATCTTGAAACCAAGCAAATACTTAAGTAGAAAGGCATGAAATATAGGTATTTTTGCAAGTTATCAAGGAGCAAGAAACAATCAATAGTTTCAAGAAGTAATGCAGAAGCAGAGTATAGAGCGCTGACTTTGGGAATTTGTAAAGGAATTTTACTGCAAAGATTACTTGCAGAATTGGGACTCAAACAGTATAAAGAGTTCCAATTACAGAGTGATAGTCAGTCGGCTATTAGCATTGCCAAAAATCCGGTCCATCATGATAGAACGAAGCATATAGAGATTGATCAGCATTTTATCTCAGAAAAGGTCAATGATGGGACAGTTAAATTAAACTTAGTTCCTATGAGGAGCCAGTTAGTTGATGTCCTCACCAAAGCACTACCAAGAGTCATCTTCGACGAACTCACATCCAAGCTGGGAATTTACAACGTATACTCACCAGCTTAAGGGGAGTGTAGATTGTAGAAAATTAGGAAAGTAAATTCCCAAATATCAAGTTGTTGTTATTTAGCAATCATTTCTCTAATATCTTAGTCAATACTAGCTGTAAATAAGGAACTATATTTTTGCTATAATTTATTTGTAATTTTGTGTAATTACTATTTTCCTAGTTTAGAGCTTTTCTATAAACTATAAATAGGCACTATCATTATCAATAAAATATGTAGAAAAACTCTACAATTAGATGTCTATATATGCTACTAGACATCTATCTTCAAGGCATACAAGTAGGTTTGCATATCAACTTGAGTTGACTTGGTTTTAAGTTTATTTTTAAGAGTTTTTGTTTTCTTGTTTTCAGTTTTGTCCTTGCTTTTTCTTGAAAGAGAATCCAATGAAATTTCGTTGTTGTTGTTTACTTTTATGTATGTTAGAGATATTTTCTCATGTGTAAACTCCTAGCATTAGATTAAGAAACTATTAGGCATCAATATATGGCTTCGATTATGATATGTGAATGTTGTTTTGTTCCTCTATCCATTTCATTTATTGAACGAATTTTGATAATATTCACTTGAAATCTTTATCGACAAAATAACTGGAGATATAATAATGTGCTCACCATTACCAAGGTCTAAAACAAATTCATTTTGACTAATAAGACATCCAAGGACAAGTAGTACTTTGTTACAGAATGCCACTGTACTTGAAACGTTTATATTATTAGGATTCAGGTGATACAGGTATACGTTCAACATATATTCATTGTTCTAAGTTTTGTTATAGATTTGGAGGATATCCCCATACCCATGTCAGATATGAATGGGGTTTTGAAGCTGAAAGGAAATAATTATTTTTCCCTCTTCTGATTTTTTCAGCCTGATAGACATTTCAGAGGTGAAGTTGAAAGTATCATTGGAGACAGCACCAGCTCAGAGACCTCATGGGGTTCTGGGTGTGTGGAGTCCCGTACTTTCTGCTGTTGGAAATGCATTCAGAATTCAGGTCTGGGAACGCATTTTCACTAAACATTACAAGGCTCATGCCTATTAAAGCAGTGTTTAGGATATTGAGTCAGTATACATTCTATGGGAAGATTTCTTTTACTCGTGTGGAGCGACTGACTTTTGTGCCTTTAATAGGTGCATCTAAGGAGGGTGGTACGGGAAGACAGATTCATGCAGAGAAGTTCCATAGTTCCTGCAATTGTAGACCGTATTTGGCGAGATTTGATTCATAACCCTCTTCACTTGTTATTTTCAGTAGATGTACTTGGTATAACTAGCTCAACCTTGGCTTCTCTGGGTAAGGGATTTGCTGAGCTTTCAACTGATGGACAGTTTCTGCAAATGCGCTCAAAGCAGGTAACTCTTTCTTTTTGTTTCTGTTAATAACATTGGTTTGTAAGATTGAGAAGTAGATTCTAACTCACGATCAGGTATTGTCAAGGAAAATCACAGGGGTAGCTGATGGAATTATTCAAGGAACGGAAGCTCTTGCACAGGGTGTTGCTTTTGGTGTGGTTGGGGTAGTGAGAAAACCAGTGGAAAATGCCAGACAGAATGGTCTCTTGGGACTTGCTCAGGGAATTGGACGTGCTTTCTTAGGATTCTTAGTTCAACCTGTCAGTGGGGCATTAGATTTCTTCTCATTGACAGTTGATGGAATCGGTGCTGGTTGTTCCAAATGTTTGGAGGTTCTGAATAACAAAAGAACCTTTCAGAGAATTAGAAATCCTCGAGTTGTCCGTGCTGATGGTATACTTAGAGAGTACTCTGAGAAAGAAGCTAGCGGTCAGGTACCATACTAACCTTTTTTGAGGGGAACATTGTTTGTCATGATGTGTTTGAATTTGTGCTTAGAGCAAGCTATCATTTTACTTTTTCTTGCTTTTATTGGCAAGAATGAAATGTTTGAGCATTGGCCTCCTAAACCAGCAATCATAGAATCTAATAAGTATTCAACCTAAAATTAATCTGCCATAGTTGAGTCATTACAGACTATGCAACTTCACTGATGTGGGGTAACACCGAATAAGACGCCTTTTGCAGGCCAAATAGTAGCAACAAAAGCAAACAGGCCTCGTGTGTGGGCAAAAAATACTAGGGAAACCTAGATTTTATAACATTTTAAAGTTCCAACCTAAAGAATTGGCAGTAGGTAGAGAGCCAGTTCCTAAATGTAATGCATCAATATTTTGCTCTAATGATGTAGGATAACACTATTTGACAGAAATACTTGTTTTGTCTCATATGCTTCCTCTAGTGAAATTTCATGGTTTCACCAAAGCTAGTTGTTTTGTTTTCTTTCCAACAAGCAATGAATTTTAGTTAGCATCTTTTATCTTTCACTAAGCAAAAGGAATGTAAATACTGTTGTATAACAGTAGTTCCCATTTGGTTGTGTACTTTATGGTTGGTTGTGTATGTATATTGCATCGAAAAGATGACATGTTATTTTATAACATTGGACAAATTTTAATCTATTTTCATGTTGTCCTGATATAATCTCATAGGAAGTTGCATAGTATTTGAAGTAGTTTGAAGCACTTTACTGTAGAGGAATTGTTATCTGTGATCACTGTAACAGACATATGGGGTCTTTATGTACTACCCCAATCACTCGATGAAGTGGTAAGAATTAGCGTCATTTGCAGGCAAAGAATAGGATTGGCACGTGCAGACAACTTAGACATGAAGCAGTCGCAGAGATTGGCATGGAATAGGTTGATAGACATTCTGATATATATGAGATAGAGCATGGAGAAGTGCTTATTAAGCACCATCTACCTGTTAGACACTGAACACTTGCAGAGCTTATGCATGTTATGACTGTGAGTTCAGTATTGAGTCAGGGGCGATGGATAGAAAACCACTCAAGCTCATCAAAAAGGAACATGAAACCTATAGGACTTATTAGAGAGAGCCTCAAGGGTTTTGATAAACATTCCACTTGGCTTTTTTTATTTTTTTTCTCAGCCAAAAGTCATTTTATTAACTTGTATTTTATTAATGGCCCTTTAAGTAGGGATTACAATAATTGAAGAAAATATATTGAAACCAATAAACTCTTATTAAACACAAACTCTTTTTGTTTCCAGATGGCGCTCTATCTGGCAGAAGCAAGTCAAAATTTTGGCTGTACAGAAATTTTCACGGAGCCCTCAAAATTTGCTTTGTCTGATTATTACGAAGAGCATTTTCTTGTACCAAGCCAAAAAGTAGTTCTAGTGACCAATAAGCGAGTTATGCTATTGCAGGTGACTCAATGTGAATTGTGCTATGACACTACATACATAAATAACTTTTCAGCTGATTTTTTGATGCCTTCTTTCTCCATTGTCCACAGTGTTCATCTCTCAAAAAAATGGACAAAAAACCTTGCAAGATCATGTGGGATGTGCCATGGAAAGAACTCGTGGCAGTGGAGTTGGCAAAACAAGGCAGCCAGTTGCCCTCTCACTTGCTCCTGCATCTTAAGAATTTTAGGAGATCAGAGGCTTTTGTTAGAGTCATAAAGTGTAGTGTTGAAGGAGTCAAAGAAATAGAACCACTAGCTGTTAAGATCTGTACAGTAGCGCGTAAGATGTGGAGGGTACATGAAGATAACATAAACAGCATTATGTTAAAGGTTGGTACTTTGTACATCTTTATCCTTTTCAAGATGGCATCTAAACAATACTGATAAACTTCTCCGCGTGCAGGTTCCTTCGAGTCAGAGATACATATATTTTACTAGGAGTGAGACTGATAAGAAATCAGTACCTGCCCCGACGAAATCCATCATCAACTCAAGAGAGCTCTCTCCGTCAAGTTCTGCATCGGAAGAAATTAAATTTGTTAAACATAGTGTAAACTTTCTCAAGATCTGGAGCAGCGAGAGAGAGTTTAAAAGTCGATGTGAATTATGTAGAAAACAGGTTCTTATGCTTTTCAATGCTTTCCTTGTTGCAGTCTGGATCATTTAATGGCACATTTTCAGCATAAAGAAGTTTATTTTATCTGTAGGTATCAGATGATGGTGGAGTATGTAGCATTTGGAGGCCCATTTGTCCTGACGGGTAGTTATTAAATTCTTTGCAACAACTTTTTGGCCTTAAATAGATTAGAGTTTGTATTTTCTCCTTATTTCTGAATATGATTACTGTGGCTTCCTATGTATTTACATGAAAATCTGTAGTCCTTGCCATTCAGAATGTTCTGGTGCTAATCACTTGTGGCTGGACTTTACATAAATGTTGCAAACCTTGAAAAATACCAATTTTATGATAAAGGGTGACATGTATGGGACTTCAGTTCTTTCTTGATTAACATCGCTAGATAGTGAACTGTACTTGTTGTTGCCTTTTATTTTCAAACAGAATAATTCCGTTCCTTCAGGTATGTCTCCGTCGGTGACATAGCTCGTGCTGGAAGTCATCCTCCTAATGTTGCTGCTGTGTACAGAAGCATTGATAAGCTATTTGCACTTCCTGTGGGTTATGACCTGGTAAGAAGATGGAATTTGATCTTCTATAATAGCAATCTTTAAGGATCTACTTAATGATATCCTGTTGTTCATCAGAAAAATAAAAAAATTTAACTAGACATTAGATTGAGTATGCCAGCATGGACAAACCATTTTAGTAGCATGATTTTGAATTCAATTTTGAAAGGTGAGTTTGATACTTGGAGAGTTTCAGGTATGGAGGAATTGCATGGATGACTACACAACTCCGGTGTCAATTTGGTATCCAAGAGCTCCAGAGGGATTCACCAGTCTCGGATGTGTTGCAGTACAAGGTTTTGAGGAGCCAGAAGCCGACATGGTACAATGCGTGGCAGAAACGATGGCGGATGAGACGACATTTGAGGAGCAGAAAGTATGGTGTGCACCGGAATCATATCCGTGGGGTTGTCATGTTTACCAAGTCCGAAGTGAGGCTCTTCACTTTGTTGCTCTAAGAGAAACTATGGAATCCACGAATTGGACACCCAGGATGATTCCGGATGATTTCCATCCCCAGAAATCATTAGAAGAAACTCACTGAATTTCTGCTATTCTTTTGGGTAGGAGATGATGCACTAATTTGAACACAAGTATTCTTAAATCTCAACCAAAAAATCAAACATGTAAATGAGTCCTCAGTAAGCATTGTTTTTTAAGAAGCCTTTGAAGTTTTAAAAGAAATCAATTGAATTTCTGAATTTTCTTTCATCCAATTAAATTTTTGAACCAAAAAGTTAAATTAATTAAGTTATTTTTATTAATTTTAACCATTAAATTTTGATAACTTTTTCTTTAGATATTACTATCACTTGATACACTACAGTTATATGTTGTGTGACATTTGTAGATTTTTTTAAAAATATTTTTTTATATTTTCTATAACTTTTTTTTAGAATTTTTTAAACTTTTAATGAATTTTTTAATAAAATAAAAAAATTCTCCAAATGTCAAATGAGGACACGACACGATGCGCCAATTGGTCCAAAGAAATGTTAGATTCAATAGTCAAATGTTAATCAAAGATTTAATTAATTCAATTTATTAGTCTAAAGACTTAATTAAGTGTAAAATAATTAAAGACTAAATTGATTTTTTTTAAGTTCAAAGGCTTTTTATAACATTAAACGAAAGAATAAAGATACAAACTAAACAACTGAGAAAATGAAAATATTGCTTTCAAAAGAATATCAGCCGGAGTTGATTGTAATCATCCTCTGTTCTCATTCTTCTTATATATTAAATGTGTTACGTTCTAGTTACGAAAATTTGTATAATAGTATATTTAAATATTCGTATTTATACATTCAGTCAATTTAATTTTAATTTAAAATTTTATTAAATTTAGACCTCGGACATTCTTTCAAATTGATCATATTTTTAATTAAAAACAATTTATTAATATTAATTATAATATATTACTACTTATTACTCCATATATATTAATATATTAATATTATTTAACATTTAATATTATTAAAATATTTAGTATAACAGTTGAGCATTGTATATTTGCAGAACCCTATTGTTTCCCCAGCCGAAGCTGCTGCATTAGCTTCAAAGTATCACAAACAAGGATTCAAAACTTTGAAACTTAAGGGTGGGAAAGAACCTGAAAGCTGACATGGAAGTCTTACAAGCAATATGAGTTGCCCATCCTTATTGTTCAATTCTTTCTGGATGCTAATAAGG
The DNA here is from genome assembly GCA_030270665.1 of Hibiscus trionum. Classification (NCBI taxonomy): domain Eukaryota; kingdom Viridiplantae; phylum Streptophyta; class Magnoliopsida; order Malvales; family Malvaceae; genus Hibiscus; species Hibiscus trionum. The sequence continues at coordinate 2,430,031 of BSYR01000097.1, forward strand.
GATATAGACCTGAGGATGCTATTGAAGTTGTTGAAAAATTACATGGTACAGAATGTATAAAACAAACAAGTTAAGATTATGCAACTATGGCAAAACAAGCACAAGGCCACAAATTATTTGCTTTTGCATGATCTAAAATTTAGATATTTGTAACACTCTCTATTATGAACAACATTTTAGCACGATTTTTTGTATCTTCATTTTCATTTTTGGAAGTTTTCTTCTTTTTGAACAGCCAGTTCATAGAGATGATTGGGAAGGTCTTGGTTGTGTTAGCCATTTCGCAAAAAGAAAATATGGGGTATATGTTGCTGCAGATGTTAAGAAAATAGTGGAGGGAGAACTTGCAGATGTCAGTTGGTGCTCTTTAAAATATAATAATTTTCTATTTTAAATTAAGATTAAATTGATTGAATGTGTAAATATGAAGGGTTAATTGTATTATTATAAAAAAAAAATTGTAACTATCACATCATTCATTTAATAACAATAAACGGTTCAATGATATTTTGTAATAAAAACTAAAATTTAATGTCTATTATATAATTTATGAAAGTTTAGTAACCATTTTATATTTTTTGAGATAATTTTATAGTTATTTGTGTCCTTGAATCATATTATTAAAAAGGCAACAATTTCAATCCTAAAAAACTAAGACCAAAAATACTCAAACAAATAACTTTTACTCGAAACAATTAAGTGAAAGTCAACCAAAACTGATTCAAAATAAAATTAGGGTGAATTACGTAAATTATGACCAAACTTTACTTTTAGGACACTAAAGTTTTTCAATTTACTTACTAAAATTTAGACATTGAACATTTAGATTACTCTTTCGCTAACTTTTGATGATTTTGATTTTTTCATGATTCGTGGACTAGACACTTTTCGACAAAATAAAAATTAAATTCAAACTTAATGGATAAAACAAAATGACTGGTAAAATTTAATGCCGAACAACCACTATCTACAACGCACATTCGCCGACAATGAATGATATAACGACAAAAAAAATGTTCAGTGTCTAAACTTCAATAACCAAAACATTTCATGTCTAAAGTTTAATAAGTAAATTTGTTTTAAATATTTTAAATAGTTTGAAAGGTACAGTTTCAACGGAATTATATATTATTGCTTAGAGCGATGTACCACTTTCATAGGATGTCTTGCACGTATTGAGAGCTTTTCTTTTTCTTTTTGTTTCATATCTGAGTATGAGACTTTCGTTAAGCTCAAATAGATATAAATTGCCACACTTTTGTTTTGGTATTATTTAAGTTGAAATGTTCGCTTCAGGGGTTCTTAAATTGCATCAAATAAATTGTGACTATCTTAACTCGTATCTGAATATGCTTTTCAAGGTAAAACCAATTGTAGGCCGAGGAATTAATTAGATGCTGCTGTTCGAACTTAGAAATCATGGGCAGCATCTGATTTCTTCCTACAAATAAGACATGCAATGGAGGGTTTACCTAAAAGGAAATTTAACCAAGAGAATTCTGATAAAAGAAATTTAAAATTAACAATTGCAATTTACTTTAATTCGTTTAAAAACATATGAAACGAAACCTAAAACATGATTTTGATTACCTGAAAGACTGCCAGAACTACACCGAGCTTCCGCAATAGAAGATAGGCAGAAAGGCAAGAACTGTTGCCCAAAAGGGAGCTTTAATCGCAGTATTGAATCATGGCTTGTGGAGCTTAAATCCAAATACTCTTGGAACATAGCTCTGAGATGCTTTTTGTGGCTTCAGGTGCTGGTATGTCATCAAAAACAGGTTTGGAAATGTTGTCCCAAAGTAGGCTCCGTCAGTGTCTAGATAGAATTAAGGTAACTCATTACTTATTTCTTTTAGATAATAATAACAACAATAAAGAAATCTTATTAGCTGGTCAAGAGATGAAACTTAAGACCCTAATGCAGATATCATAACATGCATGTTATCTTCCCCTACAAAATGCATGCAACAAGTAGCAAATAAATTCAATGGCCAAAAGGATACTGCCTTGGTACTTGGAGCGAGGGTAGTAGATATCTTCACATCTAGGGCAGTATATTTTTACGGTGCTTGACCGAGGAATGTCTGATTGACCAACTGGAAGACAAGGTTGTCCACAGCAGTAAACTCTAGGGCATCTTCCAAAATCATAGTTCTTGTACTTGTCTAGCTGTAAAATTCAAATATACATACATATATGTATATATCTAGTTGTAATCAGTTGCTCAAGAGCTTCAAATTACATGCATATGTAAACAACAAACTATAACATTGAATATCACAGCAAACATCTCACCATAGCAGCAATTCCTTTGCTTGTCAATATGTATCGAGAATGAATCAGACCATAAAGCATCTCTGCCGCAGATTCAACTAATTCATTTTGCTCCTCCGTAAACATATCTCCTATCAAATGTCAGCCAAACACAAATCACTCATTGCAAGAAACTGAAGGGGGGGAAACTATCCATGTTGCTAGATGGCATAAATAATACAGAAAAGATTAAAAAATTCACCATCAACAAGATTTAAAAGCAATTATTAGAATAAAACCATAAGAAAATGGCGTAGAAAGATATCAACAAGAACAAAAAGGAACAGACTTCCAAGCATCCTAACAACTTGACATGAGAAGAAACAAACTGAAAGCTTACCGTGAGAAGATTCAACATCCAAAATCAAATCAAGTGCATAATCATAATAAGGAACTTGGCTGCTTAGCCCACAAAGGTTAAAATCATCTTGTATGTAGTCATCATCAACTTCGCAAAAGAATTCATTTCCGCGTAGATTGCAAAACCAAGAGATCCAAGACGTGTCATCCCCATCAGAACCACTAACATCTGACTCTTCACTGTCAGTTTCAGATTCATCTGCAGTAAATGCAATCCAAATTTGTATCAGCGCAAAGCATCGCGGCCAAACACAAAAAGGTAGCAACCCTCACCTTGAAAACATGGTTCATAGATGGGTAATCACTGGACGAGAAATTATTAAGTAAAATTTTAGAAAGGTGAATACATGGAAGATTTATAAAACATACAAGGATTTGATTTCATTAGATACTGAAAATTGAGGGAAACATAGAAAGGCTAAGACAAACTTAGTTTCAATACCGAACACTTCGTTTGAACTATAAACACAGACATTGAGCAACACTTACTCATACAAATACAAGGTTTGGCCAATACCCACGTAAACACAAACATCTAGTTGAAAGTCAAGGCCAAAGTGGGCAATGTCAACATAAAATCTTTGAGCTTTCTATCTTTGTTCTCATTATTTCTCAAATGTAGGAATCGAGTTCAACAACATTCATACTAATAAGAAAATATTCATTTTTTAATTATATCCAATTTCATTTACGTAAATTTCATATTAATGGTAATAAAAGAAAAAATATTCCATTATAGATCAAATATACTCAAATAATGGGAAAAGAATAAAATTGAGAAATAGTAATGTCTAGTCCTAGACAAAATCAATTAATGATGAACCACTTCCCCTCAATTTCTCGTATTTTCTCATATGAAACAACATAAATAAAAAGCCAAGAATTTTATAAATAATCCCAACTTATTTACGAAAGAGGGAGATATTGTTATGTTTATACCACCGGAGGCATTTGCTTTAGGTAGAGAAGCAGAGCGAGAGTCACGATAGTGATCAGGTTGATGCTTCCCCATTTGGGAGGACTGTGATGACTTATCCTTGCCGTTGATCGCTCTCGACGTGGACGGCGACGATCGTTCCAGCTGCTTATCAAGCGCCTCGTTGATCCGCTTCCGATCCATCGAGCCCAGCTCTCCCTTGGACCCACCGGCCGCTCTCTCTCCTCTGTACATCGCCTCTCTTACTTCGCTGCTGATATGAGACCGATTCCGTTATCGCCGATTCATAGCGTGGAATGACCCTAGGTCCCCAAAAATCTAGGGTTTTCTCTCGTTCCTTTTGGTTAATGTTATAATTTTAATGGAGCTAAGCGATAAAGCTAACCCATTTTATTTAATTATTTGTTTTTTGTGGATTCTTTTGGGTTTTCGCTTTATCTTGCTGGATTGCGTTGAGGAATAAACAGAGGAGAGAGAGAAAGGAGGGGGAAATTGTGTAGAGAGAGAATAGGGTTAAAATCGGTAGAGAATTCTTAGGTTCCGGCGATAAGGCCGATAAATCAACGGGGGATAGCTTTGGTTTGCTTTTATAGGGCGACGGCATTTGTTGCGTATGATTCCCCTTCTAAGATACACGTGTCGCTTGATCACTTCCTCCCGTGTTAAAGATATTTCTCCTAAAATTATTATAGTAGACAAATTAATCACTTAAAAATAAAATAAAACCAAACAAGGACTAAAACTCAACCAAACATTTTAGACAAATTAAAGGCATTTTTAAATCAAAAACCCTTTTTTATTCATTATTTACAAATATGACTCCTGTCGACTTTTATTTAGAAAAATAACCCCAAATCTGTCACATATGAAGAAATCGCTTTCTGGGAAACGCGAGACGCAATATCGCTTTCTGCAGGTGAGTTCTGCATATGTGTCAACACTTTTCAGAATAACGAATTTAACAGGAACTCGCGTTCTGCAAAACGCAGGTTCCCTAAGAATTTGAAAAGTCGGCTGAATTTATCGCGGGAAACTCGCTTTCTACAGAAAGCGAGTTCTTTGTAAATCGAGCTACCAGACCAAGCATTTATAGGCATGTTCGAGCAATATTTTGGGCTTATTAATCGTATATTTTTAGTAAACATTGAGTTTGAGTTCGTAGTACTGAAACTTGTCTTTCATTTGACACCAATATGGGCAAGTTCGGTCTATTCTAAACCGACTAAAATTCGTGTCAAAAACGGTTCCATAGCTTTTTTTTTGAATGATTTTGTGTTTTAAAAAAGTGTGATAGGCTCGGTTTATTAATCGAATAATGTAGGTTATTGTTTATCCAAAGTAAGCGAAATTAAATATAAATTCTAAAAATTATGTAAAAATATCAATAAGGTAGAATAAAATATTGGTTATTATAAAATTAAAAAAAAACATGTCTTGCATAAACATAATTAAATTTTTTAGACAACCCCCTCGTACTAATGATGTCTATGTCCACCCGTTCCGCAGCTGGGTGCACGACGATCTTGTGGCGGATTCCTCTGAATGTCATGTGCTCTAGGGTCGTTCTCATCATCAGCGGCATCATCATCGGCTCCATGAACGTCCTGGAAACGCGGACCACTGCTGAAACTGGGGCTGGTGTATAACAAGCTCTGCAGCGGCATATGCTCGACAATGTTGTAGTCGAATTGTGATGACAACGGTGGAACATCGAACACCGAAGGACCACTCATCTGCATGAAGGGATTTGCCTATCACTTCAATTGTTAAAGCGACCTACTATCGTTTGGCTATCCTATTTGCAACCCTGGGAAGGCAAGCAACTGAGTACATGGCAGGTTGGTCATAGAGTCCACCCAGACCTCCTCGAACAATTGTAAACTTATGTACTGTAACCCCCTCGTCCCGGTCCGGACGTTTGACCGGTCCGAGTAGGCTACACGGGGAAAACCGATGTGAAACCCGTTAAGGTCCCACCTCGGTTAGCAACCTTAGAAAATTTCATTTATTTATATCTTGTTTAAATGCATTATTAAGTCCTATGTGAAACACGACAGCGGAAACACAAACAACATAACAGCGACCATCCAAAACAACACTTAAAAACAACCCATTTTCCCTTTTTAAGCAGGCCGTATCGATACACCTATAGAGGGTATCGATACGCCTTGACCAAGTCAACTGCCCCAAGTCAAACCAGTGAGACCGTATCGATACAGCCCTTGGGCGTACCGATACGCCCTCCTCGGTCAACATCTCACAGTCAACGATATTAGACAGTATCGATACACCTAGAGCCCGTATCGATACGCCAAAACTCGTCAAAAACTCAGAATTCCAGAAAAGATTTGGCGTATCGATACACGGGTGTGTATCGATACGATAAGCCAAATTTGAGTCCCAAAGTGTAGGACCGTATCGATACGGCCCTTAGGCGTATCGATACGCCCTGCACTGCAAGACTCCAAATTACAGCAAAACAACTTAAGACTCGACTCTAGATGCGATTTACGACTCCCCTAGCCACAAACAACATACATACAACCTTCGGCAACCAAGATATCAACATACAAGTCATCCAAAACGAACAAGGATCATGCATCTAAAGGATTCATACATTTACCATAAAAAGGACATACTTAGCACTTAGAGGTTCATGCCTTAGAAACAAAACATATAGGCATTCATGACATGCATCATAACAAGGTTTACAATTCAAACAAAGCATCCAAAAGTCAAACCAACATCAACATACATCGAAGCTCAAATCAACAACACATATCCCATTGCTTGACTATTACAATCTACACTTTAAAGTTCATACTTGAGCTAACCAAAAACGACACTTGGAGGCCCTTCCTCGCCCTTGCCACCCACAAGCTACTGATCTGCATTGTCGAACAAAAGGAGCGTAAGCATAAAAGCTTAGTGAGGGTAAGATCATAAAACAAACCTCGACAATGCAGGGTCCAAGCACGAGCAACAACTAAGATGTAAAGCATGATCTTACCTCCGATCCACAAGAGCCAAAAATATACATGATGCATGAACATAACCAACACTATGCCATGATCAACAACTCATAAGCCCAACACACGAAGATACATATATCAATGTATTAACAACAACATATATCAGTCCATATTGGAATCACCTTTCATATCATATTGGCACCTAGCTATGACTCGAATACGCGGATAAAACGTTGGAACGCACTTCCAACACAACCATTACTTTCGGTGGGATTACACTCATAACCAGTTCTCGCGGAGGGGATTCCACTCATCCTCACGCCCCGTCGATGGGATTCCACTCATCACCGACTAATATAAACATTTTCGGTGGAATATTACATCACCGTACTCCTCCTTGATGACTTAACGCCACCAAGGTCACGCGCGAATTTGACTCAACCGTGTGCATACTAACATCCTAATGATCGATCATTGTACCCAAACATACTAGTGCCAATATTAAACACAATTCATAACCTTTCACAACATCATTTCAAAACAACTTCCGTGCTTAGCACGTACTCACCATGATCACTATCATGCACAATTCACAATCCAAACCACATGCATAACAATGCATCAAACCATGCCTCTACAACATGTATAACATAATATACATATCTACCATAAACACAAGTAAACAAGAGGCATAATAAGCAATTAGGAGTTCAACCAAAGGTTTCCTAAACTAAGCTTGAGATTAGGCTATCACTCTAATCTCAACTCTAGGTGGGTTTACCAAGCCCAACCTATGTCTACATGCTTGAATCAATGTTTAAAAACCATTTAAAAATAGTAACCACTCACCGACCACTCCATTAACACAAGCCGACTAGCCTACCAAGCATCCAAGTTTCCGGATTCGAGCCCGAAGCTTCCCCATTGATTTCTTTTGCTTCTAACCATTCAAAAACAATATATTAACCTCAAAATCAGTCACAAACCCAAAGTTTAACACCAACACACAAATCCACTACAATTTCTCACAATTCAAGCCAAGTTCAATCTCCAAATTCTCATTTTCGTACTTCCACAAAACCCATCAAAAATCAGCAATGTAGTCATCCAAAGCACTCTTAAACATGTTCAAAACACTACCTAAACATAATATAACCATCAGCCCCCATTTTCCAACACATAGCAACCTCAAAACCCAACTTAAAACCCTTCCAAAAACCCATCAAAACCCAAATTCGGGAATCATTGTAAAACTCTTTAAAATTCACATATGTTGAACCTTTTAGGTTGTAAACAATTTATCTAACCTTAAACAATCAAAGACTTAGGTTAAAGACAATAAAGTTCTCATTTTTAAACAAAACCCCAAAACTTCAAATTTCAAAATCATGAACAAAAATGAAAACTAGTTGTACTTTCAAAGAGAGGAAGATGAGAGCAAGATGAGAATGTAATTACCTTTTAAAACCGAGCCAAAATGGAGGAGAAATAAGATGGAATAGTGAATTGGAGAGGAAAAGGGGTTTTCACGTGAAGGAGAGAAAATGAAGAAGATGAAGATAACTCTCTTCTTTTTTGGTTAAAAGCTCATCTTTTTCAAACTTTAAATTATTTACAAAAACGCCATTAATGAGATGGCAAATTCTCATCTTCTAAAATTCATGGGTTTTGGATTTTAAAATCGAACAGGCCCAACGTAAAGCATTTGTCTTTGAAACCCGAGGCCCAAGATATTATTTTATCGTTATAATTAGAAAACCGAAACCTGAAACATATTTTAATATTATTTTCACCCTACCCCAAACCCGGGTGTTACATGTACGCCATTCAAATGTGATGACTACAACTCTCTTCTCTCGAGAAGGCCATTTGTTCTGTGTTTCAAAATTTTTGAGATCATTGGAAAGCATACAACACAACGCATACATGGTAGATCTTAGGCAAAAAACCCTGCGAGTGCGGAGTATTTCAAACATTCAAATATCCGTGCGCACACGTCATTGCTGCTTGTTCTTCCCAACTGATTCACTACATGAGAGTGCTTGATCCGGTATACTTAATAGAAACGGTATTCAAGGTTTATGAAAAATAGTTTCCTCTTATTAGATATAAAATTGATCTATATGCCGTTGAAGTTGAACCGACCATACGTCAAAATCTTGCACTACTATTAGAAAAGGGACGTCCACGATCAACACGAATTTACTGTGCGGAGGATATGGTCGAACATAGAGAAAAAACTAGACAAAATAAACATTGCATTATATGTAGAAATTTCGGACACACGCGTAACAAGTGTCTTAATTGCTCGGGCCCTCGTATCAACTAAGTGATTGTAATTTCTTATTGTCTGCGTTCCTCAAGTTTCAGTTTAAATAATAAGATCTAATTTGCTTTAAAAATTATATTTTCGGCTTGTCGTTCTTACATAAAAGCACACTTTGAAACCATTTTCAACACAAATTTTATACCAGTTTTCATGCATCGCGCGTCTCAGTATCAATCTCATATGATCATATCGAAGACAAGTTCAACTACAACGCCTCCAAGGTCAAAAATTGCGATAATCCTCAGATTATAAACCCAGAAATTTTAACAGAACAAGCCTATCATGTCATTTTATGTTTTCATTCATTCACAAAAAAAAAACTATGTAACCGTTTTCAACGCGAATATTATATCCTCTTAAATGAGATTCTTATTAAATTTTTCTTATTAAATACAACAATAAAATTTTCTACTTAATTACTGTTATTAAATACACCTTAACTTATACCTTTGACAGAGGTTAGGCAAAATCATTTAAAATATCTAAAATAAAATAAACAAATACATAATGTTGTCGCAAAATCATCCATCAGGAACTAGTTTTGGGAACAACTTGTTTTTCTAGAGATAAGAAAACATATCCATTGTAAAATGTAAATAGAGTGGATGACCTAAAAGGCCATGCTACAAAGAAACTCGCATCTTTACAAAGGAAATGCATGTTTCGGATATCAACATTCACAACCTCCGCCTCCGCATTCATCATCGTCGCCTCTACCTCCACAACCTCCGTCGCTGTTGGTGCCTTTGCAAGGGTTTTTTGAGTTGTCATCGCCGCAAGCGAAAATGATAATCGAAATAACAGAGGGAAAAACAATCATAGAAAGTAAAAACAGTCGTGTAAATATAGAGTGGTGAGCCCTCCCACCTCCTCTCTCGGGTCATTACCACCAAGTGCAACCAACAGATCCCTCGCCATTCCCCCTTAGATTGTCGTACCTATTCCAAATAAACTGAGAACGCTTCTTTACCCTGGAAAATGGTAATTAAATTTATTATAAAGCAAGTTACAATTAACTGGTATTTGGAGACGCAATAGAATTTTCAATTATCATTTTCGCTTCTTTTTCTTTTCATTTCCTAATGTAAGCAATGCTGGTAAGGGTCATTCCGACAAATGGGTGGGTGACGTCGATAATAATGCCAACAAAGGTGAAAGTAGTTTGAGTTTTTTATTTTTAATTATTTTTTATTTAATAATAATAAATATAATTTATTTTTATTTTAATTATTTATTATATTTTAATAATAATAATAATATGTTAGTCGACCAAAATATTAATAAAATAATTTAAAATATCAAAATAAGTAAAAAAATAAAATTCAACAATAAATTAATATTTTGAAAGTTCAATAATTAAAATAAGTCATAAAACAAAATTCAGTAATGTTCTATGTAATTTACCCGATTTCTCAAATTTGCTAAATACTTTGTATTCGAAATTTTCATTAGCTTAGCGGTTTGTTTAGTGAAAAGATTGAAATCCTGCCAACTTTGAGTTTTCAGAATAATCCTACCACGCGTAGAAAATTCGGTTCACATTTTACTGTAGTTTAAATTCCATCAAATACATTTTCTATTAAATTTATTCTAATGTAGATTTAAAAATATTTTGATTATCAGTTTGACGTTATTATAACGATCAATTCTAGTATAAGCTATTCGATCTGTATTACCTTAATTAGAAAGCCTGTACAATCAACTATTTAGCTACAACCCTTTACACACTTGATGGCTCTAGCCTTTAAACAAAATCTAAGCATACTTTCTTCACATATAAATTACGGTTGCGGCCGTATTTTCGGTCGCGGGTGCGGACATACCAAATGCTATTACGGTCATTGCGGCTATCACGGTCGTGAATTTTTCAAAGAACATATGCTATTGTGGACATAGCGGTTGCATGCATCGCAATTTTGGACAGTGCCAAAACCTTTAAATAACGGTCGCGGACCACTATTTAAATCCCTAATCCCTAGAGACGCTCAATTTCAACAAACCATACCCCAAAAAACAAAACAAAAAACATTCTTTTAAGTACAACTCAATGCGTTCAAAATCATGTGGCAACCTCATCTACTTCAGAATTAAAAACAAAGCTTGGAAACGTTGTTGTTATGTCCCTGCATGATTAAAGTTCCAGCACGGATGAGTTTCTAGACAGACAACAATTTAAGTGAAGATGAATAGCAAAATGGGCAACACATACCTCAGGTATGGGAGGGTCATGATTTTCAACAATGACGGATTGCGAGAGACAAAGTTTTGCCATTCAGATAAATCTATCTTTCCATCCTGATTAATGTCGGCATCCAAGAATGTCTGCTTGTAAACCCCATCAAAGAGTTAAGATTCAAATATTCCGGTTCACCAAAAAGAGGCCTGATGTTCTCATATTACATATATATTATATATAGCATAATAATTCCAGGCCATCAGGTATGTTGGACAACTATAATTCTATAAGATTTGCATATATAATCAATTTCATTTTCCATAGTATCATGATGAACACTCATATTACGAAATAATCATACCGCAACAAGCTCTCACCTTATCAAGTATTGCCTCAATGGTTTCATCAGCTAACTTCATTTCGGATTCACATAAAAGTGCAATCAGCATTTGCTTGACCTGCCAAAACCACAAAGGATACATGTATAAAAAATGCAACTGAATCAAAACATAGATATGGATGATCTGCATGAATCTTCAAAAACGGTTCCGCTCAAAATAGAGCAACTGAATCGAAAAGTAAATCCCAACATACCTCATGACGCTCGATAAAACCAGTTCCATCCATGTCATAAAGTTTAAATGTAACTGCAATGTAAAGCCATAAGTTAAAAATGAGATGGAAGATTAAACAATTTGTGCAGTTCAAGATAACTATATCAACTGTTTACTTACAATTTATTTTATCCTCTTCTGAGGCATTTGGATGGAAGACATTGAGTGCTCGAACAAAGTCACCAAAATCAATGATTCCCTTCTTCTTGGCGTCAAATAAATCGAAAATCTGAATTTTATAAGAAGGTTGGGTAAATATAAAGCAACATACCCGTCAAATAAAATTTAGATAAAGCAAATGAAACTTGAAACCTTATGTGATATTGAATTTCTTAAACAATATAAAGGAAGAAAGTACTTTACCCGACTTGCAAAAATGTTTTCCTTCTTCCTATTCTTAAACAGCGCTAACTGAAATTCTTCCTGCATAATACATAAATAACGGATAAGTTGGACGTGCATTAAATCGAGCACACAAATGTTCAGAGTTGCAGAAAAGGAAGAATGAGAAAATAAATCCGCTAATAGTAAAAGGTGGGAGGGAGGAAGATAAACAATGAAACTGAAAAAGATATGTAAAAGGCAAAATCCCTAGAACAATGCTAAACAACTCAAAACCACACAGTATCATAGTCTATACCAACTTGCAAGGCATTGTCCTATGTCTTCTATATCAACCTACAAGGTTGTGTTCGCTTTGGCGACCAGACCTCATGATTTTGTCCGCAAAAGGTGCATCACAGGTTAAAAGCAGTGTGTAAACTAATATTCTTAAGATCAACTCACATGGCATCACATGTGATAATCCTTGTTCCAAACCACAAAGAAAAGAAAAAGATGCATGGTATCACAGAGGAATAAAAGAACCGTACCTTGCTAATTAATCCATCGTCAACCACGGAGCTACTGATGCTCTTGAATAGCTCAAAGAGTGCTTCAACTTCACTAACACTAACTGCAGATACAAAGGGAAAAAAACCTAGTAGTCAAATTTGCAGCATAGAACCATGCAAAGATTATCAAACTACTTCCAAGCTGATTGAAAATGAAATAACCCAAAATCAACAAGGAAATAAAAAATTCACAGGTCAGATAAAAACAAAGAAACCAAGATGCGTTTGTGGACGATTACTCGATACAAAGCTGGAAATACATTGTTGTTTCACTCCCCATAGAACCAATCAGACAATCAGGTACATGCAATGAGTATAAAATTGTAATAGTTTTGCAAACTTACAAGCAGTTTGTGAAGCAAGAGCAACAGGGTCTTCGTGCCCGGGATGTTGCCTTGGTACTTTAGAGTGAAAGCAACCCATTTACAGGGAAAATCTTTTTTTCTCTTCTTTTTCAGAAAAAGAAAAACAAAAGAGAACTGAAGAAAAACGAAGTTGCTAGACTAAACTGCCTAGGCTTCACCATGTTCTCTCTGCAAAAAACATTTCAAAACCTGCATATGCATTCACAACATATATTAGAAATCGAATAAAAGCTTTAAAATTAAGAATATATATTAGATTCAAAGAAGAAAAAAGATGCAAAGCTAAATCAAAAGATCTCAGTCTAAAACGTAACGTTCCATCACAAAAATAAAAAATATGGAAATGATTATAATTGAAAAGGAAATAATTTTGTTTTAAAAAAAACTCAATTCAATCGATCAAAATTTAAAACCTTACCCACTTCTCTTAATTTTCTTTCCAATAAATCTCTACACCGTCCACCACACATATATCATTAAATTATAGAAAATGAACAATCTTTGAAAAAAAGAAAAAGGCAGAAAATTCAGAAACTTACCGACCGGAACTTGGCCGGAAACTCAAAACCCGTCGCTTAAAAGAACCGACCAAAGAGAAAACAGCTGGAAGTGCCAATTTCTAACGCTTACAAAAGAATGGGATAATATAGGGAAGAAGAAGGGTTTGTGATTGAGGGCTTAATCTGAGGGTTGAGATCCGATCACAACCGAAAAAAGCCCATTTTTACGTTGCTTTATTGTTTGGTGTTTTATTCTTTTTAATATAATAATGAATTTCAGTTTTTGGTTTTGTGGAAAATAAAAAAAGCAAAGCAGTGAAGTCGGAAACAAAAAGATAAGCTTTGGTGTGTTTACTGTTTAGGACATTGGAGTTGGAGAAACAGTAACAGACGACCAACAAATGGGATCCGGAAGCGGCAGTAACTGCACGTGCATTTCACGCAACTGGTGGAATTCATTCATTTGGAATATTCTATATCCCGCAGTTTTCCGGGTATATTTGTTTCAATAATTGATATTTTAGAAATTAAATTTTAAAAAGTAATTACAATATTAAAAAAAGATTTTAGAAAGTATTTTCCGATATTTGAATGATTTTGTTTAATTTATTTTTCGTTGATCAGTGATTTAAAAAAAAAACATTTCTAAAATATGATTTTAGTAAAATAATTAAACATTGCAGTTGTAAAATTTATTAATTTTGTTTACTTTTTTAATGTTAATTTATTACTACTATAAATTATATTTTACAATTTTTTTTTGTATATATATTAGAATGTTTTATTTTCCATTAAAAAAAGAATGTTTTATTTTTATAGTTACATCTAGGGGTGGCAATAGGGCGGGTCGGGAACGGTTTTGCATTTCTCACTCCGTCCCCAACACTTGCGAGTACGGTTTCGGGGAATTCTATTAAAAGTTTCGTGGATTTTTTCGTCCTCATACACATCCCTTACGGATCCTTGCGGTCGTCGGTTAATCCACGTACCAAAAAAAAAAACTCAGTACATTAAATAATACTCAACATTAAATCTCCAAGATTACAAATAGCAATCCAAATGTGAAATAACTATCCGTATCCGATCCGAAATTTTTGGATATCCGATCCAAATTATCAAAAAAATAAAAACCGATCGGATATCCGAATATCTAAAATTTATGGCTTTATTTGATTATTTTTTTATTTGACGGTCCTATCCATGAAAAAATTAGATTTTCGAATATAACAATCAACAAATTATTAAATATAACAATATTTGTATCCATGGAAATTTCAATTATTTATATATAACAAGTAAAAATATCGAATATAACAATATACATACCTATAAAAAATTTAATTTTTCAGATATCCGATCCGAAAGTGAAATAACTATCCATATCTGATCCGAAATTTTCAGATATCCGATCCAAATTATCGAAAAAATAAAAAATGGATCGGATATCTGAAATTTTCGGATTAGATCAACGGATAATCGGATCAGATTTTTTTGCACACCCCTACTAAATGCTCCCAATGGTCATTTTCTCAACGTCTATTTGAATTACAGGTCGTACCGATACGCCCCAACGCGTATCGATATGCATCAACTGAAGAAAGCATAACGACTAGTTCCTGAAGAACTTGTATCGATACGGCTACCCGTGTATCAGTACGGTTAGCCCCAGAACTACATTTATTGCGGGAAATAAAGGTCCCAACGGCCCCTACAACCTCAACAATCTCCAACAACTAGAAGCTCATTTGGGAGTATAAAAGGGACCTCCAAGCATCTATAGAAGACTAATGATCCACAAGTCAACAACATTATGAAGAAAATTTGTCTTGGGGGTTTAAATTCTCATTCTTTGTATAAACAACACTTGTGAGCTTATATTGTTATATTTGCTCAAGTGTTTAGGATTGGGTGAGTGCTTAATAGTGCAAACTATCTATCTTGTGAATGATTTCTTGTTTGCTCTTATTTCTCTTTGTAAAAAAGGGTTTACTCAAGTTTTGAGGTTAGAAAGCTTTGAGTGTGTAACGGTTGCCTCCTAAGCCTAGAAAAGAGGAAGAAATTCAAAAGTGAATTTAGAAAATCTTTAGTGGGAAGCTAAGGTAGTGAATGTAGGCTTTGGTTAGAAAGTCGAATCACTCTAAATCCTTGTCCAAATTCTTTCAATTTTTGCTTCCACCAAAAACACCCAAAAGTTAATATTCTCCACACTTGGCAAGCAATTCGGTTGAAGGATATCGAGCCTAACAATTGGTATCAAAGTGAGGCTCAATTAAGAGGGATTAACATCTTATTGAGTAGATTCAGCAAGCTCGACCAGCAAACAATCAACCGTATTCATGGCACAATCAATTGACAAGCCATCATTCTTCAACGGTGAACATTATGCATATTAGAAGAATATAATGATGTACTTTATCAAGGGCAAAGACTACCGTCTTTGGAACATTGTTGAAAACAGACCGGTCGTGTCACAACGAAGAAAGCAAGATTGGAGTGCGGATGACAAGAAGAAGATAAAGCTAAATTGCAAAGCCTTGCACATTCTATTGTGTGCATTGGGACCCGATGAATACGTAAAAGTTTCTTCTTGTGAAGATGCCAAGGAAATTTAGGACAAACTTGAAGTGATCTATGAAGGTACAAACGAGATGAAGGACACAAAGATTGGTCTACTCAACCTCGAATATGAAAACTTCAAGATGGATCCAGATGAAGACATCAAGAGGATGTTCGACTATTTCTCCACAATCGTCAACCAACTCAAAGGTTTTGGATAGGAGATTTCAGAAGACAAATTTGTTCGAAAGTTGATATACTCACTTATCAAATCATGAAAGTTCAAAAAAGACGGCCATTATAGAAGCAAAGAACTTGAAGGAGCTCAAGCTTGACGAGCTCGTTGGATCTTTCCTCACCTATGAGATGATGTCTCAACCCTTAAAGAGGGAGAAGGAGAAGAAGATCAAAGAGCAAGGCATTGATGTGAATGTCATTGCTCTTCCATCCTCCACATGACATCATGAAGAATCAAGTGAGGAGGAAAGTGAAGATGAAGAGATGGTTCATCTCTTCAAGAAGTTCACCTGGTTCATGAAGAGCGAAATGAAAAAATTCAAGCATGAATCGAAGAAGAAGATAAAGGATCCCCAAAAGAGTCATGAATGCAAAGAGACGAGGCACACCAAATATGATTGCCATCGCTTCAATAAAAAAGGATCATCTTCAAAGAAGGTGTATGTGGCTACATAAAGTGATGAAGACTCCACCGATAAAGATGAAGTAGCCCATCTATGCCTTATGGCCCTCCAAGAGGGTAAGGTTACTTCTAACTTGTAGAACTAATGTTTTGATATAATAATTGAAAAATGTTTTGGACTAATTTCAAAGAATTTAAAAACTTGGCTTTAAAGTCCAAACTACTTGAAATTATGTTTGAGGTATTTTAAGAGGTTTTTGACAAAGGTTTTTCATGTTTTCAATAGCCAAACTTGACTTTTCACGTTACCCGTATCGATACGGTCATACCAGTATCGATACCATTTTGCCTCAGTTTGGCCACTGTCAAAACCCGTATCGATACAGCAAACCCTCGTATCGATACGGAGGGGGTCGTTTCGATACGCCACGTCAGCGTACCGATCCCATTTTAACTACCCCAACGGCTATTTCCCAACGGTCATTTAAATGTCAAAGGGTACCGATACGCCCTCAAGCGTATCGATACGCCCAAGCTGGCAAGTGCCCAACGGCTAGTTCATATGAAGGCCATATCGATACCGTTCCACGTGTATCGATACCGTTAGCTGCAGAACAGCATTTATAAAGGGAAATAAAGTCCTCAACGGCTCCAATTCATCCCCAACGGCTAGTAACGGCTACAAACTCATTTGGGAGTATAAAAGGGACCTCCAAGCATCAAGAGAAGACTAATGCTCATATTGTCAAACATCAAATGATCAAGAAATTGTCTTAGTGCTTTATTTGTCAATTCTTGTATAGACAAACACTAGTGAGCCAAAATTGTTAAATTTGCTCAAGTGTTCTAGGATTTGGGTGAGAGCTTAATTGTGCAAACAAACACCTATTAGAGGGTTTAAGTTTGCTTTCTTAATCTCTTTGTAAAGAGGGTTGTGATCAAGGCTTTGGGTAGAAGCTTGATCGGTTGTAAGGGTTTCCTCCTAATCCAAGAAAAGGGGACGAATCAATTAGTGGATTGATTAAGAAATCCTTAGTGGGAAGCTAAGGTAGTGGATGTAGGTGCTTGTTAGAAGGCCGAACCACTATAAATCATTGTGTCCTTATTCTTTCTAGCTTCCTAAACCCTTCCACCTAAAAATCCACCTCTCCACCACTTGGTGAGCATAATCGGTTGAACGAATCGAGCACCACACAACCCAACATAACTCATCTAGTTTAAATTCGTATTCATTTGATGAGTTACAAGAAGCCTATGATGAATTGATTTTTAAATTCAAGGCTTTATTTTCGAAAAACAAAAAATTGATTTCAAAATTAAAAATCGAAAATGATTTGCTTTTAAAAACTAATTTAGAATTTGAAGCAAAAACCAAAGATTTTGAGCTTAAGGTTTCAAATTTACAAGAATTATTTCAAACGATTGAAAGGATCATTAAAAGGAAGTTGATGATCTTAAGAAAAAAAGATTTGATTTTCAATGAACTTCGAAAGAAAAATAATTTGGGAAAATCAAATTTTTATGTTAGACAACCTAGTGCCCCTAGATACTTTAATGGAAAATGTTTTAGAAGTATTTGGGTCTCAAAAGGACTAACTACTTCAAGTAAGAATGATGAAATTGAAAAATAGATTCTTAAATGGACTAAATTATGTGCTATTAATGCTTATGGATCCAAAGAAATTTTCATACCAAAACATTTGTGATTGTCTTATTTTAGGTGTGATAGAGAATGATTAAAAAGGTACAAACATTAAGGGGGAGCTCCATGCACACAAAGAATGACACTTGAAGAAGGAAGGCTTCACATCCTACCTTTGATTCAAGTGTGGTAAAAATTAGTTGAATTTCTTTTTAATTTGTTTTATTTATTTTTAATTTAACTTGTTTATCATAATTGTTGGACTGACACTTATTGATGCTTGAGTAAGGGGGAGCCATTTTGAAACCAATTTTTTTTAGTTTTTTCAAAATTTTATCTTACCTCATTTGTTATTTTAAACTTAATGTTTCAAAATTTCTTTTTGATATAACAAAAAATGAGAGAAATGGTTTGAAAAATTGATTTTTCAAGTGAATGAAAGGGAGCTTTAACTACTTCTAAATTTTAAAAACTTTTATTTAAATTTTTAAATACTAAGGGAGAGAATCACAAACAATTTTTCAAGTCAATTTTATTATATCAAAAAGGGGGAGATTGTTAAGATATTTGTTTTGATATAATAATAGAAAAATTATTTTAGACTAAATTGAAAAGGTTTCAAAATGTTAATAAGTCCAAACAACTTGAAAATATATTTGATGAATTTTACAAGGCTTTGGAATGACTTAAAATGTCTTTAAAGTAGCCAAACCTTTGTTTTTCAAGCCACAATACCGATATAGTATACCTTGTATCAATATGCTTTAGGGTTTTAGCTATAGGAAAATTTCAGTAGCCAAAACCCGTATCGATATGACTTGGTTGTACAAATACGGAGAGGGCTTGTATCGATACGATACTTGGCGTTTCGATACGGTTGTTTTTCAAGCCCCCCAACGGCTAGTATCCCGTACTGATACCGTTGTATCGAGTACCGATACGCCTAACTGCTTTCAACGATCATTTTTCCCACGAATATTTGAATTGTAGGCCGTATCGATACGCTCCAACGCGTAATCGATACGCATTAGCTAAGGAAAGCATAACGGCTAGTTCCTGAAGAACTTGTATCGATACAACTACCCGTGTATCAATATGATTAGCCCCAAAATTGCATTTATAGCGGGAAATAAAGGCCCCAACAGTCTCTAACGGTTAGAAGCTCATTTGGGAGTATAAAAGGGACCTCCAAGCATATATAGAAGACTAATGATCCACAAGTCAACAACATTATGAAGAAAATTTGTCTTCGGGCATAAATTCTCATTCTTTGTATATACAACACTTGTGAGCTTACATTGTTATATTTGCTCAAGTGTTTAGGATTGGGTGAGTGTTTAATAGTGCAAACTATCTACCTTGTGAGCGATTTCTTGTTTGTTTTTATTTCTCTTTGTAAAAGAAGGTTTACTCAAGCTTTGGGTTAGAAAGCTTTGATTGTAAAGGTTGCCTCCTAAGCCTAGAAAAAGGGAAGAAATTCAAGAGTGAATTTGGGAAATCCTTAGTGGGAAGCTAAGGTAGTGGATGTAGGCTTTGGTTAGAAAGTCGAACCACTCTAAATTCTTGTCCAAATTTTTTCAATTTTTGCTTCCACCTAAAACACCCAAAAATTAATCTTCTCCACACTTGGCAAGCAATTCGGTTAAAGGATATCGAGCCTAACAATGTTAATACATCCATAGCAACATACATAAATAAATTCATACAATGCTACATATTGGCCCATGAAGCCCTACTTTACATGTGCTCACATAACTGTAAGGTTACTCGTGCTCACATAGCCGTCGGGTTAAATGGACCATATCCAAATCACCATAGCCACGAATATATCCTGAACGTACTTGGATCACATTAGCCACAAGTAGACCTTACCTGAGATCACCAAGCCATCAAGTTACCCAAGCTCGCATAGCTGTCGAGTTATATGGACTATATTCGGATCACCATATTCATTTATATGTCCTACATACTCGGATCAACATAGCCATGAGTATGCCAACCTTACTCGGATCACCATAGACACAAGTAGGTTCCTAATCGCACCTAGATCACATAGCCTCGAGTATGTCTATTGTACTTGCTCACATAGCCCTAAGTATGCATCCCCTTATATAAGTATCATAATATTGACCCTAGGACTAAGAGTGTACAAAACCGGGTTCGGTTAACCATTAGCAAATTATGTTGGTTAACAGGTATGTTCGGGTCACCAAATTCTCGACCCTAAACCGTAATCATTCAATCGGTTAACCGAATAATCGGTTGCCCGAATTATTCGGTTCGATTCGATTCAGGTAATGAATTTTTTACTTTGTTCATAAATTTTAACATGTTAAAAAAGTTACATACTTTTAAAAACAATATTGTGTGCAATGTTTACACTTTGCAGGTGCTTGCTGCAAATGTTCGAGAGAGAATTAAATATATAATATCATAATTCATACACAAATATCATCCAATAAAAACTATAAGTCCATAGTCATAATCAAATAAACATTGTTAATCAACATCATAAAAATATAACCACAACAAAACAAAAAAAATTATCCAATTACAACTTACAAACCTAACAAATATTCAAAAGAGAATTAAATATATAATACCACTATACCAGCAAGCAGCAACACAAAATATTAGTTGATGTCTCACGTTAAAAAACTAAAATCACGTACTTAAAGAAAACAGCAGCAAACAACAAACTTAATCATCGTACATGTTGAAAATTTCTATATCTTTGATGATTATAGAATCTACTAAATTTAAAAAAATATATATGTATATATATATATTAGTTAGTTAAGTAAAAAAATAATAGAAAGAAAATAGATGAAGAAAAGAAAAGGTAAAGAATTTTTTTTTTTTACTTGAATCAAGGTTTTCAAATGTCTCCTCAGCAAAAAGTGGAGAACGTAAAGTCCACAATCAATTTTGAGCACAAATTAATGTCTCCATTATTTTAAGTCTCAATGAACTTCTGAATTGGTCAAGAACTCGACCACCAGTACTAAATGTCCATTCAGATGCAACTGTAGAGATATGAATAGCTAGCACATCCTTAATCATTCGAGAAAATATTGGAAGCCTTGCAGCATGCTTTCTCTATCAATCTAATATATTAAAAGTTTTACCAAAAACCTTCTCACAATCTTTATCTAGTTCTGTCTTTTTTTTCAAACTACTTAATTTCTCTCACAAACTGATGCTCTAGCATAGTTTGAACATCATCCATATCATTAATAGCAGTAGGATTCACCTCTAAATTTATGGGAATAACACTAGAGTCTAATCCCTTATCATTTGCATCAAACACAACAACATATGAAGCAAATATAAAAGATAAAGCATAACTAATTTTATCACGTAATTTCGCTGCAATATCCTCATCAAATGATTTTTCAATCACCCAATTAACATATTCCTACTTACATCTTAGATTAAGAAACACATCAATAAATACCATCAAATTGATATTGTTAATGTTTCTCCAATACTTTTTTTGCTTCTTTTTCATGCTTAATGCCATTTTTTAAGTTTAAGATCCGGTGCACTATCACATTTCATTGATATCATAATTTTAATTTTTAAAATTTCTTACAAATACATATTTCTAGTGACATAAAGTGAATCAGACAGCCTTACTGTAGCTTCATAAAAAAAATTAGAAAAAAAATTAAGTTACGAATGCAATCCCAATCATCATCAGTAGGCACCCCATCATACTTGGCTAACTCAACACGATGTATATCATTTACACAACAAATTAAATACTTTTTGAAAATTTAAAGCACTTTCTAGCATTAAAAATGTAAAATTCTATCTAGTCTCAACATCTAAACACACAAGACTCTTGTTATCAATCTTCTTTTGTTGCACACAAGCCTTAAACCTTTGTAATCCAGCTAGAGAAGAACGCACATATCTAAATACAACACGCATCTTAAAAATAGAACGATCACATTCTTTCAAACCATCTTTAACAATTAAATTTAAGATATGAGAAGCACATCTCATATGTAAAAATTCACCATTTAAAACACATCCATCCCAACTATTAAGTCTTTCCATCAAATGAGCAATCCCCACATCATTAGAACTAGCGTTGTCTATTGTTACTGTAAATACATTTTCAATTCTCCAATCAAGCAAACACCTCTCTACAACTTTTCTAATTGTTTCCCCATAATGACTAAAAATTAGACAAAAATTTAAAAAAATTTGTGCAAGTTTCAATTTTCATCAATGAAATGAGCAGTAAAACACATGTAACTAAGGTTTTGACAAGAAGTCCACATATCAGTTGTCAAGCAAACTCTAAGCTTAGTATGCTTAAAAAGTGTTTCAGCTTATTCTTCTCCTTTCCATATATATATATATATATATATACTAAAACAGTCCCTAGTTACAGTCCAACGTGAAAGAATAGTAAAATTTAGTTGCGTTATTTGACAAAATTCAAGAAAACTCTCACGTTCTACAAACTTAAAAGCTAATTCATCAACAATCACCATTTTTACTTATGCTTTCTTACAAGCATCATGATCAAATTTCTAATTTTTGAGTTTAGGAGGTTGTATTGTACCATTAAGACGTACACAACTAGACTGAAAAGATAATTTTTTTTTATAGATTTATCTTTATTAGGTGGATACTTATTACAACTTAATAGATGATTAGACAAAGAACTAATTCCATTATAAGATGCACAAGCAATTTATTTTTATAGATTCAAATTTATTAAAATGATCTAATACCCAATATCTTTTTTTTTGCTGCCAACTCTTTTTTGACTTTTTTTAGGGCAAAGACATTAAGCATTAAATTTCATTTGTTTTTGAATGAGTTTGATTTTGTGGCTGGTTGAAGACTGAAAAATCAAGATTGTTGCCATCAATTTTTATTGAAACACTTTGATGTTTAGGGATAGAAGACATCTGAAAAAAAATAACAAAACATAAATTCGATAATAAAACTAAAATATATAGGACATTTTAAACCTCAGAAAATCCAATAAACCATTACAATTTATAACATGTGACCATTAATCTATGGAAAAATAGCTACCAATTTCAGCCTATAAACCATTAGTGATTATTTCGTTCTAATATTTTAGTTTTCGGTCATCAACATATTTCACAAATAACAATAGACTATCGTAAAATCATTGCAAACTATTAAAGAATAAAATGCTACCATAATTCTCTTAACATTGCACTAACGCATTCTATGAAAATTAATTAGAAAGAAAATCGCGTGTTTAAACAAATCAGTTACATCACTTGTAAATTATCGTTTCTATCTTTATGACTGAAATAGTCAAATAGATCAGAACTCAAAAGGGTCTTCAACAACTGAAACAAAAAATATTAAAATTTACAAAATATCAATCTACACGTATAAACAATAATATGTAACATAAATAAAAAAGAATCGAATTGAATATAACCCAAATTTGAAATCGAAAAAAAAATATCAATTAAAAAAATATAAAACGAAGTGAAAATTGAAGATACTTGAAAATACCAGTAGAACAACTTTTACATGCTTATAGCGTTTATTGTTGAAAACTGAAGATATTTGAGTGGCAAATTGATGAATGATTAAGAATTTAGGGTTTACTTTATGTAAAAATTGTGAGAAATAGAGAGATTGAGTCAAAGAAAATTAAAAAATAGAAATAGGAAAAAAGTAAGAAGAAGCGAAAGAGTCGGTATTAGAATGAGATGAGACTATAATTTTTACTTTTACTTTTTTGAGAAAATAAATTCATATATTAAATGACAGTATAATATAAATATATACTATATGATATTGTATAACTGGTTGGTTCGACTATCCGAATTCTTTTAAAATTGAAAACTGTAATCGAACCGGTATTATGTAATTTAAAAAAAAATCTGAAACTGAAACCGAATTTTTCGATTCGGTTAATTAAGATTTTGGTTCAGTTTTCCAGATTTTGAGTTCGGTTTCAATTTTTTTGCACACCCTTACCTAGGACATCTATATTCCTTTATAAAACAACCATAAGATAAAAAATAATCTCTGAAAATTAATACACCTCATCACGAGGTAAGTGGCTCCAAGGCCACACTATCGAGCAATGCCCCCAAGGCATGACCACATCCACATTACAAGCTCACTATTACGTTATTAAGCCTCTGGTACATTATGAGAGATATTAACCATTATATTAAAATATTAGTCCTCTATTAGATCAATTCGGTCTTTATCTCAATATGTTTCTTTATACTCAACTATTGTAGTGAGTACTGGTACTTGGCCTAGGTACCGATACTTTTCATCCATACCGGTACTAAAATACGTTACTAAAATTTTAGTAAGGTTGATTAGTATTGGTATTGGGTCAACTGCACCGGTACTCGGCCTAGGGTGTCTGTACTCTCATTCCGTACCGATATCAAAACGAGCTATTGAAATTTCATAAAAGCAAGTCAGCATCGATACTGAATCGACTGTACTGGTACTCGAGGTCTCATATCAGTACTGCTTGAATGTAGTACCGGTACGCATGTACAACTTCTTCCTTGTTCATGGCTGAAACACCCTATACCGGTACCAGTTCGTCTAGTACTGGTACTCAAGCGCATAATTGTCTTTATAAGCCTCAAAATTCACCATTAACTTGTCTCTAACACACTCATCCATCTCAAATGATTTTTAAAATTTACTAAGTTAATTATGAGCATATTAAAGCTTTCTAACATCATCAAAATCAGTATTTTGGGCTGCCCAAGATAAGCTTTATTGAAAAATATCTATCATATTATAAAGTTCTAGTAAAACAATTGTTTTATGATCTTCATGAAACATAAGAGTAAAAAATGTACTAACATTTAGCAAGAATCTCGAACTTAAGTTTCTACACAAACTTTATCAATCTTCCTCCATACTTTTAGCTTGAAAAAGCTCTTCAACCCCTTCCACATGCCACACAACCATAAAATTTGAACCAAGGTTTAAACTAATGTTATGGAGAAAATTAACTACGAAAATACAACATTTAAATTAAAGGAAAAGCTCTCAAAAGCTTAACCCTCCCAAAAACTCACCCCTTTTCCACAAAAATGTATTTTTCTTGGAGCTTGAGAGGAATACAAAATATTGAATCTTGAGGGAACCAAATGATGTACAGAGATGAGATTTTTAGTGTGGAGAAAATGAGTTTGGAGATGGGAGAAGATGAAGTGCGTAGGAAAAGGAAAATATGAAGGGGGTGATGTAATGTTGTCTCTTCCCAACGTGAGGCAAGAAGTAATAAAGGGGATTCAGCCTTTATTTCTAAAAACGGCTAAATAGTTTCATAAAACCTTCAAGTTTTTTTCTTATTACAAAATAGTCACTATCCAAGCCTGTAGGGTCCAAAACTCATCCAATTGAGCCCAAATTTGGCGTAATGTGTCTAATTACACAATCCAACCCAAAAGTCCATAATTTGGGTCAACGTCTAACCGTTGACTCTAAAAATCGGGTTGTTACAACTCGGCTAATTAGTGGACACAAAAAAGTCTCAAATTCAATACTAGACACGTCTACTTTTTAAAAAAAAAAGTAAAATTCTAGATAGATTATATTTTTTTTAACATATTGTTGTGATTATATGATAACATCTGTTCATATTTTTTTGAACCACTCGTTGAGTTCTTAGTAGATTATATCAGGGCTGTCTCGGAGATTTTCGGGGCCCTGAGTGAAAACTAGAAAATTGACCTCTATGTAACAAAAACATATCTTATTAGTTTGAACAATCAAAGTAATATTTTTTTAAGTCTTAACTACAAAATAAGTGTCCAAACTATACACGTTTTTTTGCTTTAGGTGTCTAAAGTTTATTTCGTTATCATTTTGAGGTATCGAACATTAACTTTTTATATAAAAAATAAAACTTTAGACACCTAAAACAAAAAAAAAAAAAAACCGACATAATTTGGGCACTAATTTTTTTAAAAAAATAGACACCTAAAACAAAAGGCGGCATAATTTGAGCACTTGTTTTTAATTTTTTTAACGGTCGTTATCTAAAAATGGCCACAGAGTAAACTTCAGACACTTATTTTGACAAAAAAAAAACATTTTAGTGTCTAAAAATAAAAAAGAGTATAGTTTGTACACTTATTTTGTAGTTAAACCTTTCTTTAATAAATCATGAAAATATGATTAAATTTTTATCAAACACATTATTTTTATTGTTAGATTAATTTATTTATTTATCTAGGAAAAAAATTAATTTTTTACCATTAAATTAATTATTTAATAAATTAAAAAATATGAAAAAAAAATTAAAATTTAGGGGCCCTAGGCTGCTTGGAGGCCCTGAGCGGTCGCTCAGAGTGCTCCCCTCACAGCCGGCTCTGGATTATATATATATATATATATATAATGCTGGTTGTGTATTATTAGAAGGAACCGACAAGGTTACAGCTTAAACATAATAAGTATCGATTTGTCACATTGTTAAATTTAGAAGTGAATAACTAAATAATGTTCTTTTTTCCAAAGTATCGATTTGTCACATTGTTGAATGGCTTTAGAATCAATTGAATTCAATTACTGTTACTTACTTTAATCTTTATACTTGGATTTTGTTAATTTTAATTTCTATACGTTTTAATTTTTTAAATTTCAATCATAATTCAAACAATACAAAATAATATAATTAAATTATAGGAACGTAAAAAAATATTAAGAACATCAACTAAGTCTACAGCTTAAACATAATAAGTAGACTATTAATAGAGTTTAACCTGGTAAATTTAAAGGCTACTATTTGTTCAAGACCAAAATTCTAATATTTGAAAAATACAAGGACTGAAAATGGCCAAATTAAGATACATGGAATAAAAGTACAACTTGCGCATAATACAAGGACTGCTAGAATAATTTGACCTTTCTTAAATGCAGTTCCTTACGAGTTTGCAAGGCAACGAAGTGTTCAAACATTTGCAGCGTGATTAGAAACATAAAATATGTATGAAGTTTGAAGGTACTGAAATTCTCATAAACATTAGAAGCATAAACTTGCGTAAAGAATCCAAATTTAACAAGACAGTCAAAAGGCATTATGAATATGATTTAATGTTCAAGGTGGAAGACGTATTCTGTGAGTCTCTGCAATTTGCCAGGGTCTAATTTCTGCTCTTTCACAATAGCCTGCTTTGTCACAGTTAGCATTCGAGAAGCAGGATCGACTGTCCAACCTTGCCGGAGTACATCTGCATGTGACAACCAAAAACAGATAAAACAATCCTCAAGAGAGTCTACTAGATGCTCGGAAAACCTTGTAAACATCAAGCAACAAACAACCCCAAAGAGTTAGAATGAGCAGATATTAGTGTCTTGGATCTTTTGAATCCCTAACGGAAGCTAAAACAACCCTCAAAAGTGTCTATGCAGACGAAATTCATGACCTACTTACCACATAAACCATAACACCGTAATTTATGACCTGGCTAACCATATTGAGTGTGTGGAAAGTTAAGAGCACCTGAACTATTAGCATAACTGGACTTGGATGGAAATCCAAATGATTATCACTATCCTAGCCTAGAGTAAGCCTATAAACAGAAAAAGTTCATTGCTTTTCAATGGCTCTTTAGCTTTTCATAGCCATCAATCTTGTTTCATAAAACAAAGAAGGGGGTTGAAAAAGATAGCTCTCCTCTGCCACAAAGTTTGAGTCTCTCAAGTATTATGCATGTGGGGAATTTGAAAGGCAGAAGTTTCAAAGCCTAAAGATGTTGAATTCCAGCAAAGGTCTCCACAGGCCAAAACGTGGATTTCTTAACTTAAACTACATCCATAATCGTCCTCTCAGATATTATATGTTTCTCCTTACACTACAAAGATACTCCGCTAATAAAAGAAGCACAAGCAAAACATCTAAAAATTAGTAAAATAATAGAACTCCACAACATAAACATGATCAATAATGTGCATACATAAACATGATCAATAATGTGCATACTTACAATTTGTGGCATCTTCCTCACTCATTCCAAGAAACTGAGCTGCATCTTGGATGCTTATTGTTGAATAAGCAGATTGCAACAGCTCAAACATCCTCTTAGTGTAAAGCTCTACAAAACATACAGAAAATAATTGGCTCAACTGCTACATTACCTAAATCTTTATAACACACAACAAGACATTGTATGAGCTAACAAATATGGGTTTCCTTTAAAATCACTTACTTCAGGGTGCATCATTTCACACACACACATCTAAATGTCTATCTAATTACTCAAACTACCGAGGAAACCATGATTAGAGAAAGCCTTGCCTGAGAAAGCAGCAACAAGAAGTTGAGTTTGTTGAGTCCAATCAAAGCCACGAATAGCCTCATAGACAGCAGCATAGTCCCTTGTCCACAGCTTTTGACCTATTTTCCAGGCCGCAACCAACTCCGGTTGGGTCTCCTTGATTGTAGCAGGTATTGATTTCCAAAGAAACCTTGCACTATTACTGCAAAACCCATCCCCATCCAAGTATCAAATCCTACACTAAGTTCACATATTCTTGAAAAAGAAACTAAACAAACATAGAAATAGGGATAGGGGAAGATCTTTACACATCATCGACGTAGATGTGACCCAAGAGATGAATTGCAAAAGGCCATTCGTCTCGAAAAGGAACGCCCTCCGCTGCTACCTGGTTTTAGCATTAGTTGTTTAGCAAACACCGGAGCTTTTTATTTCGGAATTTGAAAAGGAAAGGAAGAAAACAGCACCTGAAGCATGAGAGCGTCGCATATATCAGAGATCTTATCGAAGGAATTGGAGGCCAAGGCTTCATTCAGAACACTGAAATCCATCTCTGCTGCTTTTGCTCTCCAATTTTTCTGGTTTCTACAAATACCTTCTTTAATGTAATATGATCGGTTTTTATTGGATGGGCAGAAAAGACCGGTTAATAGAAATGGGCTATTCTTCTATTAAAACTTACAGATCTACTCACACACGCTTTGAGTTATAGGGCCCAATCATTTTCCAATGACTTTTTTTTAATAGTTTAAAGGTGATTACAATGTAGTCAGTGGCGGATCTATAGATCAATAAGGGTGGACCTAGGCCCACCCTGAAATTTAAAATTAGTTTGTTAGATATTTAGTTTATATTATAGTGTCCATCCTGAAAAAAATTCGTGTCCACCCTAGAAAAATTGTGTCCTCTACTTGTGCAGCTCAAAATTTTATTAAAGCTTAAAATTTATTGGACTGAGGCCCAAATTTACTCTACAGCCAAATCCAATAACTATTTTTTTTTCATCTGAGACTACAAGAAAATCAATAACACTCTGGGTAAAACTAAACCTCTCCACCCCTAAAATATACTGGATAAAACTAATAACCCAATACCTATTTCTAACTGGGTAAAACCAAGCCCCTCCACCCCTAGAGTATACTGGATATCAAAAGTTCGCAAAAAAAAGTAAACGAATTAGGGGTAGAAACTAGAAAAAAAATAGAACAAATTTAAAGGAAATGCCAAAATTCTTTTTGAAAATCTTCAACGAACGGCACCTTCAATAGTAAATTCGGACGGTGAGCAACTCCACGACAACGAGTAGACAAAGATATCTCGATAAAGATCACCTTGATCATATGGTGGAATGATAATGCCCGTTGTTTTTAAATTTAGATCTATACATATCTAATTAATTTTTTAAAAAAACTGACCTTAAATTTAGTTGAAACACGAAAAATAATAAAATAGATTTTTGTTTGGATTTTTCAATTGTCGTCGACGGTGGTTGATGGAAACAGACGGTACCGACGAATGACAACCGTCACGGCTGATCTCATATAACCATGGTCGGAATTCCATAGATCTAGAAAGTAAAGAAATTAAAAAAGGCGGCTTATAAACTAAAATGACCTGCAAGAAAACTTAGGTTACAATTTTAGTTAAATACATACCTGAATAATCATCCGACCCGACCCGTATTCTCTCTTAGGCCCGCGCTTTTCCCCTTATTTTAGGGTAAATTATTTGTGTGATCATACCGCTTTTTGAACCCATCTCACGAAATATTTTAGCAATTGAGCCTTGTAAATTATTGATTCTCTCAATTTTGTCCAAATTTACCTTAAAAGAATTAAAATTCTGCGCATTTATAATATTTTAAGTTAGGAAATTAATTGATTACATATTTGAACTTTAGTTATTAATTAAATTTAATATCGTAATTGTAATTATTAATTGAACTTAACATGATAATTGTAATTATCAATTGAATTCAACATGTTAATTTTAATTATCAATTAAATTCAACATGATAATTATATATAATTATCTTACTTTCAAAAAATATATATATAACTATCTTAAAATATTTTAATATATGATATTATTAAATTTAACAAAATAGTGTGAATATTAACATGTATAAACAACCGCACATATTAACATAAATCATAAACCAACAGATCCATCACATGAAAATCAAACAGTGCCCAACAAAGTCCCTGCCATGGATACACCATCTATCAACTCTATACTCGACTAGACATTCGAAGTTAACATTTATTTTTGTTATATTTTTTGTAAGATTTTTTATTATAATTAGAGTATTATTAGTATTTTTATGTTCAAAAAATTGTGTGTTATTAATGTATTTGTGCCCGCCCTAAAAAAAATTCTGGATCCGCCACTGAATGTAGTATGTACTTATAGATATTTTTAACTTTTTAACAATACATACACCCAGGGACGGAGCTAGGATTTGAAGTTGAGGGGGGCAAAATATAAATTTTGAAAGGTGGGGGGGCAAATTCACAATTATCTCAATTTTTTCCAGAAAAATATAAGAAATCAAAGGGTAAAAAAAAAATTTCCCCCTACCGGGGGGGCCACAGCCCCTCCCATTGGAGCTGTGGCTCCGTCACTGCATACACCTTAAGACATTACAATTGGACTCGGATCTCATAAAATAAACATCATCCGCTTTTTTATTAGGATTATTTGTTAAGTTTCACGAGCTAATAACTTACTAACAGCAAACTCATATCGCTTTTTATTGTTTAAATGTTTTTGTGCTTTTCTTTAGAATTTAATCATTATATTTTAATATGATATGCTTATATTTCGACTATTATTAATGTTATTCTTCTGTCTTAATCACTAAATTTGTTAAAAGAATTTAATTAAATAATATTTGTTGATTGGCTAAGTGAGTAAGGATATTCATATTGTCTTATTTTGTATGGGTTTAAATCTCGATATGGAAATATAATCAGGGATGGATCGAGATAAGGGTTGGAGGGGGCAACCCCCTAAAAGTTTGAAATTCATATACTATTTAGAAATTTTCTATTTATTTTTCTATTGAAAATCTATTTTCACCTCCTAAAATTTTATAACTTCGCCCCCAAAACATAAAGTCATGTCTTCGTTCCTGAATGTAAATCTCTATTTAATCAAAAAGATTAGTTAAAAATAGACATAATGTCAAAAATGTTCTTAACGTTTGACTATATGCTTCTCATTTTTTAAGCACTTCAACTCTCAACGTTTCATTTTAAGTCAAAATTATTCTTCCGTAAATAAAAAAAATTAATTAATTAATGGTGAATAACTTGAAATGACGTGATAAATCTACATGATAGTGCACATTAACATAACAATATGCACCGTCATTCATAACAACTAGACTCAAAGAAGAACATAGATGAGAATCAGACTATGCTTTTGGTTGCATAATAGAGTTATGTCACTTGTCATCTTTTGAAGAGTTTCGATTGTTTTGTTGATTTTATTTTGGTGTCGTCGGATTCTAATGCCTTCAACTCGAGATGGTGGAATCCGGCCATTATCCCAGTCGCTTTCACCGCCATGGAAATGGTCTTGCTATCTTATGATGTCTTTATTTTATAATTTATAAATTTGTACTCCCTCCGTCTCATAAAAAATGTTCTTTATTGACTTTTTGAAAGTCAAAAATTTTAAACTTTAACTCTTATTATATTAAATATTTGAAATAATTAAATTTTATAAACCATATATTTGAAAACTACTCGATTAGAAGTTTTTAAAATATTTTTTATATTTTTATCAATGATACATTTTAAATAATTATGAGTCAAAATTAAAAAAATTGACTAAAAAAAGTCAATAAAAGACAAAAATTGTGGGACGGAGGGAGTACTTTTTTTTTACTAAAATGACATTATTTTGGTTATTCTGCTGATTTTTTTATTTCGGAGCTTCGAACTGGATTTGGATACGCACTCACAGTCATCATTTTTTGTTCACAATTAAGTTGTGGTAAGAACCGTGTTGTTAACGTGCCTCATTATAATATACATTTTATATTATTTGATGATGGTTTTACCTTTCGTCGTTGATCTTTGATAATATTTGTATCCATCTTTTGTTTTGAGTTTTGAGTTAAGTTTTTATTATTTCTTTGTATGATCATGTTATGTTCTCGAGACCTAGTTTTGTTTATTTAGAATATGTATGGTGAACTTTCATTGTAATTTTGGGTATATCTTAGTTCAATAAAACAAGCAGATTTTAATTCAAAAAAATATTTATTTATTAATAAAAATATGGTTTAATTGAAATATAAGTGTTAAATTATACTTTTTTTGAACTTTGGGTGCTTAAAGTATTTTTTGCTAAAAATATATGCTTATAGTTTCAACCGTAAAAATTTTAGGTGCTTGGTAGTTAATTGTCGTTAAAAAATTTGTTAACCAATAAAAAGTTGACACGTGACATTTTTAATTTCTTTTAACTAATTTTTTGTTTCTAATAATTTAAAATTTTTCAAAAAAAAATTGAAATTCTAAAATAGTCCCCAAATCATAATCCCTCAAATCTTCAATATTGTCGCCGCCGTCGCCAATCCCACCCTTTTAGTCGCTGGACCCAACCGATAATTTATTCTAATGTATCGTCGTCGGAAATCGGCGAACGTCGTGTCAGCCAAACATTGAACGACGAATGTGAAGTAGTCGTTCGATTGTCACATCGTTTGCCGAATTTCGGTGACATCACGTTGGAGAAAATAGTCTGCTGGGTCAAGCGACCGAAAGAGTGAGGTCGACGATGGCGATCGACAACGACATCCGTGAAGATTTGGGGTTTTTAGGGATTGAATTGAAAATTTTTGAGATTTTTTTGAAAAGAATAAAAATTAAATGTTTTTTCTTGAAAAACATTATTCTTAGGTGTCTCGTTCTGATTGGGTAACGATTTTTTAAAACGGTCATTAATGGCAGGACACTTAAAATTGTAACGGTTGAAATTTTAAGCACTTATTTTACAAAAAATGCTTTATGCACATAAAGTTCAAAAAATGTATAGTTTGAGAACTTATTTTTCATTTAAGCCTAAAAAAACATTTTATATATGTTTTTGTCATAATTTAAATTTATATATTTCATATATTACAACATTAAAAAATTTGAATATCAATTAAATATACATTTCTTTAACTTACAACATCATTCTAAAAAAATTATTTATTTTTTTTTAAAAAAAAGCCCGAAGGCATGACTAATGCAATACCATAAAAAGGTTGAAGGCATGCACCCCCAACAACAACTCCAAGCACGCTTCAATGTTGAGAGTATATCGACAATCTACTGATAACAAATGATATATTAAAGTATAAAAAAGGCACTAATAAAGGCTAGATGCATGCATCCCTTGAAAGCCATGTTCATATTTCCCTTTTATTCTATTTTTGTTTCCCCACTCAACGATAAGCTGCAAACTTTTCAAGGGGTATATAAAATTATGTTTTAATGCAAAAACTACATTTGCATGCAAACTCTGCAAATTACTATCTCTTCTGCATTTTTTTTGAGATCTATATTACAAATCTATTGTCAACCTATACAAAAGTACCCACCCCAAAATTCATCCCTTAGCATTCCAAGTTTGATAAGGTCAAGGGGAAAGAAAGAACACCTCATTCACAGACTTCGGTCTTTGGCATGCAAAATATGTCGACCTCGTTCATGGGATCTTGCAGAAGGGACATAACTTTATAGTTCTAGTAATTAGCAATCCATTGCTAGGGATGAACAAGATGTGAATGTGCTGAGTTACTGCTAGTGCTTGTCTGCTACCCAAAACTCGAACTAGGATGAAGCAGTTCTGCCTGTGGGAATGAACCATTGGGTGGCACATCCAGTAGCAAATCTTGGTCTGAACATTCATCGGCAAAATGGAGAGAGTCCAGCACCAGAGAGCTACCATCGGGAGGCAATGCAAACAGGCTTCTCGGGCTAAAGCAAGAACCATCATTGTCCATGAGTTCTTTGTTTTCATAAGTAGCCCTCATGATTCCTCTTTTCGGACTCCTTGAAGTCCTTGCTTCTGAGAAATGAAAAACAAGTTTTTTTCTTGAGCAAAATGCCAGTGTAACTATTCAACGTTTGCAAAAAATTCAGAGAGCTCACAAGACTTGACTTAAAGATGAAATTTATTTAGTTATTTACAAAAAAATTATTCATAATGTTTCATGTTTGCAATTTTATTTCTTTCATCCAGTTTATTAACTATTCTTGTTACTTTTTCTAATCATAAAATCCCAGTTGTCAATATAATTTAACAAGATCTATTTCACACATAGCTTGGGCCAAAAAAAGTTCGTACAGCACAATTCCAGCAGAGAATTTTCTAACCTGGAATGTGATTGTCCCATGATCTCTTCGTAGTTACCGAATTATGCAATGTAATGGCATTTGGTCCTCTAGCATCAACCGACCCTCCAACACTACTTTTACGTTTCTGCAGCCAAAGAAATGCTTTTAGGCGTCCAATGAGCACAACAAGTTCATGCCAAGGTGTCACCACTAAAGATAACCAATTCAAACCTTGAGTCCATGACAGCGTTCCACCCAGTGAGATTTCGTCAAATTGAATAATGCAACTCTTTTTAAAGTCTTACAGTCTTCAGCTTTCACCCCAGGAACAGAGATGTCAAAGACCCCTTCCCCGAGCAGTTGCTGAAAGTAACACAAGTTATCCTTGAATTGAGGGCTTTCAAACATGCTTTTGAGGCTGCAGATGCAAAGACAACTATCAGCAATTCCATTTTCCACATCATGTCTCAATCATTCTTATCTCTTTAGATGAAAAATAACCGTTACTGGATATTTTCCCTTTTTTCTTTTCCACAAATACCTGATTTCCATTATGTGTGCATCAGATACTATCAAAATACTATTATTACCGTAAATGCATCCCATTACACACAAATATGAAAAAGAAAGATGTCATTTTCCCTCTCTTCATAAAAGAGTAAAAAAGGTACCTCTCGGGGAGTCTGGCAACCTCAAGTGGAGGTAGATACTGCAATAACTGCTGCTGTTCGTCTTTTGTTAAATGCTTCACATACTCCTCAAAGTTGATAATATCCTGCAACACAAAAGAAATTATCATCACATAATTGAGAAAAATATCTGGAGTGATGAGAATTGTTCGTGGTAACTCAAGCCTTCCTTAAGATGGAAGAATTATGTGAAAGATTTCTGAACATCCAAAGTCACTAAATGTAATCAAACTTACTGGTTCTGAGTGCTCCATTGATAGTTTTTAACATATAGCGGCTGTAAAGTTGAGGTCTAAAGAACTTGCCCTCATCAAAACAAATAAAGAAAAAGAAATACATAAGGGAACTTACACTCAAGTCTATGTTACACAGCGGTGAATTATGACTTTCCAGCATAAGTGATTTTTCGTGTTGAGCCTTATCTCTGCCACACGTAAGAAAGGAAAAGAAAAGATATATTAATCAACATGAAAGCACCATTCTCCCATATTTCTCCTATTCACATCATCTATTTGCTTTATCTTATGGCCAATGAGGCAGTGAGTGGTGATGACTAATAAATTGTCTTCCTGAAAAACTGCAGGGACAAAGATATTGCTACTCGAAGCTTTTAAGATAAGTTCCATGTCTTCCATTGCTGTAAGAAATGTACTACTTCCATAAGTATATTTAACCTTTTGAGCCGCCATGGTAAGCTTTCATAAAATCTTCAGTTAAAGAACCACATGGTCCACATTAACGCTCTCCTCATAATAAGTAGATTCTGTAGCAAATTGTAAAATACCATAAAAAAACAAAAGATTTACCTCTTAAGTTGCTCATGCAGCATTCCCTGTCCAGCGGGGTTCTTCCCCTTTTCAATTCCATGTCCTGAAATTTTGATGCCCTTGTAATCACCATATACAGGGAAGTTTGACAAATGTGAATAAGCCTCATTCATTGAATATTGTTTGTTTTCAAATGAGAGTGAGCTAGCTTCTGATTCTTCTTCTTGGGCTATTGAGCTTGGATGTCTAATCAGAACGCTTCCATGTCCAATCTCAATGGAAACCATGGGAGTCTCACTCTCGAGAAGCAAATCCTCCTCAGAAGATCCAGAGAAATATGAAGACTGTTGTTCATGTAAAATAGTATAAAGATCTTTTGTAAGTTTCTCCACTGGAGATGACTTTGGACGATTTACACATGTTCTTTTCTTAGAAGGTACCATTGAGTCCCACACATTAGATGGAGCAGGCCCTGTATAATAATTAAAAAGAAGACAAATCAGTATTTGAGACCATTTTAAAACTACAAACATGCAGCTAATATGAAGCCACCAGCATCAGTCAAGATTAAGTTGTCAATGAAACTAAAA
Organism: Hibiscus trionum; assembly: GCA_030270665.1. Classification (NCBI taxonomy): domain Eukaryota; kingdom Viridiplantae; phylum Streptophyta; class Magnoliopsida; order Malvales; family Malvaceae; genus Hibiscus; species Hibiscus trionum. The sequence continues at coordinate 2,466,992 of BSYR01000097.1, forward strand.
TCTGAGGATGTAGATTAAAACATCAAGATGAACTGCTGAAGGAGAAGACTTCATACAACAAAAGGACGAATAATCTGAATCATGTTGTTAACACATTGTTTCCACTGACAAATACACTTTCAATTCAGAGGTCTCAAAGATATGATAAGCTTTTTCACGGCAGTAGTTCATCGTGCATCATGAAGTGTTAAACCATAACAATTAAATTATAGGTAGAGATTCAACCATTTCCAAAATCATTTTCGGTAATGCCAATGATGGCACTAATGAATCTACAATGAGTTCAAATGATAGACTGAGATATTCCATTGAATTTTACTATATGACCCTTTAATGACTAAAAATTTGCAATTTACTCCCACACAGTTAGTGATGAGGAACACTAATGACATTGTCGCCAACCTGTCAAGTCACTACCGTCTGCACTGCCAAATTGTGCACAGCTTTCAGAATTAGATATGGCTGATCCAGAACTTGATCTATTGCTAGTATCTTCGTCCAAAAATTTACGAAAACCCAGGTTGTAATCAGGGGAAATAATGGCTGTATCATTATTTGGCTTTCTTTTCAGCAGTTTCACTTCTTTGTTCTTATTTATAGATATGCTCTTCACTCTTGAAGCCCTATGATCCTCAGGTTCTGCTCGAGCATGAAGTGGGGTATATTTTGCAAGTGTCCCTTTTGTTCTCCACCGCGACCCACATGCATTACACAATACTGGCTTCTCAGGAGGCCCATTGCGCCAAAGAGGAGTACCTATCACAACACGTTGTTCATAGTAAGTATAGAGTGATTAAGGACAAAAGATATTTTAATTGTGATATGCTTATGGCTCTTGCAAATGGCAAGAAACATTAGCCAAATTTATAGATATTTAAAGGACCAATGCCTTGAGGGGAGATAAAAAAAGAGTGCATAAAGAGTTTAGTATATTCTTAGCCAAGTTCAAAGATAAAAACATCATCACGTAAGTCTTCTTCAAATTATGGCCAAAAGGATAAAAATCATTAGCCTATCTAAGACAGACTTGAGAAAGAATGAAAGTCACGCGAAACTTGCATTTAGCCTCAAAAGATAAAATTTGCCTTTAGCAAACGACGATAATTGGTGAGTCCCTTGACACCTTTACTTGAAATAATTTAACACCCATACCAATGACCAGCAAAATTAAAATTCAACAAAATGTTGCAGTAATTGGTGCAGACAGTAAGTTCAGAGACTACGAAACACTTCAAGTATTTGATTAATGCTGCACTAAATCATACACTTAGAAGTCATTCAGAGTGTTTAAATGCAAATGATACTCATGAGGTTGAATTGCTTGAAGGCTAAAGAGTCAACACAATTAACTTCGAAATAGAATTGAATGGTATCCATAACAAAAATATAACAACAACAACAACAACAAAACAATGGCTTAAAATGAATAAAGTGCAATTCTTGAAAAATGGTTCACATTTGTATTGGAGTCCATTGGTGGTGAACAATTCTTATAAACAAAGAACAAAAGGTTTAGATCAAACACAAGAGTGCTCCTTAACACTGAATTTTAAACCAGAGCTTATTAGGAACTCATGACAGCAGGTGCACCGCTAACGGATCAAAACGATGATGTTGCAAGAAAATACAATCCATTTAATTTAATAGAAGAAAAAGGAGAAAGTTTGACTTGATATTTAAGCTTAAAAACATCAATGGAGCAATGGGAAACCAATACAAATCAAATGTTGAATCTGAAACTGCCAAGAATTCAACAACACATGCAATTCCCCAGTATCCAATAGAATTCAAACTCATTTTCCCTTGTGAGATACGCTTGAGATTTTAACACTAACCCCAAGAGATATATAAAGCTGAGAAAATGAGGTTGAAAGAAACAATTGAATTCAATATCAAACTCAGGTTGAAAACTTTACATGGACTGAGAAAGAAACACTTGTTGTTCTAAATCCATATACAAACAGAATAACACAAACAATAGAATATATTCTAAAATTTATTATCTTTGTCCATATAATCTGTTTCCCCTTCCAAATTCCAATGATATAATTATTTAGCCAAGCAAATATAAACTCAAACACCAAAATACTGATCTAAAAAAAGCTGAACATTTACATATATCCCAGAACTCAAAATTCCGGGTTTTCTTTTCTAAAGCTTTATATCCAAAAAGTTAACTGGAGAAACAACAACTCACTTGTAACTCCACAGTGATAGCAAGGACCTTGCTTGCCCATATCTTTCTCTTTTGCTCAAGGGAAGGAAAATAAATGAAAAGAACAGAATAACAATTTGAGGAGGGAATGATTTGGTTAATTTATTGACAAAAGACTTGTATTAAAAACCGAAAGCGTTTTATATAAATTGAATTGTTTTCTTCAAGCTTATTCAACTGGGTATTAAAGGCTTTTCTGCTACAACCCAGAAAGGTAATTCAGTTTGAAGAACAAAGCAACAGCCCCCCAAAAAAGAAAAATACCCAGAAAAGCTTTTGTGTCCTTTTCATCAGTCCAAAAACACAAGAAGAAGAAATGAAAGATTATAGAGATGGGTATTTCAGCTAAGAATTTGTACAATCCAATGTAGAGAAGAAGACTATTGAGAGGAATCTAATCTAATAAATGGCTGTGAAAAGAGGAAGGTTAAAAGTTAAAGGGAAAGAGATAAGCAGTTTGTAGTGTGTTTTGTATTTGTGTGCATTACCTATGTTATCAATAATGTACAATATGAATAATAAATACATAAATTATATTAACTACATTTTTTAAGATATGTTTTAGAAAAAAAAAATTACTATTATTACTGTTATTGTTATCATTAAAAGGAATAAATTAAGCTAAAATAAATGGTAATAGTTGTGAGTCATGGGTGGGTCCCAAGAAGAAGTCATAACTGCTGGTTCTTGGGTGGCTGGCTGCCTCTTTTTTAAACTAGCTTACTTCATAGGTTCCTTTTTGGCTTGCCCACTCATTTTTTTTAGTTTATATACATATACATATATATATATATATATATTATTAGCTTTTATGCAAAAAAAAAAATCTATTATTAGCTTGCTATTAATAGTTACCATTGTTCTTTTATGTTTTTCATGTAAACCCATTCCATTTTTAATCATAACTTCTTTTTGATATTTGGAGTGCATTATTTGTTATAGCTCTTTAATAATATGTTCGCACTTTGTATATACATTATTTAAATCTGAATTTTATAAAAATAACAATACTTTTTAATGAGACCACTCATAAAGGTATTTTAACCATAAATTTTTAAAATTTTAAATAAAGTTGTATGTAATGTAACATTTTCAAACTAATTTAAATAAAAGACTTCAAAATCAATATAATGTTTAAAAATTATAATCAAATGTGAGTGTGTTTAATAACAAAATTAAAATATGAAAAAATAGATTTTAGTTTGAGTAATATATAATATGTAAATTATATATTTTATCTGTTGAATCGAGTGATAAAAAATATATTTCTAAATAAGATATTAAATTTAATATTAACCCGAAAAATAGTGCTGAAAAAAACTTTTAAGTAGTTCAATGAAAATTAATATTGTTTGCATGAGATAATTGCTAGGAGATTGTTGTTGAATTTTTATTATTTCAATGTTTGGTGTGATTTTGTTTTTATTTCATGATCTATGATGATTTTCACCACATCAATGGGACAACCAATGATCTTTGCCAAGATGGCGTCTGAAGTCGGCTTATATTCTGGCTAACTTCCCCTTTATTTGTCTGTAGTCATCATGTAGTCTGTCTAACTTCACTTTTTATCGTAAAAAGTACAATAAATCCAATAATATTTTTTTTCAACAATAATATTAAAAAAAAATAGTTTGCATAATATACAACACTGACAAAAAAATGAAAGAAGATAGAAGACAGTTGGTGGGATCTCTAATGTGCTGTTTGTTTGAGGTAAATTATTTGATAAAAGAAGTCTAGACATTAGGTGGTTAGATGTATCAAGCAATATATTATATAGTTTTTGGCATCATATCCCTCAATTTCCTCTTCTTGTTTTTATTTCTTTTTTTCTTCAATGTAAAATCTTCTTTTGTACATAATAATAAATGTAAAAAGACGGTCTAGATTTTTGGGTAATTGAACATTGGTATTGTCTCCAATTTTATTGCTATATTCCAATAAATATTTTTATATACATAAACTCTGTACTCTACCCTCCACACATCAAATCGTTTACAAGCTCTATGTAGAACAAATGAATTATTAAAACAACAAATTTCATTGGGGGGCATTGCCATCATCGTTTTACACGTTAAAATGTGTGAAAACCCAATATTAAACTCTCTTTATCACTTTTTAACCTATTTTTTATAATCATTGTTTTTCATTTTTCATCTTTGTTTATTTTTATTTTGCATATTGCAGTTTTTGTGTAATTTAGTTTAATAAAATTTTCTTTTCTCTAATAAAAATTGTAGATGTTTTTTTTCTTGTAACACACTTTTCAAAGCTCTTATAACACACTTTCTCTGCTCTTGTAGTATTTTTTTTTAACTTTTTTAGAGTTGAATTTGACATCGCCTCTTCAGTTGACGGTTATTTGATTATCATGATAATTTATCCCCAGTTTGAACTCTCTGGCTTGTCTCTTGTATTTAGGGATGTAAAAACAGGTAATTGGACGGGTTTCAGGTCGGGTTCGTTTCAGGTCGGGTCCATTTCAGGTCGGGTCTATTTCAGGTCGGGTTCATTTTAGGTCGGGTGCATTTCAGGTCGGGTGCATTTCAGGTCGGGTAATTTCAGGTCGGGTAGTTTCAGGTCGGGTAATTCAGGTCGGAGTATTTTCGGGATTAGAATTCGTATTCAGTTTGAGTTCGGTCGTACAACCGTATAAGTAGTTGATAGACTTTAGGTTGACCTTCGTCAATCGTCATTGATTTTGAGTTAATTATTTAAAGTCATATCAAATTAAAATTATAAAATATTAGAGTAATTAAAAAATAATGAAAATGGGTCCATTTGGATTACAAATAAAATTTCACGGATTATAATGAACATAAATATCAAATTAAAATTATAAAACATTAGACAAATTTAAAGAAAACAAGAAAAATGGGTCATTTTGGAATAAAAATAAAGTTTTGAGGACTATAATGAACAAAAATATCAAATTAAAAGTATAAAAATTAGAGTAATTAAAAAAACAATAAGTATAGGTCAATTTAGAATAAAAATAAAGTTTTAGGGTCTAGAATGAACAAAGTTTAAAATTAAAACTATAAAACATGATGAATTAAAATATATATAAGGGTCAATATGGAATTAAAATAAAGTTAAAGGACTAGAATGAAGAAAATATTAAATTAAAATAATAAAACATTGGACAAATTAAAAAAATAAATGTGGGTTTAGGGTTTAGGGAGAAATTCATTAAGAGTTTACGGCTCATACATTGATAGCTATATGCATACATATTTACATACTTTAGGGTGTATGGTTTAGGGGTTAGGGTTTATAGTTATGGTTTAAGTTTTAGGGTTTAGGGTATATATTTTATTAAGGGTTTAGGGCGCATACATTGATAGCTACAGTCTACATGCATGCATACATACATACATACATACATACATACATACATACATGCATGGATGCATGCATACATGCATGCATACATACATACATACATACATACATGCATACATACATACATACATACATACATACATACATACATGCATACATACATACATACATACATACATACATGCATACATACATACATGCATGCATACATACATACATGCATACATACATACATGCATACATACATACATGCATACATACATGCATACATACATACATACATACATGCATGCATGCATACATACATACATACATGCATACATACATACATGCATGCATACATACATACATGCATACATACATACAAACATACATACATGCATACATGCATACATACATACATGCATACATACATACATGCATACATACATGCATACATGCATACATACATACATGCATACATGCATACATACATACATGCATACATACATACATACATACATACATACATACATACATGCATACATACATACATGCATACATGCATACATACATACATACATACATACATACATACATACATACATACATACATACATACATACATACATACATACATACATACATACATACATACATACATACATACATACATACATACATACATACATACATACATGCATGGATGCATGCATGCATACATGCATGCATACATACATCCATACATACATACATACATACATACATACATACATACATACATACATACATACATACATACATACATGCATGGATACATACATACATACATACATACATACATGCATGGATGCATACATGCATACATGCATACATACATACATACATGCATACATGCATGGATGCATGCATGCATACATGCATGCATGACATACATACATACATACATACATGCATACATACATACATGCATACATACATACATGCATGCATACATGCATACATGCATACATACATGCATACATACATACATGCATGCATACATGCATACATGCATACATACATACATGCATACATACATACATGCATACATACATACATGCATACATACATGCATACATACATACATACATGCATACATACATACATGCATACATGCATGCATACATACATACATACATGCATACATGCATACATACATGCATACATACATGCTACACATACAGACATACATGCAGACAGACATACATACATGACATACATACATACAGACAGTACATACATACAGACATACATACATACAGACATACAGTACATGCATACATACAGACATGACATGCAGACATACAGGCATGACATACAGTACATACATGCATACAGACATACATACATGCATACATACAGACATACAGGCAGACATACATGCATACAGGCATGCAGACAGGCAGTACAGTACAGGCAGACAGACAGTACAGACAGTCAGTACATACAGACAGACAGTACAGGCAGGCAGACATGCATGACAGTAGGCATGTCTGACAGACAGTACAGTACTGTACAGACAGACATGACATGACAGTACGATGACAGACTGATGTCTGTACATGACAGTACAGTCAGGCATCAGTTGACAGTACAGTCAGTACAGTACAGTACTACTGTACAGTACAGTACGTCTGTACTATGACTGGTCTGTCAGTCAGTATGACAGTACAGTATGACAGTACAGAATGACAGTCAGATGACAGTACTGTCATGTCAGTAGCATACAGGTACAGTACAGTATCAGTACAGTCAGACATACAGTACATGTCATCGATACTGTAGTCTGTACTAGTACTGTCTGTCAAGTATGTACATGACAGTACAGTCAGTCAGACAGTACAGTACATAGCTAGTCTGCTACTGACAGACTTACAGTACAGTACATGACATAGTCATGTCTGTCAGTCTGACAGTACATGACAGTACTGATGTACAGTCTGACATACTTACTGACATGTCAGTCAGACAGACAGTACAGTACAGTACATGACATAGTCATGACATACAGACTGTCTGACAGACTGTACAGTACTGTATGACATACAGTAGACAGTACAGTACATGTCAGTACATGACAGTACTAGTACGTCAGTCATGACAGAATGACAGTACATACTACAGTACAGTCAGTACGTACAGTCAGACAGTACAGTACAGACATGACATGACAGTACATAGTCATGTCAGTACAGTCAGTACAGTCATGACTGACTGACATGACATACTTACATGACAGTACAGTACATGTCATAGTCAGTCTGACTTACTGACAGTACAGACATGACAGATGACATACATGACAGTACAGTACTGACATACAGACAGTACAGTACTGACATACAGTCATACAGACAGTACATGACAGTACAGACTGTACTGTATGATACAGTCAGACATGACAGTACAGTACATGTACAGTACATGTCAGTACAGTCTGTCGTACTGACATACGATACTGTCTATGTCTGTACTGTATCTCGTACAGAATCAGTACAGTACTGTACAGACATGACATGACATACGATAGTCAGTACATACAGTACAGTACTGACAGTCAGTCTGACATGAGTCAGTACAGTACAGTACAGTACAGTACATAGTCAGACAGTACATACAGTCTGTCATAGCAGTACATACATACAGACATACATACATGACAGTACTGTACAGTACAGTCAGTCTGTCTGTCAGTCTGTACAGTACAGTACAGTACAGTGACACTGTCATGACAGTCTGTACAGTACATGACAGTACAGTCTGACAGTACATGTACTACTGTACAGTACTGTACTGATGATCGATGTACTGTCAGTCAGACTGACTGTACGATAGTATGTACATGACAGTAGCATACAGTACAGTACAGTGACAGTACAGTACTGACAGTACTGTAGTACTGTACTGTATGACAGTACATCTGACATGTCAGACTGTACAGTACAGTACATGACATACAGTCTACAGTACTGTACAGACAGTACATGACTGACTACAGACAGTACAGTACATACAGTACATTCTGACAGTACAGACAGTACTGACTACATGACATGACATGACATACATGACAGTACAGACATACAGTACAGTACAGTACATGCAGACATAGCATACAGACATACATGACAGTACAGTACTGACTGACATACAGTCAGTACAGACATACAGTACAGTACAGTACAGTACAGTACAGACATACAGTACAGTACAGTACATGACAGACTGTCTGACACTGAGCATGACAGTACAGTCAGACATGACAGTACAGACAGTAAGTACAGTACAGTCAGTCAGTACAGTACATACAGACAGTACAGTACAGACATGTCAGACATGACAGACAGACATACAGTACTAGAAGTACAGTACATGACAGTACAGTACAGTACAGACATACTGACAGTCATACATACAGTACATACTTATGTCAGTACAGTGACAGTACAGTACAGACAGACTAGTCAGTCATGACATACAGTCAGTACAGTACAGTCATACAGACATGACAGACATACAGACATACAGAGTCAGTACATACAGTCATACAGACAGACAGACAGTACAGACATACATGACAGACAGTACATACAGTCAGACAGACATACATACGATGACATAGCATGACAGTACATACAGACATACATACAGACAGTACATACTGACAGTACAGACAGTACAGACATACATACATACAGTCATACATACATACATACAGACATACATACATACATACAGACATAACTGACATACAGACATACATACATACATACATACATACATACATACAGTACAGACATACATACATACAGACTACATACATACAGACATACAGTACATACAGACATACATACATACATACATACATACATACATACATACATACATACATACATACATACATACATACATACATACATACATACATACATACATACATACATACATACATACAGACATACATACATACATACACATACATACATACATACATACATACATACATACATACATACATACATACATACATACATACTACATACATCATACATACTACATACATACATACATACATACATACATACATACATACAATACATACATACATACATACATACATACATACATACATACATACATACATACATACTACATACATACTACATACATACATACATACATACATACATACATACATACATACATACATACATACATACATACATACATACATACATACATACAACATACATACATACATACATACATACATACATACATACATACATACATACATACATACATACATACATACATACATACATACATACATACATACATACATACATACATACATACATACAAATACATACATATCATACATACATACATACATACAATACATACATACATACATACATACATACATACATACATACATACATACATACATACATACATACATACATACATACATACATAAACATACATACATACATACATACATACATACATACATACATACATACATAACTACATACATACAACTACATACATACATACATACATACATACATACATACATACATACTCCATACATACATACATACATACATACATACATACATACATACA